>OU342665.1:6970000-7595000 GCA_910589605.1 Chrysoteuchia culmella | reverse complement strand
GAATCAGTGAGCGGCTAGCGCCTGCGGGCTGTGTATAAACTTCATAGGCAGTGATTCGTGTCGGAGGTTCAAACCTAGAACTTGCAAGTTTTATATTATTCTGCGGATTATCTAAACTTCAATTAGCGTCAAGTCGGAAGTTCAAAACCTAGCAGTGAAAGTTTTTTTTTTTGGAACGAAGTTCCTTATCGCGCGTTTCGAAAGGGGGCTAGACGTTGTAACGACACTTTTTGCTATAGTTGTAAGCCGTGCGGCGTGCGCGTGTTTCTCTGTCTGTCTCTCTCTCTCTCATAAAAAGCGAGAACTTCGTTCCATCCGGGCGTCTCTTGACACCTCTCAAGTTTTTTGATCCTACATCCTTGATACTCGAAAGTTTTTCGTTGTTTCGAAAGGCCTACCTACTTGTTTTCAGAAAAAATCTTCGTCGTTAATTTTAATATCACTAGTGAAACTACAATAACACTGTTAGATTGTAAGAAATGGAGCCACTAAGTTAAGTGGTTTCTGTAAATACCATTTCTATTACTTACTTATATGAAACTAGTTACCGCCCGCGTTTTCACCCGCGTGGTTCCCGTTCCCGTGGGAATATCTGAATAAAATGTAGACTATGTTACTCTCCGCCCTTTCAACTAACTCTATGCCAAAAATCAAGTTGATTGGTTGCTTAGTTAGGGCGTGAAGAAAGGACAGACAAACACACTTTCGCATTTATAATATTATAAGTCAGGATGTATTTAAAAAAATATTTTTTAATTTTCCACCAAACTAATAGGCTACCTATTATCATTCTCCATCGTTCGCCTATCGATATATTACCCAGCTCTATCTGAGAGAGCAAACAGCGCACCTTCGAGACGCTCATCAGAGCGACACAGCCTTGAGATTAGCAATCCCAGGAGAAAGTATTAGCTCACAAGAAGTTATTTACCGACCGCGGGCTGATTTCAATCGGGGCTTCGATTTGCGGGTACAGTTTAGTGATGGGAAAATGTCGATGGTAAGGTTTCTCAATGATTTCGAATTCAAGATTTGGCAATAATATTGGACTTGGAATTTTTAAACCCTATTTAAAAGGTATTCTGATCAAATCAGGTTTTCAATAAAAAAAAAGGTAACCACTCTCACTACAGAGTGTGACGACCGACTGTAACGTATCATGATTGACCGTTAGTCTTAGTCGTCGTTGTTTATTAATTAGTATTGGATTCACTGACGTATTAGTTATATTTTAAACTTTCGCGTTCCATTATAATTGTAAACAAGGGTAACGGGGCTCAACGCGACATTTTTGTGTTACGGCTGTAGCAACACAGCCAAAACGACAAGCTGTAAGTACATAATATATAAGTGATACATAATAAATGTCGCGTTGAGCCCCGTTGCCTACTCTTGTATTAGTTAAACATTGTGAACAGGCAACAATATGAAACTTAATTTACAATCTTCTTCTTCAATCAACTAATCTTCTATACTCTACATACATCATTCATCATCATCGGCCATCATTTCTAGCGCCACGAAGAGATGACAAACGAAGATTCACTTGCTTCTAATTTTCAAACGTCAGTCATAACTCATATCAATCAACAATTGTACTTTATCGATAAAATTTAAACAACACTACTGTGGGAATAGATCGGAATTGAGCCCGCGACCCACCGACTTAACGAGATCGACCGGTGACAATGCAAATCGCGGCGCGCTCACGTCGCGCCATCGGGTCGCTCTAATGACGTCACACGTGAATGACATTCAAACTAACGCCCGTTTGTTTGGGGGTTTATTGCGTTTTACTATACGTTGTGATGGAATTCGAACTGCAGATAGAGTTTTACTAGTCTGGCTATCACTAACGTAAGATCCTAAAACAATGCCAATAAAGGTAGGCATTCAGCGGTAGATATGCGATACTCTTGCTTTATAAGTAGTAAGGTACCTATAAAGCTTGTGTTAACATTAAAAAAAATGAAATTCAGTTCATCTCTACTAATATTATAAAGAGGAAAGATTGATTGTTTGTATGTTTGTACAATAGGCTCCGAAACTACTGAACGGATGTGGATGAAATTTGGTACACAGGTAGTAGATAGCCTGGACATGAACATAGGATACTTTTCATCCCAATACTCCATCGGGAACGGAAACCAACCTGGGAGCGGCCGCTAGTACATTAATAAAACTATAAAATCAGAATTTCTGTACATTGTACATTTATTCATTTAGAGTCATTCTGTAAATATCGATACATTTACCAAAAACTTATTGGTTGGGGACGTCTCTAAATAGTAACAGAATTAAAACAGTGAAATCAGAATTTCTGTACATTGAATATAATACCAAAAACTAATTGGGGACGGCGTTTAAACATTAACAGAATGCGTTAAGACGATTTTCAAAATTTCTGTCTGTCTGTTTCTCTGATTGTATGTACACGCTAATCTCCGAAACTACTGAACGGATTTAATAAAACTTCTTTGTTAATTAAGTATGTACCACTAGGTCGGGCCAACATATAGGCTATAATTTATTTTGAAACCTGGAAAATGTCATGTTTGAGACTAAGAGACCAGCTAAACTATAAAAGATGTGAAAATAGCGCCTTAAGAAAAGTTTTTGAAAAGTCAACAGTTTGGGACATTTTGTCTATTACATGAAACAAAAATACCACAAATTGGAAATAGCAGACCACGTGAACGAAGTTGCGGGCGCCAACTAGTACTTTATAATTTTGTACATTCGATTTTAAAGTTCCCCTAGCATGAACAACATAGTACTACAATGCAATGAGCTGACGGCTATAAATTCTGAACATCCATAAAAAAATATTGTAAAATAGCGACCGCTCGCGGTTTCACTCGCGTGGTTCCCGTTCCCGTTATGGGAATATCGGGATAAAGAGTATCCTATGTTCATAACCAGGCTATTACTATCTGTGAAGCAAATTCCATTCAAATCCGTTCGGTAGTTTTAGACTTCATTCTTTAAGTACTTATAAACTTGTCGTATAGAGATTTTATAGATGATATGAATTAGACGTACTGCTCCTACGGTGCCAAAGACAGCTTTACTAATAGTAAAGCTTAGCTATTTTAAAGCTAGTTTCGCTATATCACTGAGTGCCAAACCTTACGCCTATAGAGATTTTTCATAAACTAAGAGACACCATTTATAGGATAGCGCCGTCCACCCACGTCAAAAATAGCCAAAAGTATTGCTAAACTCTCTCAATGTTATTATAAGCAGCATCAATCACATACTATCGTAAATGTCACGCATTTTGAAGTTATTAATCTTAGCCTTGTTATAAATATACTTACTTATAAACGACTTAAGTTCAAAAGTAATAGAAGTTTGCAGTTTGTTGATGAAATGATGAATGGTGGTTGTGATTTGTTTCTTGATTTATGAAGGTAATATATATATTTAATAACAATAACTTTTTAATACAGTTGTGTAAAAAGTGGCGTATTGAAGGGATGTAGCGTTCGGGATGTGGGCTATTACATACTCGACCTTTTCTTTACCTTTTCTGAACTCGTGCGTTCTCTTTCCCAACTGACAAAATAATGTCTATTAAAAAGAAAAAACCAACCACGAAGGTTTTACAAAAAAAACAGAAGTTTTATGATTCATGCAAATATTTCTAAAAATAATCAGTAACAGAATAATTTATTCCTTAGAAAATGGTATTATATAAGATGGTACAATGAATAAAGTGCAAACATTTTCAGCCATTAAAAAAGCGTAGGAATTAGTACATACATAAAAAATACAATTGATTATTAATAAGGAAATTACAACATTAGGTACAAAAATGTCAAATATAAAAATTAAAGTTTACATGTCAGAAAAATTACATGTCACAAAAAACTAAATAATACATGAATTAAATTTGGAGACTGGTACATAATTATTATTATTAATGTAAATTAAGTGCGTTTATTTTATAATATAATACGGCTACTAATTTGTTTCAATATCAGATTTAATGATTTGATTCAATGAGTTAGGTTAGGTTTAATTTCATTTCATCTCATTATATTTCATTTTCATTTCATATCAATAAAAAAAATCTACTGAAGACTTGTCTGTATGGTCATAGTTCCCTTTGGCTACCCAGAATGGGTGAAGAAAACAAAAAAAAAACTCTGCTTATGATAAATATTAAACAAGAAAATATACTAGAAAAAAACAACTAGTCTCATGTCGCCCTGACGCCCTGAACTCGCATCCTTGGGAATCCGGCCCAATGCACTAACCAATTATGCTACAGAGACCTATGAGGACACGTCGAATTTTTCTAGTTTATTCACCTTTCTACGGTGTTTCATCAATGAGAGAAATATCCTCGCATTCGAAAGAAACATCTTTACAGATGATACATATTAAACAAGAAAATATACTAGAAAAAGCAACTAGTCTCATGTCGTCCTGAGAATTTTGCATTTTACAATGCTATTTTTATGTGATACATATTAAACAAGAAAATATACTAGAAAAAAGCAACTAGTCTCATGTCGCCCTGACGGGACTCAGGAACTCTGCTTATATTCTTTTACATTTTCCAAAAATGTTCTTTATTAAATTGCTTAATTTTTTCGCAACTGTATTAAAAATAATTGTTCAGTACACGTGCGATACCGTCATTGCAAAGAGTTCCGACTGTCAACCCTCACCTTCGGCTGCGCCTCGGCTCGGGTAGACATTTGTTGGAACTCTTTGCAATGACAGGCTTTCCGCACTCGTAATGAGATATACTATTTGCTATACCGTGCAAATGCAATTACAGTACCTACCTACAATAATTATTTAATTCGTCTTTTACAACAATAATTATTTAATTCGCAGAACACCGGTGACCCGGGAACAACGGATTTATTATTTGTGTCTCATAATCATAACACAGGGCCTGAGGTGTTAAAATCCGCTTTGGGTCCGCTCGGTGGAGCCCATACTCCTTATTCGTCCATAAGGAAATCCAGTCTCCATATTACCAACACTTATTACCAGCCATGTTCTAGTGAGGAAGTGACTCACTCACTTCGCTCACTCAATCTAACTCACTCACTGAAATATGACTGGTAACAAGAGGTCGTATCGTAATACAGGGGGGCAATTCTCGCGCTGAGATATGTCGAATTCGACATTTTTCAAACCATAATTTCTTTATTGAAAATGTAAGTAAAATCTTTACTACGGACATAATACTTTAGTTTAAATGATCTTTGACAATCCTATAATGTTGAAGATTGTTTTCTGTGAGTTTTAAATATATATTTATGGCTCCAAAAATGTCGAATTCGAGATGTCGAAGGCGCGAGAATTGCCCCCCAGGGGCAGTGCCACAGGACAAGTTAGTAATTAAAATAATGTATTCAAGTATATTAGATGCTTGTCCCAAATTCATAACACAAGTTCATCTTTATGAAACTATGTTGTGTTACTGTTACTGAGTGATTTATTTTATCGCCTAAGATTTACAGAACAAAATCATTAATAGGCGCTGTCCAGTAATAAATCAAAGCGTATACTTTATAAATGCATCGCAGTATTGAACTTCTAAATTCTGCATCTATGTCCTCTTCATTCTGTGTTCACAAAATATCTCTAAATTGAAATCACTGTCGTCCAAGACGTCTGAAGACGCCCGTTTATTGTGGGCTTTGTGCACAATGCAGTCTTGCTCCACTTCCATCTCAATTAACATGGGTGAATCCGAATGTAATGCGCTTCATCCGTCTTGTACGGTCAACAGAAGTAGAACATTTAGATATGTCGCCCTTAGGTATTGTAATAATTACCTTAGAAAACGTTTAAAACTTTGAGTATTGCTTCATACATGACGTATACGATACCGGCGGGGCTATTATCAAAAAAATTGCAATTATCGCGGAGCCGCTGCGGAACGTCAAAATAAAAATGGTATTACATAATGTGTTTGCTGGCTAATCGCTCGCTGATGGTTCATATAGCGGCGTCTCTCTCTCGCGCTACTACCTAGGTGCGCGAGTGAGACGCCGCGTGTTGCTACGATGCTAGCGCCAGAAACAATTTGGTAGCAATAACAGGAACTAAATGAATGCACATTGTAGTTCATCGTTTGTTTGGTAGAGGCCGCACTGTTGATACGTGATGTAAAGCAATTATCGCGCAATTTCTGCTGTCGCGTTGCTGTTGCAAATATAGGTAATAGCCCTGCTGTATGACGAAGTGTATGTATGGGTAACCTACACTCACGCCACATATCGGGGCTCACATCAAAGATAGAGCTTGAGACTAAAAATGTGTAACCATGGCTTTTATAGCCACACTTCAACGACGACGGTCGTCGTCATTTGGCATTGATTGTGTCAATAATGTTATCCGGACACAATAGTTTTTTTTTTATGAACGACGGTGAGACTCTTAGCCTTTATCATACCTGATGTTAAGTATTGATAAGGCTGAAGATGAAAGCGAGCCTCTCCCGGAATCCTCAGCCACTGAGGAACTGGCTATCTTATCTCAAACTGCCGGAACATAACAATGCTGAAAACATTTGTTATGGCGTCAGGCTTAGATAAGATGGTGGTAGCTAGCCAGGCGGACTTACAACAAGTCCTACCACCAACCGAACATAGTACAGATTGCAAGTATTTTGCTCGAATATGAATATGCCCTAATAGATTTTTACTGTTTGCACTGGAAAACTAGCAGCTGACGCGTTGTTTTCTTTCGCTCCCAGTCCAACAAGTTAGGCTATTTTATTATATTATTATTTTTTTTTTCACGTCCCGTATCCCACAGAGCCAAGACGAAAGTGTGATGTGTGTTGCCAGTGATGACATACGGCAACGAAATGTGATCAAAGCTCAAAGTCACCCAACGAGCCATGGAGAGCGCTTGCTCGGTATTTCCTTGCATGATAAAATCTGAAACGAAGACATCCGCAAAAAAAACCAAGATGACCGACATAGCTCTCAGAGTTGCAATGTTAAAGTGGCAATGAGCAGGCCATATCGCTCGCGGAACCGATAACCGCTGGTGAAGAAAGGATTTCGAGTGACGACCACGAACTGGACGACGCAGCGTAGGGAGGCTTCCCACTAGGTGGACAGATGACCTGGTGAAGGTTCCGCCGAGCCAACGATGGCTGCAAGTAGCTCACAGCCGCTCTGTGTGGCGCTCTAAGGATGAGGCTTATGTTCAGCAGTGGACTTTTTAATAGTCGATGATGATGATGACTCTTCTAAAACTAACTAATCATTGTGACGCTATAGCATTCCTAAAGATCGATTACACTGAATTTCACGCGCACAAAATCGCGGGCTGTACGCTAGTTCTGCATATTTTTCACATTTGAAAATCCAATAGCTCAAACTAAGCCCATTAATCAAAGCTCATACCGTGGTCCTATATCGGTTTTCCACATCAATTCTTCAACTGGGGCTTAATTCAATATCACTAATCAATCCGCGTCAGAGGTTCTTAAATTTTATTCGGACCAATGGTGGTCTGTGGGTGTCAAAAAGTCCATACAAATTTCAGCCAGATGTAAGGTTATTGTTAAATGTATTTGACCTCAGCAATGGACACAAAATGGGATGGTTGATGATGATATTGCAACGATAAACAAAGAAGTAATTATCTTTTTGCTGAATATTATGGTGAAAAGTTTTGTACAACAAAACGTGTTACGGATACAGTTAAGTCACAGGGCGAAGAGAAACACCGCAAACTGATGAAGTATGGTTTGGGTGATTCTGTGATATTCTACGTAAGTCCTACTATTTTCTTTCGACCAAAGCAATGGGGACACGCCTTGCTTTCTTCATACTTGACGTTAAGTAATGACAAGACTGAAGCGTGCCTCTCCTGGAATCCTGCTATCTTATCTCTAACTGCCGGAACACAACAATGCTAATAATAAAAAATAAAAATAATGCTATAGAGACAGACTCATAAGATAGTAGTAGCTAGCCAGGCGTACTTACAACAAGACCCACCACCAACCAAAAGATATAGGTACGTCTCGGTGCAACGCATTAACTTGCTTTGAGAAAAAGTCTAAATACATTATTTTCCCAATTTACCTTCAGAATCGTAGTCGGTCGAAAGCTTAGGTATAATACTTATAGGAAACAATTGAACCATGAACATCTCATGCAAAAATATGACAAGATATTTGACAATTTGTGCGTTTTACAATTACCTACGTTACACAACGTAAAGTTTGGAAGCCGCTGCTTATGTGATCGATCAACGAACAAATCCGTTCGTATAGCCGACCGATCAGTGCTGCGCGTCACTTTTCATTAATATGTAAATCGAGAACGCGATTCAGAATTCTATTAAGCTCGATGTATTAATCTATTGCGTTATGTTTGCCGGTAAAATTTAGATGCTCTATTTGATCTGTTTATGTTACATTATCTGTGGCAATGCGTTTTGTTATGCGGCTTGTTTGATGGGAGTACAATGAAGAGGAAGTTAGTGCATTTGTGACATATAGGTAATCAAACTAGCGGCCGCCCGCGGTCTTACCCGCGTGGTTCCAGCTCCTGTGGGAAGATCGGGATAAAAAGTAGCCTATGTGTTAGTCCACTACTTGAAGTCCCTACACACCAAATTTCATCCAAATCCATTTAGTAGTTTTAGCGTGAAAGAGGAACAAACAAACTGACATACTTTCGCATTTATAATATCAAATAGAGCATCTAAATATCGGCAATGGCAATGTCAGCCCCGTCAGATTTTTCTGGAGTTTGTAGGTAATTTATGAATTTAGGGATTTTCGTTAAAAATATTTCTCTTTATTTTGCCTATGACATTTTTAAATACGGCGTGGATTTTTTATATTTTTTTACCTTTCTGACCCTGAGATATGAGACACAATGTAAATGAAAATCTTCTTTATTCAATTGAGCATATATATTATTATATATATATACCCCCGCCGAAATCACGAAAAAAAAACAGATTTTGTGAATGTCTGGTTGTCCGATGGAAAAAGGGAGATGGTGGAATAAGGCTGTGCAATTCAGCTGCACATTTACCGAAATGTATACATTTTAGCAGATTTCAAATAAAAAATTGTATAAAACAGAGGATCTTATGAGAATCTCAATATAAAAATATACCGCGTGGGTCCCTACAACCGGGGATAGTATTGAAAACGGAGGCTCTATAGGTCACTAGTAATTGAATCATTATGGTCCCAACTAATCAAAATCAAATCTTTAGTTTTTTATTTTTTCTAACAAACTTAATCCTAAATTCAATGTAATGCAAACAACAGTGCCGCTCAACTTTTTTGGAGCTACTCGGAACGACTTTTTGACAATTTATGTGTCGGCTGATACAAAAATAATACTGTCTTACTATCGCATTTCATGAATCCGCGTAGGTATTGTTTTATCTGGAGTTTTTTTTTGCACTCAAAGCCATTTTCACATTTAATTACAAATTGTGTAAATAAATCCAATTCAATTAATTTAAACTGAAACCAAAGAAATTACCATGACAATATTCTGACTTTACTGATCGAAATTATTCTTTTAAATTTATACTCTTTTTACACTATGATCTTCTTTTGAAAAAGATCATAATATAAAAAGAAATTTCAATGAATTAAAGGTAAATTTTCTAATGGATAGTGATATCATGATGTTTTGCGGAAAGTTTTTTTTATTACCACGATAAGTTCGCAACGTTAGCGATAATATCGTTTTGCAATTATACACTGATTATGAATCGTAACTTTTAATTCTTATTGTGAGTAATGCATGGGTTTGAATTAACTGGAATCTTTTCGGAATAAATACTTATACTCTAGAGAGTCTCTATTTTCAATATTTTCCCCGGTTCCATAGTCTGAATAATGTGACATCACAAGCCACATAAATAAACTACCAAATACAGAGATTTGCACAAAATGAGTGTTACTAATCACTCAAAATGTAACAAACATACGTAATTAAGTATCATACATTACTCATACTGGCTATTTGTTACCATTACAAACGAGTTTACAGAATTTGCTACAATTCTATGTTTACAGATAGTAAAATTTGTATGCCTGTAGGCCTAGCACGAATAACATTCGAGTAAGTATCGAAGAAGTAAAGTAAAATATGTATGAGATATTGAGCAGCGTTCCTACCGTACGTAAACGGAACTACAATTTCCTATACATTTTTTGACATTACGTGTTCGATACTTATCCTATTTCGATACGACGACCTGTTTGGCGCAGGGGTACTAACCCCACCTTCTGCGCCAGAGGTCCCGGGTTCGATCCCCGGACAATGACAAATATTTGTGTGCATGAACATGTCTATTTGTCTTGGTCTGGGTGTTTAATATGTATATTATGAATGTATTTAAAAAAAAGTATATAAGTATGTTTATCCGTTATCTAGTATCCATAACACAAGTTCTTCATGATACTTAACGTGGGCTAGATAATTGGTGTGATTGTATGGAAATTATTATTTATTATTATTTATTTATTTATTTATAGTTATTCAAAGTCAAAGTCAAAGATTTTTATTCAAATAGACTTAAAGATAAGTGCTTTCGAATCGTCCAATTTTTTTTTCCTATCAGCCATTCAGGACAGCTCTTAACTGATAAGAAGAACGGCCGCAAGAAACTTATCAGCTTTAACAGAAGCAACAACATTTACAAAGGAACATGTCGTTGCCAAACACAAATCTACAATCTTGAAACATATTTAATATAAAAGAAAATTTCGTGATTCGTGCTAGTCCTACTTTAAAATAGATAAAAAAAACAAAAAAGTTGTTCCATTTATTCACGCCTTTTTCCGTCTAGCTAATCCTCAAATAACTTTCTTGAAATTAGTTAGGATAGGATAGTTGTGTAAGGATAGAACACGATTTAATTAATTATATAATAAACTTATTAACTTCTAAGCCCTTGCTTTGCTTAATAAATGAAACAATTCGTAGTCATCAGTCATTTTAATGTCCCCACTGCTGGGGCACTGGCCTTCCTTGTGGATGGATAAGGAGAATTTATTTATTTATTTATTTATTTATTTATATTCGGACGACCAACAGCTGTGTTTAACAAAAAAGATAACTTATCTAGTAACAGAAAGCCAATTATAGGTCATCACAGAATGGGCCATAACCCACCACGCGGTCCCAATGCGGATTGGTGGGTTTTAACGATTGCAAATGCAGCCGGGACCAACGGCTAAACGTGCCTTCCGAAGCACGGTGGAGCTCGAGAAAGTAAATTTTTGGTAACCCATCCCGTGACCGACCATTGCGAAAGTTGCTTAATCTCAACAGTCGCAGACCGAGCGCGTGTACCACTATGCTTTCGGGCTCCTCAAATGAAACAATTGACACTTCTTAATTAAATTGGATTGGTTATCCGGACAACATCTCAGACCCGTCCAAAACCAAATGTGGCGTCATCGCTAAGGTGTGGCATATAGTGATGTTTATACATTTCACTTTGAATCTGCACCTTTGATGCACTGCTAGCCCAGCTATTTTTTTTATCAAAATAAAAACTCGAATCGACCTTTCTGTAAATCCAGAATGAATAGATAAGAAAAAATGCTTTTAAAACCGATAAAATAGCCTTTACTTGATTTAGAACCTCACGTAAAACCGAACCGAAGGACGTGCAAAACCTTTCAAAATAATTTCATTTTAAATAGATCATTATATGGAAGTAGGCCAGAATGGCTTTTAATGGTGGCTGTGTCTAATTATAACGCTGTTAGCGTTGAATTTTAATTAGGTTACGCGTAGCCTAACTGTATGCATATTTACTAACTACTTAGTTGATGCCAGCGACTTTGTTCACGTGGAATTAATGCTTTTGCATCCGTTGACATCAAACTTGGTAGGAATGGCTTTCACCGCGTAGTCATACTCCCAGTGCTATTTTTGTATCATGTAATGGAAAAAAATGTCCCACACCTCTGATTTTTATATGCCAACAGAAAATGCTCATCACACTAAACGACTTTTTTACCGACTTCAAAAAGAAGGAGGAGATTCTCAATTCGACGGAATCTTTTTTTATTTTTATGTAGGTATGTTACTCAATTACTCCAAAACGGCTGGACCAATTTGAGTAAATTTTTTTTGTTCAAAAGGGTATACTTCTCATTTGGTCCCATTGTCATCATGTCAGAATCTGGTGATGGGATCCTGGAGAAATCCATGAAACTCTTCAAATATTATAGGCACTCCTATAGCGATTTCGGTGTTTTCTATAGTATCTTAAGCATATGCTTCCGGAAAGCACCATTTGGTGAAGTGGTATTGATGATGAAGACCACAAATGGTCATCGGAACTATTAAATACTTATCATTTCACAGAAGTGATACGATTACTTTAATGTGGTTAATCAATGAAAGTGGAGCTGATGATGAAGTACCCGGAGAACTCCTCAATAAGTAACGTCCCTGCACCGGGAAAAGCAGCATTCTGTAAAAGTTGAGGAAGAGTTGACAAAGGCACGAGACCTCTTCTACCTTTAAAAATTGTGAAATAAAAGGCATTCTACTTTGCGGTTCTACTATTTAATTTTCTTGCCTTGGCTGGCACCGACTCCAAAAGTTTTATTTTTTGCTTTTTAGTTTTTTAAGTCGGTTTTAATTTTTTTATAAAAACTTTTTTGCTAAGACGCCATTTACATATCTTTTATAGTTTAGCTGGTCTCTTAGCTTCCTGCATTAGCTTTTGCAGATTTCAAAATAAATTGTAACCCGTATTACGACCTGACTTTTTGTTCAGTTACAAAAAGTTTTATTCAAATATGTAAGTTTTTACTTCGTCTCCAATTAGTTTTTGGTATATATTCAATATACATAAATTTTGATTTTACAATTTTATTTTATGTATAGATACTCGTATGTAGATAGTAAATTTAAGTCAGTAACCCATGACATGATTTGTTTTTTAGCTGCCTTTAATAATATAAATATTTTATTTTTGATTTATTTAACTGTAATTACAATATAAAAGTACGAATACTTACAGCAAATGACTGACTCAATTCTCTACTGGTCAATATTTTGTTAATTTTCATTTCACCTGAAAGATGGTAATTTTCAGTGAACTGGGGCTCTATTTTTGATTCACTCGCCTGGAGGATTCTACTGCTTTTCGTGCGACGTTTGAGTTTCCGTATTCCGTAAAAGCGACCTTACCCGTATTTACATAGCTTCGCTCTTCGCCTGTAGTACCGCCTCCCAAAGCGAGCGCGCGACGGGCAAAGTGAAAAGCGTGCTATGTCTACGCAAGCAAGGTGGCTATTTGCCTGATCGCCTCCTCGATTCGTCTCGCCACTCGCGCGACGAGTGATTCAAAAATAGAGGTCCTGTATTGTTTGTTTTTACTTAATATTTCTATCGAAATCGTCTTAGTAAATGTACAACATGTAAACGAATAATTAAATTATACTGACAAATATTGATAACTAGCTTCCGCCCGCGACTTCGTCCACGTGGTTTTTAGAGTTTGGTCCAGAGAGATTTAGTAAAAGAAAGAAAGAAATATCTTTCTTTTTCCTAACTTAATTCCATAATTCATATTTAAAAAAAAATACTACTTACGCCACCTATTGCGATGTTGTGTATTTTCCCGTAGAAAATAGGGATTTTTACGCGACAAAAACTAAGCTATGTTCCTCTCAAGGCTATAAAGTATGTGTCTCGAATTGCATCCGAACGCGTCAACTATTTTTGAGTGATTGAGTAACAAACATCCAAACATCTAAACTTTATGATATAAGTAGGAAGTAGGATAATAAATTTTCTAAGATTATGTGGCGCCATTATTTTTGTACTTACTTTCCCGTAGGAAATTAATGGAGGAGTAGGATTTTAATGCAACAAAAACTATCCAATATCCTTCTCCAGGCTGTTAAGGATATGTGTCTCGAATTCCGTCTTAATCCGTTCAGCCGTTCTTGCAACATCCAAATACCTAAACATCCAAACTTTCACATTTATAATATTAGTAGGAAGTAGAAAAGGAGGATTTCAAAAATTATGTTGCGTCATCTCTTTAAGCTTCTATCGATTTTTGTATTTTAGCGTAAGAGTTTGGGATTTTTACGCGACAAAAAGTATCCAGCGTTCCACTCCAGGCTATTAAGTACCTGTGGCCCGAATTTCATCCAAATTTCGTCGCGTGGTGATGCCATTTATCATAATAAAAAGTATTCTAAGTCCATCTCCACCGTTCTAGTTATGTTCATAAAAAAATTCACTAAAATCTTTTCAGTGGTTTACTCCAGAAAGGGAAGAGCCATACAGACAACAATCACTTTCACATATATAATATTAGCATGGATAAATGTGAATGGAAAAGTATTTGATGTCACGAAGTGTTGTAAAAAATATTCCAAAGCGTAAAAAGACGCTATGTCTATTTTGCATCATTTTTCTAAACAAAATTTAAAGTCCTTTTTCAAGCCTTCACGGGTTGAATTATGTTCACCGCGTCGTACTCAAAATCGATGCCATTTACGTAATCAACATCCCATAAAACCGCAATAACGTCACCCATATCATTTTTAACGTTATTTACCCCTTAGGGGTTGATTTCTATAAACCACAAAATTAAGGTTTGTTTATTTATATTTAATTTCCAACCATAAGCCTTATAAAAAATGAGTGACTTTTACTTTTAAAATAAAGGACCTTTCTTACACAACATCATCCCCCTTTTCATATTTTTGGGGGTGAAATTTTCAAAAACGCAGAGACAGGTAAATATTTATTCTCAATCGTTAACCTAAATACAAAATTTGAAGATCATTACTTCAAAACTGACAGACTTTCATACAAACTTTCATCCCCTATTTCACCCCCCTAGAGATAGAATTTCGAAAAATCCTTTCTTATTGCACCCCTAGACCTCACAAGAAACATATGTGCTAAATTTGGAGTCTCTAGACCTAGCGGTTAGGGCTGTGAGTTGATATGTCAGTCGGTCAGTCAGTTAATATATATATAAATTTTAATAAATTTATAAATTTTATCTTCGTAATGTTGCAAATGTTCAGCTACTCATTAAAATCTACAAGGCACTATGTGAATCCATCCTCTGCTATTGTATTTGTGTTTGGGGTGGTGCTGCCCAGGCACATTTCCTTCAATTAGAAAGAGCCCAAAAAGCTGTTCTAAAGGTACTCATGTCCCTACCGATGCGTCATCCAACTAGTCTATTATACGACAAAACCAAAACACTAAGCGTACGAAAACTATATATATACCAACTCACGCGTAGATTCCATCGTACTTCTGCTACTACAACCCTTACTGGTAGAAGACTACAACGTTATATTGTACCATTTTGCAAAACCAGTTTCGCACAACGATCATTTTACTTTCTAGGGCCCAAAGTATATAATATTCCACAAAATAAAATTAATCTTAAGCTCTACAACAATTACCAAATTAAAAGACCGTTAAATAATTATATATTCCAATTATCACAGCATGATACTGACCGACTTTTGCTAGTAGTAACATAATAAAAAAACATATTTAATTACAAGTATATGCAGTTTACTTCCGCTCAATTTCCATAATATACAAACATATATAAATATATATATACCTACCTTGCCTATACAAAATACAAACTATTAAATATACAGATACAAAGTATTAGATATACACGCATGCATCGCGAAATACAATTTTTATATAATTTTATTATTTATAACTACAACTACATTACTTAAACTCGGAGATAATTATCTGAAAGAACTTAGTACCTATTTTGTTAGTTTTAAGATGAGTACATTGTACAAATGTCCTAGAGGTGGAGACCTGGTGTCTTGTATTACGGGGTGTTTTCATACAACCTATTTCAAGCACCAGTCTTCACAAATAAAAAATACAAAAAAAAATGTTTAAATCTTACTTAAATTAACTAAGTAAATTATACTACATGTTTGTGTCATTAAGTAAGCTATTGTGTAGTTACTTTCCATATACTTATTGTTTGTTTGTGAAGAAATAAATAAAGATTATTATTATTATTATTATTATAAAGAATATGAATGATCCGACATATTATTAAATTCTACATATATGTTTCGATCTTCGGCAGGTTTTTTAGTTTATAAACTTAAGTATCTATTTTTTCAGTTAGTCTACTGTGTGAATATTTCTGCAAACACAAATTAATGCCCAAACAAGCTAATATAATGATAAGCTATGTCTACTATCGAACTATACGGAACCAAAACGAGTTTCTGCTTAAAATTTTACTGCCGGTCTTTATAGGGAGATGTAGTTAATTTTATAAATCACGGTTAATTCGATGAGTTGATGTTAATTAGCTGAATCGACGTTGTAAACATACATTAAGCGAACGTGTTATGTTGTAATAATAGTGACGGCTTAAATGATTATGATCGGATTACGGTGGTGACAAAGAGACTATGAAATTGCATTTAGGTTTTGTTACAGGATGGGTAACCAAAAAAAAAACTTTATGATTTTTAGATTTTATTGCATTTTTCAATGCTATTATTATGTTTATGATAAATTTTAAATAGAAAAATATTGGAAAAAAAATTACTCGGCCACAAGTGAAGTCTCGGTAGCTCAGCGGTAGAGCATTGGACCGGATTTCCAAAGGTCATGGGTCCCATCTGAGAATTCACTTGTGGCCAAGTTAATTTTTTCCAATATTTTTCTATTTAAAATTTCTCATAAAATTTTTTTTACCGGAAGTTGACCGCGGAAACAACCATAAAATGTTCCTCGCTGTTGTGAGGTGAAAAATTGTGTGTTGCGCTCGGCAGAAAAGTTTTTAGCGTCTTGTACCTTTGAAATCCTCGCTTCGCTCAGGATTCAATCTTTGCCGCGCTAGACCGCAAAAAGCCTAAACTTATTCGAACTTCACGCCCTACTCACAAGCGCGGGGTGGCCTTGACTCATTTACAACTTCAAGTTGTAGCGCGCTGTAGGTGCTTATCGCGGTAGGTATAGGCGAGTGACGGAGGCCTGGTTTTGTGACGTCATCGCCTTCAAAGTGTGAAGTCAAAATGTAACAACTTTAATAAAAACAAAACGCGAACAAAACGTCCATATGACATGATGGTTTCTAATAGATGATGGTAGGCCCGCAGGAAGTCACCATGCAGCGACTAATAATATCCGTATCATATTAACGTGTAGCCTTTCTGTGTGAAGCAACGTAATGAATTCCCAAAGGCGTCTATTACCACAATATCTCATTAGCGAAGAAAACTCGGATAAAGACACTTAAATTACAATGAAAAATTAATAATTGGACACTGTTTGAAAATCAATTAGCAGAAAAAGCTTTCACAATGTTATTTTATAAGTTAAACTTTTAATTTCATTACACATTATCAGCATTCGTCATCAGCCTTTAATGTCCCCACTGCTGGGGCACTGGCCTTCCTTATGAATGGATAAGGAAAATTGGCCATGACCCACCACGCGGGCCCAATGCGAATTGGTGGGTTTTAATGACTGCAAATGCAGCCAGGACCAACGACTTAACGTGCCTTTCGAGACACGGAGGAGCTCGAGCTAAATTTTTGGTCACCCATCCCGTGACCGACCATTGCGAAAGTTGCATAATATCTACTCCTGCTCCTCAACCAGCCAGTATTACCACAATGAAACTATCTTAGCAAATTGCTAAGGTGCGCAAATCTCGTCGGAGTATTTTTGGCTCGATCTGCATTAGGGACATGTAACACGTCTATAAAAATCATGATCTCCGGGTATGCATAAAAATACGCTCCCATGATATAATGATAGGCACCAATATTTAACAACTGGTATAGATTACACTATGAATATAGATCATAATATAGAAAAAGTTATCCAACTATGATTATATTACGGGTCGAAAATGGAATTTACAACCTCATTTTTTAAGTCGGGTAAAAAGAAATCTATTAACGAAGCTATTGGGGGTCGTAGAAAAAAATGTGTTTGTAAAAAAAGTCTAACCTGAAATAGTCCATAGCTGGTGTAGGAGTTACTGTGGTTGGTCAACTTGTCTGTCGTCCTCCCGCTAGCATGTTCGATCAAGCAGACCCCTGCACAGAGAAGGAAGTTTTTAGAAAAACATAATAATATTATTATAGTTGACTCTAAAAAATATTTGACGATACTGCTACAAGGATTGCATAAGTATTTCATACTAGCGGCCGCTCGCTGTTTCACCCGCGTGGTTGCCGTTCCCGTGGGAATATCTGAATAAAAAGAATTTCATGTTTATAACCAAGCTATGTACTATCTATGTACCAAATTTCATCCAAATCCGTCCAGTAGTTTAGGATCCTATTCAATACAAACAAACAAACAAACAATCAAAGCTTTCCTCTTTATAATATTAGTATAGACATCCTACTAAAGTGAAAGAAGTTTAACATACAGGAGGTAGACCATGACCTACCTTTGTCCTAGGACAAAGGATATATATGTATTATCCCGGATTTCCCACGGGAACGAGAACGAGAACCACGCGGGTAAAACTAATGCAACCTAGAAAGTAAAACTACTTAGTAGTTAATATCATATCTTACAGGATTACAAATATATTTATTAGATACCGACCTAAGGTCTAGCGCAAAGTGTTAGGATATCGAAGCATTCCTAAATGGGAAAGTAAAAATCTAGGTACAGAAACTTTTATATTTTTGTGTAATTCTGACGATATTGCTCTATTCGGTATCTGATTTCCAGAACCATAATTTATGAAATTGTGTCAAAAACAAAAAAGATTTTTGCATTTATAATAGTAGGTATCCTCTGTAAAATAATAATGGATCTGTCGGTCATTTGAGTATTCGTAGGGTAAAATACCAACCACAAAATTCAATATTCGCTTTGATTTCTTCAAGGAGATTCTATTTCATACCCCAAAACTGGCGGCTGTGTATCAAAATGCAAATCCCGTTTAAAAAACGTCCGAATCGCGGCCAGTTGTGTAACAAAATTAAATTCTCCCACCAAATTCTTAATTCAAATAATAACATTAAAGGCAACGCACACCAAATGGATTGCGTGGCGACCTTAATAAGCATTCCCACGAAACTCAACTGAATCTCCTATTTACATAAAAAGGGGACATCATTCAAATGACAAAACATTTCTGGATCCCCTTTCATTTAAGTTTAAAATTGTTGGAGCTGTTTTAATTGACACTGTACAAGGGCGGAAGATGGCGGGCCACGTCTTAATCAGAATTCATTCAAATTAATACGACTGCGACTCTCTAAATCACCTTAGGAATTACCGGCTATTGATAAAGTACTAGAAAGCTTAATTGGGTTGAAAAGGGTGGACGAATGACTTGAAAAATTAGGAAACAGTGCAGAGATACACAGAACAGATTTTTTTTTTCACACCCCTTTACACTGACGTAGAACAAATCGATAATTAAAATCTTATTGTCATATAAGTAGATTGTTACACAGAAACACAAGTAAACATTAGTGTAACTACTTCTGAATGCACTTGAGTAAACCTCAAACGATTCAGTGGAAGGAAACCAGTTATAGTTCCAATAGTGAGCTGTCACAAGCCTCAAGAGAGCTAACTCGTCTGCCGCGCTGATTAGCGCACTTCTAGCGTTAATGCAACTGTTATATCGCTGTTATAGCACTTCTCAGAGGCAACATGCAACTCGATGCATTCACGTATAAATCTGATGGGAATTCGATTGGTAACAAATTGGATTCTCTAACGCCACTACAGATGAAAGCTATAAATAAGTTCGACTACTAATATGAGGTTATGTATGTAGGTATGAGGGATTCGATGAAAGCAGAGGAAGCAAGATATACTTATTATATTATGCCTGCGCGCACTTCGTTTAGTCCGTACCGTGAGACGATTATGATCAAATTTTTGGTCGATAGTTTAGTAGTGTGGTGGTGCGCGCACTACACCGATTTGAGATAAAAAAACGGTCAATAGCGAGTCGGGCTCGCGCACCGAGGGTTCCGTACCATCTTATATGGTCCCCATAGATCGACATAAGTTTTTAAGAATTCTGAAACAGTATGCTATTTAGATAGCGTTCTTGATATGTGACAGAAAGAAGGAACCCTAAAAACGGACGTCTAGTACGGGAGCAGACAAAAAAGTCGGCCGACGACATTTTAGTTGAACGCAGTGCGCGCACTCACATAGTCGTTCATGCACATTATACAATTTGCCAATCGACCAACAGCTATCGGGTAGTCATTTTCGATTTTTGGTTGATTTTTAAACGTAAAGTAGGCGCACTCTCGCACGGGAGTGTCGGAGCTATATAGTTGCATAATAAATCGAGAACGATAAAACTATCGGTTGACTTAAAATCACAGGCTCTGTGGAAAAAGTGATCTCTGCCCAGTGTCTACCCCTGCGCGCGAAAGCCGTGATTGTGTATGTAGAATCTAATATTTTTCGCATTAGTAAACTGTAAAAATTCAGTCAATGTCTTTTTCTCTGTAAAACAATATTTAGTTAATATAGAAAAAAAAGAAAACCAGAAGAAGTATTGTGAATGACTTAAGTATGATACATTAGTCATTCACATACTTCTGCTGGTTTTCTGACTGACTGATGTCATAGCCCTAATCTTTGCCACAAATGACATAATTGAGATGATAATGATGTCGGTGACAACGTTTCAAAAAGTTTTGTTTTCCAATCATAAGAAAAGAGAGTAATTTCTATACAGCTCCTACAAAACACTGGCAGATGATGAGCTGACCATAAATGAACCTACAATATTCCGTGACATATGTACGCAGCTTAATGTTCAATGTTCATGTTTCTCAGGCTATGCCTTTGGGATTCAGACAGTCTTCGTTAGGATGCATTAAGTCTACATTCGCTATATACTCGTATATTATAAGCTGTCACGTATACATGACTTGTTCCGGTGACACTTCATTGCTTAATGCCATAAGAGGGGTGAAATTTGCATGTTTGGTCCAAATAATGGTCTATTCAATTCGAGACGGTCGACAATTTTAGACGGTATCATTACATTCCCTCGTAGTCACTGCTAGAAGTAGATAGCAAAACTGCTAAAAGTGGCCGTTTTTGACACATTTGCTATCTACTTCTACGAATGACTATGACGAGATGTAGCGATACCTTCTAAAAATACAAGACAATGGGCTCTAAAAATTCCACGTTTAGTTTTATTAAAATTGTGAATTAGAATTACGATATTAAATAAAATTCAACGCGGCGCCACTTTCGGTCAGGGTACCGCCTTAAATCGTGAAGTTCCTAACGACCTAACACGACTTTAAGCAAGTTTAATCAGCAATTTCACTGAAGGGGCAAAGATCTTACATATGGATGGAAGAGGAAAAAGAACTTTGACGCACCAAGTGAAGCCACGGCATAGCATGCCTTCGGATCCGAACCACGGTCGCAGTGAAATTCTGATTTACCATTCCGTGAGCGACCCTCATAAAACACTAACAGTAAGTGAAATGTAACGAAGTTTCTTGTTAGTTATCTTGTCCTGCTAGGTTGTTAGTGTTTTACAAATAACTCTGTATTCTGTATGATATTTCCATATGACCTAATTTCTCCCCAAGGAGCGTGATACAACGAATGCCCCATACGGACGAAGTTGTGGGCGAAACCTGTTTGTTCCCATGGAGTCACAGTGAAACTCGATGGGAGAAAAATTTATAAAAATAACTCCCAACGAGTCACACCCCAAAGGTAGGATATTAGGCGTTAGGAAATAAATCTTCTCAACCTGTTACACTCTGTACAAGGACTTTTAGTAACTTCTCAAAACATCTTAAATAACTCCTGGTTATCTTTGCGACCGTGGTACATTCACTTAAAAATATTCCATACCTTAGAGGTGTGACTTGTTGGGAATTATTTTTATAAATTGTTCTCCCAACGAGTAAAACTGTGACTCTATGGGATCAAACGGCGAAACCGTGGTGGAATGCTAGTATTAGCATTATATTAACTTCAAAGCCCATGATTAACATTGTCGCTCAGCTGGGTACACACGGATTCTGATTGACGGTTTAATATTTGTCCACGTGAATTAATTACATAACAGACAATTTGATATAATTAACACACTGATAATATTCGTTAATGTATTGAAAATGTTGTTAATGCTGTGATGATTATCCAGCAGTGCTGTTTTGAATATGATTGCGATAGAGTGACGGTAATGGCAAACAAATTTATACTACATTTATTTGATAATTCAAACGCTTGTTATTAAATTTAACTAAACGCAATTACTGTGTGGGATATTATACACTAAACTAAGGCCTGCCTACTAAACGTATACTAAACAACAAATATAACAACTCGTACAATTTAAACGTAATGGTTGTTTTATAAATTTATCTAGAAACAACGATTTTGAGTACCTGAAAACCATTTGCTCAACCCGTGACTTGGAGTGTAATGTAACCAACAAGACCAGCATAAAACCTCCTTGTTTTTGTCAATCTTTTTTTTTATGAACAACGGGCAGACTCTTAGCCTTCATCATACCTGATGTTAAGTATTGATAAGGCTGAAAAAGGAAGCGAGCCTCTCCCGGAATCCTGAATCACTGAGAAACTGGCTATCTTATCTCTAACTGCCGGAACACAATAATGCTGAAAACATTGTTGTTATGGCGTCAGACTTAGATAAGATGGTGGTAGCCATCCAGGCGGACTTACAACGAGTCCTTCCACCAACCAAACAATATGTACTCCCGCTGGGAATCGAACTCGAGACCCCTGGGTCTGATACCGGTGGTTGTACCACTAGACCACAGAGGCGGTTAATGCATGCAATCTCCAAGTAAATGCACCAATAAGTGTCTCACCGTTGTTCATAAAAACAAGATGGCCGTGAGGACCATTATGGTCATGGATTTTACTTAATAAAGTAGGAATCAAGACGATCATACAGCCTCCTTGCTTTTTTAAGTCTTCAAGTAAATACATCAAAAGTTACTCACAATTCGGTATTAGGCTCCTCGGAAAGTTGTATCTGAGGAGTTCTCTGGACAGCTGGCATCTGGTGAAGGTCCTTGCGTGGCCCTGGCAGCTCTGCAGCAGGGACACGGTGATCACCAGCGGGAGCAGGGTGGAAGGGCGGACCATCCTGGATAAACAGAGCAGAAATGTCAGAATGAAGTTATGGCACTTGCACTTGTATCAAAAAGAACATGTGACTGGCTGGTCATAGACAGGTTAATACTCTTAAAGCAAAAAAAAAACAGTCTCCCAAAATTAGGGTGTAGAAAGTGACCGTATTTGTCGTAGCGCACCAGCTGCGTACACTCGGCTCGCGCTTTGTTTTGGTCTGCTGCAAGGTCACATTTATAACCCTAATTTGCGGTATTGAATTCCCGTTTACCCGTCTATTCTGTGTCCAGACGATTCTGAGCGACAGAAAATAGTAGCATAGGCAAGTGCGGTTTTATGCTGCCTTCTTTTTCTTCTATCTTAATTAATGGCGTCCTCGCGATAAAATTCGCGAATGTTGCCAATGTCAAGTACATATATTTTGTAATATATATAAATTGTACGGTAGATTGAGTTAAAAATAGAGCCTCACAACAAGTGTTATTACGAAAAGAACTCGGGTGAAACTCCTTTATGCTACCAGATGTTGACAAAACAAAACACTAAAGGAATTCGTCAAATCGTCTCAAAAGTCAGTGGCAACCGTTTAATTACCTCTAGTATTGTAAGGCATCAAAGTTTCACTTTACAATGGTTCTATTCGTTAGGGAATAAGAGAATGCTCTTCAGGAATATCGTAAGCGAATGTTTGCGGTTCGCGTCGTCTGTACTTTGTCGCAGCAACATTACACTGGCAAAACAAAATTGTTCACTAACAACCACTGAAAGAGGCGGAGGGACTATTAGGGTTGGCGGAACAAAATTTTCATAAACATAAGTAGTTTAAACTTGAATCCAACAACTAAGTGATAAATATTATTATTTATAAGCTTATAAAACGTGATATGTTCGTCATGGGAACAGTTATGGGTAATTTTTTTATTCACTTTCTTATTAACATTTAATGATACCATAAAAATTTTTTTCTTTCTTTCTTTTTATTATTCTATTTTTTTGAATTAACGAATATGCATTTCTAAAAAACAATGTTCTTGTTAAATTGTAAGATTTCAAAACCCTTATAAATCCATTATCTGAAAAATTCTATTTATAGTTATTTTGAGGTTGATTCATTAGATCTTCAGTTGAATTGCCAATTAATCTATGAGGGAATCGTAATTTTACAGGTCATAAAAAGTACCTACCAATGTATGTTATTGATGGATTATGTCAATTACTCCTTAATTTTGTGGAATTATTTAACCACTCAAGAGCATTCCTTCATTTCCTTTATAATAAATAAATTGAATAATCCGAGCGACATTGAGACGTAAGTTGTTTTCTTTTCTAGTATATTTTCTTGTTTAAAAATTTTCACATATAAATAGCATTGTGAAATGCAAAATTAAAAGTTATAAATCAATTAAGTCAAAACTGTAGCAGCCCTACCCTGCCGTCAGTAGTTCCGAAAACTTGAAATTGAATTAAAACAGAGTCTAGAGGTGCGTCGAGTTCCCTTACTTTTCACTTGTGTATGTTTTGAAGCACGTTTAGCTTCAAATATATACTCATTTTGTCTTTGTCTAGAATATATTATGAAGTACCGGGTAAATTACTGAAACTTTTCCTTCCAATTAGATGTATCAAAGCGTTGAATAAAAATTACGTATATCTAAAAAAAAAAAACAAAACGCTTTTACTAAGTTTTTTTTTAACAATGAGCTTTAAAGTTCTAAATGCTCGCTTTGAATTTTCAGTTTGAACTTTCCAAATGCAACGGATTTTCTGTTATGTAGTTAAAACGCTGCATCATTTAATATTGCAGTATTCTATCAAAATACCTTACAATGGATTTAGAAGAAACAATGTATTCTGGGACCTTACTCTTGACGGAATCTAGTTCGAGATCGAATAAACGTCAAAAGTCAGTGATGTGTTAAACATGTGTTAAATTAAAATAAGTTTGCAGACTTTTTACTAAATAGTTAATTTAGCGATACAATTAGGCTTCTATTGAAATATTACTTTAGGTTTCTTTTTTTTATGCACAACGGGGAAACTCTTAGCCTTAATTATACCTGATGTTAAGTATTGATAAGGCTGAAGATGGAAGCGAGCCTCTCCCGGAATCCTCAGCCACTGATGAAGAACTGGCTATCTTATCTCTAACTGCCGCGAACACAACAATGCTGAAAACATTGTTGTTTGGCGTCAGACTTAGATAAGATGGTGGTAGCTAGCCAGGCGGACTTACAACAAGTCCTACCACCAACCAAACAATATGTACCCCCGCTGGACTCGAACCCAGGACCCCCGGGGTCTATTACCAGTGGTTGTTACCACTAGATCACAAAGGCGGTTGAGGTGCTAGTAATCGGGTCTTTATGCAGTACCACAAACCGCCAGCGTTGTTTTACCATCGAATATTATTCGAATGCATGGATAAGTGGAGCTGAATCAGTCTTATCCTAATCCTAGCTATCCTAACTAATATTATAAATGCGTAAGTGTGTTTGTTTGTCCTTTCTTCACGCACTAACTAAGAAACCAATCAACTTGATTTTTGGGATAGAGTTATTTGAAAAGACGAAGAGTAACATAAGCTACTTTTTATTATCCTGATATTGAGGGAACGGGAACACGCGGGTGAAACCGCGGGCGGAACCTAGTTTTTTTATTAGCATAACATATTCACTGTTTTAGCGGGTGAGCAGTATGAGCGATAATAAAATATTATTAAGATCTTTGGTTTGACGACCTGTTTCACGCAGGAATAAGAGTCGCACAAGATAAATGTTTGCAAATTTGATCATTTATATTTTGTAATATTTTTATGAAAGATAAAACATCGAGTCTTCAAGTTGCACTCGCCTAGCTATTATTTTCTATTAAAAATTTATTTCATAAAATTTCATTGTGGATACAAAAAGAAATATGTCTGTTTGTCTTAGTCAGGGACTACGTATCAGCTATATTATTTGTTAATATACTGTTCTTACCTATTAACAAAAAAAGTCCCGTCTAAGCAACTTGAAGACTATCAGTGTTTTTTTGTAGTATAAGATTTATGTAACTAATAAAATAGCATTGTGTGCAAAAAAGTAATATTAGTAGGTATTTAAGTGGCGTGATCGTATTCAAGTATGTGTATGTATTTATAATATTAGTTACCTGATATATCTGTGCACAGTAGCAGTCTACCACCACCAACCAACGGGCCTGTACTAGCCTCGCGCGGGGACTCTGTACTGCTGACGATTAGTTAAACGCATCACTTTGTGCACCCAATCGCAGTGTGTGTTTACCACGCGTTGAGGTCCTTCTGAGGACGTTATTTAAACTCCAAAGGGTAAACGCTAAGCTTTCTGCTTATGTTAGTTAAGTAGTAAGGCTGAAAGCACCGAATATATAACTTACTACAACTCTCACAAGAGCGCAATTCCTTTGTGTTCAGAATTTACGTACGCCACAGCTCAAGCGTCAGGGTTGCACAAGCGAAGTAAAATAAATAAAAACATAATTTTATACAGCATTTTTTGTATTTACAATTGTTTAACTTTAGTGTAATGTTGTTTGTATTTCTTACCAATTTACAAACAACAACAAACAATTTTAAATTGTATAGTGTCGGAAATCGTTTAAACATGCTGTAGTTAATGTTTAATTAACGTAAGTAAGTATAGTGTTTTGTAAAAATCATGTTTCGAACTGCACGCGTGTACTCACAAGCGCGGGGCGGCCCTGACTGATTTACAACTCCAAGTTGTATTGCGCTGTTGGTGCTTATCGCGGTTGGCATAGGCGAGTGACGGAGCCCTGCTGAAAGTGGAATCGAGCTTGTTGCGTTATCCTCAACCACTGAGAAACTGACTATCCCGAACAAAAGCGACGGACACAAGTATAAGTTTACAAACACTTACAACTAGACAATGCAATCCTGCAAGATAATTTCAATCCAGGTATTCGCGGGACTGAACCATATTAATCCCGCTGGATCCAGGTATTTGCGGGATCCAGCAGCGAGGACTTAAACTTTTGAAATAAATCGTGATAAAGCCCTAATAGACCCCTTTTATTCTTAACCCAAATTAAAGAAGCTCTTTGGTAAACTTGAAAAGGTTTATTAATACATTTAGACTTTAGATAAGAAAATAAAAAACATCTAAACAAAATTTTCGAAACGCCTACGTAAAAAAGTTAAAGTATTAATTGTGTCGTCTGCCAAACGGCTCCTGATATTCGACACAAGGTAGCCAGTGAATGTAAAAGTCACAACATGGTATAATTGTCATTAGTGGTTATGTTTATTTTATTTATATACAGATGACTTGAAATAGTCCATTTCCTTCTTTGTCAAAGTCTGAAGGTTGCTCACATTGCCAGATCTAGGTTGTTGGGCTCTTGATCCAGCAGAAGAGAATTTGTAACACTTCCGGTTTTCAATAAACAAAATTGTTAAAGTCAGTTCAAGTTGCGGGCAGAGTAACAAGTAGAATTCACGCTTCTTTGTAATCCCGCTAGTCCAGCAGAATTCCGCTAAATTTTAGACCGAGATTAGTTATATTTTCTTGTTCAATATTTATCACATAAAAATAGCATTGTAAAATGCATAATTAAAAAGTTATAAACAAAGGTTTTTTTTTAATGGTATCTCTGCTTGAGCTCAAGCCGATTTACTCACATTGTGTTTATAACCATCTGTAGAAATCCAGTTTTTACAAGCTCAAGTGTCTATCTATTAAGGTTCATTACGTTCCTGATCACGTAGGAAACGTTCTGCCAACATTTGCTGAAAAACTACGTCAGTCTATAGAATCACTCTCGTACGCCCGAGGAATCGGCATCGAGAGTGATAAAATAAAAACCCAATTTTCTATCCCGTCAATGATTTATGACGTCACATTTGAGTCACATAAAGGTGATTTATAAGATTGAAACAGCATGTCTGACAAATGGGATGAAAAACTAAAATATGGTTGGTGTCAAACGATTTACGTTTTTCTTTTGTTTTTTTTTTACGATATATCTTTGTTTGTTTCTGTAAACGGTATTTAAAACATCATGTAATGATAATTATAAAGTTTAAATATTTAGATTGCCTTTAGTCATCTTCGAGCTTACGGAGACAATTCTATTTGTAAACAGGTTTTGTGACATTATGTCATTATTATATTAAAACAACGGAACTAAAACGGGACATTTGTTATGTAGTACAACTATGTTCTTACAGCTTGACATTTCGGCTTGTTTGAGTCCCGTTGTTTTAAATATAATTATAATGGAACGCGAAAGTTTAAAATCTTACATTATGCCGTGCTAATTTTATTATTATCTTATTATTAATTCGGCATGAGTTTTAGGATAACCGCGTTCAAACAAACATTTAAGATCGATTAGAGTTATTTCTAATGAAATTTCATTGCATTGCAATAACATGCGACATCACATCACTATCAATATAACGAAAAATATAATTATTTCATGTTTGTATGCGGAGTCCCCGATATTTCGGCCCACGCAGGTGCATGCAAAAACAAACATAACTTCTTTTGTCTTTTGTATTTTTCTCAGCATAAATAAAATAACTACCCCCTCTCATCCCGTGGGTGTCGTAAAAGGCGACTAAGGGACTCAGCCTTCAGGAGACGGGCAGCAGCGTTTCCTACAAACTTGGCCATACTGCGATCGCCAACCCGCCTGCCAAGCGTGGCGATTATGGCAAACCCTTCCTTTGAGGGAGGCCTATACCCAGCAGTGGGTGTTATGTGGCTGAGACGACGAAATAAAATAGACTCTAAGCAATAAATAAATTTGGAATTTGGAATCTGAATTTACGATATAGAGTTTAAAATCGCGTAGCGCTTAAAGTCGAACGCGGCCACCGGAGACCGCTTAGTGCTAATTGGAAACTACCTAAATAAAAAAAAAAAAGTATGTAATTGTAACCATAAAGTGATAGATACAACAATGAATGACATAGAGACAGAGATTTTTTAAATATCTATACTGATTTTAGAATGTTGGTCACCCTATTACGCACAAAGTGATATCCTTGATTCGATAACAGTCGGGTTATGGCTAAATCTTCAAAATTGTTTATGCAGATTGGTTGAATATCCATGGGACTGAAGCAAGATAGCAATGAGAAAACGACGCGCGTGGGAGCGAGACCGATTTTGCAGATTTAGCGAAAATACCACGAAATCGCTTAGTTGTAAATAACTATGGCGACTGAAGAGAAATGAAACTACACGATCCTAAACATTATTGGTGTCTACTAATTAAACCAGTGTCCAATAGTAATGTAACCCCATTCGAGAATAATCTTGAATTTACCTATTTTTAGGGCTCTTTGCGAAAAGAAAAATTGGTAGGTGCATTACAAATCTAGATAAAGGTATGAAGAAATGTATATTTTATTACTAGATTTGTAAGATCTCTTAGCGTCCTATAGTTTTATAACAAAAAGTATATACTTCTCCCGTATAGCTTATCAAGTTCCCTTGATGGTAAAAGCTTTTTTCCACTTAGGGGAAGGTAGAGATCGATTCTTTCCACTTGTTACTATCCTTGAATATATTATCTCTCTTGCTTCTTCTTTTTTTTTGAGCAACGGGGCATGCCTGATGTTAAGTATTGATAAGGCTGAAGATGGAAGCGAGCGTGTCTCGGAATCCTCAATCACTGAGGAACTGGCTATCTTATCTCTAATTGCCGGAACACAACAATGCAAACATTGTTGTTATGTTATGGCGTCAGTCTTAGATAAGATGGTGCGCCAGAAAGTCCTACGACCAACCAAACCGAATATTGTATTCTTAATATAACAATATGTCTCTACTCCCGCTGGGAATCGAACCCGGGACCTTTGGGTCTGATGCCGGTGGTTGATACCACTAGACTACAGCGGCTTCATGTGCAATCTTCATCTTTGTGTGTGTCTTCTTTTATCTGAAAAACCCTGTTGATTTTGCATTCCATTCCTCCTTTTATATTCAATGTAGCAAAGCGGTTCTCCGTGAACCACTGTACGTCTGCTTGTCAGCTAAAAGATGTCCTGAAAGGCTGGTATTAACAAAAATTTTGACGATTCCAAAATACTTGTTATGAGTTTAGAAGTAGGAGTTTGAAACTATCGAATTACTTTGCATGCGAATGCGGTGTTATTCAAAAGCATTTATTCGATTATTTAAAAAATATGACTCTTTTGATTTTGTAATTTTCAGCCACAAGTGAATTCCCGTCTGAGAATTCACTTGTGGCTGAGTTAATTTTTTCCAATATTTTTCTATTTAAAATTTACCATAAGTATAAAAATAGCATTGAAAAATGCAAAAATTACAAAATCAAATTATTGGCAGTTGCATCTTAATCGATCGTTAAACACCTGAAAAGATGTTTCTTTCGAATGCAAGGATATTCCTAGCATTGATGTAACAACGCTGGCCTACAGCGTATTAAAAATATAAAAGTATTGGAGAATTTCGACGGTGGTTCGCAAGTCTCGGTAGCTCAGCGGTTAGAGCATTGGACCGGATTTCCAAAGGTCGCGGGTTCGTTTCCCGTCTGAGAATTCACTTGTGGCTGAGTTAATTTTTTCCAATATTTTTCTATTTAAAATTTACCATAAATATGACTCTCTCTGACAGATAGCCTCGCTCATCCGCGAATCCGCTAGCGGACCGCGCTCCCGCGCAACGACGCGGTTTCCGTGTGTTGAACAAAGCGGTTTTCAATACTAATAATTGATGACACTTGCATACAATACTAAAATCCGCATCGGAGCAGTGGGTTTACTGCCTAATTGAATAAAACGTATTTAATTTGATTTGATTCTGCCCTCTGGAGGACAGTCATGTGATGGTTGACGAGATGAACCACATCACCCCCAATTTTAGTTATACCTATAATTGGGGCAGTCAAACAATTTATGTGGGTCACAGAACAAAAATAATTAAAATTAATTGCTTTAAAAAGTTTAAAGGAGACAGGCAAAGTTAAAATTTTGCTTCTGACATTAAGCTAAACGGTTTGTGAGTTTTGTAATAAGTTCTTTTTTGTATTTGTTTGTGTCCAACTCTTTTTTTTCAGTGAGTTCTTCTAATATTATGTCATTGTTTAGATCTATGTATTTAGATTAAGATTATTTATTCATTATTATTGTTTGTAGTTTTCTAACAATGACTTATAATTAGTTGACAAATGTCTGGCGCAGAGGTACGCAGCCTGCCTTCTACGCAGAGGGTCCCGTGTTCGATCCCCGGACAAGACAAATATAAACATGAACAGTATGTGCATGAATATGTCTATTTGTCGTGGTCTGGGTGTTTCATATGTATATTATATATGTATTTACAAAAAAGTATATAAGTATGTTTATTCGTTATCTAGTATTCATAACACAAGTTCTTATGAAACTTACCTTTGACTAGATAATTGATGTGGTTGTATGAAATTTATTTATTAACTAGCGGATCCTCGCGGTTTTACCCGCGTGGTGCCCGTTCCCGTGGGAATATCGGGATAAAATATAGCCTATGTTACTCGGGAGAAATGTAGCTTTTTAATGGTCTAAGAATTTTCTTAATCGGTCTCGTAGTTCCTGAGATTAGCGCGTTCAAACAAACAAACTCTTCAGCTTTATAATATAAGATAGATTAAAAAAATAATAGGGGGAGTACAATTTAAGCTTAATAAAGAGTACTTTTCTTTAAGTTATTTTATCAGGGTCACGTAGTATCTTTGATTCAGTCAATTTTGCGATACCAGCTGCTGACCGCGATTTCGTCCGACTCAAACGTAAATACACCTAGGTACTCTATCTACATGCTTAAATAATTTAACTGTGTGTAAAATTGTTGGTCTCTAAATTGAGAATTTCAAGTTGTGGATGTTTCAAACCTCACTTAAGCATGATATTTTATGAACATTTGCTTTGAGTTGAAATCTTAATTCAGACACTTACAATAAGTTTCGTGACTACCCAAATCATTGCTGTTAAAAATAACTCAATTGGTTCATATTTCTGAAACAAAACCGCTGAACATCACCTCAATTATAAGCTAATTTTATCCAATTATTTGAATAACGCCCATTCAAGTTGAAGCAACCCGTTAAATCGACTCCCACAATTGACTAAAGTGACCAAAAATGGGTAAAGAGAACCGTTTCGTTGTCACCTTTTTGTCCGCTTACCCTCGTAAGCAAAAAGGGCGTGCTGCGCCACAAAAGGTCGCATTGAACTAATAAAATATTTGTAATGGACTACCTCTTCACTGAACGGAAAACATGTTGACCAGATAATCAAGAAACCCCTATTTCGCAATCCCAACTAAACTCCTTTAACCCTCCATCCCCGAGAAAGCTCAAGATTAACTGGTTTCGGAAAACCTAACAATATATCACTATGCCTTGGTGAGAATGACACCGGCAAGCATACAATTTTGGGTACAGAGTGTTAAAGGGTATTTCATTTGCATTGTGCTTTTAAATTATGGACGGGAAAAAATTTGGGACCCTTTGTAGTAATATGAGATGTCGTTACGGCTTTGGGCGATAAAATGAATTGTTTGTATTGTGTAATAACAAAACGTTAGCAATTTGCCTGAAGAATTTTTCATGTTTATCAATCTGAACAAGTTGTGTTTTATGCTAATTTCTTAACTAGCAAAAAGAGTAGGTACTTTTGTAGATAGTGGTAGTGTTTTTATTCTTTTCATGATATTGTCTTATTCAACTTCTATCACTTTCTTTAGACATTGGTTGGTGGAAGGACTCGTTGTAAGTCCGCCTGGCTAGCTACCACCACCTTATCTAAGTCTAACGCCATAACAACAATGTTTTCAGCATTGTTGTGTTCCGGCAGTTAAGAGATAAGATAGCCAGTTCCTCAGTGATTGAGGATTCCGGGAGAGGCGCGCTTCCATCTTCAGCCTTATCAATACTTAACATCAGATAATGATGAAGGCTAAGAGACTCCCTGTCGTTCATAAAAAAAGACATGTATGTAAAAGAACTGGCGACATCATCATTATAATCATATTATCACGCCATAAATCTCTTGCAGGGTTGGCGGAGCATCAAAGGTGCAGTATCAAATGTATAAACAGCCCACTCACCTCAATGTCCCCACATTTAGACGACATGACGACCTGTTTGGCGCAGAGGTTCTAACCCCGCCCTCTGCGCCAGAGGTCCCGGGTTCGATCCCCGGACAAGACAAATATTTGTGTGCATGAACATGTCTATTTATCTTGGTCTGGGTGTTTAATAATGTATATTAAGTATGTATTTACAAAAAAAAGTAGGTATATAAGTATGTTTATCCGTTAACTAGTATCCATAACACAAGTTCTTCATGAAACTTAACGTGGGCTAGATAATTGGTGTGATTGTATGCAAATATTTTATTTATTTAACATTGGTTGGGCCTCAATTCTTGTACAGAAACCTATGGGACGGCTCAGCAAAATACCAACTAGCTACACTGGACACGATTCAACGCATAGCTGAGAGGCAAATTGGCGACGAAAAACTGGCGAAGAGCAAGTTCCACACCCTAGCTCACCGCCGCAAAGTTGCCTGTCTGTCGGTCTTATACAGACTGTATTTCGGAGAGTGTGCTCAGGAGCTGCATCAGCTCATACCGCCATCCCCCGTCTTCCATCGGACATCCAGACGCACTGCGGGCTACCACCCTTTCTTGGTGGATATTCCTATATATCGCACAAAACAAAGCACTACTCAACATCTTTTATATTACGCACAGCAAAGTAGTGGAACTCCCTCCCTGCGTCTGTGTTTCCGAGTGCTTATAACCCGTCCATCTTCAAAGCAAGAGTGAATAGGCACCTTCTGGGTTAGCTCGCTCCATCATGGATCCTGTCTTAGCCCCTGGGCTTGATTAGGATCAAGAGCAAACCCATTAAAAGAAAAAAAAGCAAACAATAGTGACAGGTAGTTTTCAAATGTGCTACCTGCACTAGAAATCCAGCAGTTGCCATATTTTATGTTTTTCTTTCACTCCCAGTTCCAGCATGGATGATTTCATATAGCAACATTTGTTATTGAAATAAAACAACTTTTACGGATATCAAACGCGCTATATTTCCACGAACTAAGTTGTAATTGTCCGTATTTTTAGGTTTTTTAGGGGTTTTTTTATTTTCCCGACGTTTCGGCACCTTTACAGCTGCCGTGGTCACGGGATGACATTTGTTATGTTAGTATTTCAGCGTTATTTTTAAGTCGGCTCTAAAACGAATAATAAAAACCTAAATGGAAACTAGTCAAAATAATCATACACGTAACGAAAATATTAAGCTGCAAATATTAAATCTATCACAATTGACAGAATTGATACAAACGCCGTTGTTGTTAGTAGGTATAATCAACGAAGACAGTAAGTAAATAAAAAAAAAGGTAAATAAACAACTGTATGTGTATGACAATAACTTAATTTCAGTTGCTAAAAAGGTTTGTTTTGAACGATCGTCGTTTATCTGAACGTTTACTTGTTTGATTTTTTTAATATCTTATTAAAATTGTTTTAGTGAAGTTATTATCACGACGAAAAAAAGTAAGTTAGTAAAGCAATATACCCCTAGTATACTTTTGTATATGATAGCGTTTCCGATAACGGTTTTGATTCACGTCCTTATTTTCTTAACATTGCGACTTATCTGCCAGAATATAATTTAAATTTTAACGCGATAATGTATTTAGTAAGATGTTACAAGCAAATGGCAAGAAGCTACGCCATTCGTTCACAAAGCCCTTGGAGATTGGAGACTAGAAACTCGAAAAGGGCTGCTTTTCCTACAGAGTAATCAAATTGAAACATGGGTTAAGTCCAAAGATTTGTAATAAGGACTTCGCTTCTCCGAAAGAAAACTGAATAATCTCAACAATTATACAGGACAGTATTTTTATGATGATAAATTTTAAATAGAAAAATATTGGAAAAAACCATCAAGTAAATTCTCAGATGGGAATCGAACCCACGACCTTTGGGAATTCGGCCCAATGCTCTAACCACTGAGCTACCGAGACTTAAGTCTCGAAATTAAGCTCAGTGGTTAACTAACACTAGTATAAAAATAGCATTGAAAAATGCAAAAAATAAAAAATCATAAAATATTTTCAAGGTTTTAAAAATAAATAGATAAAAAATTTGCAAATGAAATTTCGTAGACGCTTCTTATTTTTGAATAGATTCATTCCATTGGACTGTTCAAGATAACCGATGCTTCTCTCTTATTATAATTCTACTTCTATTTATCTTTCTTTCACTATTATCAAAGTCAAAGTCAATATAATTTAATTTATTCAGTCTTGGCTGTTACAAGCATTTATGAACGTCAAAGAAGCTACGCCATCGGTTCACAAAACCTATGGCGGGAGACCTTGTAACGAGAAGAACCGGCAAGAAACTCGTCAAGGGCTGTTTTTTTCTCCCTGTTTTATTTCATACAGAGTCGTCAAATTGAAAAGTGACCTTAACATATCAGTAAGGTCATGGAGGTCATTTGTGTTATGGAAATTATTCCCGAAATATTATCTGTGCCGGTACTGAGCATTTATATGTGCATGATACGTAGAGTTTTTGAGATTGTACTCGAACATTTCCACTTGTTTGTGCGTGTAAACATTCGTCATATTCAAGTAGCTCAACTTTTATTAGTTATTGCGCAGTTAGATCGTATGGTGCGAACTAAGGGCTCCACAAGGTGCACCGATATATCACCAGGTCAACATTCGTCCGTCACCCACTCCTATCAATAGCGTGCAATTTCCTCTTGTTCTCAACGACTTGCGTGGTCTAATTCAGAAGAGTAACGGTAAGATCTGTCGAGAACTGTAGGCTTTGCACGAAAAACTTTCGAGCGAGTATCGAAGACAGCGTTCCTACTGGACGTAAGCGGAACTAAATTTTTCTTATACATTTTTGACGATACGTCCTCGATACTATATGGAAACCTTTTTGTCCTCTTCTAAAAATTTCATTGAAAATTCTTACCCCACCGTAAGAATTTTCAGAAGAGGACAAAAAACCGCTTAAGAGAAACAGCAAAGTTTATCAAGCTCTGTCAGAAGAGAAATAGTAAAATCTGTCGTGATTTGTAAGATCTGTCAGAAGAGGGGCGATAAATTCGTTCGTGATTAGGAAGACGTGTCAGAATCAGAAGAGGAACAGTAGTATCTATAGAGATCTGTAAGAAAAGGAATAAAGAGATCACTCAAAACGAATGCTGCGTCTGACTTAAGAAGATTGAAGACTCACTCGATAGAGCAGTGGATAGTGTAATCGTTCTACGTTTGTGCCGAATAATAATCTTTCGCCAAAGCCAGTCATGGGATAGGTAGATGACCAATAAAAGTATCACTTTGCGCTAATCTGTGCTTCGGAAGACGTGTTTATCTTAACTTTTTCGTTTTAGGGATATGTTACTTTTAAATATTGCACTTGACGTATGTTATTTTATTAATATGTATAATTCCCTCTCTTTTTGGTTGTGTCTCCTTTATTGGTTATTTGTAATTCCTTTTTTTTTTTTTTTTTTTTTTTTTTTTTTTTTTTTTTTTTTTACACCTTAATTATCTAGCGCATGTTAAGTTTCATAAAGAACTTGTGTTATGGTTACTAGATAACGGATAAACATACTTATATACTTTTTTTTTGTAAATACATACATTATATAAGGCGAAATGGAATTTAATAATAAAATTTTAAGGGGTGGTCAGGTCAAGTGTTTGCAATCTAAGAAAAATAATAAAAAATTCTAAAAAAATATTTTTCTCCTAATAAAAAAATTAATTACGAGTTCGTAATTTACCTACTAGTTAATATTTTAAATGTATTTTATTCATTATCAAACTTAATTAAACCTTGAATAATGAAAAAAAACCATTAAATAAACTATTTAAAAACAGCTGATATTAAGCTACACTGCGCTGCGCGGCGAGGCGCGGCCCGCCGCGGTGCCGGCCGTCAACCCGGCCAGTCAGCTGAGAGCCATAAGTACCTACCTACTATGCAGCAAAGCTACCGCCTGGGCTGAGACCCAATTATTTTCTTTTCACAACTAATTTGAACGATTCGTTTCTAAGGTACAGTTAAGGCAAACAATCAATTGCAAGATCCAGACAAGGCCACATTGTAGTGAGTGACAAACAACACAGGTTATGAGCGTTGAGGTGAGTATTATGCTGTGATGAGTCTTATTTAAGCTGTGACGTGACTTTATTATTCAAACTTCCCTATTAAAACAAAATCAAGTTTCAAATAAGTTTTGGTTAATAAATAGGTTTAGGTAAGTATAAGTAGGTAAGTATTACTTACATGGCGTCGAACAGCAATCCAGTTTACTTAATAATAATATGCGTACAGCAAAAGGCGATAAGCTTTCCATCACACTTAACAGGCTTTGGACTGACAAAGTAATGTAATAATAATTATGTATACGGACAGTTGTTAATTGGTTAAAGGATCTAGATACTAGAATAACTTTTATGTTCAACACAAAATTATCATTACACTAATTCGGCGTGTTTAAAAGTTCATCGCCTATTTACAAGTACTATTTACAAATTTAAAAAAAAACTATCTACAGAACTGTTGAACACGATCGCCTTGTCTTTCGATGCACAAGTATGTGTATGGCCACTTTCCTTAAAGTGTCTCTTTCACTTTTTACAACTACAAAAGCACATTCTATGCGTCTTTTTAGTTCATTAGTATCACTAATTTCGTGTCCACTTTGTCCGTACACCAGGTCTTTAACTCTACCCCAGAAAAAGAAATCTAGGGGAGTTAAGTCGGGTGACCGTGCAGGCCACGCCACTGGCCCTCCTCGTCCAATCCACCTATCACCGTACTTAGCATCTAAGTACCGCCGGACACGCTGGGAATAGTGGGCTGGAGCACCGTCATGCTGAAAAAACATGCCCCTCAACAGCGACAATGGCACGTCTTCTAGCATGCTTTCCACCTGCGTCTCCAGCAAGTCCAGGTACGTATCGCCGTTCAAACGGTCTAAGAACACTGGCCCCAGAACTTGGTCCCCCAAAATCCCAGCCCACACGTTGACGCTGAACCGTCGCTGGAAGTAGTCGGGGCGCACAGCGTGAGGATTCTCAGTGCTCCAGAAGTGCGAGTTGTGAATGTTAAACATTCCAACTCGCGTAAATGTGGACTCGTCCGTCCACAAAATTTGCCGCTGCTCCTGACGAAGGCACCGACAAAACTCTACTCGAGCCGAGTAATCAGGATTCATCAATTCCTGAACTCGCGTGTAGTGGTAGGGGTGGAAAGTGTCCTCGTCGTGAAGAGTGCGCCACGCGTAGTACAGGCTTACTCCGAAAATTCTGGCAGCATCTCGAGTACTGGCCGTTTCGTGCTCTTCGAAGAATTCCACGATCCGTTCTTCCACTTCAGCTGACACCACTCTTGGTCTACCAGCATCAACTGGCGGTGGTGGATCCAAACGGCCATGTTCTCGGAAACGGTACACGGCATTCTGCTGCGGCAGTATGGTGCGGTGACTGAGGCGCACTCCGAACCTCTCCTCGTAAAGCCGCGCAGCACTGCTTAACACTTCGCTACTTTCACGGTAACAAAATACCATTTCAAGGTACTCTCGACTAGTATACCTCCTAGGCATTTTTACTAACGCGCGTCGCGACCTGATAGCACAGAATGCACAAGGAGACTAACTAAATAAAATATCAAATCAAAGTAAAGCGCGAAATTTCACGTGATTATTAGGGGTGGGACACGAGAAAAAAAGAAAAAAATATTAATTTGTGGCCGAGTTAATATTTTCCAATATTTTTCTATTAAAAATTTACCATAAGTATAAAAATAGCATTGAAAAATGCACAATCATAAAATATTAATTATTTTTTCAGGCACATATTATCTTGGTTTGCATTGCTTTGCAACTTTTTGTTTAGTCTGATCACATAAATATCTGGGCAACATCTTGCTCTAGTAGGCCTTATCTCTTACTGGGGATTTAGCTAACTTATTGATAATATTGATATGATATATCACACATAGAGGCTTTCGTCGTGCGTGATACGTTAAAACTTGTATAAGTAATTAAGTTTATTACAAATTCTTTCACAATTACAAAGTGATTTTATGCAAGCCTTTAATTATCTTAGCCATCGTCTACTTCCAAATTAAGACATAAGCAGGCCATACACGCAAGTATGGCCTGCTTTAGGAAACATAATTAAATTTTTTTTTATGAATCTTTCTACAGAATAATGAAACTAGGATTACAGAATTTACACACCCAAATTGACTACCGTGATAATTTACAATAGATAGATAATCTTAAAGCTGTACGAGGAGTTCGAAGTACTAACAGTACGACAAATTTTTATTAAAAGCATTGTTTTGAACCAACACTTCTGTGATAGATCGCAAAACCCATCTGCCAGAAGAGCATATAAGATATTTAATGTTCCTGCATGTAAAACTACTTTTGCACAGGGATTCTCTTATTTTTTGGCTCCACTGTTATACAATCGCATTAATAAGATCAAGCCCATATACGATTTAACAAGATTTGTTTGTAGAGGTGTTCTGGATGAGATTTTAAAGGGTTGGGATTACGAACGGACTGAAAGTATAATACAGGTATGTTAATGGTATATTAATGTTATTATTTATTTATTTATATTATGTTTTAAAAATTAGATGACCAACACTATACCATATCCCTGCCACACGAAACAAAGGTTCAGCTATCCTGCGGAAGAGAAGATTACACCCAGCTTCATGGAAGTTACCTGGTCACCATCCCAATGAAATGTATCTTACGCACGCCCGAGTTCACCATCATAAATGATAACGACGAGGTGAAAGGACAACCACTCAAGATCATGAAAATTCCTGATTTGGACATGCGAGATGAAGAACCTACCCATATCAATCTGCGATCTATCGATTTAAGACGCCTCCACCACATTCAAGACAAGATATTACTACAGAATCCCATCAAAATCCCGGAGCAACCAACCGACATAGTATACCATACCACTATACCTTTCTACGGCGTACTATTCGGTGCAACTGTACTAGCCATCGTAGTCATGCTACGACGCTACGGATTACTACGATTTAAGAAAAATGACGTCATCGAGCCAGCCACCTCAGCCTACCATCACTACGCACAACCAGATCTCCCGGAACCAAGAAAGCCTGGAAAATCAGAAGATAAACACATGCCAGCAACATTTGCTCTCAAAATTCTCAAATAGTAGCTAATCTGAGGGGGGAGGAATTACATACGTTGAACATATGAAGACCGCTGACGCCGCCCGTGCAAGTAGGCTATACCTAAATGTTGCAACATGAAGGAAATGCTGATGCTACGGAACGTGGCCGCTGTCGCCGCGTGCCATCATCGAGGCCATCCGCCGGCACGTCACCGCCCTCACTTTTGCATCTAACATCGATCGGGTCACTTACTTTATTTAGCAGTAATTTTTAATTGTAATTTTTATTCTAATTAAATTTATATTAAAATAATTTCGATTTTTTTTAAGACCTGCGGCTGCGACCTTCGTAATTGGTATGTATGTAGTATGTTTATGTCTTAATATTTTATAAAACATGTTTTACTTAATTTTAATATTTACCTATTTTATTTATCTTTAGATATCTCTATTCATTATATTTGAGTTTACTACAAATAGATATTGGGTCTATATTTGTGTTCACATAATGTTTTCAAGATTATTATTTTTTTGTTTGGTTGTTTGCAGGTGTGAGTATCTAATAATAATTTTTTTCTCATATCATGTTAAAATAATGTAATTAATTGGTTCACTCAGCATATGAAGTGCATAATATTCACCAATGCACAATTCATCCCAAAATACATATTATCGACATTAAGAAATAGTACAATAAAATATGTTTTAATCATACTAGTTGTAAATCGCACCACTTATCTGACGATTTTGCGTTTACTACGTGTTTACGTAAAACCACATTGTTGTGTTCAAATATACGAGTGTATGACAAAATAGTCATTATTTCTTTAAGCTATAGTTGGTTTTACTGTAAAACGAGAATCCTTACCTTGCCGTAACACAGTCTTGACTAGCACGGAAGGTAAAGAACTTTTTGTTAGTGTACCGCCAATAGATAATCATAATTTATCTTTTTTTTTTTCGTATATTTTGTTAATAGATTTTAAGTTAACTAAGTTGCACCAATTAACTTTAACTGATTTATGGTTGTTAAATCCTATACCTACATTTTGCACCGTTAAAGTGGTAGTTGTCGTTGAGGTTGGATGGTGCAATCCTCATTAGAAAAATTGTAAATTAAGTGCTTATATTTTAAGGTGGTATACTGTGTACTAAAAATTATGAAATAAATCCTATTCTATTCTATTCCTATTCTATAAGAAGTTTACTTGCTACATAAAAATTAAAATCAATAGGCAAAGAGGCAGCTCTAAAATAGCGGCTTTTCTATTGATGATTCATATCATATCATATTGCATGCGGTTTCATTGATCTACCGCCACTGTCATCGCCGACAAACGATGCCGCCACGGCCGCCAAACGCTGCCTATCGCTTTTCGGCACCGTCCGCGTCGCTCGGCGGTCAATCAAAAAAGTTAGTGACTCGAAGATGATTGTGATGTGCAGACGTGCAGTTGCGTGCCGCGTGCGGGCTGCATTTTCGTTTACGATATCGATCGGCAAAATGTGTACTAATAAACAAGCAAACGTGATAAAAGTACTAACCAGACAGTGTCTCAGTGAGTGTAACAACAAATTAGTGTGTAACCCATCAATCAGTGCAATAAGGTTAATTAAGGAGTGTTGTGATGTATGAGTGAATGTGGTCGACAGCGACACAGGATAACGTATCCCTTTTTTGTATGCAGAATATGCAGATGATATCATCTGAATGGAACTAACTATTAAGTAAGTGAATGTAACTATTAAGTAAACTGGATTGCTGTTCGACGCCATGTAAGTACTACTTACCTACTTATACTTACCTACACCTATTTATTAACCAAAACTTATTTGAAACTTGATTTTGTTTTAATAGGGAAGTTTGAATAATAAATTCACGTCACAGCTTAAATAAGACTCATCACAGCATAATACTCACCTCAACGCTCATAACATGTGTTGTTTGTCACTACAATGTGGCCTTGTCTGGATCTTGTAATTGATAGTTTGCCTTAACTGTACCTTAGAAACGAATCGTTCAAATTAGCTGTGAAAAGAAAATAATTTTGTCTCAGCCCAGGCGGTTGCTTTGCTGCATAGTAGGTAGGTACTTATGGCTCTCAGCTGACTGGCCGGGTAGACGGCCGCGCCGCGCAGCGCAGTTTAGCTTAATATCAGCTGTTTTTAAATAGTTTATTTAATGGTTTTTTCTTCTTTATTCAAGGTTTAATTAAGTTTGATAATGAATAAAATACACTTAAAATATTAACTAGTAGGTAAATTACGAATTCGTAATTAAATTTTTTATTAGGTGAAAAAGATTTTTTTTAGATTTTTTTATTATTTTTCTTAGATTGCAAACACTTGACCTGACCACCCCTTAAAATTTTATTATTAAATTCCATTTCGCCTTATATACATATTAAACACCCAGACCAAGACAAATAGACATGTTCATGCACACAAATATTTGTCTTGTCCGGGGATCGAACCCGGGACCTCTGGCGCAGAAGGCAGGCTTAGTACCCCTGCGCCAAACAGGTCGTCCATTGTACCTCCTTTAAAAGGATGGCATTATTTGATAGTTAGGATATAAAAGTTGAGTTTTCACGAACAGATCTTAACTTGTACCACACTGCATCTTCGGCGTCCGGTCGTCTCTCAGTGGAAATACCCCATTATGTCTCTAACACACATGCAGTGGTAATTCTTTTACAAGTGCCTTGGATTATGAGGGGAATGGCGGGCCGAGATGGCACTTACAACGTTACGATTTTCGAAGATTTATATTGGAACAAAGGTAGAAGAAAAAAGGTTCCTGAAAAGTCAATGGCTGGAATACTCTCAATATTTCTTTTCGTATATTTCTCTTAAGTATGTAGAGTATTTAAAAGAATTGCCGATAGAATATTTTCCATATAATACAATAATAATATTGTTGAGTATGCGGATGGCCAGGGTGTCTTTTACGTCGATGACATTTAAATTTTGCATCGCTATTTTATTTTTAATCCCGACTGGGCAACTTGTATGATGAATCGATATTTTCTTATTGATATCGTCTTTTCCGTATTTATGTATAGTCAGGCTTAACAGTTTGAATTTGAGAGCGACCTTTTGTAATAGCGGCAGTTTTTCCAAGTCTGACGTGTTGTTGACTGTACAATAAAAAAACATCAAGCTCTACAAAAACCGCTCTTATCTCATACGCGAAAAGGGTGTATCAAGGTTAAAATAAAAATGTTTGTCACCATAGTACCTCAAATCAAACGGTAATCGAAACCTCATAATGCCATTAGGCTATCGTCTGAATGTCAATTTACATCTTTAGGGTTAGAAAAAGTGTTTACCACACTTTGGGCTCTTACATAAAAACACTATACGACACACGCGTCATGCTACAACGCGTCGTGCTACAATCGTTTCACCACAGTCTATATAACTTCCCCTTACACTGTGGTTTAACAATGTTTAAGGTTTAGCTCATTAAACTCTTGATTAAATGTTTTGTCTCATAGTATGGGACGCTCCTCGACTAGGATTGTTACATGATTAACCTCAATGTCGTCTATTATCTTTGAATATTGTATACGGCGTTATCTGAATGCCGCCGTATTCAAATCCATCAATTTTAAGGATTAAAACAACCTTTTTATTTTGCATATATCGATAAATATTGCATGTTTTTTCTCTTTTGTTCCAGAATGTGGCTAGCGGGCGCTGTGCTATGTGTGTTGACACAGAGCGCACTGGCGCAATGGCGCTGCCCAGGGCTGAGCGCGCGGCCAGCGGCCGAGTGCTCCTGCGACCTGCCGCATACACTGCGGTGCACCGGCGATCATACTGCGTTGCAGGTATTGTGATATATCCTCACGCCATTATTATCTCTCGCTGTGTTGTTTGTTGTTTTGGCACAGAGTGCTCCTGCGACCTGCTGCATGCATACGCGGCGGTGCACCGACGACCATACTGCGTTGCAGGTATTGTGATACTCCCAAGCAGCAAAAAATTGCCATATAACATTGCCCTTATAAAAGCCATATGGACGATAATATGACTGCAAAAGGGCGCAAATTTATAATTATCATATACAAGCAATGGGTATTGCTAAAATGTCTTAAAAAGGAAAAAAACTTCTCCTATATTACTAAATACCCATATCATTGTTAACTAAATGCTGCTCTATGGGATTTTGCTTTTATCTGCTATATAGGCAATAAGGGATTTTGCCTTTATAGCAGTATGTGTAAAATAGCGATAATTCAAAGACAAATAGTTGTTACGAAGAAATGTGAAAGTTACGTAAATGGCGACCCGAAGACGTCAAATTACAATAAATGTCAAATTAGTTTCTCATAAAAAGCTTAAAATGATAATTAACCCTAGAACCCTACTCGGGGTGCTGCAGCACCCCATAGCATTTTGATTTTTTATTTATTCTTTTAATTTTTAATGCACATGTTTATGCGCCCGCGTAATTTATCCTAGCGGTACCTGCTCGTGATTTACCAGTCACGCGGCGACGGCCGTACTGTGTTTACGTGTCCAGGAGTGGTGTGGGGTTCCCAAGAACCCCAGTGTAGGAAAATCGTAAGTATTTTTTATTGTTTTACATTATGTTTTTTTTTTACTTTATTACATGGTTTTGCCTTTTTATTTATAATATTTGATGATTATTCATGAAATAATGAAAATAAATATAAAAAAGGCAAACTTTGTACTCATTGATTTGTTTTATCCTAACTAATACATTTTTTATTCTTTTGTTTGTAGATGGCCGCATTCTGGATATTAGAAGATGAAGAAATTGCCAGCATATTGGATAGGGAATTCAGTGATGATGAGAAAGAGGAAAGTCCAACCAATCGCGTGGTAATAGCTGAAGAATCTGATGATCTGATGATGAAACATTTATTTGAAAAAAATAGGTTTGAACTTATTCACGAAAATTTAGAAGATCATCTAAATAAGTCATCTTTGAGGAGGGATATCAGAGAAATTATATCCGGTATCCTCATGAAACCCCTGCCTGATCAAAATGTATCTATTGGGCATCACAATCAAATCCGTTGTGGTTTCTGTCCCCGAAACAGAGATCGCAAGACCAAAACTAAGTGCACCAAGTGCAAAGTTCCAATATGTTTGGAGCATCAAATAAAAGTATGCCAAAGATGCTCAAATAAATTTGAAGTGCTAGATTTTTAAGTTGATTTGTGATCTCAGTTCCTAGATAATATAAATAAAGAAATATATTTTTGAAACTTTGTTTTATTAAAAAAAAAATACTCATAAACTTTGGGGTTCTCCAGCACCCCTTGTAGTAAAATCAGGTATTTTTTTAATCAGGTGGCCAATTCACTGTAGGGCTCTAGGGTTAATAGGCTATTTGACAGGTTTTGAAAATCCATTTTATATTATGTAGTGGAGTTTAAGGAACCCAGTAAAAGTTGCTTTTTTTATTCTGGTACATATTTGCTGAAAAATATCAAATTAAAAATTCAATATTTAAATAGCGCGCCAAAACGCTACTTTGACAATATGGCGCTGCAATGGGCTGGGTGACGTCACTTGTCTGTATTCTGCATATCATCCACATACGTAGTCTAACGATGTTTACAAGCAGGTGACGTCATTATAAACTCGACGAATCAGGAGCGTTTTGTGTCACGTGACAAAACGTTTAAAAAATCCATTTTTACTTACGGATTTTTAAATAAATTTATTAAATTTTCAACTTACGTTAATAAAAAACCATTTTGAAACTCATAATTTATACTGATAACAGTAATTGACACTTTATTTTTCGCATTGTCAAATAGCCTATTGGGTCATACACTAAAATTAATGTGGGAATTAATTTCATTGTAAATTCAGTTCAGATTTTTGATATATATTTTTAATGCGCTTTTCGAAATCATTGTTTTTATTATTTATTTTTCTTTTATTGTCTTTATTTAAAAAAATGTTTTATTTGTAACGACTCTAATTCACCACTATAAGCCACTATAAGAATGATTTGCAAGTAAATTGCTTCCATAAAACTTATATAAGGTGAATGCCCTTATAAAAGCAAATTATATTCTTAACGCTCCACAATATTAAACGATTTTAGGGTTCAATAATTTGATCAAAATTTTTCCTTATAGGTACTAAATAGGAGTATTATTTTACTAAAAAACAAATAATATTCATAACGCTTCAACGTATGGAGAGATTTTAGGGTCCTATAATTTGATAAAAAAAATCTTTATAGGTAGGCGCCGTGCCGGTAGCTAATTCCACGCGGACGAAGCTAGTTTAATTATAAAACTATTAAACAAACTAGCTTAGTCCGCGTGGAATTAGCTACCCTTTGGGTAGGGAACCCTAAAAATAGTTTGAAATATTCTTTATAATAACCACCAATCCTGTAGCAGAAATATGTCAATACATTGATATGGTTTATTTGGTATTCCCTAGTCACGCTTAAGCTTCGAATGGGGAGTATTTGCCACAAAACCCAAAAAAAGGGGCGAGAATTGATATATGTGCGCTATCAGTTTGTTGTAAATGTTTGCGAAAAGAAATGAGGGTCTTGAATGGCTAAACAAAGCTACTGGCCCCTGATAAACATGGACAGGTTCCCGGAAATTGTTGTCTTACATCGTCTATTCGGGAAAACGATCTTCATTATCGTCATTTAAACTATTTAGAACTGAGTTCACAAATGTCGTATAGTATACACTTATTTTTACTAAGATTGTTAATAAATTAAATTTGCAGTATAGGTACGTATTTCCTTGCGACACACAATGAATAAGAACTAAATTAATGTCCATGATTACCTTCAAGTTTTAGTAAAAAAAGCAGAGAGCCAGCTATCAAAGTTCGGCAGTTTTTATAAAAAAGTTTACAAACAAAATCCTCGAAAAACCACACTCGGGATCAGTGGCAAACATCATTTTTATATTCACATCGAAAAAGTTCCATTCTATACATTCGGTTTAACAATCAAGTTTATGGTGCTATGACTCTGAAAGTATTTGACCGTAAATCAAATATTACCCATCAGAAGTGGTAAACATTGGCTGATGATATTGCTTTGTTATTTATATAGTCCTTCAGTAATATATGTGTCTATCTATGTATTAAAGGAGGAAAAGGGTTTATTTGTCATTTGCCAACAGGACACCGGTGTTCAGAAAATAATGAAAAATGTCTATTGTATATAATAGCCTATAACCCAGACCTGAGAGGTTAACTAATCTGCTGAACCCACTGCATGGTTTGAGGTGTAGCATACATACAGTTATCATGATTTCAGGAACCGCCATGAAAAGATCTAAGAAAAATCTGATCTACTCATAAGATAGCCAGACCCTCAGTGGTTGAAGATTCCGGGAGAAGTGCGATACCACCTTCAACTCCAGGCAAACGTATAATATAATATAATGTATAATTATAGTATAATGGCAAATAGCACAAAAAGCATTACTATAACTACTTATATGATATAGTATTCAAATTGTAGAAGTATAAATGTAAGACTGTTTGGTTTAAATGGCTTCTTGAGCTTCATTACGATACTGCGAAATCCTTGATTAAATGAGTGTACTATAGAACAGTCGAAACTGAATGAACACACATACACAAACTCACACACACGTACAAACTAACACATCACACACACACACACACACGCACACACATATACACTCACTCAAAAAAGCATTATTTTTCTAATTTTAAAGTCATGTAATGTAGTGCACATTGTGTTTATAATAAAATTGCGTGTCCTTAATGATGTAGGTGCTAATAACTGTGACGCAGTCTTGACGTCTACAGTTGTTAACGTATTATTATATTTCTGTACCTATATGTCATGGTTATAAAAAAAAGATTATTGATTATTAATAATTTAGGGGTTCAGTCGCTCGACTTGGGTAGTTGTATAGGCCTACAATATCACCCACTGAAAGCCGTTCAAGGGATTTTGCTAGGCAAATAGACTACCGGAAATTTCCCTCATTGTGCGAGCATACTACACATTTCTGAAATTGTATATTTAGAACCTGCCATAAACACTTGAACTATCATATCATACGATAAAAATTACCTATGCCACAAAAACAATAAAAAATGAACTGTTTTCTAACTATCTGATAATCACCAACACCGACAAATGCTGTAACCATCCAAAAAGATGTTATTTCAAGTAAACGTTACGTCTTCGAGGTATTTCGTAATAACGACTGAAGTCAAAGGCACTTAAGGTTAGCGACGTGTATCGACGGGCGTGATCGTCGACCCTTATCAACGTCGCAGGTGCTAGGCGATGGCTTTGTTTACTTTGAGGGAGTGTTCACCACTACTACGAGTTTTAATCGCGATTTGGCTACGAGCAATATTTTGCTGTCAACTTTTTATTTTCAACACGGAAATGCCTGGTTTTCATCAACCATTAGCGTCAGGCAGGGGCGTGCATTGGTTTTCCAGCGTAGTAGGCACTGTAAATCTAACTAGTAACTTTGCAATTATCCTATCCTGCTACCGAATATTATAAGTTTGAAAGTTTGTGAGAATATTTTGATGAATTAATGTTTGTTACTCTTTCACTCAAACACTACTGAACTGATTAAGATGAAACTTTACAGCAATGTAGTTTATACATCAGAAAACCACATTGTATGCAAATATTTATAATTATCGAAACCGAGAGCGGCCGCTAGTCATAAATGATAAGGTTCGTAATATTTAGTAGGAATATTAAAATGCTGACGATTTTGATTGTTTGAGCACGGTAATCTCTGGAACTACTAGTTCGAATTAAAAATTATTTTTGTACTGGATAGTCCATTTATCTCGGAAGATAATAAGACATTTAATATCACGCTACGATTAATAAGAGCAGATCATTAATGAAAAACGTTGCAAAAACGGCGAAAAAATATTACTTTTGGGAGCTTCCGTTGCGGACGGTGTGTAAACGGTTAAAGTTACGTAAAAATCATGTATGACGAAATTGTTCCCCATCAAAAGTTCTAAAAAAAAGTCCGCGACAGCATATGTCTATGTTTTATGCTTAACTCACTATAACCATTTTTAAGATAATAAAATTTGTTCTAAAGTAATGTATTATTTGAGACGCTGTTTTCATAAACATGATATTAATCGTTATCTAAATAAATACGTTAATCATCACAAGTATTTAATTTTGAACAAAATTGTCCTTAACATCTTTTAATTTTAATGAATATCTTAGGAAATATGATAGTTTTAAAATAACTCTTTAACAAAATAATTAGCGACCAAATTCATTCGTCAGCTTACTTTATACTGATATATTCCGGAAGTTTAAGCTAGAACGTTACATGTACAAATAGCGCCCTTCTTGCCGTGGGCGGTTTATACTTGAGCAATACTTTTTCTAAATAAGTTGTATTCTTGTATGAAACGCTGCTTGTTTCGAGTAGGCAATTTCGAGACTGCCTACCAGTAGGTATTCAGTATTTAGCGTAAGGAAAATCTTAGTGGGTGAGTGTTGAATAGAAGTTTAAACTGAAATAAAATAACTTTAACAGTTATTATATATTTATTTAGGTTTTTAATGAGTTATGCACTGCCTAATTGCCTATATGGAATTCACGCCCCTGGCGTCAGGCCATCATCGTCCAGTGCTGCACATTGGCCTCTCCAAGTACACGCCATCGAGCATGAACCCCGGTTACTCTCATTCAGGTCTTTAGCTCAGTCCATTATAATCGTTTCGCGTTCCATTATAATCGTTATCTATACTAAGTATAATATTATAAAGAGAAAAGAGTTGATTGTTTGTTTGATTGTTTGCATTGAATAGGCTCCGAAACTACTACTACTACTTCTACTACACACATAGTAGATAGCCTGGTTATGAACATAGGATACTTTTTATCCCGACATTCCCACGGGAACGGGAACCACGAGGGTGAAACCGCGAGCGGCCGCTAGTTATAAATAAAAACAGCGGGACTCAAACGCGACATTTGATATGCAACACAGCCGAAACGTCAAGCTGTAAGTACATATGTAGGTACTGCATATCAAATGTCGCGTTTGAGTCTCGTTGTTTTTATTTAAAAGTATGATGTCTATGATGTGCATCCCAGTGTTCAGGACGCTTCAATTAGAAAACTGTCTAAAGAGAGACAAATCGGTGGAACTTTCTCTTTGCTTCTAAGGAATAGAAGGATCTAGAATCAATGGTAGTGGTTTAAACATTTCGTTAACGTACTCAGTATATGTTTGATTGGGAGGCTGCTTTCGAGTTAATAAGAATGTTAGTAGGTAAGAGGGCATTGATTTTCGAGCCTCCTAGAGATAAGGTGCTATTGTTACAGGTCAATGCACCAAAGCTTTGTATTATACCGTCTTGTACCGTTTTTCTAACAAATTTAAGAGACGCAATTATAAAACTCTTCATTTAAATGTCAAGACAATGCTGCTTATTTTAAAGATGAAAATTATGCATAGAAAGTTATTATAATATACTTAGCAAGAAATATCTCCAATAACTACATAAAGTTAATACACACACATACGTTGAGCACACGACGAAAAGTTTGCTCGTCGCAAATGGATTAAAATTAGATTCGGAAACTATCAGTGGAATATTGATGCGACCGTAACAACTGTAACTTTCCGCTAATTTCGCATATCAATCAAAGAAATAGGAATTAAGTTGTCTTCTCGAAGATAAATCGCTCACAACTTTAGTATTGATTTATGCGTAACTTACAAAAAGGATTTGTTTCTAACGAATAGCTGGGCGTGGAAGTTAACAAGGGTGTTTGTATCTGATTGATGCCAGAGTACTAACTTTTATTTAATATTGTATCCACGGAACACAAGGAAGAAGATATACGTAGAAATAAAACAACTGACGACCTGTTTGGCGCAGGGGTACTAACCCCACCTTCTGCGCCAGAGGTCCCGGGTTCGATCCCCGGACAAGACAAATATTTGTGTGCATGAACATGTCTATTTGTCTTGGTCTGGGTGTTTTATATGTATATTATGTATGTATTTACAAAAAAAAAGGATACAAGTATGTTTATCCGTTATCTAGTATCCATAACACAAGTTCTTCATGATACTTAACGTGGGCTAGATAATTGGTGTGATTGTATGGAAATATTTATTTAAAAAAAAAAAGAACTTTTACGGATATCAAACGCGCTATATTTCACGAACTAAGTTGTAATTGTCCGTATTTTTAGGTTGTTTAGGGGATTTTGATTTTCCCGACATTTCGGCACCTTTTCAGCTACCGTGGTTACGGGAATAATAATTAAATTAAAATATCAAATCAGTAATAATTGTTGCCATAGTAAATGTCTAACCGTATCCGAACGAAAAAATAAATTAACATTTCGAGGGTAGACTTATAAGTAGCCAGTCATCCCGTGACCACGGTAGCTGAAAAGATGCCGAAACGTCGGGAAAATCAAAAAACCCCTAAAAAACCTAAAAATACGGACAATTACAACTTAGTTCGTGAAATATAGCGCGTTTGATATCCGTAAAAGTTGTTTTATTTCAATGAACAGTGCGCGCCAAGACATAAGATGTACGTAAGATATACGTAGTAAGTTGGTAGGAAAGCGTCGCCTCTCTTTTGCGTGAAACGCAGAAACATTTATTAATATTTATTTGAGGACGCCCGTCCTCCTGCCATCTCGCTCGAGCTCACGAAGTTACATTAAAAGTTAGAGCATCTTAAAAATATTAAATAAATTTTGTGTTTACTCGAACCCAATCTTAAGGAATAATTCGAACAAGAACCGAGTAACCAATTTTTTTTTTCTATTCCTCTACAGATAATCGGCCGTCACTTACGAGAACAAAAAGCTAGAAACAAAAACACAGCAGTGTCACTTCTAGATTGTGCCCTCAGAGGGGTGTCTGCTCTCACATCAGCATCAGTTACTGAGCTGGCTGGAGTAGGTCTACATGGTCTCGTGATTTCTTCAGGAGACATAAGAAGGGTCCAACAAGGAGCCTTTAATAGTGTCTCGTCAACTTTACTAGCTTTGGGTAAGTTGGTAACCGTCTAAGTGCAATAAGTAGGTGTTTTTGTGTAGGTGGTTGGTACTTCATATTCAAGTAAAAAGAACATCTCGATTTAAAAAACTCGTACGATAATAACATTAAATAGTTTAGCGACAACACATGAGATAATGCACGAGTATAAGTTAGTTAAAAAAAAATCTGTGTGAACTATTTTCAGTAACAAATTTACCTAAATATACATCTTGATACCAAGTTTCCATCATTAATGTAATTCACTAGAGACATCATAATCGTAACTTTGAGGCTGTTATTTAATTTATAAGCTTGTCACCTACATCCAACAATCTAATTAGAGTCGCTTTATATATTTCTAGAATCTTTTACGATCAAGCATCTGCTGATAACACGCTAATTAAAAGGAACCAAAATTAGCGATATAAAATTATACTGTAATTATTATGAAGTTATACAGTTTGTAATTAGATGACCTCAATCAAAATGTATCGATTTTATCTTCTTTAAAAAAAAAGCAGAGTACTTTAATGTGTTAATTGATTTGTGTTACAAAAAATGTATCAATCAATTGGCATTTATTAAAAAAATGCAGCTAATATAATAATTATTTAAATCATTACAAGTTAGAAAGCAAGTGATTTCCTTAAAATACATTTGTTAGATACAAATCGTAACGTTAACCTTTTCCTGGAATCAATGTCGAAAATATTTTGCTGTTACCATATTTTTCCGAATTCTCCGCCAGAATAACATGCATAAATACACTTTGCTTTTCGTTCGCAGGATTGCCGAATAATCAATTGCCTTCAGTCCCCACGGAAGCTTTGACGCGACTTTGGAATTTAGATCGATTGGACCTGTCCAACAACAAGATCCATACGCTAGACTCGAGTTCTTTCAAGGTAAAATACTTTTAGGATATTGAAATGTTCTTCTTACGTATTGTTTCGGTCTAAAAAAAGAACTAATATGTTAGATAGTTTGAAAGTGACAAGGGTGGTAAGATAGATTGGGTATATAATTCTTGATAATAGATTATAATTGTGAAATGGTATTGTTATAACTCCTTATTGTTTTTTCAGGGTATCCAAAATTTAACCTACCTAGATCTAAGTGACAATCAGTTGACAGATATATCTATTGACGCTTTCAAGCCTCTGGTTAAACTAGCAGTACTGAGGCTACGAGGAAACCTATTGAAAGTTGGAGCTCTGGTTTCATTGAAGGTAAGGAAGTAACCGTTTTAATGATTAAGTTACGATTTAATTGGTATTATATTATAGAACAGCTTTCCAATGTTAAAATACAATGACATACCCATAAAAAACAAATTATTCATTTATCAATACAAATTCTGTGAATAAAAGCATCATATTTCCCTGGCGCCCAACGTGTGACTAGAACACCACGTTTGGGCGCCAGCGAAAGAAAGAAACAAACTAACTCATTACATTCGACAATAGGAAGCCCACGTGTTGAGAGACTTAGACCTCTCCAGCAATGCTCTCGAGGGCCCGCTCGGACCGTCAACGGTGCCCTCTCTAAGCTTCTTGACAAACCTTCAGTTATCCGACAATACTTTCGCTAGTATACGACGAGGGGCATTGTCAGGTAAGAACCTACTTTTATTTTCCGTTCCGGGATTGTGTACAATAGTTCTCGAGTGCCACACAATGTGTCGACTCATTGTAGTGAATTTATCGTAGTTTCTACGGACTTTATTCGAGGTCGGGCTGCAATTTGTAATTTTCTTATAAGTTGGAGATTGTTACATTTTTCTTTGTTCAAATATTCTTAAGAAAATAGAACTTTGAGATTTTACTTTAGAGTCTGATAGATTGAATAGTTCTATTATTAAGTTTAATATAAGTTCATTGTTACCTGTTCTTTGTATTATTTTTGTAGCTCGGGTGTATTTTGTTTGAAGTATAAATATATAAGTATCCGATTCGTCGTGTACAAAAACCATTTTCTTTATTAAGTAAACTATTGAACCAGACTAGCAGGCTGATTATCTAACAAAAAAACACTTAGCAACCAGTTTTGCGCTGCCATTAGTGTCACATTTTCTTACTGTATGACAGCCGAAATAGTGACGAAAGTCAGTCAGTCAAAGTTTTCGTTAGATAATCGGCCCTCGGGTATTCCTGTTCCTTCGAGTGGGAGTTTCTTGTCTATACGACGTAAATAGTTAATAGAAGATGACGTTAATATTTGATAGTAAAATCAATGGTAAAATTGCAGGTTTAACTAATCTCACTCATCTTAATCTCCACAACAACCAAATTGACGTGTTAGAAGACTACGCCTTTCGTCATTTGACGAATTTGACTCGTTTGGATTTATCACATAACGAGATAGTAGCAGTGTCTGGTGAGTGGTATATTTTTTAAATTATTCCTAAGCTGTGATTTTTTCTGAACAAAATTTGGCAGATTTAGGGCTGGTTTCACTACCGTCTGATAAGTTTTGGATAGCTTATTTGGCATATTTAGATTATTTGACATATTTTTTATGTTAAAACTGTCAAAAAATCTGCCAGATAAACTATCCAGAACAGTCGGTGGTAAAACCGGTTTTTTACACTTGTATTCAACATCAAAATTGGTGGCAACTGTTTATAAAAATGTCTGCATGTCTTACATATAAATATTGACTATGTTTTCCATGCAAATAAATAAAAACATTGTTTAATACCAGTAGCTAGGCATTCTAATTGACATGTATATAATAAAATTTGAAGGGCATAACGGCAATTTATTTTGTGCGAAATTCGGTAGAAAAAAACAGAAAGCAGTTTATTTTAAGAAAGGTTAATTGACATCATTATTTCATAAGGGCTATTAGGCTTGTCGCAAGGCTAAGAAGATCAAATTACTAATTAACTTGAAAAAGCTGAGTAATATCTAATAAGCTACGAGGAAAACAGTCACGATTTAATTTCCGGCAGAAAAACCGAAAAGAAGCAACGGAAATAAAGTTAGCAATTGAAATCGATGGTATTTGGGGTCTTCCATTCATTGATGATGTTGTCATGTTTGGATTTTTCTTCCACAATGCTATTTTTGTTATAAACTATATTATTATTGTTGCTTATGTGTATGTGTATATTATAATCTTATTATAACTGACTATTGTCCGTCTAAAAGAGTTATTTGCCTAAATAATAAAAACCAAATTATCATGTTTTAAATATAATTTTATTTTGCAGTTTATCTGTATATTTGGAATTCATGATTATGTTAAGGTTTTCTCAAGAAACCGAGAGACTTCATTAGGTATTTGTATTTCAGTTTTACCTAACTACTTCAGATTTGGAAAGACCCTTGGTGTAACTCTAGTTGTAAGACCTGCATTACGAAATTCGCTAATTTAGCTTGTAAGCATCTGCCTTCCATAGTAAAATGTACTAAAATATTCATGCCCGTTCTTTTATTTTACCAGGTGCCTCATTAGCCCAACTAACCAACCTAGTCCAGTTGGATTTATCGCACAACTTTCTTCGCTCGTTGTCGGCGGAGCCACTAAAATCACTGCAAAGTCTATCCGAGCTGTACCTCCACGATAACGATATTTCGATGATCGATGACGGAGCCCTGGCGCAGCACAAGGAACTGGGGAGATTCACCATCGAAGGTAATGGCGATAGCATGATAAGCGATTTACTGTATATACCATACACACGGATGGTGGGATAGTCAACATTGAATTTTTGTCTGTCTTAGTAGTAAAATGATATCTCAAGGCTTGTTTTATGGTATTGCTAAAATCGAGGCGCTTGGCGATATAATACTCTACCAGCTTATTTATGGCTGTATTTATCTGATTTTACTTTATCCATGAGACGAGATGCGATAGTGATATTCTTGGTTAACTCCTGGCCTTTTGGTTCTTAGGGAAAGTTTATGTAGCCAAAAATATTATACAGTTTAACCACTTAATCCTATGGGTTAACCAATATTTTTAATTTTACACATACTTGCATTTCCATTCTTATTATAATATTTTTCGTAAGTGGGAGCCAGCCTGGCTTTTTGGATAGCCTATAGAATTAAGTGGATAAAGTGTAAAATATTTTTAGGCTAGATAAACTTTCCCTTAGAACCCTTAAGAGGTTACTGATAGGCAAGTTGGTAAATTTATGTTTTTTTTTGTAATGCACGCCAAACTACCGAACTGTCTTTTCGTCCAAAATATTTGTCCATATTCAACGTTTTCATTACAAAGGCGCCACGACCTATTGTGCCGGTGCCGAACTGCCACTCCTTGTCATATTATGAGTTTGCCAGTCACGTCTGTGCACGCCTTATTTATGGTATGGGGGCTAATCGCGCTAATTTCCCACGATAATAGTCGGAAGTCGTAGCCGTTTCGGTTTCGTTTATCGAAATTTCTTGAAGTGCTAAACTTTTATTTGTCTTTATGACCAAAATTTACGATGACACGGAAAATTTGTAATTGAATGAGTTGAGAAAACTAATCATGGGAATTAATACAAGTAATAAATAGGAAAGTTGAACCAAAACGTTTTAATTTGGTGCCTGGTGCTCATTGACCAAGACCATTCGAATGTAACGTAACAAGTAATATTCCAAAATTATAAACAAAATAATAACGCGATTACAAGTTACAAGCTCGAACAGTGGGTACATTATAATGCTGTTTGTTCTCTTTGAACCATACTGTATCACTATAGTTGAACTGTAACATTAGCATTTGACTTGAATATTGGGCTGAAACTGGTATTTTATCCGCGTTGGTATTTTATCCAACAGAACACGATTGCCTTCTCCGCGTCCGTGATGTCCCACCATAATATTACTTAATGTTAAAATAATCACTTAATAACAGTTTCATTAATTTTGTAATACAAATGGCATTAATGTTTCTAAATATGAATGTAGGTTCAATAAATTGAAGTCGGGCAAAGTTTGAGACGCTTCGTCGAACATCGATATTTATTGAAGAAAAGCTCATTGTAGCAAGCGAATCCTTTGTTTACTCACTGTTCTGATGGAACAAAGAACAGCTTTTTTCTAAAACTTGTTACGACTTCTCCGCTTCTTATTTTTTAACGTTCTATCGTTAAAACTAGAAGTATATTATTTAAAAGCTTTATTTTTCTCTGTATCGCGTCTTTTGGTTTTTGCTTTGATGCTACTAATTAGTTTGTGATTCTTATGAAAATCAATTATTGGTAGTAGAAGGAAGTAAACTATCTTCAGTATACTTTTAAATGATGCATGTGGTAAATAAAGCTAATATATCAATATACACGCTTCTTGAAAGGAAAGATAACGATATTATCCGTCACTTCATTAACGTCAATTAAATAGACCCAAGATGCATGAGTGGGCATAACCCTATAAATCTCTACACCAATTATTATTATACCTGAATTGTTTTCATTATTTCGCAGATTCTTGTAACCATTCTATCCTAATGGATTAGGTTTCTCTCTTATGGTATACACCAACCAACTGTAGCTGAGCAGTCGTTCGAGTTTTTCTGTTATAGGCAGCTACAAGGCAATCCACTATTGCCCACAGGATTAATTTGATAACTTTCAAGGATAAAAAACGGCAACAGCTGTTATAACAATAAAAGTATAGTGTCTCGTTCACTATCCGCGAAAGGGTTGAGTTAATTATTCATCGTTTACTTACAGATAATCCCCTGAATTGTGACTGCTTGATGGTTGGCTTCGCTCGATGGCTGAGAGAAGCAACGAAGCTATCTCAATCCGACAAATCAGCAGCTGTATGCACAACCCCACCACATTTAGAAGGGGCTTTGATATCACGCCTCTCGAAAAACAAACTCTGTGACGACTTCGAACACATAGACACGAAAGTTCAAGACGAACGGATCGACTTCAATAAAGTTTTAGAGAACGCTATTGATGTACAAGATAAGTACATTGATTTGGAAACTGTGCAAGATGCTTATGTTGATAAACATTTGGATGGTTTGGATGATGATCTATATGATGAAGAGTTGGATGTACCTTCCGAAGACGATTTGCCAATTTCCACGTCAAAGGTTGGTATTTACAGAGGGCACATAGTTGTTCGACATAAAATCATATTATATTATCATATCAATCTTAAGTATTAGTCTAGATGTACTAAAACTTAAGATTGATCTTCTCATTGACAGTGTTCACAATTACGAAAACTATCAGAAACAAAAGAAACGCGGCCATTCTAGACTACAGGTTCTATTTTAGTCATTTGTCTAAAAATATTTTGTCGTGATCAACTTCCAAGACTTGTTGTGTCAAGCTAGAGAGTATAAGCCCAAGATTCTTTTATAGATTTTATTTATTACTATTGTTAACAGGTCCGTCTCATCGACGCTTTGTTCGATGATGAAGAAGTTCATCTTTCCTGGACAGTAGATCCTCCTTCCACCAGAAGGTTCAGATGTACTGGTGTGACGGTGTCAAGGAGTGGTGGTCTACCGAAGCATGTGGCCTGTCATAGAGCAGCGCCAGCGAACGTGGTGCTAAGGGGCTTGAAGATTAATCCTACTGAAAAATATGCGTAAGTTTATTATTTAAACTTTCTAAAGTTTTCTTAGCGCCATTTCGTATTTAGCAGCTGATAGTTTCCTAGAAAAGAAGTACTATTCAAAAATATTTTTTATTTGAAATTGTTAAATAAGTGTAATTCAATGTTAGTGAAATAGTCTTTAAATTACAAACGAAAAATATGTAGAAGCCAGATTCAACTTGACCTGGGGGCCTACCATCAACTGTAATGCGATTCATTTTAGGCTACTTTCAGGTAGTAAGTGCGGGACGCCGCTAGACGCGCCATAAGGCAGCATCCCACTCTCACAACCTACAATGAATTGCATTACAGTTGATGGTAAGGCCCTGGTAACATAATAAAATTTACAGTGTTTAAAATTTATAAAAGGGAAGCGCTTTTAACTGTAGCTTTAATGGAACTGAAAAAAGTGGAATATTGAAACCAACTTTAATTCAGGCATTTTAGATCAGCATAAAAGTTGAGTAGAACTAGAGCCTTAAAAATGTTTCGGCAAAATAGCAAATCTACAAAAGAATTGCCATTGCCGTTAACAAACGAGTAGATTTAAGTATTTATTTACAGAAGTTTTGTCTCTTGTTTACAAAAAGTTTTGACTAGAACAACTAACATATCGCTCAGATGAGCGATCTGGGGGCCTACCGCCATCTCTTAAAGCAATATTGTTTAATGTCAGTTTGTATCGGCGCAATGTTGTTATATGTCATATCGTACCGCGAACCTCTTAAAACAAGCTTGTCTTTTGACGGAAGTTTTGTGGCGTCATCGCTCAATCATTTACTGAAACAAGATTTTATCAATCAAACCTTAGTAGGTTTGATTGATCATCTTGTGTCAAATAAAGTAATTTAAACAGTATTGAAACAAAAGGAAAACAAAACGTTCTTACGACATGACGGTTTCTAAAAGATGGCGGTAGGCCTGCTGTTGTGCATAATTTCTTCTTTATATTTTAAAATCAAAACCTTTCCTCCTCAACAGCTTCTGCATAGCTCTGGAAGAGATGGACAGCGCCGACAATCCCTTGTCTCTCGTGCTGGGATGCAGTGCCCCACAAATGGTGCGACAGCGTGTCCCATTTGTGACACCCGTACCAGTGCTGGTCACTGAGGTCACAGAGCGAATCCACTTTAGGTGAGAATTTGAATAGATGGGTGACCAAAAATGTATTATTATATCGAGCTTTTCCGTGCTTCTACGTTATGTCGTTGGTTGCATTTGTAGTATTTAATACCCTGCAATCCACATTGGCTCTACGTGGTGGGTCATAAATAGCCTGTAACACCATTAAGTATTACCTGTTTGTACCAGCATTGAGGACTTTAAAATGGCTGATGAAGATAATGATGGCAAATCGAATTATTATGACATTTTATGAAAATTTAATTGAAATAATTGATAACTATATGACATACTATTACTGCATGGTATCGTATGGCTATATAGGTTCTGCACTAAATTAATGACGACCACCTTCATTGTAATTTACTTCGTCCGCGAGGAATTAGGTTACATTTGCAATACAATCCCGTTTTAATCCCTAAACCGAGGGAATGTCAAAAATCCTTTCGTAGTGCTCGCCTACATTGTTAAAGGATGCTGTATGCAAAATTTCAACTTAATCTGTTCAGCTGTTTGGGCTGTACGTTGTCTGTCAGTCAGTCACAGTATCGTTTAATTAGTATGTAGATGATGAACATTTTTGTTGTTTTGAGTCTGGGTATTATTATCTCCCTTGTCCCTCTTGTCGGTTTTATTGAACGGATTCAAAACGCAGAGGTTTAGCTTATCAGTTCTTAGAATTTCACTTACAATTTAAATCAGACAAATGATGTAAATACTATTATAAATGTAAATTCCTGGATTTATATCTTGCTGAACTTATATTTAGCATAGGTCAAAGTTGCTGATAATAATAATTGATGTGTTTTTTTATCAACAAATGGTCATTAAGGCGTAAAATGATTAATTATAATCTTCTTCGCATTGTTAATAGCACCATGTTTTCTTGTTGCAGAGTGTCAGAGGTTCGGTCTAATGTCACTAGCGAAGGTCTGCTCACCGTTCTCATATCAGTCATGGGACTGCCATCAGCAAGACCAACATTCGGCTTACCCAGGAGTCAAAGACTATCCACAGACAGATACAACCCTCTTTACAATTGCTACGTCGTCCTGGCAGTGCTCTCTAGAGGATCTTTAGTCGCACAGAAGGACACCCCGTGCCAATCATCTCTAGAAATATCGATGGAAGGTTTTATAAGAGGGCCTTACGAAGTATGTGCTACTTTATCTAAATTCAAAGATGAAGATCGACCTATTTGCGTTGTGCCACAAGTTCTAGATTTAACAGGGTCTATGAAAATGAAATCTGGATTCAAGAACTTGAATACTGCTTTGATTGGTGTGGCACTTGGTTTGATGGTGATTGTGGTTGGTCTGGTGTGGTTTGTCAGAAAGATGCTGAAGAAACCAACGGTGTATGAGACTCATAGGTGTTTTAGGCCTGAACCTGTCCCGGAGGAGAATCCAAGATCTAGTTATGTTATGTTGACTGCTACTTCTAAGGTTTGATGAATTGCCATAGTGATATCGTATGCCATACAAAGTATGCCGTACGATTCACAGATTTTCAGTGTGAGACAGCACTACCTAGTGATAAATCTTTTCTGAGATCCGATAAGATTTTTCAAAAATGACCCGTCTTTTAAATATCTTAAAAATGGTCTTAGAGGTCATGGTACCTAATTCCTTTAAAACAATCGCTTGGTCTTTTGTTCTGCCTTACCGATGTGTTTTGTCATCTTTCGCATTGAATGAATGTTCATATGGAATTTTATGACTACAACTTGTACATTCATACATCTTGGAGACGATCGTTCAATAAAATTCATGCCATATTTTTAAGTCAATGAGGATCTAATTATTTGAAAAGAAGTTATGTCTCGACTATTATAATTTCAAATTCTTCACAAAAGTTAATAATTATATCAAGGTGTATATTTTAGTCGATTATCCTTTCCTAGTCTATAGCAATATTTGAATAATTTAATAGATATTTAATAATAATTAAAAGAAAATAATTTCAAAAACATTTATTGAAATAACAATCGCATGTATAATTTGACAAGTATTTTAGAAAATTATCAATTATTTTGGTATGTGTTTATCAAATATTATTTCTTAATAACGTCAATAATTTTACTAGCTTATGTAATATAATTAAATTACTGTTAAACAGTACAATACTAATTAGGAATAAGATTAATTTCTGAAAATGTTTTATTTATAAACACCTCTATCATGTGATAATAAGTTAAAACATTTGTTCATTATAACAATGTCAGATTTGGAATTTCGTTTGTTTGTTTTGTTTTTATTATTTACTAACTTATTATTTGCATTAGTAACTTTTAGTATTTTTATTTCTTCTTTCTTCTTAGTAAAAACGAGGTGTTTCAAAATTAAGGCATCCAAAAACATAAAAATGAATAGATAGGGATTTATTTAAAGGAGTAACAAAAAATACTAAAATGTCACCAAGATATAAAAAAAAAAAGACGGGTTGCACTCCGGGAGTGCCGGCAGAAGTGAAAACTTGATTATTAACGTTGAGCATGTTTGATATTTTGGAATGGTTAGGGAATAATTTTGCACCAATTGCTTTATCAGTATAAAAGTACTATCATTTATGTGGTAGAATACAATATTCATTTATTGCGCTATCGTACACAAACATGACAAACCATATTAAAGTGAACGTTAAGTTAGGTAATAAGATATAAGAAAACATTAGTTATTATAGAGAATCGAAAAATATATATTGACAATAAAACAAGAGACAAGTAAAAGACATTATCAACAGTCTGTCGCTAAGCAACCGAGACCATAGTCAACCTGTCACCTCAACATTCTCCATCCGTCCTACGCTTTTTCGATCAGGTCACGTGTCCTGACGCGAGTTTAAGATTTTATACCCATTACAGAAAAAGTGCTCAACGCCGCTAAAGAAGTTTTCACTTCAAAAACAATATACACATAAAAATCTTGATTTATATGCATAACAGAAGTTGAATAGACGCCAAACTGTAGTTGTATACTTGGACATCAGTTAAATAATAAATTCCTAAAAGATCCGGTATGGATGAAACTATTTTCAGTCGAAATTCTGATATTTTATAAGCAGTCTATTGGAATTGAAGCATTCAGAAAGCATTCCATTTTTTTTGTTGCTGTCTACTATGTGAAGGAGGAATTTTTCATTGACGAGAAAAAAAACTGTATGCAATAGAAATAACAATTTAACTAATTTGGGAAATCTTGATTTAATTACCTCGATTCTATTAGTTTACATACTAGGTCAAATTTCAACACCTCTTTTTTATCAACTCTATGTAAATATACCTAATTCTCAATTTTAAGAATTTTATAATTATGTAAAATTGTAACACTTCATGTTTTAAGTATACAATTATTATTGTATTAGTAACTAAGTCTGAACGACTGATTGGTTAAATGCCGTTAACTTCGGTTTAATGCTTCTTTAGACGAAAACATGTTTTCTACGAAAAGCTGAGGATTACTAAAGTGTAACGTAAAGTGTGTAAGACCAAGTTCAGACAATAGTCTGCTCTGACAAGACTGAGATCGGGCAATGCTACTCCGATATTATGCTGTTTACCTTTTGGTTTGGAGTATTACCTCTATATAACGCCTCGCTGCCGCTGCCGCTGCCTCTGCCACGAACCACGACACACTCGCTTCGCTCGCTCGGTTCGCGCTGATTCAGATTAGTCATTCACTCGTCACGAGGATTCTACTGATTTTCGTGCGACGTTTGAGTTTCCGTATTCCGTAAAAGCATTTCTCCTAGTTTTAAAAACGGTTAGAACTGGACCTCTATTTTTGAATCACTCGTCGCGCGAGTAGCGAGGCGAAGGAGGAGTCGATCATGCGATTAGCGACCTTGCAAGCGTTGACATAGCACGGTTTTCGTTTTGCCCCTCGCGCGTTCACGTTGGGCGGGGCGGTACTACAGGCGAAAAGCGAAGCTATATACGTGCAAGGTCGTTAATCGCATGATCGACTCCTCCTTCGCCTCGCCACTCGCGCGACGAGTGATTCTAAAATAGAGGTCCAGTTCTAACCGTTTTTAAAACTAGGAGAAATGCTTTTACGGATCCGTCGCCCCTAGGTGCAGGGGCGATTCGAAATGTTGGACTCACGTGGAGTATACGGCCTATACAAACATAAATAGGACACGCACTCCATAACCTAACCGAAAGGAGTTTCGTCTTGTCGAACTAATCCTGTCGGAACCTTATATTGTCGGAACTTGGCTTTACATTAGAATTACTAATTTGATTAACACGAGGCTCCATATATAAGATTATTGTTAAGAGGTAATATTACAACTTTTGTAAGTTACAGCACCTACTTTGAAAAGTTGTGCTTTATTGAAAAGAAAAGTTTTAGTTTTATTGTTCACGTAGAAGCTGAAGAGAAAGTTGTCCCTATATTATTTATATAGTTCTTGCTAGAATCTTAAAAGAACATTGAATGATCGTAAACAATAGATGGTTTCTTCGTAATAATCAAAATACTAAGATTTCGATTATTACGAAGAAACCATCAAGAGCATTTACGTACTGCGTCTAATCCAAATCCGATTGTCTGAGAATTATCGGTCCGATGTAGCTGTAGGTACCTATTTATTGAGGAGTTACCTACTCTAGCTCGAATAACATTTATTAGATCCATGTCTATTAGCTTGGAGGTTAACGTCGATAGGTCGTTAGCTCGAAAGATCAAAAGCTCAAAGGCTTTATTAGCTCGACGGGTCTTTGTTTTGACATCTCATTTCGTCGACCGGTCATTACCTGGCTAAGAAGTGTTCGAGCTATTGATCTTTCGAGCTAACCACCCATCGAGGTAGTGAACCTTCGAGCTATAGACATGGAGCTAATGATCGTCGGCGAAATGTCGAGGTTGCACACTAGAATCGATTCGATTTTCCTTCATGAATGTATGCAAAAAGTACCTACTACTTACAGTTTCTTCGTTCTGATTATTCTCTTATTCAGATCGAACGCAGTAATGAAACCGCAACTTCATTACTTCTTTATATACCTACTATGCTGATTGAAATTATGTAACCTACCAAAGTCGTAATAAATGCTAGTTTACTTTGTTAATATTAAAGTTGTCGTTTGGATAGTTTATGACGAGTGTTGTATGGTAAATGAAGCTTTATAATCTTGTACTTATGAACCAATGGACGTGTAAATGTGTAAAACTTTGGCTTTGCTTTAATTAGATTAAATCGATGTAAATAATAATTTATGAGATGCAGTTTTTTCTCGAATAAAAGATTAACAAATTAAGTTGTTTCATTTTTATTTGAACTATGTACTCGTAGCTACTGCGAGCAACCTTTGTTGCCAGAAATTAAGAACTCTTGGGTTTTGCATCCCATTTAGGACTTTCGCGTGGTAAAATGTAGCTGCCTATATCTACCTTTTTTTGGCCCTCTTCCATTTCTGTACAAAAATCATCATCAGGATTTGTTCCAGCATGAAAATTAAAGGTAATGAATTCCAAATATTTGACAGATTAAAAAACGGTCATTGAAACAATCTATTTAAAGTGCCACAGGTAAAATCATTTCTTTCACAGGCTCTCCGCCTTTTAGCGTCGTATGCCTCATGCCGCAGCTCATGCCTGATTTGAGTGTTGTGACCACCACGTCCCAGTAGTCTCTCTTTGGTGATGTTCCTCCATCTTCTCCAGACACCGGTGGCATGGTCGTTAACTGAAGTACCGAGAGTGGTGTGGCTACATTCACGTGACGTTTTGCCGTCGACTTTCCTAGTCCCAGACGCACTGCGGGCTACTACCCTTTTTTGGTGAATTTTCCTTAATGTCGCACTAAGCGCTACTCAATATCATTGATACTGCGCACAGCAAAGAAGTAGAACTCCCTCCCTGAGTCTGTTTTCGAGTACTTATAATTCTTCTATCTCATTCTTCAACGCAGGCAAAGCAGGAGTGAAAAGGTTAGCTCTCTCCATCGTGGATCCTGTTTTAGCTCCTTGCCTTGATTGGGAGCAAGAGCAAACCCATTCATAGTAAAAAATGCCTTCTTTTCTGGCAATGTGGCCAAAGTAATCAAGGACACACTTGAGATTGATGGTAGATAGTCTTGTCGTAACCCTGAGCTGTCGAAGTATCGATGTGCTGTTCATGGTATCCTGAGCAGCCTTCTCCAGCACCACATCTCAAAAGCATCGATGTGTCTACGATCCGCAGGTTTGTGAGTCCAGCGGCCCTACCGCTACCTGGGTCGGCATCGACATCTACTTCATTTGACAGATGGATGTGACATATTGCTCTTAGTCTTTGGTAAGTTTTTATTTGTGTCAAAGAGGATCAGCAATGTGTCACGTCCATCTGTCATATGAAGTCGATGTCGATGCCGACCCAGGTCTTGGCACCATACAGAAAGATGGAAAAGACGTTAGGGTATGGACAAGTCTGATTTTATGATTTTTATGACGACCTTCGTGGTAGAGTGGTACGTACACCGGTTTCAAGGTTTCGTCTAATCTAAGGTCCCGGGTTCGAATCCCGGTAGGGGCGAATGTTTGTATGATGAACACGAGCATTTGTGTCTGAGTCATGAACGGTTATACATTGTTATTTTTAAACGGTATCTAAAAAAATTAAGTTCGACTCAGACTCGATAAAACAACTTTCTCCTAGAAACTCTTGAAAACTTGAAACGCTTGAAATATGAAAAACTTTTTTCGACTCTTCATACAAATCAAACCGATCACGTGATCGATTTAGTATGGGAAGTCCAAAAAGTATTCTTGTATTTCGAATTTCTATCCATGTTTCTAGGAGAAAGTTGTTCACTTACCGATTTTGAGTTAAACTTAAAAATACATACTATTTAAAAATAGCCGTGTATATATTTCTAGTCGGTGCCAGCCAGGGCATTCTACATTGCAGTTCTATTAACTATATATTTTTTTGGCCTTAGCTAGCTAGCACCGACTCCAAAAGTTTTATTTTTTACTTCTTGAAGTCGGTTTGATTTTTTTTTATAAAATGTTTTTATTTCAGATTTTTTAGTTACATCATGTGCCGTTACTTACACAAAAAATCAGCCCATACACAACAATGTCATCTAGGTAAACGACTACTTTACCTAGATGACATTGTTGTGTATGGGCTGATTTTGGTGATTGAAAGGTGATTGATATTTTTCAAGATTATGAAAAAACTACTAGCCAGATCTTCGTAAAAATTATATGGGACCAAATTGACAGTGTACCCGATCGAACAAAAAAACAATTATTAAAATCGGATCACCAACACCGGAGTAATCGGCATACATACATCAGACAAAAAAAAAAAAAAAAAAATACGCGTTGAATTGAGTACCTCCCTCCTTTTTGTTGAAGTCGGTAAAAAAGACAAAGAATAAGAGTTATAGCAGTGGCATTTATACTTGATTCTAAATCACTTAAAAACAATTATTCAATAACTTTATCACAAATGCAACAACTATCATAATGACAACAAAAAACCCAAAACACTACTTATTTCCCGAAAGACGAGTTTAAAGGCCAAAAGGTGCGTGAGCGCATATAAAATGTAGATAATAGTGTCACAACATTCAGTCGCTTATCGGACGCTATGGCGTGCGGACGCGTGTTGACAAATCTCTTAATTTTAGCATTATCATGCTCGTTAATTCAGGCAACAGTGTTTACCAGATGTCAATTGACAAGGGAACTCCTAAAGTTACAATTTTCAAGGACTTTTATTAGCAATTGTGAGTGTGACGAATGATATTAATTAATTACCTGTGTCTATTTATGTGGATTTATTTGTTGTGTTGTGATAATCAACCGTGTAGTCTAATGAAAGATTTTCTAGATGCAGTGTATCAAGTTTTGAATTGTCTTTAGTATTATGAATGCTAAGGTTGATGTATTGTTAACTGTAGGTACTTATAAAGACGAGTAACCATTTACAGTAATGATTATGAAATACCTCGTGTATTTGCATAATTTAAACAGCGATTTCATTTGATAGTACATACATAATGATAGCTTCCGATAACATTTTAATAAAAAATATAATAATCCTAATAATAGACGGTGGATCAGGTTTTAGGATTCAGATCAGAAGGAATAGCTCCTATTGACTATACAATGTGTTTACATTACACTATAATTATTTGATATCTAAAGGCTAACGTGCTCTTGACTGTACAAATAATTCAGCATTATAAACTGAGATGTGTACATGTGACCTTTGGCTTTTTGTGCCATATTACCGTCTTTTTCAAGAACCGATTGTTTGTAAATATTCGAGAGTATTTATAAACTGCCGTAGTTTTGTTAGCAGTCCGTAGGAATTGCAAAAAAAACAGATAATTTAAATATTTGTAAATAATCATTGTCCAGCGGTCAGTTTATAAACGAACGAGATCAGCAGCCTTTAATTGTGACCGAACCCGTATCAAATACACCAATCGCGGCACGGTGTACAATTTATTTATTTATTTATTTATTTTCACACTTACATCTATTATTACAGGATTACCCCAATACAATAGAGTAAATAATAATTATATCAATAAAATTATCCGTAGTTACCGTATACGTGTTATTGTCCGCGGTCATCTGATTGGCCCATGGATTGGTAGCACGGGTGTTAAATAGTTGTTCATCAACAACATAACTCTGAATCAAATTCAAAGTTATTTACGTCATTTTCGTCACACGCGTACGTACAATATAACGAAGAGATACTGATTATTTATAAATCATCGAAAAATCACCTGTTTTTATGCAAATCCAATTGTCCGTTTACAATAATTCGACGGTATATAAATACTTTCTATTATTTACAAACAATCGATTCTTGCAAAAAGACGGTGACATATACATTAGGCGAATGGCAAAGTCGAAGTTACTTAAATATAGAACATATCTATATTAAAACAAATAAAAAAAAAACGAGCAGAATAATATTTTTTATTGAGTGACTTTCATATAGAAATCCTGGTTCAAACATTATTTATATAATTTATGATTAGGTACAGAAGTAAATTGCTATTACTGAACCATAACATGCAGTAGATAAGACAAATAAACGCTATGAAAATCTAACAATACATTGTAAGTCAATATTTATGATAACATTTTAGCTCAGTTCAGTTATGCTACAGGCACACTATGATGCTAACGCGAACATTTGCCGCTTCTTCTTTTTTGATATATGTCGTAGGAGGATTTAATAAATAGAATCCTAGAGATATTGTAAAAACACGGATAATTACACAATGGTGTTGACATTTCTCAATCTTACTGAAAAAATATAGGGTTTTTGCAAAAATACGGGTTGGTAGTAACATTGGATATTCTTTACTCTGATTGGCTTAATTTTTGCTTGCTAACTAACTCTCATTCTGATTGGTTCACAGACAGTTTATTACACGTGAGAGAATGGATTGACATTTGAAACGTTAAGTCGTCAACCAATCAGAGAAGTGTTGTTTTAGACGGTCCGATCAGCCAATCAGTGTTCTTATTTCATAATAGATAGCCAGCGATTCTTTACGTAATCTTACGAAGGCAACTAGTTTTTTTTCTCAAAAATCTTATCTTTTTTCAGTAAGATTGAGAAATGACAACACCGCCTCTGTGGTCTAGTGGTACAACCACCGGTATCAGACCCAGAGGTGCCGGGTTCGATTCCCAGCGGGGGTACATATTGTATTCGGTTTGGTTGGTGGAAGGACTCGTTGTAAGTCCGCCTGGCTAGCTACCACCATCTTATCTAAGTCTGACGCCATAACAACAACGTTTTCAGCATTGTTGTGTTCCGGCAGTTAGAGATAAGGTAGCCAGTTCCTCAGTGATTGAGGATTCCGGGAGAGGCTCGCTTCAATCTTCAGCCTTATCAATACTTAACATCAGCACCCCTACCGCCTAACGATATAGCTTGCGCTATCGCTATAGCTATCAAATTTTTAAACCACCTACAAGGGCTCTCGCTGACGCTATCACTTTCATACAAAAAATGCAATAATGAATAAAATAGACGGATAGAAATATATAGGAATTAGACAATTAGACAAATTAGTATGATGAAGGCTAAGAGTCACACCGTCGTCGGCTTACTCTTAGCCTCATTCTGTAACAAAGATTAAGAAGAGGCCGAAAATAGAGCGAGCTTTCCTAAAAGAAGCTTGTACACTCGAGCTTTAAATACGAGTAGGTACAATCGGTGAACTTCCCGGTTGACCAGTAGAGTTTTTTGGGAAACGTTTTCTCGAAAAATAATTTAAAGAAATAATTTATTACGCAAATGAAATACCTGTTAATGTTCTATTATTTTCGATACAAACGTTTTCTATATATCTATTGCTTTTTTAAATAAAGCTCCGTAAAAAATCTCTCCTGGTCAATCGAGAGGCTGCCGGGAAACAGACGCGGGCGTGGAAATACCACTCTCTGCCTGTGCGCATAATGAAAGATAAAGAAAAGATTTCTTCTTCTTAGCATATCGACTCTGACCTATATTTGTGAGAACCAAAATTCAGTCACAGAAAGAGCATAGTCTATGGCCTTGTAAAAGTCGTCGCGTGTACTACACGGGCCTTACCATCAACTCGGCGATTATTTTTAGGTTGTGAGAGTGGGATGCTGCTATACGGTGCGTATAGCGGCGTCTTACTGTTATTACCTAAAATGAATCGCATTACATTTGAATGTAGGCCCCCAGGTGTAGGGTAGAGACACGCAGGGCAGGACGATGGATGTGCCATTTTCTGGGGATAAATACAGGTAAATACTACATAGGCAAACGCTCTCCCAGCTGTAACCCCACCTGCATATATTCTCCTTATTGTTATGTCAAGTCTGGCCCAACAATAGTTACATTTCTGACTGTGAACTGAAATGTGACTATTGCTGAACCAGACTAGTGACAGAGGCAAATGTTCGCGATAGTGTAGCCGTAGCATTACAGTGTCGTTCTATTCAAAATTAATTATTGGTCGTATTTCCTATTGTAAAATGAATGTTTAAGCACGCACAAACAATAATAACTCTTAAGTTATAGTACTAAAACTGTTATCTAACGTACTTCCGTATTACACTGTTGATATAATAAATGCAAAACTAACTCTTTCTATTAACTTCTCGCCTAAACATGATGCAATTGATGATGAAATTTCGTATAGATATAGATCGGACCTTGACGAACTTCTATAATATCCTCCACAATTGCAGGTCAAAAGCAGTAACAACTGTCCCAGTCTTGAGAAACTGTTAACTTTAGAAAAGAAAAAAATATAAAGTTTGTAGTAAATCGAAACCTTAGGTAATCGGTAATGTTTCTTTTACCTTTAACAGAAAAAAATACTATTCTCTTATATACATTGACACCATATAATTATGTATCTCTTGCTGGATAGGCAGAGCATTTAAAAACTTGAGAGTAAATAAAACAAGTAGAAAATTAAACTTTTGGAGTTGGTGCCAGTCAAGGAATTCTACATTGCACTTCTTTTAACTCTTTTTTTTATTTTTTTTGCCTTGGCTGGCTCCGTCTCCAAAAGTTTTATATTATACGTTTTGAAGTCGTTTTTATTATAAAAAGTTTTTTTTATTTTTTTCAATTTTTTAGTTACGTCGTAAATATATTTAAGCGTAAATTATATTTTTCAGGATTATGAAAAAACTACTATCCTGATCTTCGTAAAAGTTTTATGGGACCACACTTGAACTATGTTCTTTCAGATAAAAAAAGAATTATTAAAATCGGTTAGCAACTGACGACGTTATATTAAAACATACATAAAAATATATATACAGTCGACTTGAGAACCTCCTCCTTTTTTTGAAGTCGGTTAAAATCTATAAATATCACACACCTCAAAGACGTTACATATGGTAATTAGTTGGGTCTTAGGCTGGCATACACGTCAGATTTTTCTCTCCGATAGTCTGATCAGACAATCGGAAGGCGCTCTTGCCACACATTTGTTTGAACACTCAATACACATCCGATCCCATAGTCGGATCGGTAGTCCGAGTCGGAAAGAACGCTACGCGTTTACAATTTTATTGTCTTCAATATCCAATTCTCTGAAGGCGCTGTATGCATTCTTCTGTTCAGAGACGAAATAGACGTCCGATTCTCCTTCCGATTTGCCAGTTGACTCTCTAGCGCATCTTATTTTACTCTTTGGACTGAGTTTAGAAAAAGTCGGACGCCAAAATCGGACGTGTATTGAGTGAATACGATCACATAGCAAGCCCCCTAATTGTCTAATTTCAAAATCTATCACAATCCCTTTCAAGGGTATTGTGATTGTGAAGTGATTTAGGGAATTGTGTAACATATAGTCGCAATCTTTTTCGGAACGAATGATGTTTTAAATGACAATTCATTTGACACTTCTCTATACATTTGAAAGATATTTCCGTCTGTCACTTTGCTTAGACAGTTCAATTTCATTCATTCAAAACCTTTCAAAATGTGTCCCGATCACAATCTCTATCAAATGTCAAATAGTGACGGCCTGAAGTATGTGAATATCTTTCAAATGACGAATTGAAAGGGATTGCGATATATTTTAAAATTAGACAATTAGCCCCGTGGTTAGACAATCGGAAGCAAAATCGGACGTCTAGTGCCAGCTTTACCTGTTATCCGAAAATAACAGTGTTGCCACTAGTTACCTAATCATCGCACTTCTGATATAAACTTTTACTAATTACCAGGTGAAACACTAAAAACACGGCGTACTATTGAACAGAGTATTTAATCCCACAGCGAACAAAAATAGCGACACTAGTTCTACACCCAAAGTTTAAACAAGGAGTGAGTTAATCTAAATAACTTTTAAGCCATAACAATAGGCTAGATATTGGGATTGCTCAGAGTATTTTGAGCAATCCGGATTCTGAGGCCACACTATACCTGTGTGGTTTGGTGGAGTACTGCCTGCAAACCACACAAACTTAGACTTTTATTTTTACTAATGTAAACGGCTGATTTGCCTCGATGGAGCTGCCGTGTCTAGAGACAAAAGCTCCTAAATAAATAAAGATAAAAAAAAGCCGTAACAATGATCTTGTTATTCTTATAAGTCGAATTTGACACCATCTTAATCGTGCTGACGTCCGCTACGGCAACAGCGCCTTCTCCCATCGATCGCCCGCTACGTATGTCATCCCTCGTTAACTCGCAGCGCTGGAATCAATGGAATCAATATTCGAAAACTGTCTTGGCACAGTTTTCGAATATTGATTCCATTGATCGCCTTTTACAATTTGCACTGGAAAATTTGTAGATGGAGCATTCTATGTATTTTTCATACATAGAACGATGAATACATAGAATATTTTTCATACATACATCCTAGTTCAGCTCATGGAAGCATGGCAATACTAATCGTACTTCAATTAAAATTTTTTTCACGTTTCAATTAAAATACTTAAAATAAATATAAGGACAAACGAACCCTCAATGATAACTTTGTTTTGTTTTCATAATTCAAAATTAGCGGCATGAGTTACTATTATATTAGCACCAATACTTTGCGCTTCATACTTTTCCTAATGACCTATTTATTTATTTATTTTATTTTTGACCAAATGTATTACAAAAACACACCTATTTAATTGACACACCGCTACAAAAGCCGTTTCAGCTTTAACTGTGGGGGAGGAATTCAGTTACAGTGCAAAAATACAACAAATTTAAAATGTTAGGAAAAAAAATAAGTACATGTTTTTTTTAAGTATTATAACTTATACGTATTAAGAATCAAATATTTGTAGTTTTAAAAGAAATCTTGATTAGAAGTTTTTTAAAACACTAAAAATTAATAAAATACATTTAATTATTTACACATGATAAGTAGGAAAAATGGCGAGTCAATTACAAACCAGTGGGCTAATTGTCTAATTTTAAAATCTATCGCAATCCCTTTCAATTCGTCATTTGAAAGATACACATACTTTAGGCAGTCACTATTGGAGATTAGATAGGAACTGTGATGGACACGTTTTGAAAGGCATTGAATGAACGAAATTGAACCGTCTAAGCAAAATGACAGACAGTGAGAAGTGTTAAATGAAGTGTCACCTAAAACTTCATTCGTTCCAAAAGGGATTGCGACTTTATGTTCCACAATTCCATAAATCCCTATCACAATACCTTTGAAACGGATTGTGATAGATTTTGAAATTAGACAATTAGGGGGCAGCTTTTGGACGCAAATCCCTCGCTTTGCTTCGGTGTAATGTGGTATTCGACACCATGTATTATACATATAAAGCTCCCTCTTGAATCACTCTATCTATTTAAAAAAACCGCATCAAAATCCATTGCGTAGTTTTAAAGATCTAAGCATACATAGGGACATAAGGACAGACAGCGGGAAGCGACTTTGTTTTATACTATGTAGTGATTTCAAACCCCGACAAGTCAAATCACTGCTTCACTTATAATGACCCATTACTGCAGAATACAAGGAAAGCCTGTACACATTTAGTACTGAAGGAAGTGATACCCTATACTTCAGCCATCTTACGGAAAGAATGTTTGATAACAAACATTTGAGCATTTCTCGTAATGATTTCACAAATACGTGATATTTCAGTTGACTAATAGCATAATATATCAAACTTGGACATTAAGGTATTTATGAAGCGCACATATTTCTAAAACGTGTAATAAAAAGCACTTTTGAGGTTAAGTATGGGCGGTCTGGGGTGCGATTGCGTAAACCCAATCGTATTCATTAACCGACTACAAAAAAGGAGGAGGTTCTCAATTCGACGGAATCTTTTTTTTTTTTTGACAGTTCATATCGTCTTCGATCGGCTGCAAATGTATGGAATTTGACACTAATGACATACAATATGAACTGTCAAATGAATACGATTAGCTTACGCAATCCCATAGCTGTTTACAAACATTCTTTCCGTATAATGGCTGCAGTATATCACTATGCATGTTGCTATGACAACGTAAAGAAATTCAAAATCATACAAAGCAAATAGTTGGGGCTGGGTTTCAGTATTTGCGAAAAAGGCTGCAAAAGCTGTGTAGTGTCTTGTCTGGGCTTAGAATAGCACTACCACCTCTCATCCCGTGGGTGTCGTAAAAGGCGACTAAGGGACTCAGCCTTCAGGAGACGGGTGGCAGCGTCTACTACAAACTTGGCCATACTGCGATCGCCAACCCGCCTGCCAAGCGTGGCGATTATGGCAAACCCCCCCTTTTGGGGGAGGCCTATACCCAGCAGTGGGTGTTATATGGCTGAGACGACGACGACGACAGTATTTGCGAAAAAGGGTGGAGACGAGTGTCGGCCAATTTACAACATCTCACATCTTTCATATATCTTCCGTTCTTCTTATTAGTTAAAAGATGTCCTGAATGGCTGGTAGGAAAAAAAATTCGACGATTCGAAAGCACTTATCTATAAGTCTATTTGAAAAAAATCTTTGACTTTGACTTTGACTTTATAATGGTTGCATTAATTCACAGGGGTTTGTTTGATCGAGCAAGAGAGTGACAGAAACACGGCAGCGTTAGTCGTGAAATCACCGAGAAGAAAGTACTATGGTCTTTTTCAAGTAAGTATATAAGTAATTTTTAATTAATATTTTTTCCCCGCGTAGAATACTTGCTTGGCTCGATGCTGTTCATACTTGTATGAGTAGATAATTAATGACTTGTTTATTTATTAGCATGAGACGACAAAATATTGTTTTACGGCTCGTATTAGTTAACTTTTAATCTTTTATTGTTTGCTATGTTAATAGCTGTAGCGAACTCAAGTATCTAGCACACTAGATAAATCTCTGTGGTTAAAGTGTGTTTTTAAGCATTTAAATTGTATTTGTAAATTAAATAAATAAAAGTAAAAAAAAAAGAAAAAAAAAAGAAAATTAAATTATAATAATATCAGTTGTAATATAAAATTGATCTGACTCTGTGATAAGTAGTTTAATTTTAAGCACTTTACACTATTATATATTCCGCTATATGGATATTAGGAGCCGTAGCATAAGCGGCTTATATCGCCACTCGTAGCTCCATAAGTGTCAGTGTCCCGCCACAGACTAAATAGTCTTTGTATTGCCTACAAACGGCTGAAATGACGCAGTCACACAGACACGCGCCGTTACAAGCGCGCACGCTACTGTTTTACCAGTGAAAACCAGTGAGATCGAGTGAAACGCCTGTTTATGGTTAGACTTTGGTCTGCTCCGCTTACAGAATTAAAACTGATATTTTACTTGACAACTTTTTTTTTTTTTTTTTTTTAAATAACGACGGGGAGACTCTTAGCGTTCATCATACCTGATGTTAAGTATTGATAAGGCTGAAGATGGAAGCGAGCCTCTCCCGGAATCCTCAACCACTGAGGAACTGGCTATCTTGTCTTTAACTGCCGGAACACAACAATGCTGAAATCATTGTTATTATGGCATCAGACTTAGATAAGATGGTGGTAGCCAGGCGGACTTAAGTCCTACCACCAACCAAACCGAATACAATATGACCATCGAACCAGGGACCCCTGGGTCTGATACCGGTGTTTGTTACCACTAGACCACATAGGTGATTGGAATAAATTAATATAGCATTATTTTTTATTTTGCATAATATTTGTTGTAGCCCTTAACATGTTGCCGATTGTACTTCCACAAGCGTGGGAGCACATCTTAATATCATGAACTTTTACCTTTGATTTTGAAACTTCTTATGATTAAAGACGTTCGTGTACGAACATTATTAATTATGTATGATTTGAATTTTAATAATTGCGTCAGAAGAGATAAGACTCCATTGTTTATTCCAACTTTCTTATAGAGCTTTGAAATGTTAACTTCGAGCTTTCCTTCTAAGTTCATTGTTATGACTTTGAAAAGTAATTTTAATGTACGTAATTACCTTTTATTTCAAAAGGCCCCGAGATTTTTTAGAGTAAGTACAGTAAATGTTTTCCTTAGAAGTATTTTTGAGGAGCTAGTGGTACTCGCGCTCTGCTAGCGATTTTAGCAGGTCAGAAATTTTCGCAATGATCGGTCACGGGATGAGAGACCAAAATGTTAGTATCTCGAGCTCCTCCGTGAGTCAGAACGTTAATCCGTTAAGTCCCTGCTGTATTTGCAGTCGTTAGAACGCACTAATCAATCATGGCCTGTTCTTCTAATCCATCCATTTCGAAGACCAGAACCCCAGGCCCAGTACTGGAAACATTAAAATAGCCGATTATGAATTAGCATCTCCTTAATTTATTATTATTATTATTTGGAGGGGGGACGCCAGCGAAGCTGCGAGTGATCAGTTCAATTAACCCAGTTCCCCAAAATCCCCTGAAAGTAGGGGGAGGCGGGTTATCATTCACCCCACCGGCGTCGGACCCTCGAACCTACCTGTGCGCTTACAGTACCTGTTGAGCTGACTTATCGTTAACTGCTTTAGATCCTCTTCCTTTAGCTTATCCACTTCAAAGATCTTCCACCGCTGCAATGCATACATCGGGCGTTCTGCCATGAAGTGGTAGCTTGTTTCTTCTCAATTTTATTGTTCCCACTGCTGATGAACAAGATTAGATCCTCTTCCTTTAGCTTATCCACTTCAAAGATCTTCCACCGCTGCAATGCATACATCGGGCGTTCTGCCATGAAGTGGTAGCTTGTTTCTTCTCAATTTTATTGTTCCCACTGCTGATGAACAAGATTTCGTAATGAATGGATAAGAAAAATAGACCTTGACCCACCACTTTCGATCCTATGAAGTTTCATAAAAAGTATCGTAGGTAATTTTTTCAACAATATTTTTGATTTCAGATCGGAAGCGAGTGGTGTAAAGAAGGGCGGAAAGGCGGCAAATGTGAAATATCGTGTGAATGTGAGTATTTTCAGCCTAATAATTTGTGTCTATGTAACGAAAATATCATTATTTTTTTTTGTGATATATTTTCGACATATGGACATTCCATTATAATCCAGTCGCCAATTTTATTAAAATACTTATGTTTCCTCACAAATGTAATGTAAGTACCTATGTACGAGTACTTGTTACTTGGTTTTTCCAAATCGTTGATCAAATGCCTACGAACGTACATTAGAAATGTTTTATTCATAAGTTAAATTTACTAGTAATAATTTAAACTACTTAAGCATTCGTAGAACGTAATCCCGGCTTTTCCTTATACATAAAAGTGATTGTGACGATAAAACCTAAAATATTTTATAAAGTTGTAAGTATATAAATTCACGAATAGCAGATACAAATACTGAAAAGAAAAAAATGTCAAATTAAATCCATCGCAAAGCCAGTTTGTGTTTTTAAATTTCTTAATACGATTACTATGACTTGTTGATCCGCTGTTTCGAAGCCACGTTGCTCCCAGATCATAAAAATAAATTAGTATTGCCAAATTCTCGATTAAAACTAACATATTCATAGTACCTTTAGTTCTTCTATAAAAATATATTACTTCACATAATAAAAAAACATTTTATAAAAAAAAATCAAATCGACTTCAAAAAGTAAAAAATAAAACTTTTGGAGTCGGTGCCAGCCAAGGCATTCTACATTGCACTTCTATTAACTATATTTTTGCTAGCTAGCACCTACTCCAAAAGTTTTATTTTTTACTTTTTGAAGTCGGTTTGAATTTTTTTATAAAATGTTTTTATTTCAGATTTTTTAGTTACATCATGTGCCATTACTTACACTAAAAATCAGACCATACACAACAATGATGTCATCTAGGTAAACGACTACTTGCCAAAACTTGATTGATATTTTTCAGGATTATGAAAAAATTACTAGCCAGATTTTCGTAAAAATTATATGGGACCACACATAAACCATTTTCTTTCAGATAAAAAAAAAGAATTATAATAATCTTTTTACAACTGGCGAAGTTATGGTAAAACAAAATAAAAAAAAAGCCTTCGACTTGAGAACCTCCTCCTTTTTTTGAAGTCGGTTAAAAATTAAAACAATGATATCATAAAAACTTACTAGAAAATTAAAACAACAATAACCTAAATAGTAAATGCTATTATAGCATTAATGAGTATTTTGTAGACAACTCATATTTAAGGTCTACGAAATAATAATTTAACTTAATGCAAATTAAAACCTAATGTAATTAATTAAATTTAATGTAATTACCTAACCTACTATCCTATTATAGTTAAACGTCAATTTGTCGCCCGCAAATTTGTTTGGTTTAGAAGTGAGGGGGTTCTCTTCTAGCCCAAACAAATTTGCGTGGTGGTGGCCCAAAAAAATAACAGGGTCCATAAAAGTGGTCTTATACGAACATTACGAGTTTGTTAACATTATTGTAAATATTAGATAATGTTAAGCAATCATTTATTTGATTTGATTTGATCTAGCTGTATTTGTATGCACCACACGGGCTCAAAATTGATTTGTGGGTGTTACCACAAATCATCTTTGAACCGTGTGGTGTGTAATGCTCTATTCTTCTTATCCATCCACTAGCTTCCGCCCACGGTTTTACCCGCTTGGTGCCCGTTCCCGTGGGAATATCGGGATGTAAAGTATAGCCTATTTTACTCTCCGTCCTTTCAACTAAGTGTATGCAAAAAATCAAGTCTATTGGTTGCTTAGTTAGAGCGTGAAAGAAGAACAAACAAACACAGTTTCGCATTTATTAGTTACGATAATAAACAATAAAATAATGGTAAAATAAAACAACTTTTGCGGTTTTTTAGTGCAGTATATTTACCCAAAACATATATTTTTGAGTCTTTTATCGTTTTTTTATGGTTATTTTTGGTTTCCTGGATGTTTCGGTACCTTTTCAATTGCCTTGGTCACGGGATGACTAGCTATAATATTCTTATAAGTCTACCTTCAAAAAGTTGATTTATTTTATGTGTTGATTTTTGTAGTTGTTTTTATGTTGATACAAAAGAGAATTAAGAGATTAGGAAGGCCAGTGCCTTACCAGGGAGGCTTCTAGTGGCTTTCTTTATACAATGGCTGATGATGATTTAAATTATTTTTTGCCATTTTATTGCAGCTTTATTAGATAACGACATCAGAGATGACGCCATCTGCGCACAGAAAGTGTTCGATATGGAAGGCTTCAAGTACTGGGCCAAGTGGGAGGCGCGCTGCAAGGGCCAGAACTTACCGGACATTGAAAAGTAAGTTACATACAAACCCAACAAACATATTTCTTATGCATACATGCTCAATTCTCTGGCCATAAATCCCTTGCGTGGTTGGTAGAGCGTTAAAGATGCAGCCTGAGATTAAAACAATTTAATACATCAATCTCATCACTTTACATGTAGGGATGGTAAGGTCCGCTAAAAATATTTGTATTCAAGCTTTATTATTATTACTAGAGGATCCTCGCGGTTTTAGCCGCGTGGTGCCCGTTCCCGTGGGAATATCGGGATAAAATATAGCCTATGTCACTCGGGAGAAATGTAGCTTTCTAATGGTCTAAGAATTTTCTAAATCGGTCTAGTAATTCCTGAGATTAGCGCGTTCTAACAAACAAACTCTTCAGCTTTATAATATTTTAAGAATAGATTTGTAAGATTATATGGTCTATGCAGCTCCAGTCGAAACTGTAGTCACTGCGACCTAAAAGATCTATTGTAACTCGCCACTTAGCCAGTATCTCTTTCAGCCTGGCGGCCTCCAGGAAGTTTTAAATCTTCCTAGCTCTGAGAGATTTTAGTTCCTTTGGCCGAATTATATGCCTGCCCAGGTGGACATTGCGTTTGTAAATTAGGAGGCTGCAGTCACATAGGAGATGTTTGGGTGTTTCTCTCTCAAATCCGCAGTGACGGAAAACGTTAGTGTCACTCAATTTCATTAAAATTGGTGCCTGGAGACCTACTCTCTAAGCCAGTCAACTAAGATGCGGGCCTCCCCGTCCGTAAGTTTCCCGAAACTACGGATGGAGGCTACTCTCTATTGATTTTAACCGCCTCTGTGGTCTAGTGGTACAACCACCGGTGTAAGACCCAGGGGTCCCGGGTTCGATTCCCAGCGGGGGTACATATTGTATTCGGTTTGGTTGGTGGTAGGACTTGTTGTAAGTCCGCTTGGCTAGCTACCACCATCTTATCTAAGCCTGACGCCAGAACAACAATGTTTTCGGCAGTTTGAGGTAAGATAGCCAGTTCCTCAGTGGCTGAGGATTCCGGGAGAGGCTCGCTTTCATCTTCAGCCTTATCAATACTTAACATCAGGTATGATGAAGGCTAAGAGTCTTCCCGTCATTCATAAAAAAAAAAGATTTCGGATATACTAGTTTTGAACAAACGGCACAAACACATTGGAAGTAGGGACAATGTCAAAACGTATTCTCATTCATTCTTAGTTCGGGTCTTCGAACTAATAAGCTGTCCGTAGGTGATACGGAGTAGGAAACGTCCGTAACTTAGGCCGAAAGTACGAGTTTCGTGCGTAGAGAGTAGACCTTCAGTTTAGTTTGCAGTGTCCAGTTAAGGCTGGCTATCGTACATATGTTTGCTCTGCTGAGCTCTAGAAGTACAGCAGTTTGCTTTTGCGATTAGCCTTCGGTAAGGGATTTGGCGCGTACTAAACCTAAATGATTGAACCAGTATTTTGTTGACTAGGTTACCAATTGAGGAGTTGCATGGCCTGCAACTTATCAAGGGCAACCTATTTGGAGAGAGAGAAGTTTCATTCAAGCTTTCCTTCTATCGCTTTTTAAACGTCATTAAAATAGATAGATGCCAAATTACAGCTTGCTATAGTCGAATTTTTTTCGACTTGACACTTTTTGTTCGAATTTGACAGGTGCCAAAGTAACTTTGTAAAAACATTCCTGATTTATACTGTTTTTCGTAATGATTTGCTCAGCTCCTGTTGCAGATGCGGATGGATTTCTTCAGTATGACTAAAACATCATCTTCGTTTCACATTATTTATTCGAAGAAGGCTTTGACATTACAGTGACAGACAGTAATCTTTTTAAAGCTGCGTTCACAAAACCTCTTTTTTATCTATGGCTGCGTTCAAAGTTGAACAGCTCCAGTTCCAGTTAAGCAGTTAAGTATTGATTCCATTCGCATACACAACTTCAATATTATCATTATAGCTACATTTTAAGGCAGCATTAGTTTTACGAAATGACAGTGGCACTTGTCAAATTACTTTATAGAGGTAAAGACATCTGTGGAGTTTCACCCGAGTTCTTTTCGTAATAACTCGTGTTGTGAGGCTCCATTTTTAACTCAATCTACCGTACAATTTCTATATAATTACAAAATATATTTACTTGACATTGGCAAATTCACGATTTTTATCGTGAGCTCGCCATTAATTAAGAAAGAAGAAGAAAGACATCTGTAGGGCTACCACCACAGAACACGAAATAGTATCGAGGACCTAATATCAAAAAATGTATAAGAAAATGTAGTTCCGTTTACGTCCGGTAGGTACGCTGCTCAATTTCTCAATCATTTTTTTACTTTACTTCCTCGGCACTTATTCGAAAGTTTTTCGTGCTAGGCCTACTGAGCTCAGCCGCCAATGGAGAGACAGGCATGACGAAGCAATGGTTCTTTTTCACTTGACTACGCATTTCTATTACATTACATACACAACTTTCACATGTAAAATATCTTTCTCCATATCTTTTAACTTTCCTTTAGTAGTTAAAAGATTCGGAGAATGATATCTTTAGAAAAGAAATACAGACTTTTCCTCAATGTATCGCTATTTATTGAATAATAAAATGATAAATAAGTCTACCATATCATAATTGAGTTTGACGATGCTAAGCAATAACTGTCGGACAGAGAATATTCCGTAAAATGCAGACTCTTTAAAAGATTCCTAACATGAGGGTAAGAAGCCGTTCTTTGGCCAAAAATATGGAGAAACTCCGAGCCTAAAATAGATTGTCATAATAGGTTCTCATAGGGATTCAATTTTTAAAGTGAAAACTTCTTTAGTGGCGTTGTGCACATCAGAGTTTTAAAATTTTTGGGATGGGTAAAAAATGTTAAAGTCGCGTCAGGACACGTGACCCTGATCGAAAATTCGTAAGGCGGAGGAAAAGTAGAGCGCCGGCGCGGCGTAGTAGAGGAAGTAATATTCCCCTCTCTAAATGTATGTATGCCTGCTCCTGCTGTTTCGTTTAAGCAGTTTTCACTTCTGCCGGCACTCCCGGAGTGCAACCCGTTCTTTTTTTGTTTATATTCACATTACTTTTTGAACTAGGTACACTACCATATACTAGTAGCAGCAATTTGAACTAAAGTGATCGTGAGATTTTGTCTAATTATTATACCATTCTATTAATAACCTAATCTAATGATGCCAAATCAGATTCGTGAAATCAGAATAGAAGACTAATGGCCAATGATATTATATGTGTGTACACGAAGCAGATATGAAACACGAGCTCGTATTGTGAAACATTGGGAAGACCCTATATGGGGTCCGATTCAAATTTGCTCCTTTTCATTTCCGTGCTCCTTCCTGTCTTTTGTTCTACGTTTTTTTTCTTTTTATGAACGACGGGGAGACTCTTAGCCTTTATCATACCTGATGTTAAGTATTGATAAGGCTGAAGATGGATGCAAACCTCTCCCGGAATCCTCAATCACTGAGGAACTGGCTATCTTATCTCTCACTGCCGGAACACAACAATGCTGAAAACATTGTTGTTATGGAGTCAGACTTAGATACGATGGTAGTAGCCAGCCAGAGGGACTCAGAAGTCCTACCATCAACCGAACCGAATACAATAAGTACCCTGCTGGGAATCAAACCCGGGACTTCTGAGTCTATTACCGGTGGCTGTACCCTAGACCAAAAAGGCGGTTAAAACTAAAAAACATCTACTTGTCAAATTGTACGTACATATTCGATAAAAACCATTTGTAGCGCATCGTGTGTTACAAATTACCGAATCTTCACCTCCATTTAAATGCCAGCACGTATCTTCTCAAGATGATCTTTCTTCAGAGTCAGAATCAGATCTTTTTAGTCGCGGTCTCATATGCTCACAGCTAGCAGTGTGTGAAACCTGGTGGACTAACCTAAGTGGCTCCGTCAAGGTGTGTCTGAGTGGTCAAATAGCGTCCCTCAGCCCCCTTCGGAACCCCTGCCAGGAATTAATTCTATCTCAGCATCTCATGTCACCCACGAAGTCGACGTAGAAAATCTTATATAAGATTATTTACTAAACTCCAACGAATCTTAGCTTGGTGTTTTCGTTTTATGTTCAACATAAATCAAGTCTTATTCTTCACTGATATCTCTTGTATTGCCGTGGTTGAATACACTACCTTCAATATAAAGTCTGGTTTCAACCACTCTAATGCGAATCATATCGCATCAAGAACGTCGTCTCGGAAAACGTGAAATTTTTTATGTCAAACCTCTCAAGTCTGTGGAAGTTGCCAACTGAATAGTGAGCTATAGACTCTTAAAGAAATCTGTAATGTAGGTAAACTGATAGAAAAACATATTTGTATTTACTTACCGTTTATCGCGAGGGGATAACACTTATTAAAACGTTTTTGCACTGATAGTTTTTAATAGTAGGTATGTTTGGTTTTCAAAATTTCTAGTGGCGATAGTTTTTTGCGTGCACCTTTGACTCTGTTCGATTTTATTTAGCAGTCTTGGTTGTTAAGGAAAAAAGATGTGAAAAATTGTCACGTAACGAACACAATAGTTGTATAGGCGTTTAAGGTCGACTGACACAATATGGTTGTGTATGATTCGGCGTTGTGGAAAACCCCCTTTGTTACCGTTTGTTGGATTACGGTTCAAAGTCCTTCTGTGAAAAAAATGAGAGGGCATGGTATTTTTCCACGTTTCGTAATATACAAAAATAGAGAAGGAATAGTAGGAAAAAAGGTAATAAAATAAGGTGTAAGAACGCTATCGCACTGCGTCCGAATCCGTGAAAAAACGGATCCAGAAAACTCGGACAGAATTCGAATGTCACTTACGCACTGCGATTCGAATTCGATCCGAATCCGATACGTAACTTCTTATTTTAACACAGTCAGTTTTATTTCACAACACTTTCTTAACAACAAAAACAGATTTGCGAGTCGAGTCGAGTCGAGACACTGAGTTTTTGTTAGCCATGTTTGTTTACTCGCCTTGCGATTTTGATTCTGTTTTTTTTAAGTTATATGCATATTTATGCATAATCAACAAAAAATATGCATAAATATGTTCTCCGTGGTGGTGGAAGTAAGTGGAATCCAGCATACGTAGCATGCGCACCTCGACAAAGCTTTCTCGACACTTTTCTTGCGCGAGCGCATTGTCTGTCCTGCTCACACCGTACTGATAGGAGCGGGACAGATATAGCGAGATAAGGGTCGACAGCGAGTCGCGGTGCGCATGCTACGCGGGCAGGATGCTTACTTATATTTTCACGTATATTGTTAAAGTAGGGAAACATTTTGTACATACGTTCCGTCAAGTTACTTATAACGTAGAGGATTGTCCCGGCTTCACGTTCCATTTTGCCTGCGCAAAGGCAAAGTTGCCCTCTCAGGTAAGACGTTGCGTGTAGCCGGGACGTAAGACCTTCACCCATCAGTTTTATGTTGAGAAATAATTTATATGAAATAGTATGTTAAACAATATACCTAAAAAATCTCTAGTCCAACTATGATTAGGCCACCCGCGGTTTCATCCGCTTAGCTCCCGATCTCAGGGGAATAAGTATCGCGATAACAAACTCAGTCTCTAAACAGAAACAGTCATTGCGCACGCACGCACACTCGCGCCGCTTGCTATCGCTACACCACACATGGCCGGCCCCTCGATCACACAGGGGGCCCACCGCCATCTCTTAGTGCAGTATTGTTTCAATCTTACCATGCCATTTCGTACTACGAATCTTTTTAAGTAAACTGGTTTTTTGACGGAAGTTTTGTGAGTCTTCACTCAATCATCGCCTCCAAAGTGTGGTGTGTCTAAATGTGTCAACTTCAATAAAAACAAAACGCAAACAAAACGTTCTTGGTAGGCCCGCTGGTTTTCACTGGTAAAACAGTTGCGAGCGCACGTGTAGCGGCGCGTGGCTGTGTGAGTGCGTCGTTTCAGCTGTTTGTAGGCAGTGCAAAGACTGTGTAACAAGTATCCTATCAAATGGGTGAAGGTCGGATCTGGGGCCGTACCGCGCAAGTTTCGTCGGCATCGACATCGACTTCATTTGACAGATGGATGTGACATATTGCTCTTAGTCTTTGGTAGGTTTTCATTTATGTCAAAAAGAAGCAGCAATGTGTCACATCCATCTGTCAAATAAATCCGATTTCGATGCCGACGCCACTTGCGCGGTAGAGGCCCTGCTACAAAATTGGTGCTCCTGCACATTCCTTTCTCGTTCTTCTGTCATATGTACAGTTTACAACACGTGTTTTATACTAAACTAGCGACCGCTCGCGGTTTTACCAGCGTGGTTCCCGTTCCCGTGGGAATATCGAAATAAAAAGTATCATATGTTCATAATCAGGCTATCTACTATCTGTGTACCAAATTTCATCCAAATTCGTTCAGTAGTTTTTGAGTTTATTCGTTGCAAACAAACAATAATTTTTTTACTCTTTATAATATTAGTATAGACACGAAAACAGCCGCTATTACGAGGGACATAAGCTCACAAGTTCCAACTGCTGACGTGTCGTTGACTGTACTTAAACACCTGGTTGCGAGTAATGTTTGTCAAAACATTGTCTACATATAAATCGTAATTGTTACGCTACTTGGAAGAAGCAAGCAAAAACCTACACAATTGGTGTTTTTGTTATTGCTTATTTCGATAAGTCATAATACTCGTACGTTTTCAAGAAACGAGGTAATTATGTCTGTAGATATTGTTTAAACGTAAAAGGTGACTTTTTATCTTACTAGGTTTATGAAACGTAAATGGATGAAACATATTACTTGCTGTAGTTGAGTAGCTCAATTTAATCAATTAATCGATAATAAATCAAGGACGTGAAAATTCACTGCAATGCTTATTGGGCTGACATGAATAGGAAGGTCCTCTTTGCCACAGTAGTGTATATGTCGTGGCCATGTCGTAGAATTGTCCACATCATGAAATGCTCGAGAATTTCATGAAGTGGTCGCATTTCATGTTTTTTTTCCAATGGGCCACATCAAGCCCATCAAGGTACATCATGATGTACCTTGGCCAGATCAATGACAAGAAATCATTTGTGGATATGGTCCACTAAACGCGCGGCTACTTCATGAAATGGTCAAGATTCTTTGACCATACGTAAACTGGTTACATTAATAACCGGTGGAGGCGCTAGAAGCGCTGTCAAAATGGCGGCCGCTGACAACAATGTTGTTTCTCGCAGTAAAATAAGTCAACTATTCGTTAAGAATTAATGATAAGATGATAATAAAAGTGATATTATTAAAGAGTTTACGGTGAAAAGGTACTCGAGTATTATGCAAGACACACAAATGCCGAACAAGATGCAAAAAAGTCACTATTTCACAGAACACCCTATTTTCTAGATATGGCCAATCGTTGATGACAAAATCGTGAAACGTTCACGATTTAATGATCTGGTCAAATTAAGTTGCCCACGTCCTTTGATTAAAACAAAAGATTTTAATCTAAGCCCTAAATCATGAAATGCGATCACTTCATTAAATTCTCGAGCATTTCATGATGTGGGCAATTCTACAATATGGCCACGACATATACATCAAATATGGCTGATGATGATGGCGATTGGCTTGATTGTTGACGGTCCGAGTAGCTATCTCAAAGAACCTGGTGTGCTTGTTATTTTCTGGCTGGTTAATAAGTAAAACCTCTTCCTTACCTCAAGACGCTGCACGACGTAAACCCGGATAAACAAAAAAATGAATTTACGCTTCCATAAAAGATAGTGGCAAGTTATTTTTCTCGCGTCACGTATGTCACCAGCGTGTGTGCTTTTATGTCGATTCACAACGGTCGTAGCTCAATGGATTGGTATATTTTTTATCGTATTTTTTTGTAGGAATGCGTGAACAATGCGGCCTCGCTGTTATTGGACAAAAAGGTTCCGCTACTCATTCACTTCTGTTTTGTCAGATCTAATACGCAGCGAATTTAATATGTTGTGCCTTATATGTAGTTGGATAATTAAACGGGATTTCTACCATTTTACCCGTAAGTGCGTTATTTTTAGACGATTCGAGTTTTTATAGGCAGTAGCTTTTTAATTAGCTACGAGTATGAAGATTTAAGGATTTAGCCGTGTGGTGACGGCCTAAGAATACAAGTGTCACCACTCCCTTACATGCCTGGGATGTCGTAAGAGTCGACTAAGAGGCTCGACGCATTGAACACCTGTGCGAGAGAAGGAAAACTTGAAACAAACCCTCTACCAACCCGTCTGGCCAGCGTGGTAGCAGTAGGCTAATAGTCTTCTATAAACGCCACAATAGGCGTGAGCTAGGAGAGGCCCATGTCCAGCAGTGGACGTCCACAGGCTGATGATGGATTAAGAAGCTAAGAGTGTAACTCCTTGTTGGTTATGCTGCCCTGTTACTTTTCGTTCCATATTTTTACATTATACATTTTACATTATTACATAATTATAGTAGCTCCTCCAGGGGGCTAGAGCGGTCGGTGGGACCACGGGTAAGTGCGGTATTGTCGTTTCAATCTTCTGTACACCCACTGTCGCGCAGTGGGACTACGGGGAAAAAAATACCAGTGCACCCACCAACCAACCCATCAAACCGGTGGCGCCACGGGTAATATAGGGGTTTAATTTTGTTGACGCTTGTTTTCAGCATTGTTGTATTCCGGCAGTTAGAGATAAGATAGCCAGTCGATTAAGGATTCCGGGAGAGGCTCGCTTCCAACTTCAGACTTATCAATACTTAACATCAGGTATGATGAAAGCTAAGAGTCTCTCCGTCTTTCATAAAAATAGAGTTCCAGATATTTTGTTGAAGTACCTAGCATGCATTATGGCCACAGGGATAGTGATAATGACCATGACAGTTTAGAAATCATAGTGAAGATCAGGAAGGCCGTTTGTTATGTCTTTTTTTTAATTTTATATAATTTATTGTTACAAGTAAGATATATTTATGTATTGAGTAAATAAATAAACTCATATATTTCTATGGTATTTGATGAGATCTCAAATTCTAAGTTAAGTGAACTCGGTTGTCCACCTGACACCATAAAGATATCATAGTTAGATACCCTCGAATTTTCGCAAATAATCGATTTATCTAATTATCCTGAGACATATGTAACTTCTTTATGCCATTCTATTATGTGGTTATTAATCTCCCATCTGCCTCCTTATTCTGTAACTATGATATCTTTATGGTCGAGTTCTAATCTAAAGAAAAACGAAGGTTCTATAGTAAATAACTTAAAATTAGAGATCTCATCAAGTACCATAGAAACATATAAGTTTATTTACGACTTTATTATCTGAGAGGAAATTGATTGTATTTTATCTACGTGAATTTTTCCACTCAACAGAGATCAAGAGACTTACTTAAAGATATAAAAACATGTACTTTGAGATAAGGGAAACACTCAAATATTTATTATTAATATTATTATTGTCTTATCTACTTCCTTTGCCACTTTTTGTTGTTTTGCGGTTTACATCTTGTTTATTTTGTTGATTTAGATTGACTGATGGTAGGCACAAACAACACTATCTAGAGATACTTACAGATACCGCTTAGGACAGTAATTTTGCTTGCACTATACCACAGATAACGTAATATAGTCTAAGCAGTCTTTGCACTGCCTACAAGTTTTATTGACCAAAATGCGCACTCACACAGATATGCGCCGGTACACGCGCGCTCGGTATTGTTTTAGGCTCGGACTCACAGACCTATATCGAGATAGACGACTAACCTAACAGCCTCTGTGGTCTAGTGGTACAACCACCGGTATCAGACCCAGGGGTCCCGGGTTCGATTCCAAGCGGGGGTACATAATATATTTTATTCGGTTTGTTTCGGTTATTTTATGCCTGCCATCTTATCTAAGCCATTTAACAATTTTTACAACAATATCTTCAGCATTGTTGTGTTCCGGCAGTTAGAGATAAGATAGCCTATAACGCTGAAGATGCAAGCGAGACTCTGACGGAATCCTCACTGAGGAACTGGTTATTTTATCTCTTACTGCCGGGACACAACTATGCTGAAAACATTTAAAAAATGTAGAATATCATCATTTAAGTGTTTAAAAAAAATCTGAATTTTTAAGGGTCGTCATGGGCAACATAACTCATATGTCTTAAGTCTCTTATGGATCACAATTATGCTTACAATACAATTACCTATACCTAGGTAGAAACTATGATCAGCAATAAGTAAAAAGTTCAATCGGTGGGAGGAGTTGCTCTTAGATGTGCATTGATTTACTTAATCATGATTAACTAATTTATAATTTGGTGTTACAGATGTCCCGATTGGCAGTACCCTTCCCCCCGTACCTCACCAGCTCGGGATAAAAGGACTATAAGAAGATATAGCAGGTCACTCAGAAGAACGCTTCAAAATATCTTTAAGCCAATACAAACCGTATAATAAAAATTATTATATACGATATTTTTTTTGTAGGATTGGATAAAGTACAACGAGGAACTTCCCGCTTAACCAATAGAGTATTTTTGGTAAACGTTTTCTCGGAAAGTACTATAAATAAAAAAACTAATTGAATACAATCACACCAGTTATCTAGCCCGCGTTAAGTTTCATGAAGAACTTGTGTTATGGATACTAGATACCGGATATACATACATAAATACTTTTTTTTTGTAAATACATACATAATATACATATTAAACACCCAGACCAAAACAAATAGACATGTTCATGCACACAAATATTTTTCTTGTCCGGGGATCGAATCCGGGACCTCTGGCGCAGAAGGAGGGTTTAGTACCCCTGCGCCAAACAGGTCCTTAAATAATGTAGTATTCAAATGAAATAGCTATGAATGTTCTATTAGTTGATATGAACGTTTTCTATGTATCTATTACTTTTTTAATCTTAACAACAATGTTTTCAGCATTGTTGTGTTCCGGCAGTTAAAGATTAGATAGCCAGTTCCTCAGTGAATGAGGATTTCGGGAGAAGCTCGCTTCCATCTTCAGCCTTATCAATACGATGAAGGCTAAGAGCTTCCCCGTCGATAATAAAAAATAAAAATAAAAAAATGCTCCCTACAGAACTCTACTAGTCAGCCGGGAAGGTCCCCGACTGTACTTACTTTAGTTTAAAATAAAAACAACCACGATGATCGTGCGTGAGAAGTAAGAACTTGTTTCTAGCACTCGGTAAGTACAGTAAACAGCATGTTGGGCTTTCAGTTTGACCCTGAGAGCGTCCTTATGTCGCTCGTAATAGCAGTGGTTTTCGTAGTGCAAGAGTAAAATATGATGTGCTGTTGACTGTACATAGTGTATACAGTTGAAAATATAAGGTAAACATAACGTTTTTAGAGATATAAAGTTCAAAGATTTTGTAATTTCCAAAGACAGCTTACGCAAGGGAGAAGAAAATACAAAATTTATTGTATTTTTTATAGTTAAGATTTAAACTAACTATTTAAAGAAGATGGCCTAAATAATGTTTCTTATTGTTAAAAAAATATGCCTAGAATGAATGTACTGTGATATTTGATCAGTTTCTAAACTATACATCCAAATGTAGGAGAGATTATTGAACATCCAAATAAGATTAAAATTGAAATAAAACTTTTGCGGAGTATTTAGTGTGATTTATTTACCCGAAATATTTATATGTTACTATAGTTTTTCGGTTTATTTGCGGTTTTTTGGTTTCCTGACGTTTCGGCGTCTTTTCAGTTGCCTTGCTCACGGGTGACCACGGCTGAAGATGTGTTTAAGATTAAAATACTTAGGAATATGCCTAATTGTTTTATTTCTTTTAAATCTACCAAAAAAATAACATGGAATACTCAAATCATAAACAATAAAAGATTCCGCGCGTCTTATTAGATTCTAAGGAATAACCAATTTAACAATTTGATACCTTCTGAAAAAGATACCTAAAATTTTATTAATCCTTATAGTAGTTTTTGAAGTTTGAAGTTTTTACTGCATAGATTTACTTCAAATTTTATCTTTTACCATATTGGATCAACAATATACAGGGTGTTCTAAGCCTGGTGAATATTTTTTTTATAGATAGTTGACCAAGCGGCCTATTAGGAACCGGAAGAAAAAAAAAAAAAACCACATTAAAAAAAATGTTAACATAGACCGATCAGACTGGATATTTTAATTTTTTAAGAAAAACCGCGAAGAAAATGACAAAAAATATGTGGAAAATTAAAAAAAAAAATATGTGGAAGAGTTAAAAAAAAAACTCGAAAACATTTCTTAAATTCGTATATCTAGCAATCGGTTGCGAACGGTTTTTTTTTTGCGGTTCCTTAGAGGCCGCTTGGTCAACTACCTATAAAAGTACACCGCTGAGGCGCCTTAGAGCGGAGGATAAAAAATCAAAAATCATTTTGTATAGATACAAAAAGTTTATTTAGGGAAACAATTAGTGAATGTGTAGTTAGTAAAATTATAATTAACTGTTTTTGGTGGCACAGCGGTCTCATCAAATAGATTATATACTGAAACACTTTCATTTTGTATTGTTATTTCACACACACACACACACACACACACATTTTCTGAAAAAGACTGCGTATTCTTGTTGTTTTGCCATTGTATGAAATTTTGCTACGTTAATAGATATTTTTCGTTGGAGTTTCCGGTAGTTAACTTTCCATAACGTTAAGGGCTTCACATCTTATATCGGGCGGTGTACAACATAAATAATTTTCTTCATAACTAGTACTTGTAGACATTTTAATTAATAAATAACTACCTATAATTTCAACAGTGAAAACAGTGAAAGTGTTCCTATGCGCGCGCATCAACGGTCATATACTCGTACTAAAATAATGAGGTTTCTTTTTTTGGTTTGTCGCAGATAGGGGAATATACATATACAAAATGGGGAGCTTAAAGTTTTTACAGATATTTGAGTGAAAGTTTTGTTTATTAAACACGTACTTACAAGTTGAAATTATCTTTTTAAATACGAAGTGCATGAAATAAGCAAGCAATAGGTATATTAATTTATTTGTACTATTGAACACGATCTTTCTGGTATAGAAACTTTTTTAAGAACAAAGCAACTTGTCTATGAACTCAACCAATAAAATAAAAAATAAACTATAACTCACTTGTGAGTAATAGTAATGAAAAAGTCACAGTTTGATTATATGTGTCATTATGTGCCTAATTGCAGTGAAATTATAGCCACTTTATGAGCAAGTGTGTTGAAAAAAAATATATACACCAGACTTGGACCACTTGGACTTGAAAGGTAACCATGAACTGATCAGCCGTTTGAAGATCATCAGCTCTTTAATAGTTGATGAGGAGATCTGACTACCTTCCATATGTCCTATCATCGGACAATTTGATCTTAATAATGAAAATTTAAAAAGCTTGAACTAAAACTTAAATTAAAAAATTTAAAATCCCCCAACACAAAAAAATACTTCTAAAATGTTAAACTCATATTTGTTTACCCTAATTACTAATTGAGTATTTTTTTGTGTGTGCGTGGGTTTTTAAATCCCAACTTGGTATTTTGTATCTTAGATTAGTTTGTCAATCAATATTTAATGTCGTCCAACAGGAATACCTGAATAAGAATAATCTGGGTTGAAATTTCGCAGAAAGGTATAAGAAAATCACCTCCGAAATATAAAAATGTTTGTCCGCTTCTAATAAAGAAACATTGTTACGATCCTGATATTAGCGAAACTGACATTACGAAGCTATAATTAAATTCCCTGGTTGCTTACATCAACGGCACCTAATGACTATCTAAAACGTAGGGGTCAGAAACAGGGTCTGATTTAGGGTTCCCAGGAATGTCCTTATTAAACTCGTAAAGACGTGTGAGATGCGACGCGATTGGAAAATTTACAACAGCTATTCAGAATCAAGATTTGAACTGAGATTTAAAAGATTTTACTTTATCTTTAGCTATAAGTCTGGACACTGGTCGCTTAAGATCACCGTCAATCAAGGTGGTCAAACTAGTTATGTTGTTTTGAATTATTAAGTTCGCATAGATATTAAAAAGGTAAAACTAAATCTGAGTATCTGCTACTGTTTCACGCTGCCTGAACTCATTAACCAAATTATTTGATTGACATGCTGTGTCAAACAGAATATCTATATGCCAAATTACTAAACCGGTTTATAAAAAATCAACTAACGATGACCGATGTGCACCAGATAACTTTCAGTTTATAATATTAATGAATTAATTGTCTTTCAAGACAATTGATTGTCTCTGGGTAGTAAATAGATAACATATAGCAGCTTGACGCGAAACGACACTGACGTCGTGAATTCGTGACGCTCACTTACGAAGCTGCCAAATCCTAAGTATGTTAAATTGTTTTCCTCCACTAAAGTTATATTAGTTTTATTTATTAACACTTTATTGCACAAACAGCAAAAGCCCTTAGGCATTCTCTATCACTCAACCGGAAAGGGTGTGGAGGAGATGTCACGACGGCAATAGAAGTAGAGAGGTGTTGAACATAAAGTAATAATAGAATAAAAATAATATTTATCGTTAAAGTTAGATGGTGCAATCCCAACTATGAAATAGTTAACTCTATTCAATGAACAAGGATTTTTTCCATTAGCAAAATTTAAAATGTGCTTTTATGAAATACCTAGTTCACTAAGTCCCTGGCACTACTTGGGTAGATCTACAAGATATTATATTATGAGACTAGATAAAAGCCAAAATTAACCATACCCATTCCTGACCTGTGCGTAGAAGGCACGAGATTAATATCCACCACTACAAATATTCTCCGTAAACATGAGCGTTTGCAAACTAATAAAATTTGCAAATTAAAACTCGTCTGACATTGATTTCAGGCGAACCATAGCAAATAGGGATTATTTGGAACAATGGCTCTTGTATAAACAATTGGGTAGGGAATTTCGCAAACGAAATTAAACGAATTTAATCATTTAGTAGGAGCAAAGTTTGCCTTCAGAAAACACCCTTGAGCTTTAAGCGTACCTTTGTTTTGCGAAGTCGATATTGAACGGTGATTGTGTCTTTTCGAATGGGTTTCGCGATTAGATAATGACTTTAGTTGAATTAATTAAGAGCAGTGTAGGTAACAGACTAGTATAGCAGTGCTAAGGGAGCAAAGTGATAAGAAAACTGACTGCAACGACTTCTGAAATCACGAGGAATATAATTGCAAATCAATTTTAGAGACAAGAGCCAATCTGTAGTTAGATTAGATATATTAGAAATTGACTTTCATTGATGAAGCCGTGTCGGTAGTAGTAAGTACTGTGCCATCTTTCGCCCCTGAAATTTTGGAGACTGCAATTGGTAGGATAATGGTAATGGATGGATTCCTATAAGAGAAGGACTTTCAAAAGTAGACAGCCTGGTAGTGCCAATTGTGTATGGCCAACTTTCTCTGAATTAATTTAGCACTGTTTGTCTTAATGAATAGCATTGTAAAATGCAAAATTAAAAAGTTATAACTGTTTGTCTTGTTCTATGGATGTCGTAAGAGTCGAATAAGAGAGCACATCAATAATTGTTGTTTGTGAGAATAGTAAAATTTTTAAGATAATAGAATTTTCGCATGTCATTTATGTTCTGCAACAAAATTTGTTTATGATCCAAATCACAAACGAAATATAATGCAGAACTGCTACTTCCCATATTGTGAACACTATTTCAATATGTAGAGATAATTATCATGGGATTACGAAAAATGAAAATTTAAAGTGAGAAATTATGATTATTGAAAATACATTATAATTTATATTTGAAAATTAACCATAAAGTTAAATATTTAATTTAGAAGTCAAATCAAGAATGTTGAAAAATCTAAAAAAACAAAGCGTTGAAAATATCTTGCTAAATAATGAGGTTTCTAAAAAAGACAAAAAAGACAACTAAAAATATTAAAATTTAAATTAACCACTCCACGATTACGTCAATCCACGTATGACCAGTCAGGCAGATAATTCTGATTAATTTAACTTTATCAGCTTTAATCTACACAATATTTTAAACGTGCAAATTCTCAGTAGGTATTTCATTTTATACCTTAAAAGCTATAATTTAAAAGAATGTATTAATAAAAAGACGTAATTTAAAGACGTTCAATTAATTATTACCCAAAAATCAATATTTAAACCCAAATCTCACAAAAACATCGTTTTTATGAATTAAAATGAAAATGTACTCTTCCCATCTACTTTTAATATTTTGCCTCTATTTCGTAGCATAAACTGTATAATGAATATTAATTTCGAAGTACGAAGTTCGTGTTAACATTTCATGAAAGGAGCCGAGTTCTTGTGAGAAATAACATTTTGAACTAACAAATAACTTCTGAAGTTTTAGGGCAAATGGAAATATTTTTGAATTAGGTATTTTTTAGGCGAACGAGCTGGAAGAATCAACTCGTGAGTTAGTGAGTTATCTTAATATTATCAAGTTGGAATACTTGCCTTCTGCTTAGATGATGTGGGTTTGATTCTTATAACAGACGTAATATTTATTTGTGGACCCTGTTCATTGCTTAAAACATATTTTATGACTTTTTAAGTTTGAATTTTCAATGAATAGAATAATACTAGAAAAAATCGACGTGACTCAGAAGTTATTCTCAGACTGGATTCGAACCTGCTACCTTTGATAATACGGCCCACTGCTCTAAAGAGATTGTTAGAGTGTGTCGATTGTTTCTAGTATGTTTCTATTAAAATTTATTAAAATATATTTTTTTACACTTGCACCATCGCATGCATTGATGCCTGATAGCGCCCCGTCAAAACAAATAAGGAGCCTAAGGCACAGAATATATAGTAACAAAAGTTGCACTCCTTTGATCTCGAAGAAAGCCGCCATTTTAATAGCCTACAAAATTTCCAACGGTCTGGTGCATTCGAAATTCATTTGTGTTCAGAATTTACCTACGCCACAGCTCAATCGTCAGCGTTGTACCCCCTACAAGCGAAGTAAAATAAACAACAACATAATTTTATGAAACATATTTTGTATTTTGAATTGTTTAATGTAATGTTGTATGTATTTCTAACCATCTCTAAAGTACCTATAATTAAACTTCAGTGTTGCAATTTTTTTAAATTGAAAAACAATTTTAATAGGTAAGTATAGTGTCGGAATACATGGATATGGTGCAGTCAATGTTTAAAATTAATGTTTCGTTATATTTCGTAAGTAAGTATTAAATGTTTTGTAAAATTCATGTGTCGAACTGTGGGCCTACCATGAGTTTTCCGTTCCGTTTACTGTACAGTAAACGGGATACATTTTGTATGCGAATCTGAACAGCGCCTCTAGTGGGCAGTAGCAGAACTACAGATTCTCATAGAAAATGTCTCCCGTTTACGTACATTAAACGGAAAGAAAAACTCATGGTAGGGGCCCACTGAACGCGTGTGTGAGGCCCAGACTGTATTAAAAAAATCAAAGTTGTATATCGCGGTATAGGCGAGTGACGGAGGGCTGCCTGAGGACGCAGTGTAGGTACTAACTCTTCCTACTGCTCCGGGATTCGATTCCCCTCGGGCTGGTCTGGTCTGGGTCTGGGTGTTTTGTTTGCAGGTATATCATGTGAGTGTGTACAAAAAAGTATATCAATATGTTTATAAATATTACGTAATCTAGTATCCATGTGAAAAACGATATTAAAGTCAGCATTGTTTTCACATGGATGGTGTATTTATTTTCTTTAATATTTTTTAACTCAAGATTTTCATTCCACATGATTTTTTGCTGCTACAGGTTGTCTGATATTTATTATAAAACGTAATAATAATACCCGCATATTTATGAATGGCCCAAAAACAATTTGTTTGGTATCTGCAAATATTCCAACGCAAACTCTCTATATAATAAAAGCCGTAGCGATTAATCAGTAAAGTCAACAAGAACTGAATGAAAAACGGTAACTTAACGTAACAAACGGCTTACCTCCGAAAAAGTACGGGGAAGAATTTTAATTAAAATAAATATGGCGTGTTTGTTTGTTTAAATTGACAGTAAAAAAGGGAAATAACCATTTTGGAGAAACAATAAATCTATCAAATGAGCGTACGCGTCTAGGAACCTGCTTATTAAAAAAAAAAAAACTAAATTTCGAGCAAATGGCATGAACATAATATATCTTTCTCTCTTCAGCCTGTCTCGACCCCTCAGGTGTAGAACTTGTAGTAGGTAGTTTAATCTAAGCCACTCTTCACGGTTTTGTGTGACCTGGAGCCAATGATGTCGTCGTACCAACGCATCTGAGGTCTTCCCGGAGGACGCTTTTGACCCAATGGTCGCCATTCGAGCAGCCATTTGGTCTAAAAACTTCTGAACTATTTCAGAAAACCTTTTTCTGAAGTGTGTTACTGAACCTCTTTCTTTAAAATAAAACAAGAAGACACAAATATAAAATTTCAAACATGAATGCTACCAGCCTCTTTGTAAGTAATTTCAGAAAACCTTTGAAATGTATGATGCGTGTTAAACAACCTCTTTCTTTTATCATAAAAAAAACAAATTTTCAAACACAGAAAGTTACCAGTCTCTTTGGTCGTTAACAAAAACCCCGAATCTGCGACGCACGGCAACACATATTTAAAACCAAACATCAAGGGGAGCTGTGTAAGGGATTACGTTGAATAAATAAGTCTGAAGTTCAGGAACTTTCCCGAATAATCCGGGCGTGGACCCGCATGTGGTACTGGTATAATATTTTAGGTGAATATTCTGAATCCCCTTAGGTAACGGAATATATAAGAGGTGAATCGCTGTGAAACTCTTTGGTATGTTCAGAAAAAAGTTCGTCTATGAAAACTATTCTTTATTCTACAACAGGGGAACTGCACCCCTACCGCCTAACGGCATTGCTACCGCTATCGCTTTCAAACTTAAAACTCTCGTAAAACCATTCAACGATAGGGTTTTTATCCCATTCCTACAACATATTTTAATATAATAAAAAATGCATTTTTTGTATGAAAGTGATAGCGTTTTAGCTAGATTCCTTTAGGGGGATAGAAAAATCGGTAGCTATAGCGATAGCTATAGTTATACCGATAGACAGTAGGCGTGCTGATGATAATTGATGAGAAGGCTGAATGAAGGTGCATTCGCTCTGCTTCCCAGAATCCTCAAACACCGAGAAACTGCCTATCTTTTCATTGAAAATATTGTTGTTTTGTTATGAAGACAGACAGATAAGATGGTGGTAGCTAGCTTGTTAGGCGGAATTGGATCAAGTCCTTCCACCAACAAAACCAACAATATTGCTACCACTGGGAATTGAATTCGAGACCTCTGTGTCTGAAACCGGTGTGGTTACGGCGCTGGTTTTCAGATGCTGAGCTGCTGACGTCTAGTTAGACAGCGCTAGTTTAACATCTTTTTTATCAAAATAAAAAATTTGTTATATTTCTGGAATCACGATATAGTTTTTGATTAATCTATAAATTGTGTGCACTGTATTTATTTTTGCTTCATTTATTTATACTCTACTATTCAGTCTAATATTTAAACTTTTCTTTATATTCCCAAGTTTGTGATTTATTGGGAACTCGTTGGACATCCGTAGTCAGACTGTCAAGAAGGAAAAATGCATGGTCAGCAAAATATATGCACACGCTTGCAGTCCGTTTGAATTATTACCGTGAATGTATTTGACAGGAGAATTAAGTAAAATAAAATATTTGTCTTCAAGTTCACTATTAATTATCTAATAGCATTGATTTATGTACAACTTTCTGAAGAATTTAATTCTTGCTGATATCAATGGAACTGTGTGCCGAGGACTAAGGTGTGGTGGATCAATCACGTGTTTAGACTACCAATCATGTCGTCTTAGGTTTGATTCGTATAACATAAAAAATGTTGTAAAATGATTTATTTACGGTCGAAATTAAAAACTTTTCACTATTTTAGGATTTTTTTAGAGTTGTATTCATTAGAGTGATTTGACTGGTGTCAATGTCACTTTGTAAAAGTAATGCTGATTTAAAATGTAGTTTTAAAGATAATATAAAAATCTGTGTACGTGAATGGAATCAATACTTATTGAACTGGAACTGCGCAAATCATTACGCAGTTTAAAGCAGGATTCTTTTTACAAGGTGACATTGGCACCTGTCAAATTACTCTACTGAATTGAAAATCCGACTATGGAGATAGTAGGGCTATCTGAGATTAGATACTGGTTTCGTTACCACGCAATCGTCGTTCTTGTGGTCACATTAACAAACATAACCTAGGTAACTATCTCGGGCGTTAGTCATCTAATTACAACGGCTGGTAGTACATACCACTACAGTTAAATTACACAAAGGATATATGATGGAGTTACAGAACTTATTCAAATTAATGTTACGCCATTAAATACCGTTCAGTTAATTTTGTATTTTTACTTTACTTTCTTTGAAGTAAGTCTTCTGCTTTGTTTTGAAAGCAATTAATTATTTCAATCACTTTTCGTAAGTACTTCTAATTATTCTAGCTTATTTTAGGTTTCCTAATTTCTCAAATGGCAACCCCAGACATATTACATTGCCTCCAAATTGCGTAACATTAACAGAATCTAATCAATTCCGACTCCACAGTCGTTAATTAAAAAGCAGTTTAGGACACCCTTGCCCTTCGCCATGACTTCTAATGAAGCGATAAGCGAAGCGGTGAGCGTGGCGGACAGTAAGAGCGACGCTTGTATTTTAATAAGCAGTGACAAAAAGTATAAGTAGACTTTTTGAAATTATATAGCATTTTTCGTTTGGAAAACAAATGTAAGTATAAGTTTTTAATTTTGCGTTTTACAATATATACAAAAAAGCAACTAGTCTCCTGTCATGTCAAAATGAGACTAGTTGTTTTTTTCTTGTATATTTTCTTGTTTAACATTTATCAAATATTAATGTATTTATATTTAATATGTTAAAATCAAAACCCATTTCAAAGTTAAAAGTAATTTTAACTTCGATCAAAAACAAAAACACTTATTTAGGAAAATATAATATAATAATATAGTATAAATAAAAAAAAAATACAATATGGAATTTCTACGGCAGCTCGCTAGCTCGGCTCGCTAAATATGTTATTCATCACCTTTGTAGCCACGCCATTCATCATTATCATCATCATATTATTATTATCAGAAACACCACTGCTGGGTATAGGCCTCCCCAAAAAAATTTAATGACGATCGGACCTGCGCTGAGATCGTTGGTCCATCTTGTTGGTGGCCTGCCTACCCACAGTGCGCGGTCGCCGTTCCAGAACCTTTCCGCCCTGACGGCCCTCGGTTCTATTCGCTATGTGTCCCACCCACTGCTACTTCAGCTGAGAAATCCTTCTAGCTATGTCGGTTTCTTAGTTCTCCAACCAATATCCTCATTTCTGATTCAATCACTGATATTTCATAAGAGATCCATAGTTAGCGACCACGTTTTACTGCCGTAAGTCATCACTGGCAACACACTGGTCATAGACTTTCGTCTTGAGACGCTTAGTAAGTTGAATGTGAAGATTTAACGAAGCTTCCCGAATGCATAATTTATTGACCAAGGAATAGTACCTACAGTTTTTCATTTTTTTTCACACAAAAACACTTTATTTTTAAGCCGCTTGTCGCTACGCGTGGAGAATCGCTTTGAGTGGTTGCCCTCATACCCTTGCAAGACCCACCTAACGCTAATTTCCAAACGATATTTCATGGGACAAATGGCGTATTTGCTACTTATTGGCAAGGAACACATTAATTTGTTTTACTAAGTGACTTGTTAATGAGTATGTAATGGCTGTTTGAATAAGGCAAACGAAAACGACTTGTGTTTGCAATCTTGGTTCTTTGACAATACGAAGCCTTTTCGCTTGTTTTGCTTTCATTTTAAAATTCGTGAACGTTTTAATGTTTCAATTATATTAATGTTAACATGCTCTCTGTTGCGTAATGGAAATACGTAAATGATCGGGTTGGAATTTAATATTGTCACCGAAATTGAACCGCCAACGATTTATGCAGTATTGTCGTTTTGGAACGATATCATAATAACGAATTACAGAGCATTGTTTTATGAACGTACGTACAACGTGGATTACAGTGGCAGCTGAGAGTGGCAGTCGATCATATAAGATTACAAAGGACATCAGCAAATTTTTCTATGAAGAAAAGCCTAAGAATAGCATTTTCGTCATTTAAGCAATGACAAAAGTCCGTTTTAACAATTTACTTTCGTTTTTCTTCAATATGCAAAGCAGTAAAAAAATTATATAACTTCTGTTTTACGATTCTAACTCGTTGTGTTTATACCTAGGTATCAAATAGTAGATTGTTTACCAAGGGCTGTATGACACCCATAACAGTCGAGTGTTTTGGCGCCCGAACGAAGTGAGGGCGCCGATAGTTCGAGACTGTTATGGGTCCATACACCCGAAGTAAACACTCTACTTTTCATTTTGAATATGAGGAAAGTAAAAACAAACAGAATATTCTAAAAAAAATTTTGTAAGGTTTCTACGATTTTAATTATTTTATAATGTAGCAAAATAAGCTGTATAGGCTTCTGTGCCTTTGCCTACATACCTTTGGTAAATAAAAGTCCAAAGAGATTACAGATATCGATTTGACATGACCCCCTATTCTTTTTTCAAATTTATTACAGCCCTAGGGCCGCCACATATCACTTTCAACCCGCATTTTAGGCAAGTTATGAGATATGAGACATGAAAATTATATTTATGCACTTTTGGGTCTCAAATGTCTGATGTCCTTTGTCTCTACAATCGTAGACACTCAAATTTAATATTGTTATAACAACACCTTTATATACTATGTAATGCTATAGTAAAAGTTCATATTTGAGTGTAAAACTTGTGCTGTTGAATGTATCTACCAAACCATTACTTTGCTAACAGTTCGCTCACGTGAAGATGACTCGAGATATCATCGAGGAACAAAAACTAAGTTACTCCCGGCACTTTAAAACTTGAACGAAGACAATTAAGTTTAATTAAGACAGTACCTAGTTGTGATAGTTTTAACTCGTGGAAGGTACGAATGTGAACATGGTTCATGTATGATGACAGAAGAGTTTGACCAACATGCGTAAGTATACCTAAAATACCTAATAAAAGCGTTTTGCACAGTGTGCCGTATTTAAGTGAGGTAAATTATATATTTCGGACATATGCAATAAATAAATAAATAAAATTTAACAGTCACACATTTAACATTTAGCCCCGGAGCTTGACCTATAGGTACTAGACAATGGACTACCATAAATGGGGATGTTTGGATGTTTGTTCCTAAATCACACAAAAATGGCTCAACGGATTTGGATGTAGCCACGATATTAAGATAACACACACAGATAATTTATAGACTGGATAGAAACATGGGATAAACTTAATTCTGATATTCCCACGGGAAGGGGAACCACGCGGGTGAAACTGCGAACGGCCACAAGGTAGTACATATAGGTATATACCTATACCTACCTATACCTATTTTTTGTACTTTGTAAATACACATTTTAAACACAAAAACATCCCATAATTTACTTTGTAAACACACAAACATCCTACATTCTTTTTCCATTATATTTTGTGCTGTGTGAATTGAACCTCACGACGAAATGATCTGTAGTCTAGGCTGACCAACTGTCCTGTATTTTAGAAGACGTCCCGTTTTTCAACCTGTCCCTGTATTTTAATAAAAAAAATATAGGGCAATAGATGGGCAAAAAACAAAATCTATACTTTTAATAAGAATCAAAGTTCATCGTATCTGTACACTGCTTGAGTTTGCAAAAAAAAATAGATGTGAGACTCAGAATAAGCAGGAGAACCAATTTCTATCATTATAGGATTAATGTCTATCCGTCTGTCTGTATGTCTGTGTGTTTGAATGAGCATCACACCAAAACCACTGATCTAAGTCCACAGAATTGGTTATATGTTTAAAGTCCGTATCTCAACTTACCGTATGGGCTATATTTCATCAAAGTCGGTAAACTCTATCAAAAGTAATTACATTTTAAATAGAGCACGGACGCAGAAATTTAAACTGTCGTCCAGGTTTTGGTTGCTTAGCAACAGTTGTTGATTTTAATTCTTGAAAAATATATTTTGACGTAACTAACTATATCATTTTTGCTGCCTTTTATTACTTTAGCGGTAAGGCGTGCGTGAAAGATGGCGTTGTATGTATATTTTGCCGTAATTTCTAAAAATTTTAGTTCTTTTAAAAGTTATTAAGCGACTTTAAAAAAAGGAGGAGTTTCTCAATGTGTCGCGAATACGAGTGTTCGATTTCATGTAGTCAACAGCAGATCAGGCTTTATACGTTGTGCTTGAGATTGCCCATTACCTATGTCGTTCATTTTAGATGCGGTTTTCGTAATACAAGTTCTAATATTATTACACAAGTTTTAATAATAAACATATAAACATACTACACTACCTTATACTAACTATAACAAGAAAACGGCGTCCAACTCGCAGCCGCGTCGCATAGTACCGAGAACACTGGCGCTGTTGCCCCGCTGAATACATAGACTCAGCCGCTGGGCAAGATAGGCACCAGCTCTCGGGTCTCCTGAGGCGTGGAGACCAGTCTTGTGGAGATATCTTTTATAAACTTTTTGTGTCCGACGACCAAGGGCCCATTGTCTCTACTGCAAGCGCCGCAAACTCGTGGCTTACTAAGAGCGACGCATACTTACAAGTTTTATGTTTCAGTGCCTAGGAACAGATTGAACAGTCGTCATTGAAAATTTCTTATGTCACCACTGCCGAGGCACTGGCCTTCCTTATGGAAGGATAAGTCATAAAATAAGGAGAATAGGTCATAATCCGCCACGGGGGCCCAATGCGGATTGGTGGGTTTTCATGACCGCAAATACAGCCGGTACCAACGGTTTAACGTGCCTTCCGAGGCACGGAAGAGTAGTTAATGATTGATCACTTATCCCATGACCGACCATTGCGAAACTAAATCGTAGGCCGAGCGCGCGAACCACTGCGACTCCTCGTACAGTACCTACAGTAGTTTTCAGAAAATCCTGAAAACGCTGTCGTTTTCGCTCCTTTAAAATTATATCGTTAGTAGCACACTGGCACCAACTCTTGCGTATTTTTTATAAATGGATTTTGGACATGGCCGTCATGACCTTTTTGTTCTTACTAAGACAGGCCTCAGCACTTAAATAGCTAAAGCTAAAAACGAATCGAAATGTGGGTATTACATAAAGGGTCGGTTTCACCAACTACTGATAAGTTATGGTTAGGTTATGTGGCATATAATTTGTCATTTTTTCATATAACAAACTGTCAAAGAATCTGTCAATTAAACTATCCAGAACTTATAAGTATGTGTTAAAACCGACCCGTAAAGTTGTTTTGTTCTGTGAATAGAGCAAATGATACAGGGGGAAAGAATGGGTTCATGTTGTCCAATCATGATCGTTATGATGGTATGACTTTCCAGTCGACCAGTAGACTTTCTTATGGAGTGTCACCTATTTCTCTATACGTGTATACATACAATTTTACCAGCTGTATACAACCTACGAAGGGAAATTATGCGGATTATAGTGGTTAAGTAACTTTCGCTAAGGTCGGTCACGAGGTGGGTGACCAAAAATAACAATATTGAGCAACTCCGTTAATTTTGAAGGCGTGTTGTGTTACAAAGTCACATTGAAATATGACTGATGACACAAAATCACAGGCGTGGGCTATCTAAATATTATCATCACAACAAAAAAAAGGACTTCAAAAGCTACTTTGCATTTTTTTTAGTTCTATTATGAAATATAGGTAAGTAGGTAGGTAATGGCGAATTGATAAACTTCTCTATTAAAGGCGATAAGATGATAAGAATGTAATTAAGTTAATGTTAAGTATTCTCTTCAAAAAGTAAAGATTATAGGCGGATTATACTGTAGTGCGTCAACAATGTTTGCCGAGGCGCGGACGGATTGCTTTTATGCAATAATGCGCAAGCGCAGTTGGTCGCTGCTATCGCGCGTGCGCGCCAGCCCGAACACTATCTTGCGCGCGTTCACCGATCGTTGGGACTCGCCGCTGCTGATGCGCTGGGTGCGCCTGCAAGTGCCAAGGGCGAGTTACTGGCAATCTTTATCTTTGTAATTAAGTCTGAGGTCCATTATTCACTAACACTAGATATAAGTTCAAATGTTACTAACAACTATGGATGATTTCCGAAATAAATGATTTATTATTATTATTATTATTATTATAGGCGATTCAAAAAAGGAATAGCCTCTTTCTTTTTTGAAGTTGGTTAAAAAGACCGCCTTACCAATTTTTTTTAGGAAGAATTGCAAACGATGTTCCGGTCCTCACGCAAATGAAGTTGCGGGCACAGCTAGTTATAAATATGAGTATTTAACACGTTTTGTCCCGTATTTTTCACATAAATCCTGTAATTTAAATGACATGTAGGTACTGTAAAAATAGCACACAGGGTGTCCCCTTAGCTAGTCACCACTTTGATGGTAGCGCCACCCATCTCATAGCTGGCACTACAGAAAGATGGTTAGCTGTCGTACTTTTAGGGGGCTAGGCTACAGCGCCGACAAGCTCTTCTTACAGTGCTTACAGGCTTTTGATAAACGTGGACGGGGGTGCTGTTACTGTATAAATTTACGTAAAAACAAGATGGCGGTGTTGTTCCTTTTTTGCCACGTTCATTATAGAACGTTATTATACGTTATGTTAAGGCCTTATCGCACGTGCGACAAAGCTTATATTTCTTCGTCTTCTTTTTATTTAATGGCGGTGCCCTTTTAGATTTCGCCAGTATCCAGTTTTTATAAATTAAAATTATATAAATAATACGGTACATTGAGTTAAATGGAGTCTCACAACACGTGTTGTTGCGAAAAGAACTCGGGTAAAACTCCAAGCTTCTATTTAACCCAGATAAGCCTGAAACAATTTTTTTCTTAAATACTTTAATTTTTTGTGTCTATTTAGTTAAATAGGCATTAGGTAAGATGTAAAAAATGCTGAAAAATTTTTTGCCTGAAAGGCTTTTAGGGAACACCCTGTCCTTTATGTAGGACAGTAGGATAATTGGTAGTAAATTACTTTTGATATGAATGAAATTTGGCTATGTAGGAAATGAACTCCATTGATTTCAAAAAGTTTAACAAAACTTTATTGCATTATGAAACGATAATAATAATTTATTATTTATGTTTGATAACATTTTCAAAACATTTACACACACTCCAACATAACATTGTTTGCAGCAGGTCAAGCATTTTTGTGAAATTGACAACAGGGAATTTATTTTGGTTGGAGGATGGGCAAATAATTGATTTGATATTCTCCCTCCTCCTAAACCCTACTTATCCTACCTATGCAGACTCTGGGGACGAAGACAATGCCACTATGAATACATTGGTTAGAGAAATGTGTTGTTACAATACTTGCGGAAAACAATATTCAGGGCGAAAATCCTGCAAAAAATTAACCCGAAGGTGATGAGGAGGCGGGAACGTCTGTCCGTCCGGCTAAACGTAGGCGTTCTTACGCTTGAAAGTCACAGGACCTGATGATACCAATGGTCGAATGGCTTACAGTGCAAAGACCTGTGGACATGAAGTGAAACGTCCCATTGAGTGAGTCGAAAACTTTATCGTCCAGTGTCATATCTCTTCTGGTTTCAAAGTAAAATTTACTAAGGGAGACATAACAGCGGAGGAGGATATGAAATGAGTCCTATGGATGAAAATAGAAAATTTTTCCCACCATGAACACTATAGCGTAGACGAAGCCTTCGTACCTTATTATGGGAGACCCGGTTGCGGGCAACACACCGATACCGATCTCCGTTCTGGATTCAGGACTTGGATTCAGGACTTGAATCCAGAACGTTGATACAATACGACTTGGATAAATCTTATGGATTAAAATCATATCATGGAGCTCCTTGTTGTGGTTCAATCCGTGTAACCATGTCTCCCATAATCGGGTATCATGGCTTCGTCTTCGCAGTAGTGTTCATGGAGGGTTGAAAATGCCCTTCATCAGTAGGACAATTAGGGTTCACAGGACGTGGAAGAATACATATAAGGCGCCCTGGAGTCGACCACTCCATCTGAATAGTTTTGCTAGGGCGTCTAGACTGTCGTAAGCTATTGAGGATTTGTGAACTAATGCACTAGGTACTATCCTACTGTCCTATATAAAGGACACCAATATTTACAGGCGTCTCTCACTGAAAAATATTATCATTATCGTATTATTTCTTCTCAGATAATAAGTACACACCTTAAAAAACAATTAAACGCCAAAATTAATAATCAAATCTAATAAATGTTTTTTAATACATACGTTTTTGTTAATGATATCTACAATCAACTTGTAGACAGACTTTACAAGTAAAAATATCATTAATTTTTACAAATTATTTTAATATGTATTTTTTATTCGATAGTACACAGTTCCTCAACTTTTGACTCCAACATATTTGCGTAATTAATTATGGCATTTGAAATATTTTAGATTTGTAAGATGACCTATATATAGGATGATAGGCTTATCCGGGTTAACGCGGGCGGAGGCCCTGCACAACTGTCAAAAATGACGTTTAATGTTAGTTTTTTTTGCCACGTTTAATAAAAACCTTGTCGCACTGTACATTTGAACATAAATCGTGTTACTACAAAACGTAGTCTAAAATTAGATGCTGTCACCATATTCCTTTATGCGAATGAAAGAGACAGCTTAATTTTTTAAACCAAGTCTAACTTTGGAGAACGTTTTATCCTACTAATAAAATATTATAAATGCGAAAGTATTTTTTTTAGTTTATTTCTTTGTTTATTATTATTTCATGCTAAACCTACTGAACGGATTTGGATGAAATTTGGCACAGAGATAGTAGATAGCCTCCATTAAAACATATGATACTTTTTTCCCGATATTCCAACGGGAACGGGAACCAGGCGTGTGAATCCGCGGGCGGCCGCTAGCAGACCAATAATGTTTAAAAGATAAATGCAATATAACACTAAAACAAACAATTTGAAGAGAAATGCAGATACATTATAAATCATCAAATGCATAAAAATATTATTCAAACGTGTGACGTTCTACCCACCTGTGTTAGATTTATTTTAACAACGTGACGTGCAGTTACGTGATATAATAAAATAATATGTTTGTGCAGAACTGTTTTTAGTGACTTCTAGGCACACTGAATACAAGAAAGTTTTGACGAAATTTTTGTCACTAATTAGGTAATGGGCTTAAGTGATCAACTAATAAAATTGAAATAAATAAATATTACAGTAATTAGCCTAGAGCTAAAGTAAGCACTGTAAGAGCGCTTTCGCACTGCGTCCGAATTCGTGAAAAACCGGATCCGTCAAAATACGGTCCGTCATAGCCGTGGAACTAGTCATCTAGTTTTCATAAAATGCACCAATTTGTTGGGTATCGGCAGTTGCAGCATTTGCAACTCAATATATTTAAGAGACCACCAACGATCTTTAAGTTCACGTGTCTTTTTCTTCAACTCCTGACTAATCCGCCTACGAGCTGAGACATGAGTTTCGTTTTTTAGAGCATTTGCATAGAATTCCCGCAAGGTTTCATCGGAGTCATCCAACCAGTCTTTATTAATCCTCTCTAGTTTACACTATGCGCCGCTTTTTTTAGAGTAGCCGCGAACATACACCATTAATCATCTAATGAGTCATTTTCTGAGCTTAGGGTAGTTGGAAAGGAACCCAATTTAGCGTTGAACTCAGCTCTGATATCCACACTATTGATCAGTTTATTAACGGCCAATTCAGGTGAGATTTTATGATTAGCATTTCGCGTTGGCTTTAGCAGCAGGTTCATTTTAGACCTGATCAGACGATGGTCAATCCAACCCTCAGCACCACGCATGGCTCGTGTTATCATGACATCTTAAGATCTCTCCTACGAACAATAATGTAATCAAGCAGATGGCAATACTTGGAGCGAGGATGCCTCCAAGTAGTACTTATCAGGAAGTCTAAAAAAGGTGTTAGTAATGCTTAAGTTGAATTCTGCACATAGTGTTAGGAGCGCGAGACCATTATCATTGCAGTTTCCAACTCCATGCTGACCCAAAACATCGTTCAAAGCTTCGCAATCAGTTAAAACGTCATTGAAAAAGGATAAATAATTTAAAACCCCCCAAATGAATTATCCTTCGGAGGCTGCAATTACTAATTTAAATTTCATCATAAATATCAATAAGTATAGCAATAAAATATCTCTAATTATTCACTTACTATAAAGCTGCAAAACTTAACATTTAATAGCAGCCCAGGACGGATAATTTATTCGGGGGATTTTAAATTATTTTATTATTTTTATTAGGTTTTAACCGTAGCGACGGTTGTGGAGATACAGGAAGCCGGTGCACAATTGATAGAAATGCTAACTTTTCAAGGGTTGAACCAATATAATGTTTTACAAAACCACGCTGGCAATACATTGGATCTTGTATTTTCTAATCGTCCCGTAAATATAACAACAGCGGTTAGGCCGCAGCTTAAAGTGGACCGTGCATATCCGCCATTCTGGTTTGTAGTTTTAGATATAGTTCTAGATATCTCTTACATCCTTTCCGGTTGACTGGTAGAGAATGCCTAAGGGCATTAAGTCCGCCATTTGCTGTATATTTGCAATAAAGATTAAATAAATAAATAAATAAATAAATATAGACGCGTTACTCCTTTTAAAGAACTTGCGACACCTAGTTATTTTAAAAAAAAGCTTGCTTTATCGGTCCTCATCAGCCATTTTTAATGTCCCCGCTGCTGGGGCACTGGCTTTCCTTATGGATGGATAAGCAGAAGGGCCATGTCCCACCACGCGGGCACAATGCGGATTGGTGGGTTTTAACGACTGCAAATGCAACCGGGACCAACGACTTAACGTGCCTTCCGAAGCCCGGTGGAGCTCGAGATAGTAAGTTTTTGGTCACCCATCCCGTGACCGACCATTGCGAAAGTTACTTAACCTCAACAATCGCATGCTGACCGCACGAACCACTGCGCCACGGACTCCTCCGGGCATTAATGCTTTACCTGTATTAAAACTATTTATTTAAACAGGACTGGCAGTCTCTCCTATGTATTGGCACTATTGACGCTAGATATTAAGCTAAACTATTTATGATGTACAATGTCATTAATTGAGTGTGAGGATTTGTATGTTCCTTTTTGTCGTTACTATGGGAACAAAGCATACCCTATATGGTACTCGCCTGCGTTAGTACAAATAATAAAAGAAAAACTAAAGCTCATTCGCGTTGGGAATAAATGCTAACAAATTGAACTACGACCAGTTTCCTCTTCTACGACCGCGGGAAAGTCGCGTATTACGTGAGCGTTTTAAACAATTCACTTTTAATTGGCAAGATCATATTAGAAAAGACCCGAAATCTTTCTGGACGTTCGTAAAGGCTGATCGCGGAGGATCTGCTTACCCTAAAAAAGTACATTTAGAAGGTGTGGAGTACACTGATGTGAAAGACATGTAATGCTTTGTTTTTGGTGAACCTTGCAGAATTTACAGCCCCATTCAGGAACAACCATTATGTACCGATGTCGTATCCAATATCCAAATGACTGTAACGACAGTGGAAAATTTTTTGAAATCCTTAGTCGTTAATGAAGGTGCCGGGAGTGACGGCTTACCGGCCATATTTTGGTCTCGGTGTGCTAAATCGCTTGCTCTCCCTTAAACTTTACTTTGTAATCGTTCACTGCGTGAGGGTATATTTCTCTAGTTTTTTCTTGGAAAATATGGAACGTGGAGGACAGGTTGATGTGGACACAATTACAAAACTTAGCCATGACTCATGTAAAACTGCTCGTATTCATCATACAAACATTTGGCCCCGAGAACTCAGAATATTAGTTACTAGCGACCGCTTGCAGTTTCACCCGCGTGCATGCCGTTCCCGTGGAATATCGGGATAAAAAGTATCTTTTGTTCAAATCCAGGCTAACTACTACGCGTGTACCAAATTTTATACAAATCCGCTCAGTACTTTTGGAGCAAACAAACAAACAATCAGATTTTTTCTCTTTATAATATTAGTATAGATAGATAGTCTTCTTTGTCACTACCATGGAGATCGCCGAATAATAATATTTAAAACGTATAGCAACAACAGAATACATAATAGTACTGCAACTTTTATCATCAAATAGGATTTCTCAGAAAGCTCTAACTCCCTTCTGATTCAATCATCGTTTACAGTTTATTTACGGCATATTGCATTCTAAACCAAGAGATTTTTTCTTTTATCTACTGATTAGGTAGACTGAAGAAACTACCTTTTTTGCGGGAAAAGATTGAACAGAAAGCACTCAAGAGTAAATTACTTACTTCTTGCTAATATTTGCTTGCACTTTTCCATCTCATAAAAGAGTAAAGAAATAAAATAGACCTTGTTACGGCTTTTGAATCGTTAATATGTTCCTTTCAACCTGTCAAAAAGATACAATTTGTTACCAACCTTAATCTAACGATTCGGAATTAAGTCAAGAGTAAGCCTATTTAATGTAAAAAAAATCGCATTTCAAATCTTAACTTCTGAACAGCAAGTTTATACCATGCCTACCTATTTATATCTTGGATTAAATTAATGATAATTTAAAACATGCATTAGAATACTACCTTTAATTTTAAGCTATTAATAAATTCAACCGTTTTATGACTATCAACCATCTAAAGGTTCTAACCGCTTCTGTGCTATCAGACCCAGGGGTCCCGGGTTCGATTCCCAGCGGGGGTACATATTGTATTCGGTTTGGTTGGTGGTAGGACTTGTTGTAAGTCCGCCTGACTAGCTACCACCATCTTATCTAAGTCTGACGCCATAACAACATTGTTTTCATCATTGTTGTTATTGCAGTTAAAGATAAGATAGCCAGTTCCTCAGTGATTGAGGATTCCGGGAGAGGCTCGCTTCCATTTTCAGCCTTATCAATACTTGACAGCGGGTATGATGAAAGCTAAGAGTCCCCCCGACGTTCATAAAAAGGCCCTGCGCTGACAGCATCCAGCGGCTTCCCGCGACCTTACAAATTACAAAATTATTTTACTTGTTTAATAATTGTACCATTTTTTACATTCATGTACTTGTACAGTAACTCTATAATTTGTTAGTAGGTATTAAGGAAAAAACTAATTTTTAAAAAGGCAAATACAAGTACGACATTGGCTTGGTTTGAACAAGGAATCGCTAAGTGGTCATAGTGAATAAGGGCTCAGGAAAGGACAACTTTTGAAAGCAAATGAGGAGGCCTACCGCCGTCTCTTTGCGCAGTATTGTTTCAATCGTAATTAGTACCATGCTATTTCTTACTACGAATGTAAGCTTCTTTTAAGGCGAAAGTTTGTGACGTCTTCGCTCATCATCGCCTCTAATGTGTGAAGTGTACCAAAAAGTGTCAACTTCAATAAAAACAAAACGTTCTTAAGACATGATGGTTTCTAAATTCAAATTCAATATCATTTATCTGCTGTTACAAGCACTTACGAACGTCAAAGAAACGCCATCGGTTCACAAACCCTACGGGCGGGAGGCCTGTAACGAGAAGAATCGGCAAGAAACTCGTCAAGGGCTATTTTTTTCATGTATTATTTCATACAGAGTCATCTAATTGAAAAGTGACCTTAATAAACACATAGGTAAGATTAATTTTCATCACAAAAAAAAAACAAAAATAAAAGTATATTTTATGGTTATCCTAACCGTAAACAATTTTCAACTTGCAAGGAAGGGCTTACATTATAACATTTCTCGGATTACAAGATTACTGTACTGCAAGATGTGACGTACTTATTGGATAGAACGTACAATAGATCAATAGTAATTTATTTTAGATGAAAATATTTAAGCTCTAAGCACATCGTTAAGATAAGCAAACTGAAGTAGACCCATTTCCCCTGGCGGCACCCGTTCGTTTCTAAGAGATGATGGTAGGACAGCAGATTCTGCAATGATTTTAATTAATCGTCTTAGCTTTAGGAGTAGAGCATTTAACGACGATAAGGAGAAGGTTATGAATTCATCTTTTAAAGGTGAATTTTTTTGGTACCAAAAAGGATATTTTAGTTTCAGTCCTTTTTGTCCGCTTATTACCTACAACCTATCTTTATCTCTAATGAGGTACTTATCTATGATAATAGCGTTCCATTCAAATCATCACGTTGTATAGAATACGAGAATCTACTATTAATCACGCTTCAAACACCATAAAGAAACAAACGAAAGTGATAAAAAAAAAAAGTATTGGAGAATTTCGACGGTGGTTCGCAAGTCTCGGTAGCTCAGCGGTTAGAGCATTGGACCGGATTTCCAAAGGACGCGGGTTCGATTCCCGTCTGAGAATTCACTTGTGGTCGAGTTAATTTTTTCCAATATTTTTCTATTTAAAATTTACCATAAGTATAAAAACAGCATTGAAAAATGCAAAAATTGCAAAATCATAAAAAAAAAAACGAAAGTAAGTTTGTTTGTCCTTCCTTCACGCCCTAACTAAGCAAACAATCGAATTTTTGGCGCAGAGTTAGTTGAAAGGACGGATAGAAACATAGGTTACTTTTTATCCCGATATTCTCTCGGGAAAGGGAACCATGCCGGTATAACCGCGGGCGGCCGTTAGTATTAAATATACAAGCAACACCAGTATCTCATCTCCCCTTTTTAACCGCCTCTGTGGTCTAGTGGTACAACCACCGGTATCAGACCCAGGGGTCCCGGGTTCGATTCCCAGCGGGGGTACATATTGTATTCGGTTTGGTTGGTGGTAGGACTCGTTGTAAGTGCGCCTGGCTAGCTACCACCATCTTATCTAAGTCTGACGCCATAACAACAATGAATTCAGCATTGTTGTGTTCCGGCAGAGAGTAAGATAGCCAGTTCCTCAGCGATTGAGGATTCCGGTAGAGGCTCGCTTCCATCTTCAGCTTATCAATACTTAACATCAGGTATGATGAAGGCTAAGAGTCTCCCCGTCGTTCATAAAAAAAAAAAAAAACTGACAACATTATATTATAGGTACAGTCCAAGGCACGTTAGCTTTGAAACTTGGCCCTAGAGAGCGCCATAATAGAACAACTGTTTTTCTTATATTTACAGTGAGATATAAACCCATATAATTTTTTCCAAGCATTTCAATGAAATAAAAGTATACGAAAAACAAATAAAGCTTTAGCCCATTCGTAATAAAGCCTCGAATTCCATCCAATTCTGTAAGTGGTGGCAAACAAATACAAGAAGACGCACGATTCAAAAACAAGGGTAACAAGATTCAATTTTCATATTTCAGATGCTCAGTTGCACCATGGCGTGTGTAAGTGCGGTGTCGAATGCCAAAATTGTGATAAAACTGACATAGGAAGCGCAAAAATCTGTGGAGAAGACTTGGTGCTACTGGATAAGAAATCTATGACTGTACTGTGCTGGATTTGAATCCACCAATGGGTTTCCTCATAAACTTTATCCAGCAATGGATATTTCACTCATCTTGTGCTGCAATATTCTGTTTCGGAAATTCAGAAATAATTTATTTAAAGATCTGCACCCCTACAGACTAACGTTATTGCTATTTCTATCGCTTTCAAACTTAAAACTCTCGTAAAACCCTTCAACGATATGGTTTTTTTACAATTCCTACATATTTAACCGCCTCTGTGGTCTAGTGGTACAACCACCGGTATCAGACCCAGGGGTCCCGGGTTCGATTCCCAGCGGGGGTACATATTGTATTCGGTTTGGTTGGTGGTAGGACTTGTTGTTAGTCTGCCTGGCTAGCTAACACCATCTTATCTAAGCCGGACGCCATAATAACAATGTTTTTAGCATTGTTGTGTTTCGGCAGTTCGAGATAAGATAGCCAGTTCCTCAGTAGCTGAGGTTTCCGGGAGAGGCTCGCTTCCATCTTTCAGCCTTATCAATACTTAACATCAGGTATGATGAAGGCTAAGAGTCTCCCCGTCGTTCATAAAAAAAATACAAATATTTATATTCATCTATTCAATAAATGCATAACAATAAATATATTTTATTAGATTTTTTTTATTGCATTTTTAGTATGAAAGTGATAGCGTTAGCGAGAGCCTTTGTAGTTGGTTTGAAAATCGATAGCTATAGCAAGACCATTAGGTGGTTGGGGTGCTGTTATATTCGTACATAGAAATTGCTACACAAATTTGAATCTAGTATTATAAATAAGACAGATGAGTCGTATTCGATCACGTTCGTTAAGCAAAGTTCGGCCCGGTCAGGTGTCGGATGGGTGACCGTAAAGTGGCATTACAACTGAGCGCTTCCGTGCTTCGTAGGGCACGTTAAACCGTCGGTCCCGGCTGTTGTCATTTGATTACAGTCGTTAAGCCAAGTCAGAGGCCTAATAGGCGGCTTGATAAACTCTGACACCAGAGGTGGCCACTAATCCTCACTCGATAAGAATAAGTAAATTAAATCTATCTGTATTTTGACATTGATATAAATAAGATTATTTATTTTAGGAATACAGCTTCATTTTTATTACTTGAAGAAGGACCGTCATAAAAGCAAATTTGATGTTAAAAACAAAAACATTTTTTTGGGGCAATGTAAATCTAAAAATATTTAAAAAAATATACCGTATGTATTTGTGCCTGCGATTTTAATTTTTCATCAACAGCAGAAAAAAAAATCAGAAAAAAAACTTAACCTAACACCGGTTCCAAGTATTTTTCTATCCATTTTGCCACTCTGTTTTACTTTAAGGTCAATATCTAGGCTGCAGAGTTTTAAGCTCTAAATCGAGAGACACAAAGTCGATTCCAGTTCAATATTGTAACAAGCTTTGTTCTTGAAGTGGAATCGCGTCGCCTTGAGAATAGAAAATCAAAATTAAGATGACCTCTCGACCTCCCTTTATAGTCTTAAGAAATATCAAATTTTAAGAGAGATTTCACAGTTTCAGAGCTCTATCTGAGCTGGTATTTCAGCTCTATACGTTTAGCTCGTACTTAAGCAAATACAACCAGTTAACTTTTATGGCACTATTACATATATTCATACTAATAAAGTTATGTTTTGAGCTCCCTAAAGTATTTTAGTGAGTCGGAGCTCCATTTCCAATGCTGTTTTGACTTTAAAATACCAAATTTAGGTTTCTTGCGTCGGTGAAGATAAAGTTTAGTTATGGGTCAATTTTAAATACTTTATGATATTCAAAAAGTTATGTGATCGTATCCGGATCCTGTGCTGAATTTTAAGAACTTCAATATACATTTTAATATCTTAGATGTATGTACTATTTAATGCATTTTCATAGTGAGTCACCGAAGAGAAGCATTAAACAAATATCAGAGAGGATCGTATTCCTTTATTTTGAGTGAGGATATTAATATCGATTTTGATCCCGAAAATTGATATATATATTTATAAGTAAGTACCCTACTATTGGGTACCTCACTCACATAAACAAAATCCATATTATTTTAGGTTCTTAAAAATCTTAGCCTTAGAAAACTTCTGTATTATTACTTTTTTTTTCTAATATTTATAAATTACTATTGCTGTTTACATAATTTGTATTATTACTTTATTATAACCGTCTTTGTGCTTTGTTTAGTATGTATGCTTGATCTAAGCGGGGTGGGAGCCTGGTGATCTGTAACACAGGTCCTTACTATGTGAGGCACCTAGTATGGACTCCAGCCTCTCACAAAGGTTTTTTCTGGCTTCTTTTATTTTTTGTAATTTAGCTATACATTTATGCTATAAGTACATAAAAAAAAACATAAATTGTTTTGTAACTAACTCTGTAACCTTTGTGAAGAGTGAAATAAAGATATTTATTTATTGTTTTTTACTTTTTCGGTTTCGAGATCGAGTAACATGACGAATGTGAGATGACGTAAAAAGGGGTATTCAGTGACTCACTTCGATTCTTATTTATTTTTGCCGCGCGAACTTAATTGATATAATTTACAGAATCGCAATTCTGTAAGACTATTGTTAGAGACTAAAAAGCCAGAAGTGTAAAATTATTTACATATTATAACTTTTCTGGCCTTATATTATAAAAAAGGTAATATAAAGATTGAACCCTTTTAAAAGCAAATTCGGTAACGCATGACCCATCTCGTAGATATATTATTAGACGTGCAACTGAGAAGGGTAAATTTATGTGTTTTATGACGGAATAAAAATATTATGGCCACAGTGATAAGCTGTCACCATGACTGGAATGTTTTATTTACCTCAGATAAAAATTTATATCGATGGTACAACATTTTATTGCATGTAGGTGATGTAGGCAAAGGTTTATGAACTGTGCGTCTACTGTTTTCATAATTTTGTTTTATACCTGCATGAACAAATTGTGGCTTGGCTGTGTGGATATTGATTCTTTCGCCTGATAGTTACGGGATGGAAAAATACTATTGGCTTTATGCCTTGGTTTCGTGCGGATAAAATAATTTTCAAGAGAGCAAATTAAAAACGCGGTGTAGGAAAACCGTATAAAAGTGTAAAATCTTGTTTGAAAGCTTTTTATTTGTAATATTCATACAAACGAGCAACTACATTTCAACTGATTCCCCGAATTTTCTAAAAATGTTTTTAGACTATTTACCGACTATGCTGTTTAGCAAGCCAAAGACGGCACCGAATACGAATAACGTCACCGATATTCTTTTGCGTAATTTACTCAACCATAACTTTTATCTCTACTCGACGAACAAATGCATCTAAATGTGTACGGTATGAGATTATATGAATGGAATACTTACATCAAATGATTTACAGGCATTGATTAACATAAAATTTTCTGCTTTTGGATTAATCTTGTCTCAAACTACTTCCAATGTACGAGTACTTTAACAATCAGACGATGTAAATCTACAACAGCAAAGATATGCAAACACAATTCGGTCCAAGTAACGAAGCTGCTAGAATCACAAGTTCCCCTCTCAAAATTTTCACCAGTCACAAAGTTGTCAAAGTTATTTTTCGAAGTATATAGGAAATTTATTCAAAAGACAGAGGTCCCAGTTCAGGCAAACTTCACACTCAGAACTCTGTCAAACTAAATTAGGCTCGTTTTAGCGAAGCACCTCGATTATCGACACGTTAATTATAAGCATTTACTTAACATCTACACTGAAGATAGTCAATCACAGACGATATACGATCTGACGCTAAAAGGTTACCTACATTGCGTGTCAAAAGTTTTACGACCTAAGTCAGTCCGTTTGAGACCATTGCCATTAAAACACGCGTCACTCAGAAACGAAAACGGTTAGTTGTGCAGTGCTTTCTTGCAAGAGCTTGTCAATAACATTTAAACATCACTAAGAGCTAGCGCAGACGACGGATAACGGAGGACTTTTTGTCCGCGACACGTATTTATTGTTAACCATATAAGATTCAACTTAGACCGCGTATATCCGCGAAAAGAACGCGATAGTCCTCGTTATTTATTCAACTTTATGTTCTTAGTAATAAGGTCGTGTCGCGGACAAAAAGTCCTTCAATGTCCGTCGTCGTCTGCGCAGGCCATAAATCTCGCTCATGACGTCATCGTAGGTAAAAAATCAACACGCTAGGTTCTCAAACAGTTTGAAGCGCTCTTTTCGTGTATCTCGATATAGGTCTGTTTTGTCAATAATGCTATTCTTGTAAAAAAACTGCGTTAAAAAAAACCGACTTCAAATGATATGAGTGAAATAAGCCTTTTGGAGTCGGTGGCAGCCCAGACATTCTACTTTAAGCTCCTATTCTTTTATTTTTCTTGCCTTAGCTGGCACCGACTCCAAAAGGCTTATTTCACTCATATCATTTGAAGTCGGTTTTTTTTAACGCAGTTTTTTTTTTTACTTTTTAGTGTCTGTAATAGGCTGTTTTGTAAACTACAGCCGGGTTTTTTCTAGATTAAATAAGGTTTCATGTACATTATAAACTAAATTATCGTAAATACTACATCGTCCAAGTCAACAATGAAATGAAATACATAAAAATGCTCATAACATAAAAAGTACTGGGTCAAACGAAACCAAATTTTTATGGGACCAATTGGCAACTATTCTGCATCGAACAAAAAAAGAATCATGGAAATCGGTTCAGAAATCTCGGCGTAATCGGTGTACATACATAAAAAATAAAAAAATAAAAAAATATACCTACCGAATTGAGAACCTCCTCCTTTTTTGAAGTCGGTTAAAAATCAGCTATCAATTTGATCTCCAGTTTTGTCGAAGTTTCTAAAACTGCTTTAGGTAGTTACCAACTGAAGTTATGTATGCAATACTAAACATTAGGAACAGTCTGTTTTGGCAGCCTGATCGTATTTGATCAAGTTTGTTAAGCAACATTCGGCCCGGTCAGGTGTCGGATGGGTGACCGTATAGTAGCTTTACAACTGAGCGCTTTCGTGTTTCGGAGGGCACGTTAAACCGGGCGGCGGTCCCGGCTGTTGTCATCTGATAACAGTCGTTAACCAAAGAGAGAGGCCGTATAATAATAAATAATAAATTTCATACAATCACACCAATTATCTAGCCCACGTTATGATTCACGAAGAACTTGTGTTATGGATACTAGACAACGGATAAACATACTTATATACTTTTTTTTTTGTAAATACATACATAATATACATATTAAACACTTTAACATATTAAAGGCAGCTTAATGTTGATAAACTGACACCAGAAGTGGCCACTAATCCTCATACCTACGAAAAGAGGAAAGAATGAGATCATTGATGTAAAAGATAAATGTTTTGCTCTCATTTTGTGCGTAAGTTTTGATCGATCCATCAGTTAAGACATGTATTTCAATGGTTTCTGACATCATTTTATTAAAAAAAAAACTTTTTCAAACCTGGGAATGTCACTACAAAGTACACAAGGTAGGTGATAAAATATGATAAAAACTTCCTTTAACAAACAAATTATAAAGGGACTTCAATACAAATGGAAATAGCATTCACCGAAAATTACCATCTAAATATGGCCGTTCAATAACTGAAGCTGTTAAAGTATGAAAATTAATATGAAACTGGCATTTTGGCTTCACAATGGGTAATGGTATCTCGTTCCTTGCAGAGAATCATTTTAATTTGACTGAGTATTTGCTTGAGTTCAAATATTGACTGAACGCATTGAACTTGGAAGAACAATCGTGAAATCCTTAAACGGAATTAGAAACAAAAGAAGTTATTAAAGTCGTCGTATGTTTTATGTTTTTGTATATTTGAACAATATCGTTATATACATTTGACTAACGAACACAAAATAAAAATTAAACCGACTTCAAAAAGGAAAAAAAATACTTTTGGAGTCGCTGCCAGCCAAGGCATTATACATCGCACTTCTATCTATACTAATATTATAAAGAGGAAAGATTTGTTTATAACGAATAAAATCAAAAACTACTGGACCGATTTTGACGACATTTGGTATAGAGAATCCTTAGACCCCAAGTAGTAACATAGGCTATAAATGATCCCAAAATTCCCACGGGAACGGGAACCACGCGGGTGAAACCGCGCCCGGCCTCTAGTCTATAATAATATTATAAAGAGGAAAGATTTCATTGTTTGTTTGCTTTGAATCAAAGCCTTTGATTATGATCCGAAACTACTGAACAGAATTGGATGAAATTTGGTACACAGATAGTAGATAGCCTGGTTATGAACATAGGATATTTTTTATCTCGATATTACCACGGGAACGGGAACCACGCGGGTGAAACCGCAAACGGCCGCTTTTTAACTATATTTTTAATCTTCTAGCCTTGACTGGTACAAAATTGCAAAATAAGAATAATTTCAATCAAAATTTTGCACTTTAAAGCATAATAATTACTAAATCGCAAAGAGATTTCCACAAACCTATAATATTTTTATATTACCTATTCAATGACACCCTACACTAGGAGATCAATGAGATTTTTTTCCATCTTACATGTTGGGAAAGTACACTTAAAAAAAGTTTTTTTTCATGATTTTATTCTAGCACCTTTTCGGCATTATACACATGCATGCCAAAATAGCTTTCTAGAAGTGAGGGCCTCTGAGTTAAGCTGCGGGTCGGACAGGCGGACAGATGGACATGGCGAAACTATAAGGGCTCCTTGTTGACTTTAGTACGGAACCCTAAAAAGGTGCCAAAAAGACCTATTTATTTTGGTTTCCCAAATAACATTGTCCTAAGTGAGATATAACCTACAGAAATCTTCCACCAATATTTACACAATCGCAAACAGATAAATAAATGGTATACATAATAATACATAATAATACAATATTATACATAATAATATAAATCTGGTATACGCAAACAGATAAAAAAATATTATTATTTTCTTTAAAATTGACTCTTTGATAACATTATGTGTTAAGGATTTTTATTGTACTTTAGCCAATTGAACAGCCTTTGTATTCTAGTGGTAACAACCACCGGTATCAGACCCAGAGGTCTCGGGTTCGATTTCCAGTGGGGGTGCATTTTGTATTTGGTTTGGTTGGTGGTAGGACTTGTTGTAAGTCCGCCTGGCTAGCTACAGACTTAGATAAGATGGTGGTAACAAGCCAGGCGGATTACACTAAGTGAAATAGGCGAATACAATATTTACCCCCGCTGGGAATCGAACCCGGGACCCCTGGGTCTGATACCGGTGGTTGTACCACTAGACCACGGAGGCGGTTAAATGGTTAAACGGCTGTTTAAAGTTCGAAACTACTAAACGGATTTGGATGAAATTTGGTACACAGATAGTAGATCGTCTGGTAATGACCATAGGATTACCAGGCTTTTTTATCCCGATATTAATTTCGTGTCCGAGTTTCGTATCAGTTTTCTAAATCTCAAATATTGCTATTACTATTACTATTACTATAACTATTGCTATTGCTATTACTTTTACTACTACTACTACTACTACTACTACTACTACTATTACTATTACCATTACCATTACCATTACCATTACCATTACCATTACCATTACCATTACCATTACCATTACCATTACCATTACCATTACCATTACCATTACCATTACCATTACCATTACCATTACCATTACCATTACCATTACCATTACCATTACCATTACCATTACCATTACCATTACCATTACCATTACCATTACCATTACCATTACCATTACCATTACCATTACCATTACCATTACCATTACCATTACCATTACTATTACTATTACTATTACTATTACGATTACTATTACTATTACTATTACTATTACTATTACTATTACTATTACTATTACTATTACTATTACTATTACTATTACTATTACTATTACTATTTGTACGGGTTATGTACGATCTTTTGTGATAATTGATATGAATGAAAGTATGAAGGAAATAAAATGATAATATATTAATAAAACGTAACTAATGCTATTAATGATATGCGGTAATGAGTACGCGCGCGATGAGTACGACGATTGATGACGAACTAACATATGCAATAATAAAATGACCTAAATTATCGAAAGTGGCGTTAAATGCTTACAAGACAAAACTGTACGTGCTGGCTCGTACATGTTCCCGGGCCTGAAATGGGAGGCGAGAGAAGCGATGAATGATAACGAATGACGTGCGACAAGGTGATAAACAATATTTGACTAAACTAATAACAAACAGGTGATAGGCATTTTTACTAGAGTACAACTTAAATCGAAAATTGTCTATTAAAAGTAGGGGATGTCGCCCTATTTTTTTGCTTTGCCACTTTAGCACTTGTAACTTTAGATTTTACACATTTCATTTTGACATTTTCACTGCACTGATTTATTGACTTTGCACTACACTCACTCACTGCACTAGCACAACACTGAACTGTAGAAGGGCCGGCAACCGAGCCAAACGAGACAGCCGCCTCAGCTTGGAACAGCGGCGGCGACGGAGCCGGCGCGAGCGGCGAGCGCGCGCGCGCCCTTCTCCGGGAAAGGCGGCGCCACGCGACCACCACGGAGACGGCCACCCCAGCACCCATCAGCAGATAGATGGCAACATAGTGATGCACGTCGTGATAGGAGACGCGATCCGCCAGTTCATAATCATCTTGATTTGCTTTCATACTTTTTAGTTTTTGATCGATCTCCTCTATATATTTTTGATGATCTAAGATAGATGACGATGAAGATGTTTCTATGCGGGGGACAGGTACAGATACGTTGAAAATATGATTAACTGGCGGAATATCGATCTGAAGAACATCTGCAGTTTCATTCATAATGTTTGATAACTTGCTCCGAGTGTAAATTGTGAATGAATTTGATTTAATTATACACCCATTACTCAACGTAATAATTCCGACTTTATTTAAATTATCGGCTGTAACCTGATCTTCACAAATAAACCGCACATTGCATTGATTGCAGCAAAAATAAAAATAAGTGTTCATTTTATGAAGTTCTATCCATTTATCTTGACAAGACTCAGTATTTGTTTTACATTGTTTTGATGATTCATTTTTAACACATAAGTTTTCGTCCGATTTCATATCGTAGACTGGTTGCTTTAAAAGGCATATCAGTATGTCATTACTATATGCATTACACGCTTCTATGTCTGTGTGCGTTACAGTAACAAAAGTATCTTTGTGTATATTCACAGCAATGTAATCGGATATTGGAATATGTATCAGTTATTGTTATTATATTATTTTGTACCTGTTGTGGGATGGGGATTAATTGATAAATATCGTAATAGTCTCGACTCACCAAGGGAATGTTTACTTCGAATATGATGTATCTTCTTAGGGCTCTAGCTTTGACCGTAAGTATATGATATAATTTTGTTAAATCTGACTGTATGTTATTCAAGGGCAGTGTGAGGTCCTTTGATAATAAACTTGATATTGTACTTAGTTCAGTTAACAGCTGTTCTGGCGTTAATAAATGGAAATTGAATTTTCCATGATAAGTATCAGATATTGAATCAATTAAAGTTTCTTGAATTTTTTGTAAGTTATTTATGATGTTGTTGGCAATCACGGATAACGTAATGAAATCGTCCGAGCGCTCTAAACTTTGAATTTCATCCTGTTGCATGTTCAGTGCTTTGTCGAATTTATTTAAATGAGAGTTAAAACCTTTGTGTTGCTTTTCAATTGTTTCTTCTATTCTCTTTATTAAGTTAAATTCGGCTTCCACTATTGAGGTTTGATTTTTCCATAAGTTAAGTAAATGTTTTTGATTACTTCTGATGATATCAATGTCATTTTCATAATGTTGTGCGAAATTATCGTCCAGGATTCCAAACAGCTGATGTGCAATATTCCCGATGCCATTTACAAGGCCGCGCTTGCGACGCGTGGGCTCGCGTGGGAGCTGCTGATCGAGCAAAATATTATTATAATGCTCGAGTTCGGTGAACCCGTGATGTAATTGGAGCAGCATAATATTGCACTGTGATATCTGTTTACTTTTTGAATTGAAACATATGTTTTCAAGGTGATTTATGTATTTACCTAATAATTCAGTTCCGTGCCAATAAGGGTCCATGTTGTAATATATTACTAGTTTCCACTGGTTTCTTTCGATGCGTATGTTACTGATTTTATCGAAATAAAGACCTTGAGTAGTATTAAGGCTAGATGTTTTATATTCGCACTTAACAGCTGAACCAAATGATAGCAATAATGTGAGCATGATAATTAAATAATTCAGTAAGTTGACCTTTTTTGTTTCGGATGTTGCGTTCGAATAGTAGAGGCGGCGGCAGTGATATTATTTTCTACTTTAGGACTTTCCTCGGGCGTCGGCGAAGTTTCTTGATCATATGAGACAGGTAATCGTGATATTTTTGTTATTGGTCTTTTGATGATGCCGTTCTTTGTTTTTATAGTGACAACGCGCACATATCCGTCGCTTCCGGGATGTAATGTAAGTATTCGCCCTAAAGCCCATTTTCCAGGGGGAAGATTGATATCTTGAATGATAACAATGTCATTAACTTTTAAATTTTCTTTAGGTTGGCGCCATTTGCATCTGGATGATAGCTGACATAGGTACTCAGTTCTCCACCTTTTCCATATATCATTGAAGATCCTTTGGGTCAACTGCCATCGTGTTCTCAAGTCTCTTTCAGTCTCGATGATAGTAAGTGTCGGCCCACTGGATAGAAAATGTGATGGTGTAAGATAATCAATATTATCGGGGTCGTCAGTCAGAGAGGATAACGGGCGGGAGTTTAAGCAGGCTTCTAACTGGGTCAAAAGGGGTGGGTTTTGTTCATTGATAACTCTTTTGATATGATATTTTAAACTTTTAACGGCCGCTTCCCATAGACCCCCAGCTGTCGGCCAAGATGGGGCGTTAAAGTGCCAGTTTATTTCCATATCTGTGATAGTGGTAAAAAAGTCGTTATCTAATGTTTCCTGTAAATTGATGTACTCGTTGTTGAGAATTCTACTAGCACCGACAAAGTTGGTCCCGTTGTCGCTGTAGATATTTCGAGGAGTACCCCTTCTCGCCGCCATTCTTCGCAAAGCTGCCAAAAACGCCGAAGAGGTTAAATCGGAAACTAATTCCAGATGCACGGCTTTGGTTACCATGCATACGAAGACGGCGATGTACCCCTTAGTCGTCTTGATACCGCGGCCTTTGTTGGCCTTGATGTTCACAAATCCCGTAAAGTCAACTCCGCAGTTGAAAAAGGGTCTAGTCGGAGTTATGCGAGCTGCTGGTAAGTCACCCATCAACTGACTATGTTTTACGGGTTCATGTTTTCGGCACGTGACGCATGCACGTAGGCGTTTCTTAATTGCTCGATTTCCACCTATAAGCCAATACTTTTGTCTCATGAATGATGCAGTCAAACTAGGGCCTCCGTGTAAACAAAGTTTATGATATTGATCTATGATAAGTTCTGATAGGCGAGAGTTTTTAGGAATGATTATAGGGTGTTTCAAATCGTGGCTTATGTTTGCTTTTCTCAAACGCCCTCCGACCCTGAGATAGTCATCATTATCTAAAAATGGATTTAACTGACATATTTGGCTTTTTTGATGAACAGGCTTTCCGTCTTTCAAACAATTAATTTCTTCTGAAAAGTGAAATAATTGAAATTGCTTTATAATAATATTTCTTGCTGCTTCTAATTCCGATAGTGTTAAATAATGTTTCTTTCTGTCCTTAGAAATAAATCTTAACATCCATGATGATATTCTAGTGAGTTTGCTAAATGTACTATATTTAAATGATAATTGATAAATTATATTGTTGCATATATTTTCCTCTGTTAATACGTTTCTTCTTCTTTACGTGCCACTCCTATCGGAGGTTGGACAACATCATGGCTATCTTGACTTTTGAAGCCGCTGCCCGAAATAGGTATGTAGTACTATGGCCAAACCATTCCCTAAGGTTTTTAAGCCAAGAATGTCTTCTTCTTCCAACACTACGCTTTCCTATAATCTTTCCCTGAATTATCAGTTGGTGAATTTTATATTTGGTGTTCCTCATCACATGACCAAAATATGTCAATTTGCAGCACTTGATGGTGTTGATGAGTTCAAGATCTTTGCCCATCCTTTGAAGTACCTTTACGTTGCTCACTCTGTCACGCCACGAGATTTTCAGAATGCGGCGGTACACCCACATTTCAAAGGCCTCTATTTTATTCAATGCATTCTGCGTCAATGTCCAGGATTCAGCCCCATACAACAGTACCGAGAAAATGTAACATCGAACTATACGCATCCTGAGCCCGAGGCTTAGATTCCTGTTGCAAAGGACCTTAGTCATTCTGAAAAATGCACTTCTAGCCATCTCAATGCGAATTCTAATATCTTGCAAGTGACCCCCATCTTCATTCATCCAACTGCCCAAATACTTGAACCTGGTGACTCTTTCCACATGCTGGTTGTCGATCAATAAGTTCAAACTTCGGTCCACTGTATGCCCCTTAGATATCACCATGTATTTAGTTTTCGACACGTTTATTTTAAGGCCCATGATGTTACAGGCAGTATTAACACTGTACAACAGTTCTTGTAATGACTGCATACTACCCGAAATAAGAGCAGTGTCATCTGCATATCTGATATTGTTGATGTTATACCCATTTACTTTTATTCCTGGCTGAACCGCAATATTGGCAACTCGGAAGATTTCCTCAGCGTACAGGTTGAAAAGGAGTGGAGATAAGATGCATCCTTGCCTTACACCTCGACGAATTTTGGTTGATCGTGACAATTCATCACCAACTCTGACCTTAGCCGTTTGGTTCCAATATAAGTTACCAATGATCCGTATATCCTTACAATCAAGACCTTTTTCTAGGAGCAGATGTATTAGCTTATCGTGTTGGACTTTGTCGAAGGCCTTTTCAAAATCTATGAAACAGACATACATGTCCTGATTTATATCTAAGCACCTCTCCCCCAAAACTCGGATACAAAATAATGCGTCTCTTGTACCAAACCCATTCCTGAAGCCAAACTGGGTGTCGCTGAGATCTTTTTCACATTTACGATATACTCTTTCATGTATAATCTTCAGGAAGATCTTCAGTAGATGGCTCATTAGGCTTATAGTTCTGTAATCGCCACATGATTTTGGTCGTGCTTTTTTAGGCAATGTTACAAAAAGTTGATTCTAACCATTGCTCAGGTAAAATGCCTGTATCATAGATTACTTGACTTATATTTCTTACTTCATGTTCGGTTTCAAATACTAATGATTTTTCTTCTTTATCATTGTAATTTTGTAGCCAGGCCGGTCCCTTCCACCACAGAGTATGATCTTTTAACTGCGACGCTGTTAATCCGCGACTAGCGCAGTCCGCTGGGTTTTCCTCGGATTTGATGTAACGCCAGGTTTCGCGAGGCATAACTTTGACTATTTCTTTAGTGCGGTTAGCAACAAAGCCTTTCCACCGTGTAGGATCTCCGTTGAGCCACCCAAGGACTATAATGGAGTCGCACCAGCCAAACTGCTTTATGTTATAACAACTATAACACTCCATCACTTTAGCCATTAATTTTGATAGTAGTAAAGCCCCACTGAGTTCCAATTTTGGCAGTGAGAGCTTTGTGCTAGTAGGTACCAGTCTTGATTTTCCAACTAATAGAGTTATGATATAATTGTCACCTCTTTTTATTTTGCCGTATATTACACAGGCGTATGCTTTGTTGGATGAATCACAATAGCCGTGTAATTCGATAGTGTCATTGTCTTGTAAATTCAAATTCAAATTCAAATTCAAATTCAAATTCAAAGATTTTTATTCAAATAGACTTATAGATAAGTACTTTCGAATAGTCCAAAATCCTATCCAACGTGGTTGGATGTAATCCTATCCAACGTGGTATTTCGAATAAATTGATATTTATTATGTCATGTTTTATTTTATTCCATTCACATTGAATTTGTTTTGGTAATTGCTCATCCCAATTGATATTTGATAACCACACATTTTGGAAATTTATTTTTAATTTGGTGGAAAGTGGCGATAACCGTCCGAGTGGGTCGAACAGCTTAGATATATTAGATAATAATGATCGTTTGGTGTCATGCTGGTTTGATATGTCTATTTTTGATTCAAAAAGAAAAACATCTTTGCGTGGATCCCATTTCAATCCTAGAGTTTTGCTATGATCAGCTCCCTTAAAATTAAAATTATGATTATTTGATGATTCATGAGAAGAATCTGATATATCGGGTACGTTTGATGTCCATTTTCTCAGGTTGAAACCTCCTAATTTTAGCAATTTGATTAGGTCTTCGTGTAATTGTTTTGCTGATTCAACACTATGGGCCCCGTGAACGAGGTCATCCATATAAAATGATTGTTCTAAAACTTTCGGTGCTTGACTATTTTTGAAATTAGATTTTTCATCCGAGGCCAGTTGTTTTAAGGTCATCATAGCGAGGTAAGGCGCTGCTTTTGTTCCATACGTCACGGTTGTTAATTGATACGTCTTGATAGGCTCATTTACGGAGTTTCGCCAAATAATCTTTTGATAACGTTGATCTTCTTCGTTTATCCAGATTTGTCGAAACATTTTCTCCAAATCTGCCGTAAATCCATATTGATACTGCCTCCATTTGATAATAAGAGACTGAAGGTCCTGTTGAAGGTTGGGCCCAGCCTCCATGACGTCATTCAAACTGTACCCGGATGATGTTTTGGCAGATGCATTAAAAACCACTCTAAATTTGGTACTGGTCGACTCCGATTTTTCTACACTGTGATGAGTTAGAAAACAATCAGGCTTAACTATCGCGCTGGTAGAGGGTTTCATATGACCTAAAGTTTCATATTCGTTTATGAATGACTTATATTCGTGTTGCATTTTTTAGTTACGAATAAATTTTCGCTCAAGTGATCTAAACTGAGCGATTGCTTAATTTTTTGACTCACCTAAGTTTTGAGCAAAGTCGGGTTTAAGTGGTAGTCTCACTTCGTATCGGCCATCATCTTTTCTTACAGTCGTGTTTTTGTAATACATCAAACATTGCTGATTCTCTTTTGATAAGGGAGGGTCATCCGTAATATCTTCTATTTCCCAGAATTTTTTGATTTCGTCTAACTGTGTTATTATGACGTTGCATTGAATGGTCTTCACATTACCACTAAGAATCCAACCTAAACGCGTATTTTGCGCTAGTGGTGATTCATTGTTTATTTTGCATATGCCATCTAATAAAATAAGTGAATAAATATCCGCTCCTAGTAACAAGTCCACAGGGCGGCTGATGTTAAATTCGGGATCTGCTAAGGTAATGCTGTTTAAATAAGGCCAATTCGGCTTAGTGAAGGATTGACCGGGTAGATTTTTTATTAAATTGTTCATGATCAGAACGTCAGCTTCAAATTCAAAATCAGCGATATTTGATGAACATTTGATATGCATTAACCCTTTGTAGTTGTTTTCATTAGCTCCTATCCCAGAGATAACTCCATGACATTTGCGTCGAGGCAACCCTAACATCTGCGCCGCTTTTTCGGTTATAAGAGACGCCTGCGAACCCTGATCCAATAGTGCCCTTAAGTCAATGTATGACCCGTCAGAGGATTGTACTTTAATTATTGCCGTTGCTAAAAGAATTTCAGGAATTTCATGTTGTAATGATACGTGAGAATTGCTGCGAACCGTTTGTTCTGGTTCTGGTGGTGGAGCGCGAGTATATGTTCTAGAGGTCGCACTTGATGGCTTTTCCTGCGGGAATGCTTCATGTAGAAGAGTGTTGTGAGCTTGATTGCAATCACGACATCTTTTATCTGATATACATGGCTTACCATAATGGCAGTAGAGACAATTTTGACAAATATTAAATTTGGTAATAGTTTTACGTTTTGAAAATGCATTCATTTCTAGAAATTGCTTGCAGTGAAAAACTCCGTGATCATCGCTTTTACAAATGGGACATTTATAATATTTAGTCATGTAGACATTTCTATTATTGTTGCACGGTTGCGAAATATTCCGGCCTTGCGGCGGAAACGATTGCTTAACGTTTATATTATAGTTGCCATTTATTGGTTTATTGAACTTTAAATTTGATGATGATGGATTTGAATAATTAGGGTTCCGCATGCTACTTTTGTTCGCAGGCTCGAGTTTTCTCTTAGAACTCTCCATGGTGGTGAATTTGTTCTCCAAAAATGATAGAAAATCTGATATGATAGGTACATCTCGCGGCTGTTTCAGTGAAGCTATATATTCACCATGAGTTTCAGTATCTAGTTTCTGACACAATATGTAAATTAGAAGTGGATCCCATGAGTCCACAGTTATTCCTAGATTTTTAATAGCATTTAAGGCTTCACGGGTCGTATCATGTATACGCTTTAAATGATTTATGGACGGATGAGGCATAACAGGAATGCTAAATAAAATATCGAAGTGCGAATTGAGAATCAGCTTCTTATTGTCATACCTATGGGTCAGTACATCCCAGCAAATGGCGTAATTTTCTGAAGATATTGATAAGTGTTGAATAAGGCGTTCAGCTTCCCCTTTTACCTTAGACTTCAAGAACTGCATTCGTTGTGCGCTCGACAGAGTCGGGTTGTTGTGAATGGTCTCGACAAAGAGGTCCTTGAAGGATGTCCACTGGTGGTAGCTGCCGCTAAAGGACGGTAACTCAATATGAGGGGTTGATTGTTCCCGATGAGATACGCACCATAATTTTTTGTTAATTGATTTGATGACTTCATTGTACTTCCTCTCGAACCTGAAGTATACTGCCTCATATTCTGGATCCCTGCCGCCCAACTCGCTGTCTAACTCCCAATGTAACGAGTCTATTGCAGACCAACGAGCTTGGACCACACGTAACAAATGATCTAACTCCCACTTTTCCGTAATAGTTTCTAAATTAGAAAGGGTTAGGCTTTTTGAGCAATTTTTAAATAGCACTAATCTGAAACAAATTGTCACCAAACCGACACATTTCACCCAGCACAGTCAGAGTCTGATAGACGTCATCTGCACAGACATAAAGGTTCTCGGTTTAACAGTCAAACACACCCCAGACCTGGGAAAGCATGCAATGCTCACATCAACTTTCAAGGTGAAAAAAGAAAAGCCACTGCCTCAGTGGGCAACTTACAGACCACTTAAAAACATAGTTCTGGAGCATTTCACTACCGACCTTGATCATGTAAATTGGGACCAATTCCTGCAATCAAATGAAAGTGTAGACGCATTGGTAGAGAAATTAACATCTATCTTTAAAGCACTCTTCGACCTCCATGCGCCAGTCACAACAAGAAAGTTTAAATCTCCACCCCATCCCTGGATCACAGACACTGTGAAATCAATGATGCGCATAAGAGATGCTTATCATGATAAATGCAAAAAGAAAAAAACGCCATCGTCCAAACAGAGCTACATCTTCATGAAACACCTAGTGATTGAAGCTATAGAGCGTGAGAAGAAGGGTTACTTCGATAGTTCCATCAACGGCAATATCCGTGACTCCAAAAGGTTGTGGCAAAATTTGAAGCAGAATATACTTCCTAACAAAAAGGCCCCAAACGAACTTCCTCCCTCGTTTGACAACCCGTGCGAAATAAATGAACACTTTCTTCAAGTGCCTGGTGAAAACAACGCGCCCATTTCTCAGGTAACCTACTTCAAACACCACAGGCATGGTGCAGCGGGCATTTTCAATCTCCAACCTGTTGATGAGAAGACTGTCCTTAAAGCCATCAGGGGGCTGACATCAAATGCACAAGGAGTTGACAACATCTCATTGGAAATGCTTCTGCTCACATTGCCACAGTCTTTGAAAGTAATCACACATATAATTAACCGCTCGATAATAGAAAACACTTTCCCGGCCCTTTGGAAGCACGCTCTGGTAAAACCCCTGCCTAAAATTTCGCAGCCATCGTCCATGAGCGATTTGAGACCAATCAGTATACTTCCTTGCACCTCCAAGATCTTGGAGAAAATTGTGTGTGACCAACTGACCAAATACCTTGAGGAACATGACCTACTCCCTCAATTCCAATCGGGTTTCCGCAAGGGCCGTGGTACTGCAACTGCTCTTGCAGATGTTGTGGATAACCTCCTCGCGGCACAGGACCAGGGAATGGTCAGTGTTCTAGTACTTTTGGACTACTCCCGTGCTTTTGACTGCATCAACACGTCCCTACTGCTATCCAAGCTGGCATACTATGGCTTTGAAACTAGCGCTATACAGTGGTTCTCAAGTTACCTCACAGGGAGAAGTCAACATGTGGAGCTGTCTACGGCTGACGGCACAAAATTACGATCTTACCCGCTCCAGGTCCTCAGAGGCGTTCCACAGGGCTCGTTGCTCGGTCCTATTCTCTATATTCTCTACACTGCTGACGTGATAGGCTGCATCCATGAATGTCAATACCATCTCTACGCAGATGACATACAGCTATACCACTCGTTTAAGCCACCTGAAACCATACATGCCGTTGAAAAAGTGAATAGGGACCTCGCAGCGATATCTGAGTGGTCGCGGTCAAACTGCCTTACACTCAATCCACGGAAATCTAAACTGCTCATGGTGGGCAGCAGGAAAAATATGGATAAGTTTGAGGGTACAACTCTAGAAATCCACATAGATGGCATCACCATTGAGCGGGTGGACAGGGCCAAGAGTCTAGGACTAACACTGGATAGCAATCTCAATTTTGAAACTCACATTTCTGAAGTGGCACGCAACTGTTTTTACAGGCTAAAACTGCTATACAAGATCAGACCATATCTATCTGAGCAACTCAGAATAACACTATGCGAGTCTCTCATTCTATCCAAGTTCAACTACTGTGCCACAGTTTATGGTCCTTGCCTGCTCGCCAGGTCTGAACGGCTCATCCAGAAAGTGCAAAATGCATGTGCGCGTTTTTGTTTTCCCATCCCGCCACGCACTCATGTCACCCCTTTCCTAAACTCAGCAAGTATGCTTAAAATGAAGGCACGCAGGCAGGTCCATCTAGCTTCCCTACTGTTTGGCATAATCCACACAAAAAAGCCAAATTACCTATTCTCTAAGCTGGAGCTATTTTTTTCACAGAGCAGGTTCCAAAAAAGATCATGCACTCAAGTATTCTCCATCCCAAGGCATCACTCATCAGCTTTTCGCGGATCTTTTAGATTTGCGGCTTCGAAATGCTGGAACGACATTCCCCCTCCAATCCGAGATCTGGGAACAAAGTATACGTTCAAAAACAGTCTCAAGCGTTACTATTTCGCACTACAACTTCAAGCTTCATAAATACAATACACCCACCGTAGTTTACTCTCGACAGACATCGATCACGTCCCACACCGGGCGGCGGTCGCTGCAGCTCCTCTTTTTTGTTTTTTTTTTTGTCGCGTCCCACAATATCACGTAATTATATATTTTCTTTTTGTAATCATGTCAGTCAGAGATCATAATGCTATAAATGTTGGTGTTGTATGTGTTATTTTTATTTATATTTTATAATAATGTGCTTGTCTTACCTTTTTTCTTTTTTTTTACTTTTTTATAGGTGTAATTTAATATTTTTATATTTAATTTAGTTTTTCTTTTCTCTGTTTTTTGTACCGCGCACCAAACGGGCCCTGCCAGAATACCAGCGTTGCCGTGACACATCTAGTGTCATGGCAACACATGCTGAGGCGGGGACCCTATTGACCTGAAGGCCATATTATTGTATTTTGTGTTATTTGTAATGTGTTTTTGTGTTGCTTTTTAATCTGTATCGTTTTCATGTTTTTGTGTGTAATTTGTATTATGGTCTTTTGTGTTAATAAAATATTTCTCTCTCTCTCTCTCTCTCTCTCTCTAAATTAATGTTGCATATAGTATGTTCAAACGCCTTGAAATTACTGCTCTGTTTCCTTAGCATTTCGTCTGTTTTACTATTGATACCTTGTGAGCGAGAAGCAGCACCAGGCTCTGCCGTCTGCTGAGAAGTCGACGGCACGCTCATGGGCGCAGCTGGCTTGATGAGAGGAGTGGAAGGTCTGCTAGTATCTTCCCTCGGTTGGCAGTTTTGGATAGTAGCCCTTATGTTAGAAAACCTATCCCTAATTACTTCAAATCGATTCGAAGTAAAGTAATGGTGAGATTTATCCCCAAACCCACACAGCTTTATATGATTCGATTGATATTCGCTCCAATAGTTGTCTAAAGTATCTAGTCGTTGTCTTAAATAGGTACTAGTCTTCCTATCGGATCCGTCCTTTTTAAAATTTGTAAAAATTTGCTCTATAGCTGATGCAAGCTGTTCCTGAGTCTGAAGAAAATCTTCCATGCTTGACATCCTGATAATGGATATTATTGGTGATAAAATAAAATGATACGCCTTACTTGATTAGCTGATATTGCTCCGATCGTGGCTGCTGGTTACTCACGATCCAAAATCCAAATAGGTGTTGATTCTTGATATGATGTTTCGATAACTTCAGCGTTAGCTCACCTCACGATTGACACAGAATCACGTATTTTAACTGTCCACGTATACCGAGTCACTCGCGAGGACCTTTCTCGAAGGACCAAAAAGATGTACGGGTTATGTACGATCTTTTGTGATAATTGATATGAATGAAAGTCTTTGATAGAAAATAAAATGATAATATATTGATAAAACGTAACTAATGCTATTAATGATATGCGGTAATGAGTACGCGCGCGATGAGTACGACGATTGATGACGAACTAACATATGCAATAATAAAATGACCTAAATTATCGAAAGTGGCGTTAAATGCTTACAAGACAAAACTGTACGTGCTGGTTCGTACACTATTACTATTACTATAATTATTACTATTACTATTACTATTGTTATTAGTAAAATGCTCAATAGGAGAAGGGGGGAAAACTGCAAGGTGGGTGTCCAATAGCCGCAAATAATGTTAAGAAAAACGAATCCCCACTGTAGGATTTAATGTGAATTTTAATTTATTTTTACTGAACTATTAGGTGGTGATCATGAACCATGGTTACACGACTGCAAATCCAAATACAGCCTAATATTCCTTCCGAAGCACGGAGGAGCTTAAGATGATACATTTTTGTTCACCCATCTTATGGCTCCACCCACTGTACCACCGAGGTCCTCCTTTATTATTTTATACTATTTATTATGAGTATTATAAAAAGCATTTAAGAAAATCGTGAATGGAATATCAAAATGAAACATTTACAATGAAAACTGGTCAAAAACATAACTCCTATATTTGCTTCGGAGCTCGGAGCTTTCTGATAAGTAACCCGAATCTTAAATTGAAGTTTTCCTTACTAAATAATATATACTCTATCTTATGTTCGACATTCGTAAAAGCAATTCTTTTCAAGAAGAGGACCAAGTGGATGGAGTAGCAAGCTTTAAATCATTTTCACGCATACTGAATATTAATAATGTGGCATCGGAACTACGGGTTGTATATTGGAGAGCGATTCTTGAAGCATGCGACATTGATTTAAATGAATATTATTTTCTTCATTTTAATTATTATCGTTATAGGGTCGACTTTTTCAGCGATAAATTTAAATTGAAGTATTGCGCGCGACAATGACTGAATTTTCGGTGGCGCTTTATAGGATTCGTATGTGCAAGTTGATGAGTACACAGGGCATAATAAAACGTGAGCAATTGTATGTGGCGAAGCACCACATTCACAGGTGTAGCCGACTACTGGAGCTATGGCTCAGAAGCTATAGCCCTATCGGCACAGTTTCCTTGCAGTGGTCGACCTGGGTTCAGAGTTTATTTATGATTTATGATCTCCAAATCGGCCATGGAAGATTATGGCCTGTCGGTTAACTCTCTGTAAGCGTGGTGAAAGCTGAGAGCAATATCGGTTTATTTCTTCCCAGAGCTTAATACGAGCATGGGGAGCATCGCCATCGATCGGCATTGCTTCTTATAAAAAACGATGTAGGCGGTATCTGGGTATTTAACTTAAAATAAGCTCGACAAAAATCACATGTTGGTTAGCGGGACTTTTTACAAAAAAAAAACAGCCTAAAAGTTCAAAAGACCATAACGAATCATCAGCTACCCGTAAAAACAAGTTTCATGTAAAATTAAACTTTTTTCAAAGTACTTAATACTTAAAGTAAATATTTAATATAAATAGTATTATAAATATTAAACAAGAAAATATACTAGAAAAAAGCAACTTGTCTCATGTCGCCCTGACGGGATTCTGACGGGGGACGACATGAGACAAGTTGCTTTTTTCTAGTATATTTTTAAGTTTACTATTTATCATATAAAAATAGCATTGTAAAATGCAAAATTAAAAAGTTATAAATAAATAGTATTGTATAATCACTGATATTAATATCATCTTTATTAGTTTATAAAATATAATATAATCGTTATTTATTTTTCTCTTGTGTATTTGTATATCTTCAAAACCCATATTAAAATTCAATTCATGAAATTTGAACATTGTAGCTTTTCGCGGGCGAAATATTTCGAGTTAATCAACAAAATGAGCAAATTGGAATTTAAATATATCACAGAGTTAATTTCGCCTCTTGTCCCCAAGGGAGTGATTAAGCCTTTTCACACTTATGATTCATTTATAGCGAACAACCCGGGAACATGAAATGTTTCATTTAAATACTTATTAACTGAATGCAGGGTTGATGTGTTAGGCTTTAATCATTTACTTATTTATTCACATTAATTTTAATTTTAAAAGTTTGAGACTTAATGGAAGTGAGCAGTGGAAAAGAAATGCAATAATTATTTCTCAGATTTAAATTTATTTCTCTGTTGACATAACTACTGCCACTTCAAAATAGTACTTTTATGCTTAAAAATTTGAGACTTCGAAAGAATAGTCTTGAAATATGAGAAGAATTAAATAATTATATTGCTCAGACGGGAGTTTGGAGAAAATTATTTTTTAAAACTGTTTTTTTTTTACCGTAAATACAACATTTGAATCATGATGCATACTTTGACATAACACAATTCGAGAGAACACAAAATACCACGGAAGTAACTATAAGATGTTTCAAATATTTTTAATTCTATTATGTTATTTGTGATAACAAATGACTATCCTATATGTCGTATAATAGTAGATTATACACTAAGGGGATAAAGCAGTGTCTTATGTCAAGGGCAGCATATTCAATCCTGAGCGAAATGAAGGATTCTGTAGTTAATTCACGAGTTAGGGTTGACATTAAGAATTATGGTAAGAATCCGGAATGAAGCGAAGGATTCAAGTCTGCCCAGGGCTAAGACACTTTTATCCCCGAGGAGCATACTCTATACACCTACTTTGCCTATTGTGACGGTAAATAAAAAAGATATTATAATAAAACTAATAAATGACAACAATTTAACAATTCGCGTAAAAAATCGAATCACCTTTTTCTATTTAAATATTTAGTACTGTAGGCAATGCAATGACAATTTTCATTATATCTGTGGCCAAGAGTCAAGACAACACACATTCACAATTTGAGGATTTGCCATGTTTTACTGATAAGTAAGTCAAAAGACACGAAAAAGCATTGAAATTAGAGAGATAGCTATTACATTGTATTCGAATGCGTGCACGTGCAGTGATAAAGTTTTTGTTGACATTTCGGCGTTCCAAATTTAAATGTTATCATTATTACACAAGGGAAGTTCCATACAACATAAGCTCCCTCCGGGAATTAATAGCTTACTTTCAAGTAGAGAATATTTGATATTTATACGTGATACAGGTGCAGGTGGTGTATAATAGTAGATTGTACCATAAGGGAGCAAAATAATATTTTTACGGCGAGGGCGCTTTTTTGAATCCCTCACTTCGCCCTGGATTCAAAGTTCGTCGCCCAAACCAAAAATATATTTTGCAGCCTAGTGATACACTCTACTTTTCATCCCCGTCTATGAGAAAAAGAAATGAGAGGCGTTTCTAGATACAACTAATGAATGTATTTATAAAAATAATATTAAACACCAATATAATGTTATAATGTTAAAAAAAATATAAAGTAACAGCTTAAAAATTAATATTAATATTTGAAACATTTGTGCTATTTTGAAATGTTATAGTCATAGTTAAAAAAAATAAAAAACTGACGCTGCTTGTGGAACTCATTTTTTGCAATTATTGCACTGCAAATATCACAATACACTGTTTACTCCAATAAAGTCCAATACAAGGGTAATACGTAGTTTGCGCGTTTTTCTTTTTTTGCGGCGCTGCACGCGCCGGTCAGTGACTTTTTCATACAATATTTTCCGGCCAGTGACTTTTTCATACAATATTTTGTGCGATCTCTTTGGTCACGGAGCACTAAGGGACGATGTTAATGTTCGAAATTCAAATCTCATTACTGCCCCGTGAAAAAGTCTCTTGGAGAAAAGACTTAACTTTGCTCGCACTTATAGGCGAATCAATCAGCGTTTTTCGAATAGATGGGATGAAAAATATTTTTAATTCTATTATGTTATTTGTGATACCAAATGACTATCGGTGATTGACGAATACTTATATATATATTTTGTTTTTTATTGTCACAAAACAATCAATCAAAACGGCCAAAAAGAAGCAAAGACACCCAAACCATAGATATCATAAATCAGAGAGAATCTCGCGTTATTTGTAGAGTGTTTTCGATATTAGTTCCTTGCAGAAGAATGATTTATAGTTTCTTAGCGTTTGTCTCTTTCTAGCGATATTCAGTGGAATAAAACCTGTTTGTTACTTTGTCATCAAGTTTTTGTGATTTACAGTCAATACTGATTTATATGATGTGGTAGGTACGTAATATGCGTTTTTATTTTAAAGAATAATAAAATAGACAAATATATTTATCAAAAGTGCCGAAAGGGTGCCGTGACTACTGCACAAAAGAGCTTAGATGCTCTTTAAAAAATATTTTTTAAAATATATTTTTTACTATACCTATCTTATACTAATACAAAATATTGACCATATTTGTACGAAACTAAGTCAATGTTCCTATGCCCTCTATAAGCTGCGAAAAGTTGTTAACATAGATGCGCTTTTGACTGCCTATCATGCTTATTGGGGTTCTCTGCTTAAGTATGGCGTTTTATTTTGGGGAAACGCCACTGATAAGGAAAGAGCGTTCAAAGCGCAGAAGAGATGCATTAGGGCTATGTGTAATTTAAAATCGACAGATTCCTGTAAGCCTCATTTTCAGAAATTAAAATTATTGACACTTCCTTCTCTGTATATATTAGAAGCATCTCTAAATGTAAGAAAAAATATAAAAAACTTCCGAACGTTAAAAAGTAACAGACTAAATAAAAGAATAAGAGCACAACAATGTAGAACAAATTTATTCGGCAAAAGTGTGTTTGTTATGCAGGTTACCATTTACAACAATCTTCCGAAAAATGTAAAAGAAGCCGAATCTTATATGTCGTTTAAAAATAGACTAAAAAAATTTTTGATTGAAAAATCCTATTATACAATCAATGAATTATTAAATGACAAACATATTGACCGATAGTGACCACATTTTACTGTGACGTTTTTCCTAATATTTAAATTTTATTGTAATCAATGTTTAATAATTTTTGTAATTTTTATTTAGAGACATGTTTGGACATTAATTATTATTTTTATTATTTTAATTTTATTAATGCTAATTGATTAATTTAACTGATTTGATTTAATGTTTGTCTTCCATTTTACAATACATCTGCATACCGTGAAAGGTTAAATGTGGCGTTCTAATACCTTGTCAGACCTAATGATTGTACCCATATTTTGCAAATAAATAATTTTGATTGATTGATTGATTAATATCATAAGAAGAAAAATTGCATTGTTTGTTTGTTTGCGTTGAATAGGCTCCGAAACAACTGGACCGATTTGAAAAATTCTTTCGCTGTTGGGAAGCTATACTATCCCCGGGTGACATAGGCAATATTATAATTTTCGAATTAAAAAAAACAGGGATCCTTACTAAAACTCTACTAATGTAACCCAAGGTGTAAAAGAATGACCTAAAAAATTCCATACATCGCGTGCGCTGGAATAACTATGGATGATAGACAAAATAATGTAAGTAGGTATTAAACATAACTTCTGAATAAACATATAAACATAACATAACTTCTTACTAAAATCTCACTTTCATTTGCAGTTGAAAATTGACATAATTTTGTATATTTCTATCGTTAGCGTAACACAATTTTGACTTTGATTGTAGTCTAACTAATTTAATCATGCATAAGTTTATTTATTTCCTTTTTTCTTCTGTTTATTGGAAATATTTACGGAAGCCAAAACCTAGTTTTTGAAGAGAAAACTTCGTTAGCGGCGTTGTGCACATCTGACTTTAAAAGTTTTGGGATGGGTAAAAAATGTTAAAGTCGCGTCAGGACATGACCTGTTTGACCGTGACCTGATCGAAAATTCGTAAGACGGAGCGAGAGTAGACCGCCGGCGCGGCGTAGGTGCGGAAGTAATATCCCCCTCCAATTTAATTAATAAAAACTCATACATTGGTTACCCACATATCATTAACAACCGAAACAAAACAACATGGATTCTATCTACTCTATATTAATATTCAATACCCACACAATACAATACAATTCAATAGTCCTGATTAATGCATACAATCCAGTACAGTGGCTTTATCATCCACTCTCGTAAATTAATATACTGGCAACATAAAAATACTGTTTGATGAAATACATTCGTTCGATAACATTTGTGATATTAAGACAGTAAATCAAGCCTTCTTCTAAGCACCACATTAACTGTGGGGAAACAATAATATTCGTATAGAACTGATAATACCATTTTTCAAGTTATAACGGCATCGTCGACGTCATCAGCCATTTTTAATGTCCCCACTGCTGGGGCACTGAACTTCGTTATGGATGGGTAAGAATGGGCCATGACCCACCACGCGGGCCCAATACGGATTGGTGGGTTTAAATGATTGCAAATGCAGCCGGGACCAACGGCTTAACGTGCCTTCAAAAGCACGGAGGAGCTCGAGATAGTAAATTTTTGGTCACCCATCCCGTGACCGACCATTGCGAAAGTTGCTTAACCTCAGCAATCGCAAGCCGAGCGCGCGAACCACTGCGCCACGGGCTCCTTCATCTACGCTAGCGAGTATCCTCCAAGTTATAACATTTGTTTATAAATGACACAACAACGCATACAGAAACTACATAATATACTTTCGAACTACATAATATACTTTCGAACTACATTTGATGTGTACTCCAATAACAGACGAATACTGGTCCATTCATTAGAGTAACTAAATGAGAATGGCAGATTTACTTAAGGATATCGCCTAAGATGCGCAAAGCCGGCGCTTTAAGCAAATATGCATTAAAATATATCTTTTTAATTATGGTTTCAAATTTCTTAATTAATAAAAAAAACAGTTTGGGGTTTAAAAGTTAATTAATATAAAATGCCTTCCTGCAACACCGTTGTAGTTTACTCAACGTTTTACGCACAGCACAAATCTCACTTTGATCAGAAATATAGGTCTAACAGAGGATTACTCAACTCAACGTTTTATCATTTCCCGTAAAAGAGATTCAAGAAATCGAAGAAAATAACACGGAAAATAAATTTAAACAGCACTGACAGCTAGCTCAAACGCAACCACAGACTAACTCTATTAGAATCTTGTTAGCATCAAAATAACAGAGTAGAGAGCATTGTATCGTATATTTCTTTTGCCGCCATGTTGGTAGACCTGTTTAATCTGTCAAAAGATTAAGCTTATTTATTAATTATCTGCAGTTTTTTAATGTTTTGGATTTTCTATTATTAAAGACACCATACCGAAACATTAGAATGTGTAAAATGTGTCAATAAATGCATCTTTTGTGTCAGTGTATGTGTCCAATATGGCTGTATCTACCTACAGCCTTTGCCTGTCATGGGAAGCGTAAAACTAAATAAAAATAATGGTGATGCAGGAAATCAGTGTAGCTTTTTTTTTATTTAACTTTTAAACCCTAAAATGAATATTTTTAGTTATTACACTATACGAAACCGTAATTACGAATGTTTATTTTCCTACATGTTTGCTTCTGACGCTGGCTTTGCGCATGGTCAGGCAGGATTTGGCATTCTCCTTTCTCGCTAACAAATTATTTAAGTGGTAATAAATATAATTTCACGCGGAACTATTTGTTGACATCCTGGTGATACCCGGGACACCTTGGTCTGATACCGGTGGTTGTACCACTAGACCATAGAGGCGGTTAAACAATATTTCACAAATAACCACCAGGATGCTGTTTTTTTCAGCTTTGTTCTTATTTGTGAAATATTGTTTAACCGCCTCTATGGTCTAGTGGTACAACCACCGGTATCAGACCAAGGTGTCCCGGGTTCGATTCCCAGCGGGGGTACATATTTATTCGGTTTGGATGGTGAAGGACTTGTAGTTAGTCCGCCTGGCTAGCTACCATCATCTTATCTAAGTCTGACGCCACACAATGCTGAAAACATTGTTGTTATGGAACAACAATGTTTACAGCATTGTTGTGTTCCGGCAGTTAAAGATAAGATAGCCAGCTCCACAATGATTGAGGATTCCGGGAGAGGAGAGGCTCGCTTCCATCTTCAGCCTTATCAATGCTTAACAGCAGGTATGATAATAAATTAATTCATAATTTTTTATTTATATCTCCCAAACATACGCTGTTGTAATACAATGACATCTAATTACTTAAAACTAGTTACAATTAATTGTAAGGGAGACAGGAGTCCAAACTAGGTAGACCTCGTGCTAAGTCCCCCCTTTCGAACAAAATTTGGTAATTTTACAAATTTTTTTTTGGAAAGGGAGTTTACTTAAGTATACAATATTTTATTTACAAAATACAAACAAACAATATTAAGCAAATTTCGACAATATAAAAGAACTACAAGATAAAGCTAGTCTAGGGACAGTCTACAATATCATTAAAATATTTTCTTGGTTTGAGAGTAATAAAATGTTAAAAGCCATGAAACAACAGTACTCTTGCAAAAGTGTTTGGTCATTTTGAAAATATCGTGCGATTTGTTTAGTCTATTGGATTGTGAAGGCTAAAAGGCTAATATATATATATATATATATATATATATATATATATTTATGATGTTGTTAAAGGTAAATATTACCTCAATACAGCGAACTTACGCTTGGAGCCCCTTTTCAGGAATTTACTAATTGAGCTTTGAGAATGATGAATTTAGAATGATGATGAAATATTGATGAGCAAAAAAATATAATGTTTATAATTATTGATTGTGTAATTTATTCTTTCTTAAAATTCCAACATAAGGCAGAACCCAATATTTCTCTATCTATTCCAACATTTTTTTGATCTATAAACAAAATAGTTAGTCCTACAATATTTTTATATTTAATTGTCAAAAGCAATTTTGTCAGGATCGAAAAATGGATTTACTTGTATCAGAAAGAAACATTGCTTTTTTAAATCGGTCAAACAGTTTGATTTTTATTATCATCAAATATAGAAATTAGTTTGAGGAACCCGTGGCGCAGTGGTTCGTGAACTCGGCCTTGAACGATTTTTGAGGTTAAGCAACTTTTGCATAGGTCGGTCACGGGATCGGAGACCAAAAATTTACTATCTCGAGCTCCTCCGTGCTAAGGAAGGCACATTAAGCCGTTGGTCCCGGCTGCATTTACGGTCGTTAAAACCCACCAATCCGTATTGGGCCCGCGTGGTAGGTCATGGCCCATTATCCTTATCGATCCATAACGAAGGCCAGTGCCCCAGCAGTGGGGACACAAAAAATTACTGATGACGATAGAATTGCGTATCCTATTATGAGCAGCTCTATACATTTCCCCAATAAGCTAGAATAGTAAGAGTAATATTTTTATTTTCACTGTGAACAAGGGTTTGCCAAGTGTGTTGTTATTGCAGCGCCGGTACATAGACCCACCCTTCTCAGAGGAAAAATGTTGCAGTATAAAAATATTTTCGCCTTTTCTCGTTTTTGCTGTTAATTCGTTTTTCGGGTCTTCCATTCTTGGACGGCAGCCAAGATCGGCTGAAATATAGAGTTTTAATGTCATTGGATGTCGATTAATAACTTCTTTTGGTATTGTGTAGTATTGTCACGTAGACCGTATCTTTCTATTGTGAGTTTTGAACGTCCCAGTTTCGTGGTTGAAGTTTTTTGTGATTCATATCGGAATCGTTGGCACCATTAAAATGAATGATCTTTTTTTGTTCGGATCTATTTTGAGGCCTAAATAATTTTTGTCGAAGATTTGTTGCTTGTTGGTTGATGTTGAGAAATATAGGAACATCGGGGAAAGTATAATTTTGTATTATTCATGTAACAAATGTTTGGTAGTCGACAAAAAAAACTTCTTAATTGTTTATAAGTATTATTAATGTAAAATATATAACTAAAATAATACCTATGCTATGCATAGGTATTATACTACCTTACCTACTCACAAACTATATAATACCTAAGTTTTATTTTTTACAAAAGAAATACCCAATATTAACACTCATACATAATCTACATACACCATTCAAAGTTTTACTTTACTATTTCTCTATTCATGCTGGGACTCTTCCAGTACGTATACACGCACATAATAGACTCGGAGATAGGTATACCTATGTCGTCGTCGTCTCAGCCACTGGACACCTACTGCTAGGCCTCCCCCAAAGATCTCCGCGATGATCGGTCATCCCGCATCAAGCGGCTTCCCGCGACCTTCACCAGATCGTCGGTCCACCTTGTCGGGGTACCTGCCTACTGTGGCCACGATGCGTCGTCTGGTGCGCGGTCGCCATTCTAGAAACTTTCCGCCCATTACCTTTGTAGGTATACATATTACCCACAGTACCCTCACAGCCAACTGGCGGAGTGTATATGTGTGCAGCAGTTTTACAGAGAAGTTCCTACCTACGTACATCTTATGTTTTGGCGCGCACTGTTCATTGAAATAAAACAACTTTTACGGATATCAAACGCGTTATATCCACGACTGACTCAGACTCAGTTATCCCGTGACCACGGCAGCTGTAAAGGTGCCGAAACGTCGGGAAAATAAAAAAACCCCTAAAAACCTAAAAATACGGACAATTACAACTTAGTTCGTGGAAATATAGCGCGTTTGATATCCGTAAAAGTTGTTTTATTTCAAGTTCCTACCTATGAAGTCCTAGATTTCCGCGCATATCATCTTATCCATTGAAAAAGAGGAGTTCTTTATGGATACCCGAACCAAAGAATACTAACTAATAGCTCGAACATTAAGATTTTAAAATGATCTGTAATTAGTTAGGTAAAACTCTATATTTCGGCAGCTTACATTGTTTTTTATTTTGGTATGACGACTGATTATTATTTTTTTCGGCAGCTAGCACTCCAACGGCAAAACACATCGGCTGAATATCTTATAGGATTTGGCTCATACCCTAGCGGCATTAACGTAGAGTGTGAAAAATAACAATAGCAACGCCATACAGAAAGATTTATGATGTTTGCCTATGACTGACGAATAGCGTGAATAGCTGGCGAATGCGATTGGCTCCTATTGTGATGGCAGGCTAAACAAACAAGGGTAGTTTTTTGTTGGTCGTATATTCTGGTTTAATGGCCGTAGTAAAACTACCTATGTGCTTGAGATGTGGGTTTCTTGAAGAAAAATATTAGACACTAGCTTCCGCCCGCGGAATCACCCGCGTGTTACTCTCCGTTCTTTCAACTAACTCTATGCCAAAAATCTAGATGATTGGTTGCTTAGTTAGGCCGTGAAGGAAGGACAAACAAACATATTTTTGCGTTTATAATGTAAGTTATGATTAGGATTGTTATTATCTTGAGATAAGCAGATCTAGGACTTAAATTTTGATTAAAATACGCAGAAAAAGAACTCGCCATTTTAATGTCCCCTATGCTGGGGTACTGGCTTTCCTTATGGATGGATAAGGGACAGGGACATGATGGGTCACGCTGGGTCCCGCGGGCCCAATACGGATTGGTGGGTAAAAAAAACAAAGACAATTCATATGCATGTTTTTTAAAATTGCACCTATTTCCTTTCTTTTTGTTCTTATTCACTTAATAATTTACAACTCAAAGTTGCCTGGACGAGATTGCTCCATAAGCAATAGCTATAATAATAGTTAGTATTCTTTGGCAATAGGCTATTGTTTCTCAGCAATACGTTGCCTTCGTGTTTAATTTATCATTTATGTAATACTCGTAAAGTGGTTTTGTATTATTTGTGCATCCATGTCCAATTGTCCATGAATAAGTAGGGATACAGCCGACGGTCGCCAGCGTAGATGGTAGATTTATTGCTAATGCGCTATGGGACCTGGGGGCCTACCGCCATCTCTTATCGCAGTATTGTTTCAATTTTACCTTGCCATTTTGTACTACGAATATCTTAAAGGACGCTTGTTTTTTGACTGAAGTTTTGTGACGTCTTCGCTCAATCATCGCCTCCAAAGTGTGAAGTGTGTCAAAATGTGACGACTTCAATAAAAACAAAACGTTATCATGACATGATGGTTTGTAATAGATGATGGTAGACCTGCTGAGGGTCATTAAAGGTCACATAAGCAATATTGTTAAGGAATCATAATGTGAACGCACTGAAAATTAAATTTCTTTATTTGTATGTTTTCTATGGAGTTTTGTAATGTCATTCCAAAGTCTCTGGTTTTATATTGAAGGCAAGAAACTTACAAATAAATGAATTGTCAGGAAATTCACTTTATGATTCTATAACAATATTTGCGTATTATTGCATATGTGACTTTTTTAGGACTTCACAATATTAAGGCTTAAATTTTAAAGTAATTCAGATCAGTGCTGTGGGTTAAGAATGTTGGCCAAAAAGTAGAGTAAGAAAAATATGTAGCTATATTTATAAATGAGCAAATTAAATCTAATTTTAATATCAGAAACTGCCCATTAGAGTGTGCCCGACATGAACGAATAATAATAAGAGCTCTGGTAAAATTTAATAAGGTTCTTTGTAAAGAAAATATCGTTAAAAGTATTTGTTCGGAATCGGAATTTGGCTAATGAGGATTACATACACGCCTGTCCTGAGGCTATAATTGTTTGTTTTTAGATAATAATACGATATTATTTTTAATCAAAGCTTCAGGGATCGAGATACTTTCTAGGAGAACGAATAAAGTCTTTTCTTTTCTTACTAATAAACCGAGGGTTGTTAATATTTTTTTTATAAATATAAAAGGGCATGCTCCATGTTACGTCACAAGTCACAACGTAGCATTTTCTGAGGTATCAAGTTCGATTCTTGTTGAGATTAAATTAGATACTATATTGACACTGTCTGAACTGAAAAATTGGGATACAGTTAGGTAATTTTTTAGGCTAATTTCATAATAAACAGAAAACAATAACATCTAAATGTATTTAGGATTCATAAATTTTGTATAATCATAAAACAAACATTTTGATAGTAAAATCGACTCGACTTTCTCGTACTCGTAGTTGTCAGACGGGACTTGAACCTGCACCCTACCGGTCCACAGCTCTCCTAATAGAGCTACCGAACCTAGTGAGCTTTGGTAGGTATTATTTCATATTAAAATCTAAATGTGTTTCAATAAATTGAATTCGATGTAATCCATAAGAACATTTTATTTCAATGACTGACAGAATCACGACTCAAGTAATTCACAAATCCTTTCAATATCCACATTTTTACCTTCGCATTTCTCATTTCACTCAAACGGCAAGGATGTCAGCCACGTAATAAAAAGGCTCGAAATTTCATTAAAATCTATGTAAGACACTGTGTTACATCAAAGGGAATATCTTCTCGGCCCGTCAAATCAAAATATCAAAGGAGCGTCGCTCAATTATTTATAATGTACGAACATATGCCCCTTTCACACCATATATCATTTTGTCATTTTTTTTAAGTACACCTAAAGATGATTGCTGTGACGTATACAGTCGCGCACAAATTGTGATGCGGCGTATTTATTTGGTGTCGCTTGTCATCAGTTATGTTGGTGTGAGATCATTAATCTTTGGAGGCTCGAGTGCCTTTGAGGAAATGATATACTGATCCTTGGATGCATTTTTGGGTCAATGTGAGAGGGTTAAGATAGGTATAATGTAATAAATATGGGAACTACTTTACACTTTAGAAATTTTCTAAGAAATTGGTGAATATGTTTTTTATATATTTCTTTTTAATTGTAAATTAAGCCATTTAGCCCTGTAAAATGAGGCACAAAAGATATTCCATCGTTGTCAGGTAGGCCACCGGGGTTAGTTCGGATGTTTCAAAGAAAAAATATAAAGGTACATACATCCATACTGTCTATGGATATTATATTATATTCTTCATAACTCAAAAACTATATACAGTACAGAAAAAGTTTGTATGGGGGAAAACCCCTCCTGGGTTTGAAAAATTGAAAAACAACGGAATGTATGATCATTTGAATATAACTTTCGCAAAAGTTAGTTTTTCTTATAAACAAACCGGCGCTATTTTTGAAAATTAAAAACGTTTCAATATTTTTTTTAAATTTAACTGAAAGTTTGTTTTGTTTTTTATCATGCCAAATCGACATTTAACCAGTTAAGAACAAATTAGAGCTGCAGGCATGCAGAAAGCTAGCGCTATCCAACGCATGGTTGTTGACTGACTTGAATTGACCCTTCGAACCCACCAAAACGTGATCCATATACAGTGTTGATATGTGTATATCTCAGACTCTAATGGTTCGCCGTTAAAGATAATTTTGACTGCTGCCGGACAAAGATATTTGTATTTTTTGGTTAAAAAGGGATTAGTTAATTTGAAATAGTATTTAAAATTTTACTACAAAAATAGCATTGTAAATCTAAAATAAAAAAAAATCATGATATACCTTTTAAGTTAACACAAAAGTTTTGATTGCGACTGTACTTCTCCTACTTTACACCAAACGGCAAAGAAAATGTTCACTGCAGTCTGTTTTACCGAGATTTTCGAAATGGACGAGACATTCGAAGTATTCCACAGCGTCATGTCCTTCGCTGGTATCCGTATCTACGCCAAGAAGAATTGCAACTCCAAGATTTGGCTCAGCTTCCAAATCTTCAACTGCATCATCGGTGTCTTCTGTTTCATTTTCACCACAGGATTCGTCGTTTTGAACTCCGTGGATATTTTGGTGTTCATACAAGGCGCCTGCATTTGGACTACTGCTGTCATAATGACTATAACTCTTGGGATCTGTTTAATCTTCAGGAATAAATTCCGAGAGTTCCTCAAAGAGATGGCTTTCAAAGACGAAATGCTGGCGATGCCTTTGATTGGTTACGTGAAGAATACTATGGAAGGGAAAAAGTTGTATGAGCTGAAGGAGATGGTGAACCATTCGCAAGAGAAGCTGTTGAATTTTACGAGGGTTTTACTGAAGGGTTACGTAGCGATCGATTGGTTGGTGGCAACTATGTACCTTTGCAGTCCTATCTACGAGATGTATGTTAGCAAGGATAAGTCGTTAAGGTTACTCGGTTAGTTATTTTAAATTATTAATTTTGGTTATAGGTAGTAGACTTCGCGTAGAACGCTACTCGAGTGTCTTCTATAATTGTATCACTTAATCCTCAGTGGTTGAGGATTCCGGGAGAGGCTCTATCTTCGGTCTTATCAATACTTAACATCAGGTATGATGAAGGTAGCGTCAGAATCTCGTGGCACCAGTAGGGCCAGATCTCTCCCTGCCCAGCGTCGTGAGTCGGATGTTGGACAGTGAAAGATCCTGGCAGGCGGTGGTCTCCTTCTGTGAAGAGGTGATCTGCAGAAGGAGGCGGCGGAACGGTTCCATGAAGATGATGCTTATGCAGCCCGTCTCCGCCGCAGGCGGTTGAGGGGGAGGAGGCGGCAGTTCGATCGCCTCATCGACGGCGGAACGGGGAATTCCGTCGCCCAGGGAGGAGCGCCCGTGAAGAGGTGCTGATGTACCGTTGGGTGTGTCCAAAAGATACACGCAGGCGGAGGCCCGGTGACTATCACCCCAAACCCGACAGTCTCCGCCAACGCGTGGAGGGAACCACCTGGGGGTTTTAGTGGGTTCGAGTCCCACATAACCTACTTGTCTCCCCGGACAGGGAGGTATGCGAGGGCATTTCGGCATTTCCCCCTGGAAAGAAAAAAAAAAAAAAAAGGTATGATGAAGGCCAAGCTTCTCCCCGTTGTTTAAACAAAAACGGCTTGCACCCTTCAGTGGGCGTCTTATAGTTTAACGTCATCAGCCATGTTTGATTGATGTCCCCACTGCTGGGGCACATAAAGAAAAAAATAGATCAGCTGGGATAGATCAGCTGGGACCAACAGCTTAGCGTGCCTTTTGAAGCACGGGGGAGTTTAAGTTATTAAATTATCGGTCATCCATCTCGTGACCATCTTTCTGAAAGTTGAGTAATCGCTAAAATTATATGACAAACGCTAACCACTGGGCCGCGCCAAAAAATTCTTCGATGTATTTTTTGCTCTTTTTGTCTTACTCCTACCATTAAACCATGGAGGTTATTAATACCGGGTGTCTTGAACATAGAAGATCTCCATAGAAGAAATGTCAAAATTTAACTGTCCGTAGCCAAAACAATCCGTCAGTATGTTAAAGAAACCCGGCATAAGTAAATAACCTTATGCAATTCTTTTTCAGCTTTCGATATGTGGTTTCCATGGAGCTTAGAAGACTTAAGAGTTTATGTCATATCTTTTATATTCCACGCGTATGTTGGATATCTGTGCTGTGTAGGTAAATAAAAGAAACAATCACTTTATTTGTCTAGAATGGGTAGACGGCCCAATGGCTCTGCATTTTTGGTGAATCTTAATCATTCGAACTTTAAAATACTTATTATGCAGTAATCTATTGAGATCTACAATTCCTGATAGTAAAAGTTCTGACTGAGGTTTGACTTACTATGGAGTCAAAGAGGTTATGGATTTTTAAATAAGAACTAGGTCGTTTAACCTTAAAGGGGGGGGGGGGACGTGATTTTTTTTTAACACTGGTATGGACGTGTAATCTCTACAGACTCCGCAATTTCCTGGTGTTAGTTTACACTATTTTATAAATATGATGATACAATTTTTTATGTCTTAGTTTTTATGAAAAGTTAAATAAAACGAAATCAATACAAATCAAGTATGTTTTCGGATAATTTAAAAACATTATAACGAATTAACCCCTTCCCTGTCCCATGAATCACATATGATACATAACAATTGAAAATCAATTGTTATAATTCTTGGACAGCGAACCTGTTAAAAAACTCTAAGGTACATTTTCAGCTATTGGCGACATGACAAATGGGAATAATATTATAAAAAAGCACACCAAAAAAAACGATTTTGTTTCTTAAAATATAAATTCTAAGAAGTAAAATAAACAAAAGTTACCTCTTATTACACAGTAAAATAAAACTTTTGACAACACAAAATATAGGTACATACTCAAAGCTTTACTTATGAGTATTGGCTCACGGGTTCAAGCCCGTCGTGGCGTGGTTCCCGTGGGAATATTGGAATAAATTGTATCCTATATTTCAATCCAGACTATAAACTACATACCTATATGCCAAATTTTATTTAAATTCGATTAGCGGTTATGGCGTGATTGAATAACAAAACAACCATACTTTCAAACTTACACATTGTACGATTATTTTGGTAGGATCAGAAATCTTATTTTCAATTTATTGAAGGGTCTACTGAGCTCAATACTTTCCCTTTTTGGGACAGTGTGCTTGGTCGTTTTAATCCTGACATACTTGGCTAAATTATTCTTGTCCATTTCTAACAAAAATTCAAACAAATATTAAGACATTTTGTATAGAAAACATGGACGTGGAGTGTCAGAGGCTCCAGCTCAATTAATCAAGCACATTACTCAAGTATTTTGAAGCTGACGACAGACTTACTCTCATATTTATCGAATTGGGATATGTCCTTTCATGATATTGTGTTTGTGTTAATAATTAATTAAAAAATAAAAAAAAAACTACATTATTTTTGTTATAATATGGAAGGTACTGCGCAGATCTGTGCCTGTGGGCGCGAGGAAGTGGCTGATTAGTGAGATCCATATGTAGGGAGGAGCCTGTGAGACTACACGTCCATACTTAAAAGTTAATATCAAATTTGAAGCAAAACTAATCATATTTAAGTAAAATGTCTACGCGTACAAAGCTGCAGGCGATTAATTGTCCAGTAGGGCAATTCGAAAAACTATCGAAATAGTATCGAGCACGTAATGTCAAAAAATGTAGTTCCGTTTACGTCCGGTAGGAACGCTGCTGGAACATGTCATATATTTTTTTTACTTTAGGTACTTGCACGTCACTTACTCCAAAGTTATTCGCGCTAGGCCTACACTAAGTAATTATTTATTAATGCTAATAATTATATTAATGCTTCAAATTTCTTGAATTATATATAGCAAAAAAAAGTAAGGTCGTCTATTCTGTTTCACGATTACGAGAACTTGGAGTTCTCGATATAAAGTTAACATTTAACTTGAATACGCTTGTAGATTTTTTAAGGAAATTAATTAAGATTCTCTTCATGAACTTCTTTTAGAATAACATAAACGATTATATTGAAACAGCGCCGCTTGAAAAAGGTAAAAGTTTATTAATTAGTTTCAGAATGTTGATTTAAATGAAGTTGCTGAAAAATTACCATTTTTTTCGTTTAATGTATAGGACGTTCAATTATTTTAGGACTTTTATGTTCTTATTTATGTTTCATTTTAATTAGGTAGGTATGAGTTTTGTCAATACTAAAATATAAATTGTACGATGATACACATAACACAATTATCAATAATCTACTTCCAAATCCTAGTACTACAAACATAAAATGACAAAATGGCTTCCTTTTGATAGAATAAGGCGTTACTTGGCGGAAAGCCATATATTAGTAGAAAACGAAAAAAATGTAGCTTAATTCCGCAAGAAAACTTACGTGAAAGAAGCACCGCCCGCCCGCCGTAAATAAATGCAGATGCAACACAGTGATACACCTTGCACCTTCACCGACTACTCTACACGTGTTTCGCCCACACACGGAGCATCCTCCGGAGTTGTTAGACCGTGTAATACCAGCACCGAGCGGTGCACGAGTTTTCTTGCGGAATCAAGCTAAATATTTTTACAAATTCAAATTAAACCAAACTATATTTTCTTATATGAATGTAATCATACAGCTCACGCCTAAGTCAAATAGAACGATTAGGCAGAGATTATGGACTGCCACTATGACTCATACACTAACACACACACACACACACACACATACACCCACACACACACCCACACACACACACACACCTACACACACATTTTATGTTTTTCTCTCTTTGAACTTCATTTGAGGTATTTTGAAATTGAAATAGTTTCTGTAACAAATACTTTTTTCAGCCTACCCAGGGTTACAAGTCACGATAATACTGCTTCTTAGTCAAGTCATACGTCAACTAAGGATTTTGAGCTTCATATTGTCAAATTTGAACGAGTTGGCCACAGAAATAATTCAAGATCGAGACGACAGATGGCAGGAAGTGTGCACCGCTGTTCTTTCACAGTGCGTTGATCATTATATCAAATTAAAAAGGTAAATAAAATATGTATTAATCCTAACCTAATATTATAAATGTGAAAGTGTGTTTGTTTATTTGTCCTTCCTTCACGCTCTAACTAAGTAACTAAATCGACTTGATTTTTGGCATTGAGTTAGTTGAGAGGACGAAGAGTAACATAGGCATATACTTTTTTCGCGATATTGTCACGGGAACGGGTACCACGCGGGTGAAACCGCGGGCGGCCGCTAGTTTAACAAACATGCATACAGGGTGTTAAAAGACCCATACCGAAGCCGTAATATATGCATAGTGTACATCAAACTTAATAAGAATATGTAAAAAACCGAAACGCGTGCAATAACGTGTGCGTGTGTCTAGATGGTACGAGTAGGCAACGGGACGCAGTTTTATTGATTGGTTTTGATATTAATGTGTCTTTGTAGCTTTAAACAACAATCTTTAAAAATATATATTGACTTTGATCCTCAATAACTCCTCGCCCGCTACTCACTGGCTGTGGCTGCTTCGGCGTTTGCACAAATAACTAATTGTAACTTTAAACGATAATCTCTAAAAATAAATATTGACTTTGATCCTCAATAACTCCTTAACTATCAGGTTCCCAGATTTGGCCCCATTTGAGAATGTGATAGTAACGATGGGGAGAATACGTGGTTATCGTTTTCGTTAAGAGTATTTTAACACCCTGTATACAACACACCATAGATTCCTTGCTAATTTTCAGCACATCAAAGGTGTAGCTTGAGATTGAAATATATAAGGCGAAATGGAATTTAATAATAAAATTTTAAGGGGTGGTCAGGTCAAGTGTTTGCAATCTAAGAAAAATAATAAAAAAATCTAAAAAAAAATTTTTCTCCTAATAAAAAAATAAATTACGAGTTCGTAATTTACCTACTAGTTAATATTTTAAGTGTATTTTATTCATTATCAAACTTAATTAAACCTTGAATAATGAAAAAAAAACCATTAAATAAACTATTTAAAAACAGCTGATATTAAGCTACACTGCGCTGCGCGGCGCGGCGCGGCCCGCCGCGGCGCCCGGCCGTCAACCCGGCCAGTCAGCTGAGAGCCATAAGTACCTACCTACTATGCAGCAAAGCTACCGCCTGGGCTGAGACCTAATTATTTTCTTTTCACAACTAATTTGAACGATTCGTTTCTAAGGTACAGTTAAGGCAAACAATCAATTGCAAGATCCAGACAAGGCCACATTGTAGTGACAAACAACACATGTTATGAGCGTTGAGGTGAGTATTATGCTGTGATGAGTCTTATTTAAGCTGTGACGTGACTTTATTATTCAAACTTCCCTATTAAAACAAAATCAAGTTTCAAATAAGTTTTGGTTAATAAATAGGTGTAGGTAAGTATAAGTAGGTAAGTAGTACTTACATGGCGTCGAACAGCAATCCAGTTTACTTAATAATAATATGCGTACAGCAAAAGGCGATAAGCTTTCCATCACACTTAACAGGCTTTAGACTGACAAAGTAATGTAATAATAATTATGTATACGGACAGTTGTTAATTGGTTAAAGGACCTAGATACTAGAATACTTTTATGTTCAACAACGCTCCTGACGAAGCCACCGACAAAACTCTACTCGAGCCGAGTAATCAGGAGTCATCAATTCCTGAACTCGCGTGTAGTGGTAGGGATGGAAAGTGTCCTCGTCGTGAAGAGTTCGCCACGCGTAGTACTGGCTTACTCCGAAAATTCTGGCAGCATCTCGAGTACTGGCTGTTTCGTGCTCTTCGAAGAATTCCACGATCCGTTCTTCCACTTCAGCTGACACCACTCTTGGTCTACCAGCATCAACTGGCGGTGGTGGATCCAAACGGCCATGTTCTCGGAAACGGTACACGGCATTCAGTATGGTGCGGTGACTGAGGCGCACTCCGAACCTCTCCTCGTAAAGCCGCGCAGCACTGCTTAACACTGCTACTTTCACGGTAACAAAATACCATTTCAAGGTACTCTCGACTAGTATACCTCCTAGGCATTTTTACTAACGCGCGTCGCGACCTGATAGCACAGAATGCACAAGGAGACTAACTAAAGAAAATATCAAATCAAAGTAAAGCGCGAAATTTCACGTGATTATTAGGGGTGGGACACGAGAAAAAAAGAAAAAAATATTAATTTGTGTCCAAGTTAATATTTTCCAATATTTTTCTATTTAAAATTTACCATAAGTATAAAAATAGCATTAAAAAATGCAAAATCATAAAACATTAATTATTTTTTCAGGCACATATTATCTTGGTTTGCATTGCTTCGCAACTTTTTGTTTAGTCTGATCACATAAATATCTGGGCAACATCTTGCTCTAGTAGGCCTTATCTCTTACTGGGGATATAGCTAACTTATTGATAATATTGATATGATATATCACACATAGAGGCTTTCGTCGTGCGTGATACGTTAAAACTTGTATAAGTAATTAAGTTTATTACAAATTCTTTCACAATTACAAAGTGATTTTATGCAAGCCTTTAATTATCTTAGCCATCGTCTACTTCCAAATTAAGACATAAGCAGGCCATACACACAAGTATGGCCTGCTTTAGGAAAAATAATTACATTTTTTTTTATGAATCTTTCTACAGAATAATGAAACTAGGATTACAGAATTTACACACCCAAATTGACTACCGTAATAATTTACAATAGATAGATAAGAAGTTTACTTGCTACATAAAAATTAAAATCAATAGGCAAAGAGGCAGCTCTAAAATAGCGGCTTTTCTATTGATGATTCATATTGCATGCGGTTTCATTGATCTACCGCCACTGTCATCGCCGACAAACGATGCCGCCACGGCCGCCAAACGCTACCTATCGCTTTTCGGCACCGTCCGCGTCGCTCGGCGGTCAATCAAAAAAGTTAGTGACTCGAAGATGATTGTGGTGTGCAGACGTGCAGTTGCGTGCCGCGTGCGGGCTGCATTTTCGTTTACGATATCGATCGGCAAAATGTGTACTAATAAACAAGCAAACGTGAGAAAAGTACTAACCAGACAGTGTCTCAGTGAGTGTAACAACAAATTAGTGTGTAACCCATCAATCAGTGCAATAAGGTTAATTAAGGAGTGTTGTGATGTATGAGTGAATGTGGTCGACAGCGACACAGGATAATGTATCCCTTTTTTGTATGCAGAATATGCAGATGATATCATCTGAATGGAGCTAACTATTAAGTAAGTGAATGTAACTATTAAGTAAACTGGATTGCTGTTCGACGCCATGTAAGTACTACTTACCTACTTATACTTACCTACACCTATTTATTAACCAAAACTTATTTGAAACTTGATTTTGTTTTAATAGGGAAGTTTGAATAATAAAGTCACGTCACAGCTTAAATAAGACTCATCACAGCATAATACTCACCTCAATGTTCATAACATGTGTTGTTTGTCACTACAATGTGGCCTTGTCTGGATCTTGCAATTGATTGTTTGCCTTAACTGTACCTTAGAAACGAATCGTTCAAATTAGTTGTGAAAAGAAAATAATTAGGTCTCAGCCCAGGCGGTAGCTTTGCTGCATAGTAGGTAGGTACTTATGGCTCTCAGCTGACTGGCCGGGTTGACGGCCGGGCGCCGCGGCGGGCCGCGCCGCGCCGCGCAGCGCAGTGTAGCTTAATATCAGCTGTTTTTAAATAGTTTATTTAATGGTTTTTTTTTCATTATTCAAGGTTTAATTAAGTTTGATAATGAATAAAATACACTTAAAATATTAACTAGTAGGTAAATTACGAACTCGTAATTTATTTTTTTATTAGGTGAAAAAGATTTTTTTAGATTTTTTTATTATTTTTCTTAGATTGCAAACACTTGACCTGACCACCCCTTAAAATTTTATTATTAAATTCCATTTCGCCTTATATAAACATCACTCTCATTAGCTACATCTTAACGACGCCACATCTGGCATTGATTGGGTCTTAGATGTTGTCCAGAAACAATAGTGACAGATTATACATCCGTCGTCATTGTCATCGTTAATTTCTGACATTTTAAAATTAGAAATTAATTTTATTTTCGGACATAATATGATATTAATTAATTTTAATCTTCATTATTATTATTATTGTTTTGCACATCCATTATGGGTAAAATATGACTGACTAAATATTGTACTCTTGTGACCTCTTATGTACTCATATTTATGCAAATAAATTAATTGAATTGAATCGTCAACAGCCATTTGTCCCTACTGCTAGGGCACTGGCTTTACTTATGCATGGATAAGGCGAACGGGCCATGACCCACCAGGCGGGCCCAATGCGAATTGGTGGGTTTTAACGACTGCAAATGCAGACGGGACCAACGGCTTAACGTGCCTTCCGAAGCACGGAGGAGCTCGAGACAGTAAATTTTTGGTTACCCATCCCGTGACCGACCATTGCGAAAGTTGCTTAACCTCAACAATCGCAAGCCGAGTGCGTGAACCACTGCGCCACGCGCTCCTCAACATCCAACGATATTAGTTATTAACCTACATTACTGCCTATATTAATTTTAATAATAGGCCCTGTCTAGTGATAGGCTTTTATTATCTGCATGCACATTCTATGTTTTTTCATTCAATCTCAGTTTAGTTAATTAATCTTATATAATGATCCCGCAGGGGCAGAGATAGGTCTTTTCTTTCCATTAATGGTAACGAAACCAAATATTAATGAATTATTATTATTTCAAACAATCATTAGGCAGCCATTTTATTGTCCCCACTTCTGAGGCTCACCGTTCCTTATCGATGGATAAAATAGACTGCCCACCACGCGGGACCAATTGGTGAGTACAGCCGAGACCAACAGCTTGACGGGCATTGTAAACTTGGCGTCAAAGTAAACTCGTCACCTTTTAAAAAATTCCATATATTAAAAGTAAATTCGCCACCTATGGAATTTGTGTGTTAATTCGTCACCGCTCACAAAAGAAATTTATTTTTAAAATACTACCGGTGCTGTGGCGAGTTTACACATTATTTTTTGCCGTTTTTTTATGACGAATTTATTTTGATGGTGAGTTTACAATAACTCAGGCTGACGTGCTTTCTGAAGCACAGAGAAGCTCGAGATAGTAAACATTTTGTCACCCATCCAATGATTGTATCTAATCTTGATTTCTTTAACGATAATGTTGTTGTTTGTTATGTTTAAAATTTATAACGCTGAAAAGATGAGAAATACACATTTAGTTAATTACCTACTAAGAGAATAATGACTAGAATACTATCTCCTCAATATTATTTGCGTAGTTTGCTAGAAATTTGCAGTGCCGTCATAAAACCCAATGATGGCGTTGCAAATTTTAAAACTTGACTAAGTATGTACAGCAATAAATATATAAAATATACGAAAATTATAGGAACAGATAATACAAAGACCTAATTAATGATCACTAATTACTATTTGTTCCAGTTTCAGTAACCGTCTCAACGTCATTTGCCGTCCATTCTATTTGACTTTGATTCTTGTCGCTATAATGTTTGTTTGCATGTGTTCTGTGAAGATAGCCATTTCTGTAAGTACTATTTTTTTATGAACAGCGGGGAGACGACCTTTATCAAACCATGAAATGGCAAAATAAGCAGCCCCCCTCCGCCAGTGTACGTTGCCCTTGTTGAAACGCTTCCTCCAGGGCATAATCCACCGTGGCGTGGCCAATCTCGAGATAATCGCCGGCGTATCCAGGTTGGCCGCTGCAAGCACAACCTGCACAAATGGGGATACATGGAGAACCCGCAGTGCGAATGCGGAGAGCCCTCGCAAACAATGTCGCACCTTCTGGAGTGCCCCCTATGTCGCTCCACCTGCAGCGAAAGTGCCAATGGGAGCAACCGATAGTGCAATTCAAGTTGCCATATACTGGGCCAATAACCGCCTCTGTGGTCTAGTGGTAACAACCACCGATATCAGACCAAAGGGTCCCGCATTCGATTCCCAGAGGCGGGTACATATTGTATTATGTTTGGTTGGTGGTACGAAATTGTTGTGAGTCCGCCTGGCTAGCTACCACCAATAACAACAATGTTTTCAGCATTGTTGTGTTCCGGCAGTTAGAGATAAGATAGCCAATTCCTCAGTGGTTGAAGATTGCGGGAGAGCCTCGCTTCTATCTTCAGCCTTATCAATACTAAAATCAGGTATGATGAAGGCGAAGAGTCTTCCCGTCGTGAATTAAAAAAGAAAAATAAATAAATATAATACTTAAGGCAGAAGCGCGTCTCTCCCGGAATCCTTAACCATAGAGGTCTATATTACTTAGCTGTCAACTAATCATTAAATCAACGAGTTGATAGTGACGCAAACTTTTGTTTTTAACTCTATCGACAATTAAATAATCAAATTCTAATGAACTTTGGAAAATGATAAAAATAACTTTGGTATAGGTAGTTGGTTGTATTGTAATTATTAATATTCACCCGTTACCGTATACGATGTCTTACTTTATCATGTGCCATAAATTACTAGAGAAGATTATGTAAAATAGAAGGTTTTTTGTGTTTTAGGATAAGCTGTCGTTGGACACTATAAAATATTATATACACGAGATGTCCTTCATATTGGTTGTCATGATGTTCTGTTTTCTCGGTCAGCAAGTCGATAATGAGGTAAATTACTATCGTTGATATCTTTTAAAATTTGTTTAATAAATTTATAAGTAATCAATTTGATTTCAATAAAGACAATTAAAAACACAACTCAACACCCCCAATCCAAAGAAATACTCATAAAAAGTTATAAATAATATTTATTTACTCTTATTACTTAATGAGGGCTTTCCCTATTAAATCGGGGATAAAGCCGAATCTCCCCGAACACACTTATAACTCATTTAAAATTATTAATTTTCACAGACGTCTGTGTATCTGGCGGATAAAGAGATCTTCATAAACTATAGCTAAGAGCTATCTCGATCATGCTAGCTTTAAAAAAAAACCTCATCAAAATTAGTTCAGTCGTTAAGGAACTACGTTGCTTCGGACAGACAGATAGACACACACGTCAAACTTACGAGTATGACACCCTTCTTTTGCGTCGGGGTTTAACAAGAAAAAGAGCGAAATAATGTATGAACACAGAGACCACACGTAACAAAAAAAATATATTCAAACACTAAACGACAGAAAACAAATAAATTACAAAATTAATGATTTAAGGTTACTAGGTTCCTACCACAGTGTTAATCAAAATTCAGATACATAGTTAGGAAAGAAAGATACAGACAATAACTGTGTGTCAAAAAATACATTTTGTTTGTTTTTTATTTGTAGTGTGAGAAACTGGAACAAACAGTCACTGATAATTGGGTGATTTACGACAATAAACACAAAACCAATATAAAAATATTCAAAATGGCATTGGGTCAAAGGATGCCAATTTATATCTTTGGATCTATACCGCTGTCATTGCCTACTTTCACATGGGTAAGTTATCTATCCTCTCAAGTGGGTACAGTTGCAATAGCCGTGAAGTGCTTAGTGTCGCTTTGTTATACTTGACTATGTAATACTTAAACATAAACCTATTTAATTAGATGGCAATTTTTATTGTCTTTCTAAATCAGTCATTTGATTTTCTGCATCTATTGTGGATCTCGAGAAAAATGGAAAAATGTGGCGATAGGTACGCCGGGAAAATAATCCCTGATATACACTTCACGGTTGCTTTTGTAGAAGTACACACTAGAGGAATACGTATCAATATTTGTATGTATCTCCTCAATACGTTCCGAAACCATTGACCAAATTGTGATGAAACTTTGGTACGGGTGTTTTGGAAACCCGCGAGGATTCCTGGCCCGAAAATCTATATATTTCTTTATAATTTACTTGGTATTGCAAATCATGCTGGGTACAGCTAGTTTTAAATAAATAATGCTAGATATAAATAGTTCATGTAGTTGTAGTTGTTTAGATGTGCAAAGTAGTATATAATTGTTCGCATTTTCTTTTTCTCTTTCAGTTCATTAAAACGGGAATGTCATTTTTTACTTTGGTAATGTCAGTACTTGAAAATTAAGGCAGGCATCTGACGAAAAACTGTAAAGCATAAATAATTTATTTAAATAAAGTCAAGAGATATACTCGTAGCTATTGTGAATTCATGTTTTACAATAAATTAGAAAAGATGCAAAAATAATGACTGTGTCTTTATTATTTTTATTTTAACTCTTTGTCGTCTCAGTCACATGACACCCACTGCTGGGTATAGGCCTCCCCCAAGGATCTCCACGACGATCGGTCCTGTGCTGCCCGCATCCAGCGGCTTCCCGCAACCTTCACCAGATCGTCGGTCCACCTGTCGGGGGCCTACCCACGGAGCGTCGTTGGTTGTATAGAGTTAGTTGAAAGAACGGAGAGTAACTTAAGGTACGTTTTATTACGATATTCCCACGGGAACATGCGGGCGAAGCTAGTATATAATAGTACCTACTAGACGTACAAACATTTCGCTTTGTACAATTTTAAATTCGTGACTGTTTTTGAGTACAGTAACATACTCTTTCGAACCTCAAACTTGTGTTTTGCGTTGAAATATGTCACTATGAACACTATTTACCTTGCTCTTAATAGTTTAAGGATTGTCAGTCCTTAAGCCCGGCAGCTGACCTACCGATTTTATTCTGTTCTAGTAGAATAATCTAGCTTAAAATAGAATCCGGGTTCATCGTCACCCACAGCTCGGTAACAACCCGGCACCGGCGATTTTGCCTCACTACGCCTGCAGTTGTGCGATGTTGCCCGGTTGCTTGCAGACCGACCGTTTTTGCCGATTCGAGTCAGTAGTAGCCATACACTCTATTTTGTTCTGACTAGAATAGTTCAGCCAGCGTAGCATGCGCACCGCGACTCGCTGTCGACGCTTATCTCGCGATGTCTGTCCCGCTCATATCAGTACGGTGTGAGCGGGACAGACAATACGCTCGCGCGAGAAAAGTGTCGAGAAAGCTTTATCGAGGTGCTCATGCTACGCATGCAGGAAAGGAGAGGCCAGACAGCAATATAAAATATACCACACGTCACACTCCTACCGACCCGAACCGGCAAGAACGCCCGGTCAGCAAGTGGGTAGTGAGCCAAAATCGCTGGCGCCAGGCTGTGTGTGACGATAAATGATTCAAATCTGTGGTTGACCGCTCTTCCCAGAACAGAACAGAATCAGTACAGGTCTGTGGCCGAGCTCACATTCTAGTTTCACAACATTTCAATACATTTTTGACCTGTTACAGGCAGAATAGAATAGAATCGGTAATTTGCTAAGTCTAGCGACTTGGCAAATTAGCTTAGCGCGGCCGAATCGAATCAGAATGTTAATAGGTGTCGTCTCGCTGTACTGACAGAAACTGGTCCGAACTAAACGGCTTTATGATGAAATTAGACGTTGTTAACCCCTACACTGTCAAGCAGACGTTAAAAATTTATAACCTTTCATTGCCAGCGAAAGGTTTGAGCTGTTGTCATCATATTCTGAGGGACGTCCATACTTCTGAGGGATGCATTCTCTGTAAGGAGATAAGGATTGATAAGGAGAATAAGCCATGTCTACCAAGCGGGTAAAAAAGGTGGATTGGTGGGTTTTAACGACTACACAAACAACCGGTGAGTATTGATTAGATGGAAGTGCGCCTTTCCCGGAATATCCTCAACTCGCTATCTTATCTATGACTGCCGGAACCCAAAAATGCTGCAAACATTGTTGCTATGACGTCAGACATAGATAGGGTGGTGGTAGCTAGCCAGGCGGACTTATAACAAGTCCTGCCACCAACCAAACCGAATACAATATGTACAGTCAGGGAACTTTGGGAAACGTATATTATTCAAATGAAATAAATTATTTGTGATAAAGTTTTTTTATATATTTATAAATGAAGCTCCTTAAAAAAACTTTACTGGTCAACCGGGTAGTTCCCCGACTGTACCGCCACTGGAAATCAAACCCGGGACCTCTGGGTCTGATACCGGTGGTTGTTACTACTAGAGCACTTATCCCAGTGACTATCCGAAGCACGGAGGAACTCAAGATACAAAATTTTTTATCACCCATCCCGTGCCTGACCTTTGGTTGCCACGCGAAAAGTTGCTTAGTCACCACAATAGCTGGCCGAGCGGGAGAACTATTGCGCCACCGAAATCCCCCGCTATCGAATTACAAAAACATGCTTGTGAATTATTTGAAAGAAATGGGTTTTACTTTTATAAAAAAACTCTTCGTTCAATTAATTTGGCAATTACCTAAATAAGAGTTGCACACATTTAATCAAATTCAATTGGTACGTAAAACAGCGAAGGGTTGTGTTTAATAAATTATTGTAAAACAAAAATAATTGATGCGAGAAAATATAGGTAAGAACAAAATTTTCACAATTATTAATAATAATAATAATAAAAAACTTTTATTGCACACGATAAATACAAGACAAGTACAAAGAAAAAATATTATTTCATTTATTTATTTATTTAATACTTAGTGCACATTGTACAAAGGCGGACTTAATGCCTTAGGCATTTTCTACCAGTCAATGTTAGGGTGATGTGGAGAAAACAAGAAGTAGGGTGCATAACCATTGTAAAAAAAACAACATAGGAAATAAAATTATTAATTGTAATAATAAATAAAATATACAATTGTTGTAATTTAAAAAGGGTTTTGTTATAATTTGCTAAAAATAATTATTGTTTGTTCGTATTATACATTAATCTTATTTTATTCCAATTTAATATAATAGATTATAATTATTAAAAGCTGATCAACTGACCACTTTTCAATGCTATGCTTCATGTTGTTGCAAACAGCCAATCAGGTTCGAGTGTGGTGGGGCGAACTGAGTGGGGATTGTACCCCGACACGGCTTGGCCTGACACATTCGGGTCAGACTTCAATTGTAACTCGCAGTGAATAGTGGTCTCTACTTATGCTGCCGAATTTATTGATGAGTGTATGTCGTAAAGTGTAACAAGTGCTTCGTGTAATAAAGGTTGTTATTATAATATCCGAGTGCTTTATTTTTACAAAATCTCAGAAGTGCGACACGCCCGCAGGACACGAAATAAAAGGTATGTAAATAATGTTATCTAAAGATTATTTAATAAAAAAAAAAGGAAATACAATATTTTGCCAGATATTTTGTTATTAAATTTATCTTCATATCAGCGTTAAAGTTTATTAATTTGCATTCACATATGTTTTTGGATGTTAAAAAGAATATTGTGTCCATCTTGTAGTGCGCTTGATTGGGGCTACTCTCCAATAGTGCTGCTTGATTAGATGCAAATAATTATTTAAAAAAAAGTAAAGTTTATGTACGCTGATAATATGTTTTTGGATGTTAAAAAGAATATTGTGTCCATCTTGTAGTGCGCTTGATTGGGGCTACTCTCCAATAGTGCTGCTTGATTAGATGCAAATAATTATTTAAAAAAAAGTAAAGTTTATGTACGCTGATAATATGTTTTTGGATGTTAAAAAGAATATTGTGTCCATCTTGTAGTGCGCTTGATTGGGGCTACTCTCCAATAGTGCTGCTTGATTAGATGCAAATAATTATTTAAAAAAAAAAGTAAAGTTTATGTACGCTGATAATAAGATATATAGGTTTCTAAAATTTAAAATAATTATAACTAATGCATGGATGTAAATGAAATTAGAAACCAGTAGTTTTGGCGTCATTCCATCCGCCTCCAGGTGGCGTGGCCGGATGCGCCTTTTAGCTTACACCGTTTGTAAGATTTGACAACATCTCTGTCTGTGTGACTTGTACCACTTGTAATTTTAGGGGCTAAACGCGCCTCTATATAACAATGCTGGACCTACCTTGTGCTCATATTTCTAGATTCACATTGAGTATACTGAACTAGACACGCTTTTAGTTTACAAGGCTAGACGCGCCTTTGGGTTGTAAGGCTAGACGCGCCTTTGGGTTGTAAGGCTAGACGCGCCTTTGGGTTGTAAGGCTAGACGCGCCTTTGGGTTGTAAGGCTAGACGCGCCTTTGGGTTGTAAGGCTAGACGCGCCTTCACTTTACAAGGCTAGACGCGCCTTTGGGTTGTAAGGCTAGACGCGCCTTCACTTTACAAGGCTAGACGCGCCTTCACTTTATAAGGCTAGACGCGCCTTCACTTTATAAGGCTAGATGCGCCTTCCAGAATACAAGGCTAAACGCGCCTTTGGTTTGTAAGGCTAGACGCGCCTTTTGTTTTCTGATGTAGATATGCGTGGTTATAACAGACTTAGAAGCATCTTTTGGATTCTGTTTAAGTTAGTGCTTAGTGGTCACTTATCGATTTCGAACACAATCATAAAAAAAAAAAATCCTTCACTGGAATCAATTAGAAGTTTAGACGTGTGAGTGATCGCTTATGATAGCTACATATACTGTCCAAATGTTGGTTATTTATTTCGTTCTTATTTTACATTTCGAGGTCATCATGGACAAGAACGTCGCAAATACAAGCGAAGGCTGCCGGCGCAAAAGAAAAGCACCACCTACATTGAAGATAGGGGCCAAAGTACGGAGGACAAGTTCAGCTTCAAATTGGATCGTAGAAGAGGTCGAGTACACGCCGAGCACCAGTGCCAGGTTAGAACATTTACCGTTAGGGTCTTCTACTGGGGAAGTTGAAGATATTGTGCCATCTTCAAGTTTAAGTATTGATGACGTGGCAAAACTTCTGTCGTCTTTAAAAAATAGTGACAAGCAGAAGTCAAGTTTTCTTAACAACAACCACCTCAACAATGTTATACCCGAGTTCGATCCTTCGAGCAAAACCCAAAGTGTTGAGGGGTGGATAAGGAAGGTCAATGAATGCGCCAGTATTTACGATTGGGATGAGAGGCAGATCGTACATTTTGCTTTGCAAAAGTTAGTTGGTTTAGCTAAGAAATGGTACGAGGCTTTACCATCTGTTAATTACACTTGGGATGAATGGCAGATCAAGCTAAAGCGTGCCTTTCCAAACGAGCAAAACTACGGTCGGCTTCTCGAGGAAATGCTGGCGCGCACTACACGTAGTAACGAATGTTTAAGGGAGTACTTTTATGATAAGCTTACACTTTTAAACAGATGTGAAATTAGTGGTAGGAAAGCTGTAGACTGTGTTATTCACGGCATTAATGATAAGGCTATTAGAAATGGTGCTCAAGCTTTAAACTGTGAGGAACCTGAAGATCTCCTGAACTTTCTTAACTCTCAACGCCCTTCCGACAACTTTTTTGTTAAAAAACGTAGCGATACTGTTAGTGCCACTCGATTTCACCCTTACACTTCAAATGACAGTAATAGTAGTGCTCCAACGTGCTTCAATTGTAAAACCAAAGGTCATACTTATGTTAAATGCCCGAATCCGTTGGTCAGATGTCAAAAGTGTCAACGGGTGGGGCATGTCGAAGCCACCTGTAGATTTCCTTCATCTAATCGAAATTTAGAAAATAAGCCTACGGTAGATGCTCGTAAAACATTGTCTATTTCCACTCTCAATAATACTAATGATAAATTCTTTAAAAAGGTTGATGTTAATGGTTACAATTTTGTCGCTTATGTTGACTTTGGTAGCGAGTGCAGCTTAATGCGGAAATCTGATGCAGAAACTTTATGCTTAGAAAGGTCTTTAGAAGACTTGCCAGCTGTCAAGGGTTTTGGCAACTCATCTGTTATTCCTCTTTATAAAAGTAATTTTTTTATAAAATTAGATGAAGTAGAAGCTAATGTAGAAGTTCTCGTAGTTAATGACGAGTTTATGCAAACTGCTCTTTTGATCGGACAGGATTTTACTGAACTTCCCTTCGTCGCTGTCATAAAAGATAATACAAAACTAATATTTTACAAAAGCCCAGGTGGTGATTCTCCCACATGTACACAAAGCTTTAAATTGACCGTCACGGTTTCTACAAACGTTAAAAATATAGGTTTGGTCGAGGTTTCAGTAAATAGGCCTTCTTTCACTGGAGACTTATACCTTGAAGGTTACAGCTGTGGCGAGCCTGGTAGAGAGTATCATCTGCATCAAGGGGTATATCGTGTAACAGATGGCAAGGCTCACTTAGTACTGACAAATCTCACCCCCGACACACTAAGACTTGAACCTCATAGTCTGTTGGCAAGGGCCACTAGTTTCATTGAAAAGAAAGTTTGTAATGTTAATCGGATTCATAAAGATGCTACTGCTTTTGAGACTTTGCAGAAAAATGATATCAGGGTAGGTGATGGTGTCGATGGTGAGGTTGTTCAGAAACTATTCAACCTTTTACAGTCCTATCGGGATTGTTTTGCTCTCAATCTCGGCGAGATAGGCTATGCTAAGGATGTCTCTATGAAAATTGATTTAGTCGATGATCGGCCCGTCATATACAGGCCGTATAGGTTATCATACTCTGAGAGGGAGCAAGTTCGCACTATTGTTGAGGAGCTTTTAGAGAATGATATCATTCAAGAGTCCACTTCCGACTATTCAAGTCCTATCCTAATGGTGAAGAAGAAGACAGGAGAGCAACGTTTATGCGTCGACTTCAGGGCACTTAATAATAAAACTCGAAAGGACTGTTTCGCACTCCCACTTATAGAAGACCAACTTACTAATTTGAGTGGTAACACCTTTTTCACCACCCTAGACTTAGCTTCTGGCTATTATCAGGTCCCCATGTCCGAAGAGAGCCGTCGGCTTACTGCTTTTGTCACACCCGACGGGCATTATGAGTTTAAAAGAATGCCCTTCGGGTTGGCAAACGCACCGGCGGTTTTTCAGAGGCTCATTAATAGAGTACTTGGTTCCAAGAGATTTGAGTCCGCTCTCGCTTATCTTGATGATATTTTGATACCATCAAAAGACTTGAATGAAGGTTTTATTAGGTTGGAAGAAGTTTTAAAATTGTTGCGTTCTAATGGTCTAACGTTAAAACTTTCCAAATGTAGGTTTTTTGACAGTACGATAAACTACCTTGGTTATGAAATATCATCTAGTGGGGTGAGGCCCGACGAAACAAAGATAATGGCTGTGAAGAATTTTCCGTTTCCAAAATCTGTCCATGAGGTTAGGCAGTTTCTAGGTTTAGCGAGCTATTTCCGCAAATTCGTTCGAAATTTTGGTGAAATTGCTAGGCCCCTTACAAATTTACTGAGAAAAGATGTGCCTTATCATTGGGGTGAAGTAGAGAGCCGCGCGTTTCATTTGTTAAAGGACCGATTAATCGAGCGTCCTATTTTATCATTGTACAATCCCAAACTTAAGACGGAGCTCCACACGGATGCCAGTTCTCTCGGTATTGGTGGCATTTTGTTACAGTGGCAAGAGAATCCTTGTGTACTAAAACCAGTGGCCTACTTTAGCAGGCAAACAACTCCGGAAGAACGTCACCTTCATTCGTTTGAGTTAGAAACTCTGGCAATCGTATGTTCATTGCGAAAATTTCGAACATATCTGCTGGGAATTCACTTTAAAGTAGTTACCGATTGTCATGCGCTCAGAACAACTCTTGTAAAGCGAGACTTAGTCCCACGTATAGCGCGTTGGTGGCTACAGATAAGCGAATTCACCTTCGAAATTGAGTATCGACCAGGTACTCAGATGGCTCATGTTGACGCGTTGAGTAGGAACTCGAATCTTTCCGAGCCAACTGAAGACCATAACGTTACAGTCTATAGTATAGAGAAAGAGCACTGGCTTTTATCATTGCAATTAGCTGACCCGGACATAGCACGCATAGTTAAAATTCTTAGGCCGAATAACGATGAAGAAGTAAAGGATATTAAAAAGAATTTTGTTATAAAGGATAACAAGTTATACAGGAGAGTAGGTGACAGGTTGTGTTTGGTTGTGCCCCGCGCTGCACGTTTTCAAATTTGTCGGTCGAACCATGATGACATTGGTCACTTAGGTATAACAAAAACTGTTGAGAGGGTTCGGAGTAACTTTTGGTTCCCAAAACTAAGCCGCTTTGTAAGAAAATATGTTGAATCATGTTTAGAGTGTGCGTATAATAAAGATAATGTAGGCAAAAAGAAAACGGGGCACCTCTATCCGATTCCTAAGGTAGACATTCCTTTTCACACTATACATATTGACCATCTTGGTCCATTTACTAGGAGTAAAAAGGGGAATGTCTACATCCTAACTATAGTTGATGGTTTTACAAAGTACATGTTTGCAAAGGCCGTGAAGAGCACAAAAACTAAGCATACTGTAAAGACTTTAACAGACTTATTTAACGATTTTGGTTTACCTTCGAGAATTGTTTCTGATAGAGGTACTTCTTTCACTTCAACAGCATTTCAAAAGTTTTGTGAGCGCCACGGCATAAAACATGTACTAAATGCCATTGCGTGTCCCCGTGCAAACGGTCAGGCGGAGCGATTTAATCAAACAATTCTGCAAGCAATGAGTAAACTAAACATAAATACTGATGAACGCGACTGGGACAGGCAATTAGGGCAAGTACAGTGGGGTATTAACAACACTGTTAACTCGACTACAAAAAAGGCTGCATCGGAGGCCTTGTTTGGTATCAGGTTGAGAGATAGTCTTATGAACAAGCTTGATATTGGCGAGGAGACACTTCCAGTCGATTTACAGTTTATTCGGAACGAAATAGGTCACAATATCCAAACGAGTCAAGAGAAACAAAAGCGCCAGCATGATGCAGACAGGGCCCCCGCTACAATCTATAAGGAAGGAGAATTAGTAAAAATAACCAGAACAAATTTTTACAATAATGGAAACAGTAAAAAATTGTTGTCTAAATTTATTGGTCCATATAAGATTGTAAAGTCTCTAGGAAATGACAGATATAAAATTACAGAAGTTCCTGGATTTCGTAAAAACAAAAAAAAGTTTGATAGTGTCGTTGCAGCAGACAGAATTCGCCCTTGGATTAATTTGGGGTACTCGCGTTCCTTGGAAAAATCTGATGAAAGTAAAAGTGATTCAAGCAGTGATAGCGAGGATAATATTCCTCTCTCGATGTTGCAGCGACAAAATCAAACAAATGATTTAAATGAAAATAATTGTACATTAAAATAACTTTATGATTAATCAAGTATGTACAAAGCTGATTATAAATTCAATAGGATACTTACACACTAAGTTTATAAATTCGTGTATAAATAATATCAGTCTCGAATGTTGTAATGTTATGTGCACCAGGAGGTTGCACATTTTCGGATGGCCGAATGTTGTAATTTAAAAAGGGTTTTGTTATAATTTGCTAAAAATAATTATTGTTTGTTCGTATTATACATTAATCTTATTTTATTCCAATTTAATATAATAGATTATAATTATTAAAAGCTGATCAACTGACCACTTTTCAATGCTATGCTTCATGTTGTTGCAAACAGCCAATCAGGTTCGAGTGTGGTGGGGCGAACTGAGTGGGGATTGTACCCCGACACGGCTTGGCCTGACACATTCGGGTCAGACTTCAATTGTAACTCGCAGTGAATAGTGGTCTCTACTTATGCTGCCGAATTTATTGATGAGTGTATGTCGTAAAGTGTAACAAGTGCTTCGTGTAATAAAGGTTGTTATTATAATATCCGAGTGCTTTATTTTTACAAAACAATTTAAAATATAAATACATATTATACAATTAACTTAAAATAAAAATAAATAATTACGCTACACAAAGTAGCGTTGTATAGATTTCAGACTAATATTAAATATTTTTATATTGCAACTTGGATGTCTCAAGTCATCAAATGCAAATGCCGTAGCACTGGTAGTTACATGTTAGCTACACCGTAGCACTCGTCAGAGCCGTAGCTGATAGATGGCGTGCAAAGGCGTAACTCATGCTCTCGAGTTGTCCCCACGCCCGATAAATTAAACTGGAAACGCAGTCAGCTTAATACGACTGCGGTTTTTGTCTACCCCACAAATAGTAGGATTTCATTGTATACGATGCCATATTTTCACCCAGTTGCAATGACTACGAAAAATATATCCATCGTACTGTATTCAGATTATTTTTCTAGTTAATGCCCCCATTTGTGTTAATGGAATAGCCTCGTAAATATCCCTTCCGTCTTGAATAAATCCTGATTGAATAATCTTTATTTACGAGCTAATATAATAAATGGTTCCGATAGTCATATACTTTGGTTATATTTTATGTTTTTGTGTTCAGAGAAATGCCTTGTCAATATGATAGGATTATGTAGTTTGTTTGTACAACAAATAAAGAATGCGATTCGTAAAGATAACATAGTTGTCTACAATACAATTGCGACTATTTACACTACACAATTATTACTGCGGTATGTCAACACTCTTTGGAATATTTTTTCTTCTTTGCCGACCTAAAATAGCGTATCCTGTAATTGACGTGAGGGTAGATTTTTTAAGAGACTGTCCATTTTCATATTATCGTCTATTATAATGGCATCTACGATCGCCCAACTTCTCGACGAGTGTGGTGATTACGAAAAATCATGCATATGAAGCTATTTGCCATTTGCAGATTCAATATTTACACTAGATAATAAAGATTAAAGTGCCCGAAAAAAATATCATAGCTATTAGCGCATATTTGGAATAAACACAAAACCATGAAATGTTATCGATTTGAAAAAATACCTTAAAGCATTGACTTATATATTACTAGCGTAAGGACCCGTCCAACGGTGCTAAAAAGCGTGCCAAATCGTTGGCCCTAAAATATCAGTTTAGGGCCAACGGCGATTCAGTTGTCTAAGGGAGACTGAAGTTGAAAGACGTTAGCTGTCAATTCATAAAAATGCCGAATTTGTGTAGTAAAATGGTGCAAAAATTATGACCCCATAGTAAACAAGTTCTATGGAATATCGTATCATCCGTAAATAGCTTTACATTATTTGTATTGCATGTCTAACAATTTTATTTAAACGATATTAACTTTTACAAGAATTTTTCGTAGACAGTCTTAACCCTAGAGTGGTCGCGTACTAAAATTATCTGATTGGTCGCGAGGAATATAGTAGTTGTCTGCCAAATATAAATGATAATAGAAAAAATATGTTATTCTATCGGACGATAATAATGTCACAATATTGACTGTCACACTAAAATACGAAGTTAAAAATATCGAAGTACTGAATTCAGAAAGTATAAAAGTTTAAGTAACGTGACCCGCCGTTTCCACTGCCGAAACATTTTCAAGAATCCTTTCAAGAATATGATTTAAACGTTTAGTGCGACAATTGAGCAGCAAATGCAATATTTGACAGCTCCTATCGAGAGGTATTGCTTGGTTATCCTATTAGCAGCCGCACTTTATTTTACAACATGTTTTATTCTAAATGTTCTCTCTACTGGGCTCGCGTAGACATTACATACATCCCAGTCCAGTCCAGCATGCGTAGCATGAGCACCTCGACAAAGCTTTCTCGACAGTTTTCTCGCGCGAGCGTATTGTCTATCTCGCTTACACCGTACTGATATGAGCGGGACAGACATCGCGAGATAAGCGTCGACAGCGAGTCGCGGTGCGCATGCTACGCTGGCAGCGGTGACTTGCTGTCCAGATGAGACTACTGCCCAATCTTGTCTACACGTACCCAGTTACCGGGTCCGAAATTCTGTAAAACTAAGTCCAGTCACTGCCATCGTGTAAATCACGCATTAACTTGAAAGAGTATTTAAGGAGTCGCCCGCTTTATATCCACAATTATAGGTTGACTTCGAGGAATAAACATCTTTAGAATATTATAAACATCACAGATTAGCACTATAAAATGTTTTCGATTGATAGTATTTGAAGTTATTGTAGATGAAACAATTTCAAGAATTTAATCCCTTTTCCCGTATGAACAGTAATGCAAAAAAAATATATATATTGTGATGTTATTTTACCGGGATCAGCAAAATGTAATCCATGCCACCACTGGCAGGGTTAATGGCAGAAGATCAAAGCACTAAAGATGGGACGTTATTATGAACGATTCAAAAAAAACTGAATGAATGAATCATTAGCCTAGTATGAAATGAGACTGTTCAAAATTCCCTTGACAAGCAGCTAGCATAATAATAAGAGTAATCAAAGGTGAAGATTCAAAATCCGAATGTCCTCACGTAATTATTAAAACTCTAAAGCTAGCCAACTTTTTATATTATATTTTAAATATTAATGTTTTACTTTAAATAAATAAATATTAATTACACTCACACCAATTAACCTAGCCCCAAAGTAAGTACGGTAAGGCTTGTGTTATGGGATACTAAGGTAACGGATATAAATTCATATAATTATAAATATATTTATAAATATTTATGTGTCCTCCATGACTCAGGTACAAATGCTCGTATTCACCATACAAACATTTGCCCCTACCGGGATTCGAACTCAGGACCTCACAGGTAGGCGACACCTTGAAACCAGTGTATGTACCGGTCGTCATGAAACGAACGTATTCTTGACATAACGACAGCGCAAACACTTATAGGCTGTCATTGTCAAAGGAACTAAAACCAAGGGAACTAAGACCAAAATGTAACGAAACTATGAAAACTCAGCCGCTCTCACCGATTACCAGGTGCCGCTAGTTTTTATAGGAATACTTGCATAGCGTCAAAGAGTAACTTTTTTCAGTCGCTCCCACCGTTGTACAAATGGCGCTTATTTCTATGGAAATATTTTCATATCCAAAGAGCCAATAGAGTAAAACTTACAGTATGTTTTGTGATGCTACGATAAACATATTGTGAAAAATCGGCTAGAGTTAGAGGATTTTTTCAACTCTTACGAGTTAAATTTTTTAATTTTTTTCATTCACTTTGGACCAGCTGCATTTTAGTGAAGTATTTCTATGGAAAGCTGAACCGTCTCCTTTAGTTCCATAGTTAATTAACTCAAAGAATGGCAGTAAAGCGAAGATAAAGGTAGGTTACGAACGCCGCGTATAGAAGCGAGACAATTGCACGGGTTACGGTGTTATTACCTACATCTTATGTGCATCAAAGTTTGTTGTTATTCGTTAAAATGCACTTATTTGGAAAATATTGAGAAGTTAGTCAATAGTCCCTATATGAGATCATAATATTCTTTGTAAAATAAAAATATTTTTCGTTTATATGAAAAATATTATATAAAAAAATGCAGTGTTGTCAAATTGGGGAGAAAAGATAATTTTAAGTTGAAACAAGCGTGTTCATTTTGTATTAGTTAAACAATATTAGAAAATTTAAAATTAGTACTAGCTCTCCAAATAAATTAGATAAATGATAGATAGGATAGCTCCAATTGAACGAAATCGTTCACTTCTGTAATCTTTTTTGCCCACCTCTGAAACACCTATGCGATGCAAGAAGTACGAGTGAGTTGCTCACAGATGGCTCTGACTTTACTGGTATGAAACAGTTTTTTGTCAAATGTTCAGATGGGCGCATCCTTCCTTTTGAAATCATTGCCTTAAAGTTACGTTTATTTTTCGACTAGAATAAATTTCTTTCCAATTTGATGCATAGAACTGGGCCAAAATTTAAATACATAGCATAAAAATATATCATTGATACCGTGACCGGGTTTTTTTTTGAAATAATGTATATTTTAGAAGTTAATTGGTAAAAACTGATTTAGCGCTTACGATGATTATTCCGCGCAGAGTTCTATCGTCTGTCGGCCCTGACGTGAGGTGACAAGCATTATATTGTTTCATAAGTCAGTCACGTCATGTGTCAGCTTCATTGAGACGAGAGGACTATGGTTCTGGGAGAGGAAAAAAAAGGCCGCGGGTCATAGCGTCTTTTAGATTTTACCGTACAATTTCTTTATACTACAAAATATATTTACTTGACATTGGCAAAATTCGTGAATTTCATCATTTATTGTTTAGTTATTGTGAACTATGAATGAAATAAATATATAAATGTGTAAACCAACGTAGAAAATATAGTAAACAATAATAAAACAATCGAAAACACATATTACAAGCGCTCCGAAGCAATGACGTTCCCGATACCGGGTAGTATAAAATGAATCTTTTGACGATTCGCGTCATATTCGCGTGTTGGTGGCGGTAACTAAGAATAACTAGAATTTAATACAGGATTTTTTTTTGACCAGTTCAACCCAGAATATTATGGTGAGTTAATCTTAGTGACACCATCCACAAACATATAAAAAGCTAAGACGGATTAAGAAAGCGAACGTCGGCGACGATATACTTATCTTGTTAGTGGACGAGTTAGAAAGTGGACGAGATAGGAAAGTGGACGAATTAGGAAGTGGACGAGATAGGATAGTGGACCAGTTAGGAAGTGGCCGAGATAGGAAAGTGGACGAAATCATCCTGAGGGTTATCAATAAAGTCATAACTTGTACAAACGTCTGACAGATAGGCACTCGTAATACTTAACTGTAGTCGTGGGTCCCCTGAATCCACCTTGGTTTTTCAAAGCCATAATTATAGCGCTGTGAGTGCCGCAGCTCTCCCAGCTTCTCAGTACCTTCCTAAATGTTTAGAACGTTAGTATGCTGTAAGACAGCCGTCTTTCAGTAGATTTTCTCAAGGTATGTAATTAATTCCACTTGGGTCCAGTGGGCCCACGACTAAACCTTTTTTATTTCAATGAAACCCGTCTCTTTCGGTAGTCTAAAACTCAATAGGACCAAAAGGAAACTATTTGTTTTCTGCCTCCGTGCTGCCAGTAGCTTATTTGCGTGACATGTGCAAAATTTGTATACATGAATGTAACTAGTCTCGATTGAACTAGTGTCCGAATTTTCGTTTTGGAAACTATATTTCTTGCTTTCTGAGTTTTTGTAAAACAACACACTTTTATTACACCTATTGTCAAGCGGACCATACGAAACGTATACCGAATACCTAATGATATCAACAGAATTTTTAATACTCAATAGTGCTAATCGTTATTAAATTAAAATATTTTTAGTTGAAAGTACCAGGGTAGCATAAGTAACCAGGAGTAATTTTAGATGTTTCGAGAAGTTCTGATTTTATATTTATTTTGTATTAAGCTAGCGGTGACGACGTGACATTGACGAGAGCGGCCATGGTTAAGCGAACGAAATCACCTTTCCCAGTGGGGTGACTGCAACCTCGTCGATTTCAACGCCTCCAAAACAAAAGCGTATCTGTTCACCGCAAAAAGGAGTCCCTTCAACCTGACTCCTACATTCCGGGGTGTATCTGTACCTATTACCGACAGTATTTAGCTTCTTGGCATGGAGTTGTCTTCTGACCTCAACTTCGGCACCACCATCGAGTCCAAGGCTCAAAATGCAGCTAAAATGTCTTAAATAATGTCAAGCGATATTTCACCCCAGGACACCTTTCAACTTTCTTTAAAGCTCAAGTTCGAACTTGCATAGAATATTCCACCTCTGGGACGGCTTAGCGAAATATCAGCTTGTTGCTCTGGACACGATCCAACGAAGAGCTGAGAGGCAAATTTTTACAGACTATACCTTAAATAGGGTGCTCATGAGCTGCAAGAGCTCATACCACCATCCCCCTTCTATCACCGGACATCCTGACGCACTGCGGGCTACCACCCTTTCTTGGTTGATATTACTAAATGTCGCACCAAGCGCTACTCAACAGCTTTTATATTGCGCACAGCAAAGGTGAAACTCCCTCCCTACGTCTGTACCTCTGTCACCTTCTGGGTTAGCTCGCTCCACCTGTCTTTAGTTCCGGGTTAGGTTCAAGAGCGAACCCATTCGTAAGAAAAAAAACCTTGATTTTCTCCATCTTACTTTATGGCACTGAGCCCCAGACTCTGAAAGCAGCGGATTTTTCTCCCATCGATGCATTCGAGATGTGGTGCTGGCGGAGGATGCTGCATGTAAGCTAAACAGAGTTTCGGTCCAACCACTCTATATTGGAGGAACTGAAAAAGAGAGCGACTATCTGCCACTGCCATCCACAGATCTCTCCAGTTCTTTAGTCATGTGGCCCGGCGAAACCCTGAAAATCTAAAAAAAATGCATCTTGCTAGGAAAAGTAGAAGGGATCGGGCCGCATGGCCGCATACCAGCTCGCTGGACCGATCTAATAACCAAGAAGATGAATATTCTGAAACACAGGGCACTACATCTTACCGACCGAAACTCGACCACCTAACTCGATCGGGTCACGATCCTCAGCATTAAGGGACCGACTGAAGAGAGAGAGATTTTATAAAAACTATATATATTTATTCAACCCGCGGTTTCACCCGCGTGGTTCCCGTTCTCGTAGGAATATCAATATAAAAAGTACCTTATGTTACTCTCCGTCCTTCAACTTACTCTAAGACGATTTTAATATTTGTTAGATTAGAAGACTATATTATTTGTCATTGTGCATCTCCTCTACTGAAGGTTGGCCGTGAACTCCTCATACTTTTGACGATTTTTTGCCAAGCGAAACAGACGCTCTACGCTGGCGATTCCGGTCCTCTCTCTAATATTACGAAGCTACGATTTCTTTCTTTTGCCGACACGTCGATTCCTCATAATCTTGCCCAAGTCTTGGAGAAGATTGTACCGCTCGTGCCTGAGCACGTGCCCTTTCATTTCGCCTGTTAATGGTTAATGTCTAGGATCATTGTTTTAATAAAATATTGTAAAACAAAAGTAAAAATCTCGATATTCTGATCTAAAATATCTATTATGGCCTCAGTCACCACACATTTCGGAAGTCTAATTATAGTTATATTAGTTATACGGTGGAGCGATTTCTAATTTTTTATTAAGCGATTTTTAAGATTGGAATGTTTTTGGGCGGCCGACGAACAAAGCTAATACAACCGCAAATAATAAGAAAGAATTGGTGCTGCTAGGACACTGGTTAGAGACAGTCATACAATAAACGAAAATCACTCTCGGGAACCCGACTCAGTCCGGCTTGACTGAGCCGGCAACAAACGCAACCATATACGATTAGTCTTCCAAGCTCCGTTATAAGCGCTTCGATATCAGTTTTGCATTAACAGTAAATATCTTGTTTTTAAATAATACTTCCAGTTTCATTGCACTTTCTTAATACTTGGGGATTGTTTTATCATATTTGTAACACACTTTTTTAGAGGTGTTTCCCTTGAGAAATAATAAAGTCTTTTATGGAATAACTGTAGTTTATTCCACTCAAATACACACGATACAATGTATGACCTTAAGAGTCTCTAATCTTAAGAGTCTTAGGTGTCTATTCTACGGGACCGTTGGGGAGCGGCTAGCTCACGCCCGCTTGGCGAGCGTGGCGCATACATGAAACGCTGATTATAACTTTTTAATTTTGCATTTAACAATGCTATTTATTACATGAAACGCTGAATCAACAGAATGGTGTCCCTACACTATCTTTGCCCTATCTCACCATACATGAATTATTTTAATCGACTCTGGATTTTTGTCCCATACATTTTTCGCCAATCTCTTTTACTGCCAGCGTTCAACTTTAAAATGTTCAAGTGTCTTCCAAGCACCAGTCAAAAAATTACTTACAAGAGTGATGTACGGAAAGTCGTACAACGTTCATGTTTGTGTATGCTGTCGACGCGACTATGAAGCAATTGCTCTCAACCAGCACCCCGACCGCCTAACAGTAAAGCTTGTGCTATTGCTATAGCTATCGATTTTTCACACCCCCTACAAAGGCTCTCGCTTACGCTATCACTTTCATATAAAAAATGCAGTAGTGAATCTAATAGATGATTAGAAATATGTAGGAATTAGCCAAAAACCCTATCATCGAAGGGTTTTATGAGAGTTTGAAGTTTGATAGCTATAGCAATACCACACGCTGTACCGTTAGGCGGTCGGGCCGCAGCTCGCACCACGAGAAAGAGCGTAGATGAGTCCATGTGGCATGTTTATAGTTAGATGGTGAAATGTCATTTTTGTCAGCTTCTCATTCTCGCCTGATGCCTGGTTGGAAACGATAGTGTTGTGAAGATAGCTTAAATTTAAGGTGAAATCTGATTTTTTTTCTAGCTTTGTGCCCTCTAACTTGGTCAATAATTGCGAGCTCAATTGAAATATTTAGTTCAAAGCTCAAGTTGATGTTAAGATCAAAACTGAACAGTTTTAGAATAGTGTGATACTGATTAAAATCTAAAATCTACTATTCAATTATGCATGCAAAATTCACAATTGGACGGGGCGTGAATATGCTTTCGAAGCTCGTCTGTATTTTGCATTGCAATTGCGATTTCATAAAGCAATTGAACCATGTATATTTCGTCTGGAAAGTTTTAGTTTCAGTTAGGCCATGTTTTTGGTGAAAGAGCTTTTCTAGGCGGACGCGGTAGCGAGCGAACGACGTGTCCAATGTGTCCATAGCCTAGCAGTTATAGCAGCGATTAGTGTTTAGTAATAGGCTATTTGACAATGCGAAAAATAAAGTGTCAATTACTGTTATCAGTATAAATTATGAGTTTAAAAATGGTTTTTTATTAACGTAAGTTGAAAATAATTATATTTTTTTTTTTAAATCCGTAAATAAAAATCCATTGTTTAAACGTTTTGTCACGTGACACAAAACGCTCCTGATTCGTCGAGTTTATAATGACGTCACCTGTTTGTAAACCTCGCTTGCGTACGTATGTGGATGATATGCAGAATACAGGCAAGTGACGTCACCGAACCCATTGCAGCGCCATATTGTCAAAGTACCGTTTTGGCGCGCTATTTAAATATTAAATTTTTAATTTGATATTTTTCAGCAAATATGTACCAGAATTTAAAAAAAAAACAACCGTTACTGGGTTCCTTAAACTCCACTACATAATATAAAATGGATTTTCAAAACCTGTCAAAAAGCCTATTATATTATACAAGTCACATCCAAACTGCATTGGTTTTTAGCAAATGCTCTATAAATGGAAGGCCAATCGAGCTATTTTTAACGAGAAAAGCTAATGATGAAGTTTTCTTGCTAAATAATAACCTTGTTGAAATATTCGCTAAAAAAGCACATGAAATTATGATTAAGATAATACGACCTGGGGGCTAATTGTCTAATTTTAAAACTTATCGCAATCTCTTTCAAATTCTTCATCTGAAAGATATGATATAAGATATACATACTTCAAACCGTCACTATTTGACATTTGATAGGGATTGTGATCGGGACGCGTTTTGAAAGGTATCGAATGGACGAAATTGAACTGTCTAAGCAAAGTGACACTCGAAAATATATTTCAAATGTATGGAGAAGTGTCAAATAAAGTGTCATTTAAAACATCATTCGTTCCGAAAGGGATTGCGACTATAAGTTACACAATTCCATAAATCACTATCACAATCACAATACCTTTGATATATGGGTTGTGATACTTATGATAAATTTTAATTTAGCCACAAGTGAATTCTCAGTTGGAATTCACTTGAGGCCGAGTTGACTTTTTCCAATATTTTTCTATTTAAAATTTACCATAAGTATAAAATAAAAATATCATAAAAAAGGGATTGTGATAGATTTTGAAATTAGAGAATTAGGGGGCAGCATAGGGCATGGTTTAAATAAATAATAAAAATGAAATTGATTTTTATATGGGCTGTTACAAGCACCTAGAACGTTTCTACGGAGGGAGAATTGTATCGAGAATAACCAACAAGAAGCTTGTCAGGGGCTGTTTTTTTACATAGACTGACGCACATCAACTAAAAGTTATTTTAACTTGAAAAAGTCTAGAGATCATCTGGTAATTTTATTTGAATAATTCAGTAAGAAAGTTTTCGTTTAACCTTTCTACGGTAAATTGGTTTAGAACACTATATTCTGGGTAATTTACTGAGAAAATTTTATGCAAATTTCTTTATATTAGCAAAGGTTGAGTTCACTTTGTATTGTTAAAAATATTGCTTTTCTGTTCAGAATTTTATAAGGTATAAAGTTAGTTAATAAACTAATAAATTCAATAAAGTTAGTAAAATGTTTAACCTTTCTATATAAATATAATATAAGGTTAATATTGTTCATTCATTATATATTATTGTCGTCAATGTTATACTCGGTTACGATATAAAAAAAAAGCTGATTTATTTGTAAAATCGGCAAGAAATACCTACTGATTTCTAAATACCTACAGTTTCAGGTTCTACAAAAACATCTACCACAGGTTCTTGTGATATTTAGTTATAACACAGAATGCTAAATAGTACAAGTAGTTATACTTTTTTATGATTTTGTAATTTTTGCATTTTTTAATGCTATTTTTATACTTATGGTAAATTTTAAATAGAAAAATATTGGAAAAAATTAACTCGGCCACAAGTGAATTCTCAGACGGGAATCGAACCCGCGACCTTTGGAAATCCGGTCCAATGCTCTAACCGCTGAGCTACCGAGACTTATACTTTTATACGTTATACTTTTATTGACATCATGCATATGAACTGTTTTTATTTCTGTATATCTCGTACACTTCAAAACTACGGTTTTGTGCTAACATCATATAAAGAAAAGAACAACGCTAAATGAACCGGTAATTATTGGTCGAGAACCGGTTAGAGCCGTTTCCAGAACAACTCTATTAGGTTTTGCGGTCTACCTATGAAGTCCTCGATTTCCGCGCATATCATCTTATCCATTGAAAAAGAGGAGTTCTTTATGGATACCCGAACCAAAGAATACTAACTAATAGCTCGAACATTAAGATTTTAAAATGATCTGTATTTAGTTAGGTAAAACTCTATATTTCGGCAGCTTACATTGTTTTTTATTTTGGTATGACGACTGATTATTATTTTTTTCGGCAGCTAGCACTCCAACGGCAAAACACATCGGCTGAATATCTTATAGGATTTGGCTCATACCCTAGCGGCATTAACGTAGAGTGTGAAAAATAACAATAGCAACGCCATACAGAAAGATTTATGATGTTTGCCTATGACTGACGAATAGCGTGAATAGCTGGCGAATGCGATTGGCTCCTATTGTGATGGCAGGCTAAACAAACAAGGGTAGTTTTTTGTTGGTCGTATATTCTGGTTTAATGGCCGTAGTAAAACTACCTATGTGCTTGAGATGTGGGTTTCTTGAAGGAAAATATTAGACACTAGCTTCCGCCCGCGGAATCACCCGCGTGTTACTCTCCGTTCTTTCAACTAACTCTATGCCAAAAATCTAGATGATTGGTTGCTTAGTTAGGCCGTGAAGGAAGGACAAACAAACATATTTTTGCATTTATAATGTAAGTTATGATTAGGATTGTTATTATCTTGAGATAAGCAGATCTAGGACTTAAATTTTGATTAAAATACGCAGAAAAAGAACTCGCCATTTTAATGTCCCCATTGCTGGGGTACTGACTTTCCTTATGGATGGATAAGGGACAGGGACATGATGGGTCACGCAGGGTCACGCGGGCCCAATACGGATTGGTGGGTAAAAAAAAACAAAGCAAATTCATATGCATGTTTTTTTAAATTGCACCTATTTCCTTTCTATTTGTTCTTATTCACTTAAAAATTTACAACTCAAAGTTGCCTGGACGAGATTGCTCCATAAGCAATAGCTATAATAATAGTTAGTATTCTTTGGCAATAGGCTATCGTTTCTCAGCAATACGTTGCCTTTGTGTTTAATTTATCATTTATGTAATACTCGTAAAGTGGTATTGTATTATTTGTGCATCCATGTCCAATTGTCCATGAATAAGTAGGGATAAAACCCACGGTCGCCAGCGTAGATGGTAGATTTATTGCTAATGCGCTATGGGACCTGGGGGCCTACTGCCATCTCTTATCGCAGTATTGTTTCAATTTTACCTTGCCATTTTGTACTACGAATATCTTAAAGGACGCTTGTTTTTTGACTGAAGTTTTGTGACGTCTTCGCTCAATCATCGCCTCCAAAGTGTGAAGTGTGTCAAAATGTGACGACTTCAATAAAAACAAAACGTTCTCATGACATGATGGTTTGTAATAGATGATGGTAGACCTGCTGAGGGTCTTTAAAGGTCACATAAACAATATTGTTAAGGAATCATAATGTGAACGCACTGAAAATGAAATTTATTTATTTGTATGTTTTCTATGGAGTTTTGTAATGTCATTCCAAAGTCTGGTTTTATATTGAAGGCAAGAAACTTACAAATAAATGAATTGTCAGGAAATTCACTTTATGATTCTATAACAATATTTGCGTATTATTGCATATGTAACTTTTTTAGGACTTCCCAATATTAAGGCTTAAATTTTAAAGTAATTCAGATCAGAGCTGTGGGTTAAGAATGTTGGCCAAAAATTAGAGTAAGAAAAATATGTAGCTATATTTATAAATGAGCAAATTAAATCTAATTTTAATATCAGAAACTGCCCATTAGAGTGTGCCCGACATGAACGAATAATAATAAGAGCTCTGGTAAAATTTAATAAGGTTCTTTGTAAAGAAAATATCGTTAAAAGTATTTGTTCGGAATCGGAATTTGGCTAATGAGGATTACATACACGCCTGTCCTGAGGCTATAATTGTTTGTTTTCAGATAATAATACGATATTATTTTTAATCAAAGCTTCAGGGATCGAGATACTTTCTAGGAGAACGAATAAAGTCTTTTCTTTTCTTACTAATAAACCGAGGGTTGTTAATATTTTGGTAAATAGTTTTTTTTTTATAAATATAAAAGGGCATGCTCCATGTTACGTCACAAGTCACAACGTAGCATCCTCTGAGGTATCAAGTTCGATTCTTGTTGAGATTAAATTAGATACTATATTGACACGGTCTGAACTAAAAAGAATGGGATACAGTTAGGTAATTTTTTAGGCTAATTTCATAATAAACAGAAAACAATAACATCTAAATGTATTTAGGATTCATAAAATTTGTATAATCAATACTATCATAAAACAAAAATGTTGATAGTAAAATCGACTCGACTTTCTCGTACTCGTAGTTGTCAGACGGGACTTGAACCTTTGCCCTACCGGTCCACTGCTCTCCTAATAGAGCTACCAAACCTAGTGAGCTTTGGTAGGTGTTATTTCATATTAAAATCTAAATGTGTTTCAATAAATTGATTTCGATGTAATCCATAAGAACATTTTATTTCAATGACTGGCAGAATCACGACTCAAGTAATTCACAAATCCTTTCAATATCCACATTTTTACCTTCGCATTTCTCATTTCACTCATACGGCAAGGATGTCAGCCGCGTAATAAAAAGGCTCGAAATTTCATTAAAATCTATGTAAGACACTGTGTTACATCAAAGGGAATATCTTCTCGGCCCGTCAAATCAAAATATCAAAGGAGCGTCGCTCAATTATTTATAATGTACGAACATATGCCCCTTTCACACCATATATCATTTTGTCATTTTTTTTAAGTACACCTAAAGATGATTGCTGTGACGTATACAGTCGCGCACAAATTGTGATGCGGCGTATTTATTTGGTGTCGCTTGTCATCAGTTATGTTGGTGTGAGATCATTAATCTTTGGAGGCTCGAGTGCCTTTGAGGAAATGATTATACTGATCCTTGGATGCATTTTTGGGTCAATGTGAGAGGGTTATGATAGGTATAATGTAATAAATATGGGAACTACTTTACACTTTAGAAATTTTCTAAGAAATTGGTGAATATGTTTTTTTATATATTTTGTTAAATTGTAAATTAACCCATTTAGCCCCGTAAAATGAGGCACAAAAGATATTCCATCGTTGTCAGGTAGGCCACCGTGGTTAGTTCGGACGTTTCAAAGAAAAATATAAAGGTATATACATCCATACTGTCTAGGGATATTATATTACATTCTTCATAACTCAAAACTATATACAGCACAGAAAAAGTTTGTATGGGGGAAAACCCCTCCTGGGTTTGAAAAATTGAAAAACAACGGAATGTATGATCATTTGAATATAACTTTCGCAAAAGTTAGTTATTTTTGAAAATTAAAGACGTTTCAATTTTTTTTTTAAATTTAACTGAAAGTTTGTTTTGTTTTTTATCATGCCAAGTCGACATTTAACCAGTTAAGAACAAATTAGAGCTGCAGCAATGCAGAAAGCTGGCGCTATCCAACGCATCGTTGTTGACTGACTTGAATTGTCCCTTCGAACCCACCAAAACGTGATCCATATACAGTGTTGATGTGTGTATATCTCAGTCTCTAATGGTTCGCCGTTTAAGATAATTTTGACAGCTGCTGGACAAAGATATTTGTATTTTTTGGTTAAAAAGGGATTAGTTAATTTGAAATAGTATTTAAAATTTTACTACAAAAATAGCATTGTAAATCTAAAATAAATAAAAAATCATAATATACCTTTTAAGTTAACACAAAAGTTTTGATCGCGACTGTACTTCTCCTACTTTACACCAAACGGCAAAGAAAATGTTCACTGCAGTCTGTTTTACCGAGATTTTCGAAATGGACGAGACATTCGAAGTATTCCACAGCGTCATGTCCTTCGCTGGAATCCGTATCTACGCCAAGAAGAATTGCAACTTAAAGATTTGGCTCAGCTTCCAAATCTTCAACTGCATCATCGGTGTCTTCTGTTTCATTTTCACCACAGGATTCGTCGTTTTGAACTCCGTGGATATTTTGGTCTTCATACAAGGCGCCTGCATTTGGACTACTGGCGTCATAATGTCTATAACTCTTGGGATCTGTTTAATCTTCAGGAATAAATTCCGAGAGTTCCTCAAAGAGATGGCTTTCAAAGACGAAATGCTGGCGATGCCTTTGATTGGTTACGTGAAGAATACTATGGAAGGGAAAAAGTTGTATGAGCTGAAGGAGATGGTGAACCATTCGCAAGAGAAGCTGTTGAATTTCACGAGGGTTTTACTGAAGGGTTACGTAGCGATAGTTTGGTTGGTGGCAACTATGTACCTTTGCAGTCCTATCTACGAGATGTATGTTAGAAAGGATAAGTCGTTAAGGTTACTCGGTTAGTTATTTTAAATTATTAATTTTGGTTATAGGTAGTAGACTTCGCGTAGAACGCTACTCGAGTGTCTTCTATAATTGTATCACTTAATCCTAAGTGGTTGAGGATTCCGGAAGAGGCCCTATCTTCGGCCTTATCAATACTTAACATCAGGTATGATGAAGGCAGCGTCAGAATCTCGTGGCAGCGGTAGGGCCGGATCTCTCCCTGCCCAGCGTCGTGAGTCGGATGTTGGACAGTGAAAGATCCTGGCAGGCGGTGGTCTCCTTCTGTGAAGAGGTGATCTTTCAGAAGGAGGCGGCGGAACGGGTCCATGAAGATGATGCTTATGCAGCCCGTCTCCGCCGCAGGCGGTTGAGGGGGAGGAGGCGGCAGTTCGATCGCCTCATCGACGGCGGAACGGGGAATTCCGTCGCCCAGGGAGGAGCGCCCGTGAATAAGAAGTGCTGATGTACCGTTGGGTGTGTCCAAAAAATACACGCAAGCGGAGGCCCGGTGACTGTCACCCCAAACCCGACAGTCTCCGCCAACGCGTGGAGGGAACCACCTGGGGGTTTTAGTGGGTTCGAGTCCCACATAACCTACCTGTCTCCCCGGACAGGGAGGTATGCGAGGGCATTTCGGCATTTCCCCTGGAAAGAAAAAAAAAAAAAGGTATGATGAAGGCCAAGCGTCTCCCCGTTGTTTAAACAAAAACGGCTTGCACCCTTCAGTGGGCGTCTTATAATTTAACATCATCAGCCATTTTTGATTGATGTCCCCACTGCTGGGGCACATAAAGAAAAGAATAGATCAGCTGGGATAGATCAGCTGGGACCAACAGCTTAGCGAGCCTTTCGAAGCACGGGGGAGTTTAAGTTATTAAATTATCGGTCATCCATGTCGTGACCACTTTCTGAAAGTTGAGTAATCGCTAAAATTATATGACAAACGCTAACCACTGTGCCGCGCCAAAAAGTTCTTCGATCTATTGGTTGCTCTTTTTGTCTTACTTACCATTAAACCATGGAGGTTATTAATACCGGGTTTCTATAACATAGAAGATCTCCATAGAAGAAATGTCAAAATTTAACTGTCCGTAGCCAAAACAATCCGTCAGTATGTTAAAGAAACCCGGCATAAATAAATAACCTTATGCAATTCTATTTCAGCTTTCGATATGTGGTTTCCATGGAGCTTAGAAGACTTGAGAGTTTATGTCATATCTTTTATATTCCACGCGTATGCTGGATATCTGTGCTGTGTAGGTAAATAAAAGAAACAATCACTTTATTTGTCTAGAATAGGTAGACGGCCCAATGGCTCTGCATTTTTGGTGAATCTTAGTCTTTAGAACTTTAAAATACTTATTATGCAGTAATCTATTGAGATCTACAATTCCTGATAGTAAAAGTTCTGACTGAGGTTTTGACTTACTATGGAATCAACGAGGTTATGGATTTTTATATAAGAACTACCGTGGTCGTTTAACCTTTTTTAACACTGGTACGGACGTGTAATCATGGTGTTAGTTTACACTATTTTATAAATATGAGGATACAATTTATGTCTTAGTTTTTATGAATAGTTAAATAAAACGAAATCAATACAAATCAAGTATGTTTTCGGTTAATTTAAATCATTATAACGAATTAAAAACTCTAAGGTACATTTTTACATTTTCAGCTATTGGCGACATGACAAATGGGAATAATATTAAAAAAAAATTAAACGATACACACACACGAAATATTTTTTTTTCTTTTCTTAAAATATAAATTATAAGAAGTAAAATAAACAAAAGTTACCTCTTATTACACAGTAAAATAAAACTTTTGACAACACATAAAATATAGGTAGTATTGGCTCACGGTTTCAAGCCCGTCGTGGCGTGGTTCCCGTAGGAATATTGGAATAAATTGTATCCTATATTTCAATCCAGACTATAAACTACATATGATGCCAAATTTTATTTAAATTCGATTAGCGGTTATGGCGTGATTGAATAACAAAACAACCGTACTTTCAAACTTACACATTGTACGATTCTTTTGGTAGGATCAGAAATCTTATTTTCAATTTATTGAAGGGTCTACTGAGCTCAATACTTTCCCTTTTTGAGACAATGTGCTTGGTCGTTTTAATCCTGACATACTTGGCTAAATTATTCTTGTCCACATCTAACAAAAATTCAAACAAATATTAAGACATTTTGTATAGAAAACATGGACGTGGAGTGTCAGAGGCTCCAGCTCAATTAATCAAGCACATTACTCAAGTATTTTGAAGCTGACGACAGACTTACTCTCATATTTATCGAATTGGGATATGTCCTTTCATGATATTGTGTTTGTGTTAATAATTAATTAAAAAATAAAAAATAACTACATTATTTTTGTTATAATATGGAAGGTACTGCGCAGATCTGTGCCCGTGGGCGCGAGGAAGTGGCTGATTAGTGAGATCCATATGTAGGGAGGAGCCTGTGAGACTACACGTCCATACTTAAAAGTTAATATCAAATTTGAAGCAAAACTAATCATATTTAAGTAAAATGTCTACGCGTACAAAGCTGCAGGCGATTAATTGTTCAGTAGGGCAATTCGAAAAACTATCGAAATAGTATCGAGCACGTAATGTCAAAAAATGTATAGGAAAATGTAGTTCCGTTTACGTCCGGTAGGAACGCTGCTGGAACATGTCATATTTTTTTTTTACTTTAGGTACTTGCACGATACTTACTCCAAAGTTATTCGCGCTAGGCCTACACTAAGTAATTATTTATTAATGCTAATAATTATATTAATGCTTCAAATTTCTTGAATTATATATAGCAAAAAAAAGTAAGGTCGTCTATTCTGTTTCACGATTACGAGAACTTGGAGTTCTCGATATAAAGTTAACATTTAACTTGAATACGCTTGTAGATTTTTTTAAGAAAATTAATTAAGATTCTCTTCATGAACTTCTTTTAGAATAACATAAACGATTATATTGAAACAGCGCCGCTTGAAAAAGGTAAAAGTTTATTAATTAGTTTCAGAATGTTGATTTAAATGAAGTTGCTGAAAAATTACCATTTTTTTCGTTTAATGTATAGGACGTTCAATTATTTTAGGACTTTTATGTTCTTATTTATGTTTCATTTTAATTAGGTAGGTATGAGTTTTGTCAATACTAAAATATTAATTGTACGATGATACACATAACACAATTATCAATAATCTACTTCCAAATCCTAGTACCACAAACATAAAATGACAAAATGGCTTCCTTTTGATAGAATAAGGCGTTACTTGGCGGAAAGCCATATATTAGTAGAAAACGACAAAAATGTCGCTTAATTCCGCAAGAAAACTTACGTGAAAGAAGCATCGCCCGCCCGCCGCAAATAAATGCAGATGCAACACAGTGACACACCTTGCACCTTCACCGACTACTCTACACGTGTTTCGCCCACACACGGAGCATTCTCCGGTGTTGTTAGACCGTGCAATACCAGCACCGAGCGATGCACGAGTTTTCTTGCAGAATCAAGCTAAATATTTTTCGTTTTCTACAAAAAAATGGCTTCCATTAATTAGGTACTTTACAGATTCAAATTAAACCAAACTATATTTTCTTATACTTACATTCATACAGCTCAAGCCTAAGTCAAAGAACGATTAGGCACAGATTATGGACAGCCACTATGACTCATACACTAACACACATACACACACGCACACACACACACACACACACACCCACACCCACACACACATTTTATGTTTTTCTCTCTTGAACTTCATTTGAGGTATTTTGAAATTGAAATAGTTTCTGTAACAAATACTTTTTTCAGCCTACCCAGGGTTACAAGTCACGATAATACTGCTTCTTAGTCAAATCATACGTCAACTAAGGATTTTGAGCTTCATATTGTCAAATTTGAACGAGTTAGCCACAGAAATAATTCAAGATCGAGACGACAGATGGCAGGAAGTGTGCACCGCTGTTCTTTCACAGTGCGTTGATCATTATATCAAATTAAAAAGGTAAATAAAATATGTATTAATCCTAACCTAATATTATAAATGTGAAAGTGTGTTTGTTTATTTGTCCTTCCTTCACGCTCTAACTAAGTAACTAAATCGACTTGATTTTTGGCATTGAGTTAGTTAAGAGGACGAAGAGTAACATAGGCATATACTGTTTTCGCGATATTGTCACGGGAACGGGTACCACGCAGGTGAAACCGCGGGCGGCCGCTAGTTTAACAAACATGCATACAGGGTGTTAAAAGACCCATACCGAAGCCGTAATATATGCATAGTGTACATCAAACTTAATAAGAATATGTAAAAAACCGAAACGCGTGCAATAACGTGTGCGTGTGTCTAGATGGTACGAGTAGGCAACGGGACGCAGTTTTATTGATTGGTTTTGATATTAATGTGTCTTTGTAGCTTTAAACAACAATTTTAAAAAATTGATATTGACTTTGATCCTGAATAACTCCTTAACTATCAGGTTACCAGATTAGTCATTAGCCAGTTCCTCAGTGATTGAGGATTGCTTCCATCTTCAGCCTTATCAATACTTAACATCAGGTATGATGAAGGCTAAGCGTCTCCCCGCCGTTAATAAAAAAATAAAAAAAAACTCCTCGCCCGCTACTCACTGGCTGTGGCTGCTTCGGCGTTTGCACAAATAACTAATTGTAACTATAAACGATAATCTCTAAAAAGATATATTGACCCAGATTTGGCCCCATATGAGAATGTGATAGTAACGATGGGGAGAATACGTGGTTATCGTTTTCGTTAAGAGTATTTTAACACCCTGTATACATTCACACCATAGATTCCTTGCTAATTTTCAGCGCATCAAAGGTGTAGCTTGAGATTGAAATATATAAACATCACTCTCATTAGCTACATCTTAACGACGCCACATCTGGCATTGATTGGGTCTTAGATGTTGTCCGGAAACAATAGTGACAGATTGTACATCCATCGTCATTGTCATCGTTAATTTCTGCCATTTTAAAATATAGAAATTAATTTTATTTTCGGACATATGATATTAATTAATTTTAATTCATTATTATTATTACTGTTTTGCACATCCATTATGGGTAAAATATGACTGACTAAATATTGTACTTGTGAGCTGTTATGTACTCATATTTATGCAAATAAATTAATTGAATTGAATCGTCAACAGCCATTTGTCCCTACTGCTAGGGCACTGGCTTTACTTATGCATGGATAAGGCGAACGGGCCATGACCCACCAGGCGGGCCCAATGCGAATTGGTGGGTTTTAACGACTGCAAATGCAGCCGGGACCAACGGCTTAACGTGCCTTCCGAAGCACGGAGGAGCTCGAGACAGTAAATTTTTGGTTACCCATCCCGTGACCGACCATTGCGAAAGTTGCTTAACCTCAACAATCGCAAGCCGAGTGCGTGAACCACTGCGCCACGGGCTCCTCAACATCCATCGATATTAGTTATTAACCTACATTACTGCCTATATTTATTTTAATAATAGGCCCTGTCCAGTGATAGGCTTTTATTATCTGCATGCACATTCTATGTATTCACGTATAATGATCCCGCAGGGGCAGAGATAGGTCTTTTCTTTCCATTTATGGTATCGAAATCAAATATGAATGAATTATGATTATTTCATACAATCATTAGGCAGCCATTTTATTGTCCCCACTTCTGAGGCTCACCGTTCCTTATCGATGGATAAAATAGACTGCCCACCACGCGGGAGCAAATTGGTGAGTACAGCCGAGACCAACAGCTTGACGGGCATTGTAAACTTGCCATCTAAGTGAACTCGTCACCTTTTGAAAAATTCCATACATTAAAAGTAAATTCGCCACCTATGGAATTTATGTGTTAATTCGTCACCGCTCACAGAAATTTATTTTTAAAATACTACCGGTGCGGTGGCGAGTTTACACATTATTTTTAGCCGTTTTTTTATGACGAATTTATTTTGATGGTGAGTTTACAATAACTCAGGCTGACGTGCTTTCTGAAGCACAGAGAAGCTCGAGATAGTAAACATTTTGTCACCCATCCAATGATTGTATCTAATCTTGATTTCTTTAACGATAATGTTGTTGTTTGTTATGTTTAAAATGTATAACGCTGAAAATATGAGAAATACACATTTAGTTAATTACCTACTAAGAGAATAATGACTAGAATACTATCTCCTCAATATTATTTGCATAGTTTGCTAGAAATTTGCAGTGCCGTCATAAAACCCAATGATGGCGTTGCTAATTTTAAAACTTGACTAAGTATGTACAGCAATAAATACATAAAATATACGAAAATTATAGGAACAGATAATACATAGACATAATTTATTATCACTAATTACTATTTGTTCCAGTTTCAGTAACCGTCTCAACGTCATTTGCCGTCCATTCTATTTGACTTTGATTCTCGTCGCTATAATGCTTGTTTGCATGTGTTCTGTGAAGATAGCCATTTCTGTAAGTACTTTTTTTTTATGAACAGCGGGGAGACGACCTTTATCAAACCATGAAATGGCAAAATAATCACCCCCCCTCCGCCAGTGTACGTTCCCCTTGTTGAAACGCTTAGCAGTATCCAGTACCAGTACGCTTAGTATCCAGGTTGGCCGCTGCAAGCACAACCTGCACAAATGGGGATACGTGGAGAACCCGCAGTGCGAATACGGAGAGCCCTCGCAAACAATGTCGCACCTTCTGGAGTGCCCCCTATGTCGCTCCACCTGCAGCAAAAGTGACAAATGGGAGCAACCGATAGTGCAATTCAAGTTGCCATATACTGGGCCAATAACCGCCTCTGTGGTCTAGTGGTAACAACCACCGGTATCAGACCAAGGGGTCCCGCGTTCGATTCCCAGCGGCGGGTACATATTGTATTCGGTTTGGTTGGTGGTACGGAATTGTTGTAAATCCGCCTGGCTAGCTACCACCAATAACAACAATGTTTTCAGCATTGTTGTGTTCCGGCAGTTAGAGATAAGATAGCCAATTCCTCAGTGGTTGAGGATTGCGGGAGAGCCTCGCTTCTATCTTCAGCCTTATCAATACTAAAATCAGGTATGATGAAGGCGAAGAGTCTTCCCGTCGTGAATTAAAAAAGAAAAAATAATATATAAAGGAACCATAGACACGAAGAAGGTGAATAATAATTACCGATAACGCTTAAGGCAGAAGCGAGTCTCTCGCGCGTCAATCCTTAACCATAGAGGTCTATATTTCTTAGCTGTCAATTAATCATTAAATCAACGAGTTGATAGTGACGCAAACTTTTGTTTTTAATTCTATCGACAATTAAATAATCAAATTCTAATGAATTTTGGAAAATGATAAAAATAACTTTGGTATAGGTAGTTGGTTGTATTGTAATTATCAATATTCACCCGTTACCGTATACGATGTCTTACTCTATCATGTGCCATAAATTACTGTAGAAGATTATGTAAAATAGAAGTTTTTTTGTGTTTTAGGATAAGCTGTCGTTGGACACTATAAAATATTACATGCACGAGATCTCCTTCATATTGGTTGTCATGATGTTCTGTTTTCTCGGTCAGCAAGTCGATAATGAGGTAAATTACTATCGTTGATATCTTTTAAAAATGTTTTAATACATTTATAACTAATCAATTTGATTTCAATAAAGACAATTTAAAAACTAAACACCCCCAACCCAAAGAAATACTCATAAAAAGTTATAAATAATATTTATTTACTCTTATTACTTAATGAGGGCTTTCCCTATTAAATCGGGGATAAAGCCGAATCTCCCCAAACACTCTTATAACTCATTTAAATTTATTAATTTTCACAGACGTCTGTGTATCTGGCGGATAAAGAGATCTTCATAAACTATAGCTAATATATCTCGATCATGCTAGCTTTAAAAAAAAACCTCATCAAAATTAGTTCAGTCGTTAAGGAACTACGTTGCTTCGGACAGACAGACAGACAGATAGACACACACGTCAAACTTACGAGTATGACACCCCTCTTTTGCGTCGGGGGTTAACGAGAAAAAGAGCGAAATAATGTATGAACACAGAGACCACACGTAACAAAAAAAATATGTTCAAACACTAAACGACAGAAAACAAATAAATTACAAAATTAATGATTTAAGGTTACTAGGTTCCTACCACAGTGTTAATCAAAATTCAGATATATAAAGAAAGATACAGACAATAACTGTGTTTCAAAAAATACATTTTGTTTGTTTTTTATTTGTAGTGTGAGAAACTGGAACAAACAGTCACTGATAATTGGGTGATTTACGACAATAAACACAAAACCAATATAAAAATATTCAAAATGGCATTGGGTCAAAGGATGCCAATTTATATCTTTGGATCTATACCGCTGTCATTGCCTACTTTCACATGGGTAAGTTATCTATCCTCTCAAGTGGGTACAGTTGCAATAGCCGTGAAGTGCTTAGTGTCGCTTTGTTATACTTGACTATGTAATACTTAAACATAAACCTATTTAATTAGATGGCAATTTTTATTGTCTTTCTAAATCAGTCATTTGATTTTCTGCATCTATTGTGGATCTCGAGAAAAATGGAAAAATGTAGCGATAGGTACGCCGGGAAAATAATCCCTGATATACACTTCACGGTTGCTTTTGTAGAAGTACACACTAGAGGAATACGTATCAATATTTGTATGTATCTCCTCAATACGTTCCGAAACCATTGACCAAATTGTGATGAAACTTTGGTACGGGTGTTTTGGAAACCCGCGAGGATTCCTGGCCCGAAAATCTATATATTTCTTTATAATTATTGCAAATCATGCTGGGTACAGCTAGTTTTAAATAAATAATGCTAGATATAAATAGTTCATGTAGTTGTAGTTGTTTAGATGTGCAAAGTAGTATATAATTGTTCGCATTTTCTTTTTCTCTTTCAGTTCATTAAAACGGGAATGTCATTTTTTACTTTGGTAATGTCAGTACTTGAAAATTAAGGCAGGCATCTGACGAAAAACTGTAAAGCATAAATAATTTATTTAAATAAAGTCAAGAGATATACTCGTAGCTATTGTGAATTCATGTTTTACAATAAATTAGAAAAGATGCAAAAATAATGACTGTGTCTTTATTATTTTTATTTTAACTCTTTGTCGTCTCAGTCACATGACACCCACTGCTGGGTATAGGCCTCCCCCAAGGATCTCCACGACGATCGGTCCTGTGCTGCCCGCATCCAGCGGCTTCCCGCAACCTTCACCAGATCGTCGGTCCACCTGTCGGGAGCGTCGTTGGTTGTATAGAGTTAGTTGAAAGAACGGAGAGTAACTTAAGGTACGTTTTATTACGATATTCCCACGGGAACATGCGGGCGAAGCTAGTATATAATAGTACCTACTAGACGTACAAACATTTCGCTTTGTACAATTTTAAATTCGTGACTGTTTTTGAGTACAGTAACATACTTTACTTTTTTTGGCCTGGCAACACTGGCCGCTACAGTTGTCAAATTCGTTTTAAGATTTAAAATATTTTAATTTTATTATTAATTATCGTTCTATCCCAGTTTATCTGTTATAAATAGTTAAATTGTGCCATAAATAATAAGTAATATCGTTATCAGCAAGTTTTAGTGGCCCACTTTTAAATTATCGGCAAAGCAAATTGACTCCAACTGTCACTGGAGAAGTCTGCAAGTGAAATTTGAAGTGAAAAGTTGTAAAATACTGTGGACTGCTACTGTTTAAACCCGGGGAGTATTGTTTTCATTATTTGTATTACTCACACTGTATTTTCAAACCATTTTTAATCTATCAAATCCTCCAAACCACTTATTGCATTGACATTTCAACCAACTTAGTTGATGTGATGATAGTGATACCTATTTATTCACTTATTACTTCATTAAACAATTAGACTGTGCTTTAGTTCATCATTTGAATACCAATATTTATTGTGTAAAAGGTCAAACTTTTATAGAAAAGTAAACATATCAACAACATTTACTTTAGGTATATTATTTTCCAAGTATTCTAGTATTTTTTTTTTTAGCCTGAATTATCATTTGCAGTACCGATTTATTAAAATTTCTTATAATTAGCTATTGAGTACTAACTTACAATTTCTACTACCCACTTTTTACAATATATTTTTTTTTGTTATACTACTGAAATTGTGTTTCTTTTATTCAAATATTACAAATAATTGAACATATTCATTAAAGCAACAATACTAAGCTTCTAAGATCACTTATTAAAAGTTACAATATAATTTCAGGCAAATTATTCATAATGATGACCCGCAAAGCAGTCGCTCAAAGCACCGAATTGAAGTTGAGGCAGACATTGCAAGAACTCAAATCTTCGAGGGATACCTGCTGTCAACTCTTAAAAGAACGTGAGGATAGTGAAGAAGAGATTAAGAAGATTATTGACAGGAATTCTGTTTTGAGGAGCGAGTTGGCCCAACTTCATTCTGTGTATACGGAGGTAATAGTAGAAAGAGATCATCTAAGAGACAACATCCGTGATTATGACCAGCAGCTTAACACTTATGACAGAGCTCTTAGTCGTATCTCAGACCTGGAAAAGGAATTGATTGCTGCAAATAAACGCATAGCTGAATTCGAGGCACTGAGGCAAGACCAAGAGATGGAACGCACTCATAGTCTTTTTGAGGAACTGATGCTGTCTCCAGGAGCGTGTCTTTCCCCACAACCACTAGAAAATAATACTAATTGCAATAACAAACTTAAATGTACTTTAGGGCATAAGAAAGTAAAAAAGTATATCCGCATTAGCAAGTTTATCAAGAAAACAGAAAAATTAATTAAAAGAAATAACTGTTTTTACAAAAATATTGCACTTAGGAAAGAAAGGATAGATTTAATTGACTCATTAGATATTTATAATACGAAACTTATTGAGAGTAGGCAAATGTATGAACAAGATACCAAGAGTTTACAAAAAGACATACAAAGATTGCATGAATCTCTTGACTTCATGCAAAATCAGTACTCAAGTGCGCAAAAAGAAATTAATGAACATATTCAGTCAGCCACAGAGCTGGTAGAACTCTGTAATTATAATGCTGACAGATATGACTCATTACTCAGATCTGAATTAATTTATCCTAATGAAGAATCAAATTGTTGCTCTTTAACTCAACATCCGGAATTAATTAATTTAAACCAGAGTCCAGAACCAAGTCATACATTGGTCTCTCAAAATAAGATTGAGTCAAGGTATAATACTGTTAGTTTTAAGCCTGTATTAAGTAATAAATGTCAAACAATTATGTACTCAGACTGGATAGGTCAAGGTTTTGCCTCAATTATTAGTGAGAAACTTGACAAAAAATGTATTAATTTTTGTACTCCTGGCCAGACTTTTAGCCAAATAATTACAAAAATAGATGAATCTCAGATAAATAAAACCACAACTTTAGTAATATTATGTGGTAACAGTTCCAAATTAACAAAAAAGGATATACTTAAAAATATAAATAAATTACTGACATTGCAATCAAACACAAGATGCAGAATAATAATAAGTGCTTTGCCTTATGCTAGTAATTTAAACAGGGATGAGAATAAACGAATCTTTGACCTAAATATGTATATATATAATTTGATTTGTCGTCATAGTGACGTTATTTTATATTTTGACGTTAATAAATTTATTAACAATTTTACCTTGACTCCAGATACTATGTATCTGTCTAAAAAATGTAGGTTAAAGTTAGCTAATTTATTAGCTTATAATTTACAAGACTCCGTTACAAAGTGTGTAACTGAGTCGAATCTAACTGACATTCCTTTGACTTCTACTAATAATAGTAGAAAAGTTTCAAGCATAAATTTAAACTAAGGCATAAGACAACAGCCAAGCCTCCTTGTCTCAATATGTTATGTCAAAACATTCAGGGCTTGTCTGGCAAAGTTTTAGAATTAGAATTATTTGCAGAATATAATAATATTCATATCATTTGTATAACCGAACACTGGCTGAAGCACTGTGATGTGTCTTGCAATGTAAACAATTTTCAATTATCAAGTTTATTAGCTAGGAAGACAGCGATTCATGGCGGTTCTTTAATTTTCGTGAGAAATGATATACATTATAAAGTAAGAAAGGATATTGAGAACCTCTCTATAGAATGCCATGTTGAGCTCTCGTGTATAGAATTAAAAAACTTATTTATAGTATGCGTATACCGACCCCCGAAAGGTAATTTTGAAACATTTGAATCGGTAATGGAGGATGTGGTAAAAAAGTTAAATGTTAAAAACAAACCTGTAGCAGTGTGTGGCGATTTCAATATTGATATTCTTGTTAACTGTACATTAAGTATTCGGCTGCTAACCTTGTTCAAATCGTTTAACTTAATCAATCAGTTTTTTGAACCTACAAGGGTTAACATCCCACTCAGCCACTTGCATAGATAATATGTTTACCGACTGTGATCCAATTGACAAATTAGTGGTCAAAAACATTACATCCGACCATTACGGATTAAAAGTGACGTACCAATTAGATATCATTGATGCACCTATGACTGTACAATGCAGGCCTATAACAAAAAAGCGCTTAGAAATTTTTAAAAATAATGTAGCTGATAAAGTAGCTTTAGTACCATATGTGCATAATAATCCTAATGCACTTTTTGGAAACCTTTTTAGGTTAGTAACTAACGAGTTTAATAATAACTTTAAATCCAAAACTATTAAATGCACCCAGAAATTAGAGTTTTGCGAATGGGCTACGACAGGAATTTATAAAAGTAGAAACAGGCTTTATGAACTTTACAACTTACGAGAAACCAATCACAGCCCTAGTTTCATAGAACATGTCAAACAATATTCCAAGATTTTCAAAAAGACATGTTCTATAGCAAAGTCAAATTATAATAAAGCAAAAATTAAAAATTCTAATAATAAAATAAAAACAACATGGGACATCATTAAGCGTGAAACTGGCAAATCTAAACCACGTGACAATAGTTTCACACTTAACATCAATAACGTCCAAATAAATTCGAAAACAGAAATTGCTAATATTTTTGACAGTTTTTTTATAAACATACCGTTGGAAACCACCGCTGATTTGGACTCTTCACCAGCGTCTGCAGTCTCGTTGCTCGAAAAGCATGTATCTGAATGTAGTTCATCGTTTAATTTTAGATCTATTAATGCTGGAGACATATTAAAGGCTTTCAAATCCCTTAAAATGAAAACAACCACTGACTTATGGGGCATATCTGTTACTGTTCTTAAAAGTATTATTTACACTATTGCCCCCTTTCTTGCTATAATTTTTAATCAATGTATTGCACAGGGAATTTTTCCTGATCTAATGAAATTAAGTAAGGTAATACCTTTATTCAAATCGGGAAATAGAGAAGACCCAAGTAATTATAGACCAATATCTATATTACCCGTCTTAAGCAAAATTTTTGAAAAAATCATGTTGGAACAGTTATTGGCACATTTTACCTTAAATAATCTCTTACATAATAAACAGTTCGGTTTTACGAAGGGACGGTCTACCACTGATGCAGGGGTTGCACTTTTAAAACATGTTTTTGAAGCATGGGAGAAGTCGCAGAATGCTCTTGGCGTATTCTGCGATTTGTCCAAGGCTTTTGATTGCGTGGATCACCGGACGCTGCTGTTGAAACTAAATCATTACGGTGTAAAAGGTGATGCTCAAAAGTTAATACTGTCGTATCTCAGTTCCAGAACTCAGACCGTTGATATTAATGGAGTGAAATCTGCCGGCTCAAATATAAAACTAGGCGTGCCCCAAGGCTCTATCTTGGGCCCTTTCCTGTTTCTAGTATATATTAATGACTTGCCTTTCTTTGCCAAAAACTTATGTGAGATTGTCTTGTTTGCGGATGATACTTCTTTAATATTTAACATTGATAGGAATAAAACTGATTTTGACGATGTAAACAAAACACTCTCGCAAGTACTAGCTTGGTTTAATTATAATAATCTACAGCTTAATGCAAAGAAAACTAAATGCGTTCTTTTTTCTTTACCAAATGTTCAGAAAGTACCCATGGAAATTGTTATGAACAATGAAAAATTAGATTTAGTAGAATCAACAGTCTTTCTGGGTGTAACTATGGACTGTAAACTTCAATGGAGTCCACATATTGCAATACTAGCTGGCAAGCTTAGTTCTGCTGCCTACGCTGTGAGAAAAGTCAGACAACTGACTGATATAGAAACTGCTAGGACTGTGTACTTCAGTTATTTTCACAGCATCATGTCGTATGGTATTCTTATGTGGGGAGTAGCAGCTGACATTAATACAATATTTATACTACAAAAACGAGCTATAAGGGCCATTTATCAACTGGGTTCCAGAACATCTCTTCGGGAAAAATTTAAAGAAATTGGTATACTGACAGCTGCTTCTCAATTTATTTTAAATTGTATTCTTTTTGTACGTCGTAATATCAACCTGTATATCAAACATGGTGATTTGCACGATCGCAATACTAGAAATAGAAATAAACTTGTTATGCCTCGGTACCGATTAAAGAAGGTCCTTGGATCTTTTATGGGTCTAGGTATACGTATCTATAATAAAATTCCAGATAATATTTTGGATTTGCCTTTCGAAAAGTTTAAGATGAATGTAAAAGATTGTCTTCTTAAAAAAGGATATTATACTATAAAAGATTACTTGAATGACGAGACAGCTTGGTCATAAATATTTAGTTTTGTTTTTTCGAAATTGTAGTGTCATTCAATTAATGTTTAGTAAAGTATTAGATTCAACTTTTAACACAGGTTGCTTGGGTATGTCATGCTCTCTGTAAACATTTCTGCGGTGGTGTCGTGTGAGGCGGGTCGCTACGTTCCCTAAAATATGGTTGAGCGAAGCGATGGCTGGTTCATGCGTCATGCTCGTGAACGGGTGCTGCCAGCGGGATGGGTCTGCTCATGTTTGCTTGTGTTAAAATGTATAGAGATATATGTTGTTTTGATTTTATGTTATTTATGATGTTTTGAGTTGATATGCGTGGCACTGCTTGATCAGAGTAAACAAAGGTAAATAATGTTTTCAATTATTCCAAATATATAAAAGCTTTTTTTTATTTATTTTTTTAACTTTAATTACGATTGAGATTGTGACCCAGCTGATGCGTCTTCTAGTGACATTGTAGGTTGTGTTGTGTCTTACATTAAGGCACTTTTATCTTTCTTTTTTTGCTGTTGCCATTGTGTTTTTTTATATTTATGCAGCTTAACATAAGTACCTGAAGTACGTCATGCTCACTCAAACGTTTCTTCGGCGGTGTCGTGTGAGGCGGGTCGTTACGTTCCCTAAAATATGGTTGAGCGAAGCGATGGCTGGTTCATGCGTCATGCTCGTGAACGGGTGCCGCCAGCGGAAATGGGTCTACCTCAGTCTGCTTATCTTAATGCTGTGCTTAAAGCCTAAATATTTTTATCTAAAATAAATTGATACTGACCTGTATGTACCTCACAACTTGCAGTGTAGTAGTCTTGTGGTGCGGGAAATGTTGTAATGTATGATAGACAAGTCTTTCTTTGCCAGTTAAAAATATTTACAATAACCATAAAATGTAATATTTTCATTAGTATTTTCCTTTTGTGATGGAAATTGACCTTACTGATATGTTAAGGTCACTTTTCAATTTGACGACTCTGTATGAAATAAAACAGGGAGAAAAAAACAGCCCTTGACGAGTTTCTTGCCGGTTCTTCTCGTTACAAGGTCTCCCGCCGTAGGGTTTGTGAACCGATGGCGTAGCTTCTTTGACGTTCATAAGTGCTTGTAACAGCCTAGACTGAATAAATGATATTGATTTTGATTTTTTTTGATTTTGATTTTACTCTTTCGAACCTTTAACTTGTGTTTTGCGTTGAAATATGTCACTATGAACACTATTTACCTTGCTCTTAATAGTTTAAGGATTGTCAGTCCTTAAGCCCGGCAGCTGACCTACCGATTTTATTCTGTTCTAGTAGAATAATCTAGCTTAAAATAGAATCCGGGTTCATCGTCACCCACAGCTCGGTAACAACCCGGCACCGGCGATTTTGCCTCACTACGCCTGCAGTTGTGCGATGTTGCCCGGTTGCTTGCAGACCGACCGTTTTTGCCGATTCGAGTCAGTAGTAGCCATACACTCTATTTTGTTCTGACTAGAATAGTTCAGCCAGCGTAGCATGCGCACCGCGACTCGCTGTCGACGCTTATCTCGCGATGTCTGTCCCGCTCATATCAGTACGGTGTGAGCGGGACAGACAATACGCTCGCGCGAGAAAAGTGTCGAGAAAGCTTTATCGAGGTGCTCATGCTACGCATGCAGGAAAGGAGAGGCCAGACAGCAATATAAAATATACCACACGTCACACTCCTACCGACCCGAACCGGCAAGAACGCCCGGTCAGCAAGTGGGAAGTGAGCCAAAATCGCTGGCGCCAGGCTGTGTGTGACGATAAATGATTCAAATCTGTGGTTGACCGCTCTTCCCAGAACAGAACAGAATCAGTACAGGTCTGTGGCCGAGCTCACATTCTAGTTTCACAACATTTCAATACATTTTTGACCTGTTACAGGCAGAATAGAATAATTGCTATAAAACGAGTCGGAATAACAATCGTCCGTTATCTCACCGTTGCAAACAAATCAACTCATGTACACCGTACAATACAAACAAAACCTAAACCACGGACCGCCGAATAACAATATTTTTCCTTTCACGCGAAAATATCAGACACTTTCACCGAAATTAAAGCAAACAATTAACAATTCGTTGTTGCACACACATCGCCATGACAGAAAGTGCCCATCCGGAAAAAAAGATTAGACAGAATGAAGTTATTCACGACAACTTCACATCGAACGTTGCTAAGCGGCGGCGCGCGGCGCCCACCGGCTCAACTTGCACACACGGCCGTTTTATCGTAAACATCCCCCCGTCCCGGTCTGAGAAGCAGACCGCTAGTTTACTCTACGGGGAGGCGAGACAGAGATGCCACGGCCCTCCGCAAAACCGAACCCTCTACCAACACCTCAGCCACACGCGGAGTTCCATCTTCACCAAAAAACAAACGTAATATGCGACCTCGTCGCCAAAGCAATGATGGCAGATTTCCCTCCTTTAACAAAACCAAATCTCCCTCCTTGGGAGGCTCAGTCCTGTCTGTCCACTTCACTCTCTGTTGCAACAAATGCAAATACTCAAGAGACCAGCGACTCCAAAGGTTCTGGCTCATTTGCTGCAACATTTGAAAACGCGACAACCGATTTACACGTTCATCCCTCCACGGGTATTCGGGCAGGGCGTTTAAGGGCCCTCCCGACAAAAAATTACCAGGAGTGAGGACTTCCAAGTCATTTGGATCCTGAGAAAGTGGACAGAGGGGACGAGAGTTGAGGACCGCCTCAACTTTACAAAATACCGTAGCTAGCTCCTCAAAGGTAAGAGCCGTTTCCCCGATAATGCGGCGGAGGTGGGTCTTTGCTGATTTGACAGCAGCTTCAAAAATCCCTCCCCAATGAGGGCAATTTGGGGGACTGAACCGCCAAATTATCCCCTTTTGGGCAGCAATTTGACTTAAACTATTACAATTATTTTCCAAAAATTCACAAACATCCTTAAGATATTTTACAGACCCCTTGTAGTTTGAGCCGTTGTCGGAGCGAATAAGAGAGGGTAGACCTCTACGCGACACAAAACGATCTAACGCAGCGACGAAGGCCTCTGTAGTCAAGGCTGAGACCACCTCCAAGTGGACAGCCTTGGTGGCCAAACAAACAAACACACACAAATACCCCTTAACAATCCTGGCATTGCGAAGAGTGGTCGTCTTGATCGAAAAGGGCCCGGCAAAATCCGTCGCGGTTCCGTCAAATGGCCTTGACCTCGAAGGTCGGATTCTATCAGCCGGCAAATCTCCCATTTGCGGTTGCATAGTTGCTGCCTTAACTCGATAGCAGGAGATGCATCGAAACAAAACACCTCGGACTGCTCTCCGAGCAGACAAAATCCAAAATTCCCGTTGCAGAATAGCCAGCAACGCGCTGCACCCTGCATGAGCGTTGCGGATGTGTCGGTCCGACACCAATAGTTGCACCAAGGGTCCGCCCTTGGGCAACAACAAAGGATGGCGGCTCTCAAACGGAAGGTCCGCCTTCCGGAGCCGGCCTCCAACCCGAAGAAGCCCATCTGAGTCGACAAACGGGTTCAAACGAGCGACCGCGCCTTTTAATTTAGCGCGTCCTTCGCGCAAGATACGAAGCTCAGATTCGAAGCGTTCGGTCTGCACGACACGAACCCAGTGCAGCAATGCGCTCCGGCGCTCCTCTGCACTCGCGACAGGTTCCAAACATTTTGCCTGGGGGTTTCGGCAGTTGTGGATGAAGCGTTTGATCCAGCTGGTGATGCCTAGCAGCTTCTCCAAACTACTGTAGCGAGCCAGTAGCCAATCCGGTTCTGCAGTCGTTCCAGCGACTGCGGTATGCACACGCAACCCAGGCAAAATCTGGGTTGGTCCGTCCATTGGACCAACAGGCCAAGAGGTTTCTGGTCCTACCAGCCATTCTGGGCCCCACCAGAGTGGGTGTGCCACCAACTCTGGAGCCGTGCACCCTCGGGAAGCACAGTCCGCTGGGTTAAGCTCTCCCGGTACGTGCCTCCATATGATGTCAAATCCAATATTTTGTATTTGGGAAACCCGATTTCCCACAAATACTTCCAAGTTATGTGGAGCCGCGCGCAACCATGCCAGCGCGACCTGACTATCCGACCAGGCGAAGATGTCCTGTATCTCGACCGTGGTAGCCAACTCTTGCGCGACGTGACTCAACAATCTAGCGAGGAGATGAGCCCCACTCAATTCGAGCTTTGGGATAGTGAGTCTAGTCCTAATCGGAGCGACCTTGCTCTTAGCCAACAAAAGCGAGACATTGACCTGACCATCAGCGTCAACTGTCCGCATGTAAACAGACGCGGCGTAGCCTCGCTCGGACGCGTCACAAAAGCCGTGAAGGCTGGCCTGATATTTCCCAGGCGGCAATATTCGACGAGGCAAGGCAATCCGATTGATTTCCTCAATCGATGAGATCAACCCGAGCCAATCATCCAAGGTAGGCCCGATCAGCGGCTCGTCCCACGAGACGCCCAAGGTCCATAGTCGCTGGAGAAGACACTTCGCAGCGAATATTACTGGGCTTATCCAGCCGTTTGGGTCAAACATGCGGGCTATCATGGACAGCACCGTCCTTTTGGTCCAGGCTTTTGGTACCTCCAAATCCACCTGGAACGTAAAAATGTCCGTTAGCGGCTGGTACTGCATGCCCAGCACCGCTATCCTGTTAGGATCATCCACATCTTCAAACAAGTGAGGGTTCTGTTGGTGATCCTCCGGGATCCCTTCTAGAACTCGAGGCTCATTGGACAACCATTTACGCAACTCATAGCCCCCTGCTTTGAGAATCTCAATCAATTCGTCCCGCAGTAAGAGGGCCTCCTCAATACTTTGGGCTCCGGTGCAAACGTCATCCACGTACAAATCACGTGACAATACGGAAGCCCCACGGGGAAAGCGGATCCGTTCCCGTTCAGCCAGTTCAAGCAATGACCTAATGGCGATATAAGGACTGGACTTCAATCCATACGTATTTGTGTTCAGTTCATACACCGTCACCGGATCCTCAGGGCTCTCACGCCAGAGTATTAACTGGAATCGCCTGTCCTCAGGATGTATAACCGTCTGGCGAAACATCATCCGGATGTCCGCTCCAAAAACCACCTGATGTCTTCGAAAGTTCAGGATAATGTCAATTATTCCTCTGTGCAGCTTAGGACCGGAATGTAAACACTGATTCAAAGAAGCCCCGTTCGAAGTGGGTGCCGACCCGTCGAAAACGGTCCTCAATTTGCCAGTGGAGGCCTTGACCACCGCGTGGTGGGGCAAGAAATAATGCTCAGTCGAGCTCCAATCGACTCGAGCCGGAGACATGTGACCCAAATCCTCATACTCGCGCATAAAATCAATATATTTCTCACGAAGCACGGGGTCACGCTGCATGCGCCGTTCCATGGACAGCAGCCGTTTCTCCGCAAGGGCCCTACTTTGCCCGAGACTAGGGCGCGAAGCGACAAAGGGCAGTCGAGTTACAAAGCGACCGGAGAACAACCTGTCCGTGTTCGCTTGGTAAAAGGCTTCGCACTCTGCGTGGTCCGGATCCATCCTTGAGACCATAGGTGGCTCCTCCACCTCCCAAAATCGTTGCATAGTTTTGGCTAGAGAGGCAGACGCGACAACCGGCGGCTCCTCCACGGAGTCGCCTTCAAACACAGGGCCCATCAGGGCATAACCAAAAATGGTGGATACCGCCACCAGTGAAGACGAACCCAGGGCCTTCTGGGCGCCTAACGAGATCCAACCTAATACGTCCGAGCCCAGAAGCATATCCACTGGACCAGGATGAAAGACAAGGGGATCGGCCAGCTCCAAACCCGATACCAAAGACATCGCACTCGGCGGTATGTCTGTAGAGGGTTGCCAACCCGCAATGGTGTCCATCACCAGAACTGATGTCGTGATCCTCAATGTGGGAGACTTCAGCGACGAAAAGGTGACAAGTGTCTGTCCTGTCAGACACTTCACCTGTATGCCACCAACTCCAAGAAGTGGGACAGGCGAATCCTCCACGGCTAAACCTAACTGAAGCGCCACCCGGGTGGTAACCAAACTTTTCTGAGCCCCTGAGTCTAACAGGGCTCTTACAACAACAAACTGCCCCTCTCTACCCCATACGCGGACCGCCGCGGTCGGGAGCAGAACCGTCCGTGGTTCTGTCCCACTGTGGGAGCAAACTAGTTATGGGCTCCCCGCTCTCGGGGAACCAGGGGGGCCCCAGCCCGGGTAATATGTCGGGCGAGCGCACATCCCCATGGTAGGGGGCGCATAACCCGCGGCCCGGCCGTACCGAGCGTACGGCGGGTGGTACTCCAACCGTGGGTACTCGTGGAGCGGCGGGGAAAACCGCTGGGGCTCCATCCGACTAGCGGCAGGAGCCGGTGCGGAGGGAGGTGTCCTACCTCTGGCCTCCGCCCTAGGGCCCCCGCCCATAGGGGGCCAATCCTGGGCCTGGCCAGCCACGTATTGGCCATGTGCGTGTGGCGCAGGGTCCCGGTCCGCTGGGACTCGTGCAGGCATCCGAACCCCCTCCCCGGGGGTGGTGCGACGATCGAAGCCTCGTCCTCCGTCCGACGGGGGTGGGCTTCGCACAGGAGCGCCCCCGCCCGTAGGGGGGCCCTGCCTCCTTGGGGGGGAGCCGGCCCCGCTTCGGTTCATACAGAGCAGCTCGTGGTGCAGCCCACGGCATGAACTGCATGGCTTTGCTCGGGGGCAGTCACGTGCAAAGTGACTGTCCAGGCAGTAAAAGCAAAGCTCGTTCCGCTTCACCGTGCGGCGCCTTTCCGCTATTGGCAGGTTCCGCCAGCTCCTGCATTGCAGCAGGCCGTGCCCCATCCGGCCACACTGCAGGCAGTCCGCGTCCCTCGCAGCGACTGCCATGTTGACCGCGAACCGAGCACTAGCTCCACGCTGTAACGGCGTCGGTCCCGGTTTGGGCTTACTCCTCCATGAAGGTGCCGAGGGGCTGCGTTCCATCGTCCCTGACGGCGCTGGTTCCGGCATGGAACTTTCCGCAGCCCTAGCCTCAAATTCTAAATACCTCACCAGATCGGTAAAGGTGGGTAGGGTGGTGCTGTCCCGTTCAGCATTTTCGCGCTCAAAACGCGCGCGCACTTCGTTGGGCAGCTTGCTCAGCACAATGTGCACCAGTAAGAAGGACCATTGGTCCACCGGTAGTCCTAGGGTGCGGAGCGCGTTACACGCCACTGTAACGGGCGTGAGCAAGAGTAGGCGCAGCTGTGCCCTATTTGCCACTTTAGGCAGGGCTAGCAACTGCGCGGCGTGCGCATCCGCCAACAAACGCAAATTTTGATATCGGGAGTTTAAGAGCTCCCACGCCGTATCATATTGCGCGTCCTCCACTCGGAGGTGCTGGATGAGCGACCGCGCTTCACCCTCAAGAGTGGAGAGGAGGTACGCCATCTTTTGGGCCTTCGATAGGTCCGGTCTGGAGTCCACCAATGACTCGAACATGTTTTTAAAAGCCACCCACTCTTCCATCCTGCCACTAAAGTGAGATAGCTGAAGAGTGGGGAGCCGACCAGTGACACCTGGTCCCTCCGTTCCGACGGAGGTGCGAGGGGCGGGACCGCCCGCCTGCCTCACTTTGATCCTGGCCGCTGCCTCCACGATGTCGTCGTGCAAGGTCATGATCTGCGCGTAATCGGCCTCAGCAGCTGCCAGGATGGGTGCTTCCGCGCCAGCTTCTATAAGCGCCACCATGGCCGATTCGACGTTCCCTAAACGCTGCTGGAGTCGATCAGCTCGATCCAATATAGCCGCGTCCCGGTCGGTGCGGGACAGTAGTCCTCCAGCACCCACAAACCACCTGAGCTCGGTGCTGATTACCGCCCGCGCAGCCGTGACCTTCGCCATTGCGTTAAGCGATCCCGAACAAAATCAAAAGGGAACAATTAAATCAACCAAGAAACGACCGGCCGAACGACTCCGACAAAGGCACAAACGCAATTACAAACGGGCACAAATTCAAAATTCAAACAAACAAAATCAACCAATTTCCCAAATTATATGGAGCAGAATCACCCACTTACTAATTATAAATCGGGACCTTCACGAAGTAACAATTTACAACTACAATTTGACCAAACAAATTAATCAAACAAATTTCCAATAAAATTTAAATTTATCAAATTTTAACAAACTAACAAACAAGCTAAGGTCCGAGATTAACTACGCTCTGCTACCAAAATGTTTCAACTTAAACTACGCTAAAAACACACGAACGCAAATTCCGGTAACCCCGACCTTTCCGGTTCTCCCCGGTTCTACCGGTTTTACTACGGATTTGCGTCCGTATGTAGCACTCTGCTACCAGCCGAGATCACGGTCTCGACAACCGTCCGGATGAATCAAATTCGATAACAATTGTTGGAACCTTAATAAGAAAAATTATCACTTACAGTTTATACTACTGGGACACGCTCCACGCGTGTGCAATTAGGGAAGCACGCCGCCACGCGGATCCTTCCCGTGGTCGTGTTGTCGTGACAAGTTGCACTCGAACCAGGGCCTAAGCTCAACCTACCCCGGTGGCCACCACAACCCCATAAAAAAAAAATGAGTACCGCACGACCGGTCACTATCTTGGACCGCCAAGAGTGCCCGATCACCTTCACTCCAAGGTCATCCAATTTGGTAGGAGAATTGGTCCGCCAATTCTCTTTAGCACCGAAATGTTCAATGTTCCCAAACACTTAGCGGATAATCACTCGCGAAATAGAATAATTGCTATAAAACGAGTCGGAATAACAATCGTCCGTTATCTCACCGTTGCAAACAAATCAACTCATGTACACCGTACAATACAAACAAAACCTAAACCACGGACCGCCGAATAACAATATTTTTCCTTTCACGCGAAAATATCAGACACTTTCACCGAAATTAAAGCAAACAATTAACAATTCGTTGTTGCACACACATCGCCATGACAGAAAGTGCCCATCCGGAAAAAAAGATTAGACAGAATGAAGTTATTCACGACAACTTCACATCGAACGTTGCTAAGCGGCGGCGCGCGGCGCCCACCGGCTCAACTTGCACACACGGCCGTTTTATCGTAAACACTGCCGGAACACAAAAATGCTGCAAACATTGTTGCTATGACGTCAGACATAGATAGGGTGGTGGTAGCTAGCCAGGCGGACTTATAACAAGTCCTGCCACCAACCAAACCGAATACAATATGTACAGTCAGGGAACTTTGGGAAACGTATATTATTCAAATGAAATAAATTATTTGTGATAAAGTTTTTTTATATATTTATAAATGAAGCTCCTTAAAAAAACTTTACTGGTCAACCGGGAAGTTCCCCGACTGTACCGCCACTGGAAATCAAACCCGGGACCTCTGGGTCTGATACCGGTGGTTGTTACTACTAGAGCACTTATCCCAGTGACTATCCGAAGCACGGAGGAACTCAAGATACTAAATTTTTTATCACCCATCCCGTGCCTGACCTTTGGTTGCCACGCGAAAAGTTGCTTAGTCCCCACAATAGCTGGCCGAGCGGGAGAACTATTGCGCCACCGAAATCCCCCGCTATCGAATTACAAAAACATGCTTGTGAATTATTTGAAAGAAATGGGTTTTACTTTTATAAAAAAACTCTTTCGTTCAATTAATTTGGCAATTACCTAAATAAGAGTTGCACACATTTAATCAAATTCAATTGGTACGTAAAACAGCGAAGGGTTGTGTTTAATAAATTATTGTAAAACAAAAATAATTGATGCGAGAAAATATAGGTAAGAACAAAATTTTCACAATTATTAATAATAATAATAATAATAATAAACTTTTATTGCACACGATAAATACAAGACAAGTACAAAGAAAAAATATTATTTTTTTATTTATTTATTTAATACTTAGTGCACATTGTACAAAGGCGGACTTAATGCCTTAGGCATTTTCTACCAGTCAATGTTAGGGTGATGTGGAGAAAACAAGAAGTAGGGTGCATAACCATTGTAAAAAAAACAACATAGGAAATAAAATTATTAATTGTAATAATAAATAAAATATACAATTTTAAATATAAATACATATAATACATATTATACAATTAACTTTAAATAAAAATAAATAATTACGCTACACAAAGTAGCGTTGTATAGATTTCAGACTAATATTAAATATTTTGATATTGCTACTTGGATGTCTCAAGTCATCAAATGCAAATGCCGTAGCACTGGTAGTTACATGTTAGCTACACCGTAGCACTCGTCAGAGCCGTAGCTGATAGATGGCGTGCAAAGGCGTAACTCATGCTCTCGAGTTGTCCCCACGCCCGATAAATTAAACTGGAAACGCAGTCAGCTTAATACGACTGCGGTTTTTGTCTACCCCACAAATAGTAGGATTTCATTGTATACGACGCCATATTTTCACCCAGTTGCAATGACTACGAAAAATATATCCATCGTACTGTATTCAGATTATTTTTCTAGTTAATGCCCCCATTTGTGTTAATGGAATAGCCTCGTAAATATCCCTTCCGTCTTGAATAAATCCTGATTGAATAATCTTTATTTACGAGCTAATATAATAAATGGTTCCGATAGTCATATACTTTGGTTATATTTTATGTTTTTGTGTTCAGAGAAATGCCTTGTCAATATGATAGGATTATGTAGTTTGTTTGTACAACAAATAAAGAATGCGATTCGTAAAGATAACATAGTTGTCTACAATACAATTGCGACTATTTACACTACACAATTATTACTGCGGGATGTCAACACTCTTTGGAATATTTTTTCTTCTTTGCCGACCTAAAATAGCGTATCCTGTAATTGACGTGAGGGTAGATTTTTTAAGAGACTGTCCATTTTCATATTATCGTCTATTATAATGGCATCTACGATCGCCCAACTTCTCGACGAGTGTGGTGATTACGAAAAACCATGCATATGAAGCTATTTGCCATTTGCAGATTCAATATTTACACTAGATAATAAAGATTAAAGTGCCCGAAAAAAATATCATAGCTATTAGCGCATATTTGGAATAAACACAAAACCATGAAATGTTATCGATTTGAAAAAATACCTTAAAGTTACGTTTATTTTTCGACTAGAATAAATTTCTTTCCAATTTGATGCATAGAACTGGGCCAAAATTTAAATACATAGCATAAAAATATATCATTGATACCGTGACCGGGTTTTTTTTTTGAAATAATGTATATTTTAGAAGTTAATTGGTAAAAACTGATTTAGCGCTTACGATGATTATTCCGCGCAGAGTTCTATCGTCTGTCGGCCCTGACGTGAGGTGACAAGCATTATATTGTTTCATAAGTCAGTCACGTCATGTGTCAGCTTCATTGAGACGAGAGGACTATGGTTCTGGGAGAGGAAAAAAATGGCCGCGGGTCATAGCGTCTTTTAGATTTTACCGTACAATTTCTTTATACTACAAAATATATTTACTTGACATTGGCAAAATTCGTGAATTTCATCATTTATTGTTTAGTTATTGTGAACTATGAATGAAATAAATATATAAATGTGTAAACCAACGTAGAAAATATAGTAAACAATAATAAAACAATCGAAAACACATATTACAAGCGCTCCGAAGCAATGACGTTCCCGATACCGGGTAGTATAAAATGAATCTTTTGACGATTCGCGTCATATTCGCGTGTTGGTGGCGGTAACTAAGAATAACTAGAATTTAATACAGGATTTTTTTTTAACCAGTTCAACCCAGAATATTATGGTGAGTTAATCTTAGTGACACCATCCACAAACATATAAAAAACTAAGACGGATTAAGAAAGCGAACGTCGGCGACGATATACTTATCTTGTTAGTGGACGAGTTAGAAAGTGGACGAGATAGGAAAGTGGACGAATTAGGAAGTGGACGAGATAGGATAGTGGACCAGTTAGGAAGTGGCCGAGATAGGAAAGTGGACGAAATCATCCTGAGGGTTATCAATAAAGTCATAACTTGTACAAACGTCTGACAGATAGGTACTCGTAATCCTTAACTGTAGTCGTGGGTCCCCTGAATCCACCTTGGTTTTTCAAAGCCATAATTATAGCGCTGTGAGTGCCGCAGCTCTCCCAGCTTCTCAGTACCTTCCTAAATGTTTAGAAAGTTAGTATGCTGTAAGACAGCCGTCTTTCAGTAGATTTTCTCAAGGTATGTAATTAATTCCACTTGGGTCCAGTGGACCCACGACTAAACCTTTTTTATTTCAATGAAACCCGTCTCTTTCGGTAGTCTAAAACTCAATAGTAACAAAAGGAAACTATTTGTTTTCTGCCTCCGTGCTGCCAGTAGCTTATTTGCGTGACATGTGCAAAATTTGTATACATGAATGTAACTAGTCTCGATTGAACTAGTGTCCGAATTTTCGTTTTGGAAACTATATTTCTTGCTTTCTGAGTTTTTGTAAAACAACACACTTTTATTACACCTATTGTCAAGTGGACCATACGAAACGTATACCGAATACCTTATGATATCAACAGAATTTTTAATACTCAATAGTGCTAATCGTTATTAAATTAAAATATTTTTAGTTGAAAGTACCAGGGTAGCATAAGTAACCAGGAGTAATTTTAGATGTTTCGAGAAGTTCTGATTTTATATTTATTTTGTATTAAGCTAGCGGTGACGACGTGACATTGACGAGAGCGGCCATGGTTAAGCGAACGAAATCACCTTTCCCAGTGGGGTGACTGCAACCTCGTCGATTTCAACGCCTCCAAAACGCAAGCGTATCTGTTCACCGCAAAAAGGAGTCCCTTCAACCTGACTCCTACATTCCGGGGTGTATCTGTACCTATTACCGACAGTATTTAGCTTCTTGGCATGGAGTTGTCTTCTGACCTCAACTTCGGCACCACCATCGAGTCCAAGGCTCAAAATGCAGCTAAAATGTCTTAAATAATGTCAAGCGATATTTCACCCCAGGACACCTTTCAACTTTCTTTAAAGCTCAAGTTCGAACTTGCATAGAATATTCCACCTCTGGGACGGCTTAGCGAAATATCAGATTGTTGCTCTGGACACGATCCAACGAAGAGCTGAGAGGCAAATTTTTACAGACTATACCTTAAATAGGGTGCTCATGAGCTGCATGAGCTCATACCACCATCCCCCTTCTATCACCGGACATCCTGACGCACTGCGGGCTACCACCCTTTCTTTGTTGATATTACTAAATGTCGCACCAAGCGCTACTCAACAGCTTTTATATTGCGCACAGCAAAGGCGTGAAACTCCCTCCCTACGTCTGTATTTCCGAGTACTTATAACCTGCACGTTTTCAAAGCCAGGATGAATAGGCACCTTCTGGGTTAGCTCGCTCCACCTGTCTTTAGTTCCGGGTTAGGTTAAAGAGCGAACCCATTCGTAAGAAAAAAAACCTTGATTTTCTCCATCTTACTTTATGGCACTGAGCCCCAGACTCTGAAAGCAGCGGATTTTTCTCCCATCGATGCATTCGAGATGTGGTGCTGGCGGAGGATGCTGCATGTAAGCTAAACAGGTTTCGGTCCATTCGGCTCTATATTGGAGGAACTGAAAAAGAGAGCGACTATCTGCCACTGCCATCCACAGATCTCTCCAGTTCTTTAGTCATGTGGCCCGGCGAAACACTGAAAATCTAAAAAAAATGCATCTTGCTAGGAAAAGTAGAAGGGATCGGGCCGCATGGCCGCATACCAGCTCGCTGGACCGATCTAATAACCAAGACGATGAATATTCTGAAACACAGGGCACTACATCTTACCGACCGAAACTCGACCACCTAACTCGATCGGGTCACGATCCTCAGCATTAAGGGACCGACTGAAGAGAGAGAGATTTTATAAAAAGTATATATATTTATTCTACCCGCGGTTTCACCCGCGTGGTTCCCGTTCTCGTAGGAATATCAATATAAAAAGTACCTTATGTTACTCTCCGTCCTTCAACTTACTCTAAGACGATTAGTTGATAAGTTTGGGCGTGAAGGAAGGACAAACAATCACACTCTCGCATTTTTAATATTTGTTAGATTAGAAGACTATATTATTTGTCATTGTGCCTCTCCTCTACTGAAGGTTGGCCGTGAACTCCTCATACTTTTGACGATTTTTTGCCAAGCGAAACAGACGCTCTACGCTGGCGATTCCGGTCCTCTCTCTAATATTACGAAGCTACGATTTCTTTCTTGCCCAAGACTTGGAGAAGATTGTACCGCTCGTGCGTGAACACGTGCCCTAAGTATCTTACTTTTCGCCTGTTAATAATAAATGTCTAGATCATTGTTTAGATCTTGTAGCAAAAGTAAAAATCTCGATATTCTGATCTAAATCTAGTTATATTAGTAATACGGTGGAGCAATTTCTAAGTTTGATTGGAATGTTTTTGGGCGGCCGACGAACAAATCTAATACAACTGCAAATAATTAGAAAGAATTTGTACTGCTAGGACAATGGTTAGTGACAGTCGTACAATAAACGAAAGTCACTCTCGGGAACCCGACTCAGTCCGGCTTGACTGAGCCAGCAACAAACGTAACCGTATACGATTATTCTTCCAAGCTCCGCTATAAGCGCTTCGATATCAGATTTGCATTAACAGTAAATATCTTGGTTTTAACTAATACTTCCAGTTTTCATTGCACTTTCTTAATACTTGGGGATTGTTTTCATATTTGTAACACACTTTTTTAGAGGTGTATCCCTTGAGAAAATAAAGTCTTTTATGGAATAACTGTAGTTTATTTCACCCAAATACACACGATACAATGAGCTACGTGTCTATTCTATTGGACCGGGGGAGCGGCTAGCTCACGGCCGCTCGGCGAGCGCGGCGCATACACTATCTTTGTAGGGACACCATTCTGTTGATTCAGCGTTTCATGTTTGCGCCGCGCTCGCCAAGCGGGCGTGAGCTAGCCGCTCCCCCGGTCATGAATTATTTTAATCGACCCTGGATTTTGTCCCATACATTTTTTGCCAATCTCTTTTACCAGCTTTCAACTTTAAAATGTTCATCAAGTGCCTTCCAAGCACCAAATAAAAAATTACTTGAGAGTGATGTACGAAAAGTTGTTTTAATACGTACAACATGCATGTTTGTGTCTGCTGTCGACGCGATTACGAAGCAATTGCTCTCAACCAGCTCGCACCACGAGAAGGAGCGTAGATGAGTGCATGTGGCCTGTTTATAGTTAGATGGTGAAATGTCAATTTTGTCAGCTTCTCATTCTCGCCTGATGCCTGGTTGGAAACGATAGTGTTGTGAAGATAGTTTAAATTTAAGGTGAAATCTGTTTTTTTTTCTAGCTTTGTGCCCTCTAACTTGGTCAATAATTGCGAGCTCAATTGAAATATTTAGTTCAAAGCTCAAGTTGATGTTAAGATCAAACTGAACAGTTTTAGAATAGTGTGATACTGATTAAAATCTAAAATCTACTATTCAATTATGCATGCAAAATTCACAATTGGACGGGGCGTGAATATGCTTTCGAAGCTCGTCTGTATTTTGCATTGCAATTGCGATTTCATAAAGCAATTGAACCATGTATATTTCGTCTGGAAAGTTTTAGTTTCAGTTAGGCCATGTTTTTGGTGAAAGAGCTTTTCTAGGCGGACGCGGTAGCGAGCGAACGACGTGTCCAATGTGTCCATAGCCTAGCAGTTATAGCAGCGATTAGTGTTTAGTAATAGGCTATTTGACAATGCGAAAAATAAAGTGTCAATTACTGTTATCAGTATAAATTATGAGTTTAAAAATGGTTTTTTATTAACGTAAGTTGAACATAATTATAAATTTATTTAAAAATCCGTAAATAAAAATCCATTGTTTAAACGTTTTGTCACGTGACACAAAACGCGCCTGATTCGTCGAGTTTATAATGACGTCACCTGTTTGTAAACCTCGCTTGCGTACGTATGTGGATGATATGCAGAATACAGGCAAGTGACGTCACCGAACCCATTGCAGCGCCATATTGTCAAAGTACCGTTTTGGCGCGCTATTTAAATATTAAATTTTTAATTTGATATTTTTCAGCAAATATGTACCAGAATTTAAAAAAAAAACAACCGTTACTGGGTTCCTTAAACTCCACTACATAATATAAAATGGATTTTCAAAACCTGTCAAAAAGCCTATTATATTATACAAGTCACATCCAAACTGCATTGGTTTTTAGCAAATGCTCTATAAATGGAAGGCCAATCGAGCTATTTTTAACGAGAAAAGCTAATGATGAAGTTTTCTTGCTAAATAATAACCTTGTTGAAATATTCGCTAAAAAAGCACATGAAATTATGATTAAGATAATACGACCTGGGGGCTAATTGTCTAATTTTAAAACTTATCGCAATCTCTTTCAAATTCTTCATCTGAAAGATATGATATAAGATATACATACTTCAAACCGTCACTATTTGACATTTGATAGGGATTGTGATCGGGACGCGTTTTGAAAGGTATCGAATGGACGAAATTGAACTGTCTAAGCAAAGTGACACTCGAAAATATATTTCAAATGTATGGAGAAGTGTCAAATAAAGTGTCATTTAAAACATCATTCGTTCCGAAAGGGATTGCGACTATAAGTTACACAATTCCATAAATCACTATCACAATCACAATACCTTTGATATATGGGTTGTGATACTTATGATAAATTTTAATTTAGCCACAAGTGAATTCTCAGTTGGAATTCACTTGAGGCCGAGTTGACTTTTTCCAATATTTTTCTATTTAAAATTTACCATAAGTATAAAATAAAAATATCATAAAAAAGGGATTGTGATAGATTTTGAAATTAGAGAATTAGGGGGCAGCATAGGGCATGGTTTAAATAAATAATAAAAATGAAATTGATTTTTATATGGGCTGTTACAAGCACCTAGAACGTTTCTACGGAGGGAGAATTGTATCGAGAATAACCAACAAGAAGCTTGTCAGGGGCTGTTTTTTTACATAGACTGACGCACATCAACTAAAAGTTATTTTAACTTGAAAAAGTCTAGAGATCATCTGGTAATTTTATTTGAATAATTCAGTAAGAAAGTTTTCGTTTAACCTTTCTACGGTAAATTGGTTTAGAACACTATATTCTGGGTAATTTACTGAGAAAATTTTATGCAAATTTCTTTATATTAGCAAAGGTTGAGTTCACTTTGTATTGTTAAAAATATTGCTTTTCTGTTCAGAATTTTATAAGGTATAAAGTTAGTTAATAAACTAATAAATTCAATAAAGTTAGTAAAATGTTTAACCTTTCTATATAAATATAATATAAGGTTAATATTGTTCATTCATTATATATTATTGTCGTCAATGTTATACTCGGTTACGATATAAAAAAAAAGCTGATTTATTTGTAAAATCGGCAAGAAATACCTACTGATTTCTAAATACCTACAGTTTCAGGTTCTACAAAAACATCTACCACAGGTTCTTGTGATATTTAGTTATAACACAGAATGCTAAATAGTACAAGTAGTTATACTTTTTTATGATTTTGTAATTTTTGCATTTTTTAATGCTATTTTTATACTTATGGTAAATTTTAAATAGAAAAATATTGGAAAAAATTAACTCGGCCACAAGTGAATTCTCAGACGGGAATCGAACCCGCGACCTTTGGAAATCCGGTCCAATGCTCTAACCGCTGAGCTACCGAGACTTATACTTTTATACGTTATACTTTTATTGACATCATGCATATGAACTGTTTTTATTTCTGTATATCTCGTACACTTCAAAACTACGGTTTTGTGCTAACATCATATAAAGAAAAGAACAACGCTAAATGAACCGGTAATTATTGGTCGAGAACCGGTTAGAGCCGTTTCCAGAACAACTCTATTAGGTTTTGCGGTCTACCTATGAAGTCCTAGATTTCCGCGCATATCATCTTATCCATTGAAAAAGAGGAGTTCTTTATGGATACCCGAACCAAAGAATACTAACTAATAGCTCGAACATTAAGATTTTAAAATGATCTGTATTTAGTTAGGTAAAACTCTATATTTCGGCAGCTTACATTGTTTTTTATTTTGGTATGACGACTGATTATTATTTTTTTCGGCAGCTAGCACTCCAACGGCAAAACACATCGGCTGAATATCTTATAGGATTTGGCTCATACCCTAGCGGCATTAACGTAGAGTGTGAAAAATAACAATAGCAACGCCATACAGAAAGATTTATGATGTTTGCCTATGACTGACGAATAGCGTGAATAGCTGGCGAATGCGATTGGCTCCTATTGTGATGGCAGGCTAAACAAACAAGGGTAGTTTTTTGTTGGTCGTATATTCTGGTTTAATGGCCGTAGTAAAACTACCTATGTGCTTGAGATGTGGGTTTCTTGAAGGAAAATATTAGACACTAGCTTCCGCCCGCGGAATCACCCGCGTGTTACTCTCCGTTCTTTCAACTAACTCTATGCCAAAAATCTAGATGATTGGTTGCTTAGTTAGGCCGTGAAGGAAGGACAAACAAACATATTTTTGCATTTATAATGTAAGTTATGATTAGGATTGTTATTATCTTGAGATAAGCAGATCTAGGACTTAAATTTTGATTAAAATACGCAGAAAAAGAACTCGCCATTTTAATGTCCCCATTGCTGGGGTACTGACTTTCCTTATGGATGGATAAGGGACAGGGACATGATGGGTCACGCAGGGTCACGCGGGCCCAATACGGATTGGTGGGTAAAAAAAAACAAAGCAAATTCATATGCATGTTTTTTTAAATTGCACCTATTTCCTTTCTATTTGTTCTTATTCACTTAAAAATTTACAACTCAAAGTTGCCTGGACGAGATTGCTCCATAAGCAATAGCTATAATAATAGTTAGTATTCTTTGGCAATAGGCTATCGTTTCTCAGCAATACGTTGCCTTTGTGTTTAATTTATCATTTATGTAATACTCGTAAAGTGGTATTGTATTATTTGTGCATCCATGTCCAATTGTCCATGAATAAGTAGGGATAAAACCCACGGTCGCCAGCGTAGATGGTAGATTTATTGCTAATGCGCTATGGGACCTGGGGGCCTACTGCCATCTCTTATCGCAGTATTGTTTCAATTTTACCTTGCCATTTTGTACTACGAATATCTTAAAGGACGCTTGTTTTTTGACTGAAGTTTTGTGACGTCTTCGCTCAATCATCGCCTCCAAAGTGTGAAGTGTGTCAAAATGTGACGACTTCAATAAAAACAAAACGTTCTCATGACATGATGGTTTGTAATAGATGATGGTAGACCTGCTGAGGGTCTTTAAAGGTCACATAAACAATATTGTTAAGGAATCATAATGTGAACGCACTGAAAATGAAATTTATTTATTTGTATGTTTTCTATGGAGTTTTGTAATGTCATTCCAAAGTCTGGTTTTATATTGAAGGCAAGAAACTTACAAATAAATGAATTGTCAGGAAATTCACTTTATGATTCTATAACAATATTTGCGTATTATTGCATATGTAACTTTTTTAGGACTTCCCAATATTAAGGCTTAAATTTTAAAGTAATTCAGATCAGAGCTGTGGGTTAAGAATGTTGGCCAAAAATTAGAGTAAGAAAAATATGTAGCTATATTTATAAATGAGCAAATTAAATCTAATTTTAATATCAGAAACTGCCCATTAGAGTGTGCCCGACATGAACGAATAATAATAAGAGCTCTGGTAAAATTTAATAAGGTTCTTTGTAAAGAAAATATCGTTAAAAGTATTTGTTCGGAATCGGAATTTGGCTAATGAGGATTACATACACGCCTGTCCTGAGGCTATAATTGTTTGTTTTCAGATAATAATACGATATTATTTTTAATCAAAGCTTCAGGGATCAAGATACTTTCTAGGAGAACGAATAAAGTCTTTTCTTTTCTTACTAATAAACCGAGGGTTGTTAATATTTTGGTAAATAGTTTTTTTTTTATAAATATAAAAGGGCATGCTCCATGTTACGTCACAAGTCACAACGTAGCATCCTCTGAGGTATCAAGTTCGATTCTTGTTGAGATTAAATTAGATACTATATTGACACGGTCTGAACTAAAAAGAATGGGATACAGTTAGGTAATTTTTTAGGCTAATTTCATAATAAACAGAAAACAATAACATCTAAATGTATTTAGGATTCATAAAATTTGTATAATCAATACTATCATAAAACAAAAATGTTGATAGTAAAATCGACTCGACTTTCTCGTACTCGTAGTTGTCAGACGGGACTTGAACCTTTGCCCTACCGGTCCACTGCTCTCCTAATAGAGCTACCAAACCTAGTGAGCTTTGGTAGGTGTTATTTCATATTAAAATCTAAATGTGTTTCAATAAATTGATTTCGATGTAATCCATAAGAACATTTTATTTCAATGACTGGCAGAATCACGACTCAAGTAATTCACAAATCCTTTCAATATCCACATTTTTACCTTCGCATTTCTCATTTCACTCATACGGCAAGGATGTCAGCCGCGTAATAAAAAGGCTCGAAATTTCATTAAAATCTATGTAAGACACTGTGTTACATCAAAGGGAATATCTTCTCGGCCCGTCAAATCAAAATATCAAAGGAGCGTCGCTCAATTATTTATAATGTACGAACATATGCCCCTTTCACACCATATATCATTTTGTCATTTTTTTTAAGTACACCTAAAGATGATTGCTGTGACGTATACAGTCGCGCACAAATTGTGATGCGGCGTATTTATTTGGTGTCGCTTGTCATCAGTTATGTTGGTGTGAGATCATTAATCTTTGGAGGCTCGAGTGCCTTTGAGGAAATGATTATACTGATCCTTGGATGCATTTTTGGGTCAATGTGAGAGGGTTATGATAGGTATAATGTAATAAATATGGGAACTACTTTACACTTTAGAAATTTTCTAAGAAATTGGTGAATATGTTTTTTTATATATTTTGTTAAATTGTAAATTAACCCATTTAGCCCCGTAAAATGAGGCACAAAAGATATTCCATCGTTGTCAGGTAGGCCACCGTGGTTAGTTCGGACGTTTCAAAGAAAAATATAAAGGTATATACATCCATACTGTCTAGGGATATTATATTACATTCTTCATAACTCAAAAACTATATACAGCACAGAAAAAGTTTGTATGGGGGAAAACCCCTCCTGGGTTTGAAAAATTGAAAAACAACGGAATGTATGATCATTTGAATATAACTTTCGCAAAAGTTAGTTATTTTTGAAAATTAAAGACGTTTCAATTTTTTTTTTAAATTTAACTGAAAGTTTGTTTTGTTTTTTATCATGCCAAGTCGACATTTAACCAGTTAAGAACAAATTAGAGCTGCAGCAATGCAGAAAGCTGGCGCTATCCAACGCATCGTTGTTGACTGACTTGAATTGTCCCTTCGAACCCACCAAAACGTGATCCATATACAGTGTTGATGTGTGTATATCTCAGTCTCTAATGGTTCGCCGTTTAAGATAATTTTGACTGCTGCTGGACAAAGATATTTGTATTTTTTGGTTAAAAAGGGATTAGTTAATTTGAAATAGTATTTAAAATTTTACTACAAAAATAGCATTGTAAATCTAAAATAAATAAAAAATCATAATATACCTTTTAAGTTAACACAAAAGTTTTGATCGCGACTGTACTTCTCCTACTTTACACCAAACGGCAAAGAAAATGTTCACTGCAGTCTGTTTTACCGAGATTTTCGAAATGGACGAGACATTCGAAGTATTCCACAGCGTCATGTCCTTCGCTGGAATCCGTATCTACGCCAAGAAGAATTGCAACTTAAAGATTTGGCTCAGCTTCCAAATCTTCAACTGCATCATCGGTGTCTTCTGTTTCATTTTCACCACAGGATTCGTCGTTTTGAACTCCGTGGATATTTTGGTCTTCATACAAGGCGCCTGCATTTGGACTACTGGCGTCATAATGTCTATAACTCTTGGGATCTGTTTAATCTTCAGGAATAAATTCCGAGAGTTCCTCAAAGAGATGGCTTTCAAAGACGAAATGCTGGCGATGCCTTTGATTGGTTACGTGAAGAATACTATGGAAGGGAAAAAGTTGTATGAGCTGAAGGAGATGGTGAACCATTCGCAAGAGAAGCTGTTGAATTTCACGAGGGTTTTACTGAAGGGTTACGTAGCGATAGTTTGGTTGGTGGCAACTATGTACCTTTGCAGTCCTATCTACGAGATGTATGTTAGAAAGGATAAGTCGTTAAGGTTACTCGGTTAGTTATTTTAAATTATTAATTTTGGTTATAGGTAGTAGACTTCGCGTAGAACGCTACTCGAGTGTCTTCTATAATTGTATCACTTAATCCTAAGTGGTTGAGGATTCCGGAAGAGGCCCTATCTTCGGCCTTATCAATACTTAACATCAGGTATGATGAAGGCAGCGTCAGAATCTCGTGGCAGCGGTAGGGCCGGATCTCTCCCTGCCCAGCGTCGTGAGTCGGATGTTGGACAGTGAAAGATCCTGGCAGGCGGTGGTCTCCTTCTGTGAAGAGGTGATCTTTCAGAAGGAGGCGGCGGAACGGGTCCATGAAGATGATGCTTATGCAGCCCGTCTCCGCCGCAGGCGGTTGAGGGGGAGGAGGCGGCAGTTCGATCGCCTCATCGACGGCGGAACGGGGAATTCCGTCGCCCAGGGAGGAGCGCCCGTGAATAAGAAGTGCTGATGTACCGTTGGGTGTGTCCAAAAGATACACGCAAGCGGAGGCCCGGTGACTGTCACCCCAAACCCGACAGTCTCCGCCAACGCGTGGAGGGAACCACCTGGGGGTTTTAGTGGGTTCGAGTCCCACATAACCTACCTGTCTCCCCGGACAGGGAGGTATGCGAGGGCATTTCGGCATTTCCCCTGGAAAGAAAAAAAAAAAAAGGTATGATGAAGGCCAAGCGTCTCCCCGTTGTTTAAACAAAAACGGCTTGCACCCTTCAGTGGGCGTCTTATAATTTAACATCATCAGCCATTTTTGATTGATGTCCCCACTGCTGGGGCACATAAAGAAAAGAATAGATCAGCTGGGATAGATCAGCTGGGACCAACAGCTTAGCGAGCCTTTCGAAGCACGGGGGAGTTTAAGTTATTAAATTATCGGTCATCCATGTCGTGACCACTTTCTGAAAGTTGAGTAATCGCTAAAATTATATGACAAACGCTAACCACTGTGCCGCGCCAAAAAGTTCTTCGATCTATTGGTTGCTCTTTTTGTCTTACTTACCATTAAACCATGGAGGTTATTAATACCGGGTTTCTATAACATAGAAGATCTCCATAGAAGAAATGTCAAAATTTAACTGTCCGTAGCCAAAACAATCCGTCAGTATGTTAAAGAAACCCGGCATAAATAAATAACCTTATGCAATTCTATTTCAGCTTTCGATATGTGGTTTCCATGGAGCTTAGAAGACTTGAGAGTTTATGTCATATCTTTTATATTCCACGCGTATGCTGGATATCTGTGCTGTGTAGGTAAATAAAAGAAACAATCACTTTATTTGTCTAGAATAGGTAGACGGCCCAATGGCTCTGCATTTTTGGTGAATCTTAGTCTTTAGAACTTTAAAATACTTATTATGCAGTAATCTATTGAGATCTACAATTCCTGATAGTAAAAGTTCTGACTGAGGTTTTGACTTACTATGGAATCAACGAGGTTATGGATTTTTATATAAGAACTACCGTGGTCGTTTAACCTTTTTTAAACCTTTTTTAACACTGGTACGGACGTGTAATCATGGTGTTAGTTTACACTATTTTATAAATATGAGGATACAATTTATGTCTTAGTTTTTATGAATAGTTAAATAAAACGAAATCAATACAAATCAAGTATGTTTTCGGTTAATTTAAATCATTATAACGAATTAAAAACTCTAAGGTACATTTTTACATTTTCAGCTATTGGCGACATGACAAATGGGAATAATATTTAAAAAAAATTAAACGATACACACACACGAAATATTTTTTTTTCTTTTCTTAAAATATAAATTATAAGAAGTAAAATAAACAAAAGTTACCTCTTATTACACAGTAAAATAAAACTTTTGACAACACATAAAATATAGGTAGTATTGGCTCACGGTTTCAAGCCCGTCGTGGCGTGGTTCCCGTAGGAATATTGGAATAAATTGTATCCTATATTTCAATCCAGACTATAAACTACATATGATGCCAAATTTTATTTAAATTCGATTAGCGGTTATGGCGTGATTGAATAACAAAACAACCGTACTTTCAAACTTACACATTGTACGATTCTTTTGGTAGGATCAGAAATCTTATTTTCAATTTATTGAAGGGTCTACTGAGCTCAATACTTTCCCTTTTTGAGACAATGTGCTTGGTCGTTTTAATCCTGACATACTTGGCTAAATTATTCTTGTCCACATCTAACAAAAATTCAAACAAATATTAAGACATTTTGTATAGAAAACATGGACGTGGAGTGTCAGAGGCTCCAGCTCAATTAATCAAGCACATTACTCAAGTATTTTGAAGCTGACGACAGACTTACTCTCATATTTATCGAATTGGGATATGTCCTTTCATGATATTGTGTTTGTGTTAATAATTAATTAAAAAATAAAAAATAACTACATTATTTTTGTTATAATATGGAAGGTACTGCGCAGATCTGTGCCCGTGGGCGCGAGGAAGTGGCTGATTAGTGAGATCCATATGTAGGGAGGAGCCTGTGAGACTACACGTCCATACTTAAAAGTTAATATCAAATTTGAAGCAAAACTAATCATATTTAAGTAAAATGTCTACGCGTACAAAGCTGCAGGCGATTAATTGTTCAGTAGGGCAATTCGAAAAACTATCGAAATAGTATCGAGCACGTAATGTCAAAAAATGTATAGGAAAATGTAGTTCCGTTTACGTCCGGTAGGAACGCTGCTGGAACATGTCATATTTTTTTTTTACTTTAGGTACTTGCACGATACTTACTCCAAAGTTATTCGCGCTAGGCCTACACTAAGTAATTATTTATTAATGCTAATAATTATATTAATGCTTCAAATTTCTTGAATTATATATAGCAAAAAAAAGTAAGGTCGTCTATTCTGTTTCACGATTACGAGAACTTGGAGTTCTCGATATAAAGTTAACATTTAACTTGAATACGCTTGTAGATTTTTTTAAGAAAATTAATTAAGATTCTCTTCATGAACTTCTTTTAGAATAACATAAACGATTATATTGAAACAGCGCCGCTTGAAAAAGGTAAAAGTTTATTAATTAGTTTCAGAATGTTGATTTAAATGAAGTTGCTGAAAAATTACCATTTTTTTCGTTTAATGTATAGGACGTTCAATTATTTTAGGACTTTTATGTTCTTATTTATGTTTCATTTTAATTAGGTAGGTATGAGTTTTGTCAATACTAAAATATAAATTGTACGATGATACACATAACACAATTATCAATAATCTACTTCCAAATCCTAGTACCACAAACATAAAATGACAAAATGGCTTCCTTTTGATAGAATAAGGCGTTACTTGGCGGAAAGCCATATATTAGTAGAAAACGACAAAAATGTCGCTTAATTCCGCAAGAAAACTTACGTGAAAGAAGCACCGCCCGCCCGCCGCAAATAAATGCAGATGCAACACAGTGACACACCTTGCACCTTCACCGACTACTCTACACGTGTTTCGCCCACACACGGAGCATTCTCCGGTGTTGTTAGACCGTGCAATACCAGCACCGAGCGATGCACGAGTTTTCTTGCAGAATCAAGCTAAATATTTTTCGTTTTCTACAAAAAAATGGCTTCCATTAATTAGGTACTTTACAGATTCAAATTAAACCAAACTATATTTTTTTATACTTACATTCATACAGCTCACGCCTAAGTCAAATAGAACGATTAGGCAGAGATTATGGACAGCCACTATGACTCATACACTAACACACATACACACACACAGACACACACCCACACACACATTTTATGTTTTTCTCTCTTGAACTTCATTTGAGGTATTTTGAAATTGAAATAGTTTCTGTAACAAATACTTTTTTCAGCCTACCCAGGGTTACAAGTCACGATAATACTGCTTCTTAGTCAAATCATACGTCAACTAAGGATTTTGAGCTTCATATTGTCAAATTTGAACGAGTTGGCCACAGAAATAATTCAAGATCGAGACGACAGATGGCAGGAAGTGTGCACCGCTGTTCTTTCACAGTGCGTTGATCATTATATCAAATTAAAAAGGTAAATAAAATATGTATTAATCCTAACCTAATATTATAAATGTGAAAGTGTGTTTGTTTATTTGTCCTTCCTTCACGCTCTAACTAACTAAATCGACTTGATTTTTGGCATTGAGTTAGTTGACAGGACGAAGAGTAACATAGGCATATACTGTTTTCGCGATATTGTCACGGGAACGGGTACCACGCGGGTGAAACCGCGGGCGGCCGCTAGTTTAACAAACATGCATACAGGGTGTTAAAAGACCCATACCGAAGCCGTAATATATGCATAGTGTACATCAAACTTAATAAGAATATGTAAAAAACCGAAACGCGTGCAATAACGTGTGCGTGTGTCTAGATGGTACGAGTAGGCAACTGGACGCAGTTTTATTGATTGGTTTTGATATTAATGTGTCTTTGTAGCTTTAAACAACAATCTTTAAAAATAGATATTGACTTTGATCCTGAATAACTCCTTAACTATCAGGTTCCCAGATTAGTCATTAGCCAGTTCCTCAGTGATTGAGGATTCCGGGAGAGGCTCGCTTCCATCTTTAGCCTTATCAATACTTAACATCAGGTATGATGAAGGCTAAGAGTCTCCCCGCCGTTAATAATAAAAAAAAAAAATAACTCCTCGCCCGCTACTCACTGGCTGTGGCTGCTTCGGCGTTTGCACAAATAACTAATTGTTACTTTAAACGAAAATCTCTAAAAATAAATATTGACTTTGATCCTTAATAACTCCTTAACTATCAGGTTCCCAGATTTGGCGCCATACAAGAAAATGATAGTAACAAATGGGGAGGATACGTGGTTATCGTTTTTGTAAAGAGTATTTTAACACCCTGTATACATTCACACCATAGATTCCTTGCTAATTTTCAGCGCATCAAAGGTGTAGCTTGAGATTGAAATATATCAACATCACTCTCATTAGCTACATCTTAACGACGCCTCTGGCATTGATTGGGTCTTAGATGTTGTCCGGAAACAATAGTGACAGATTGTACATCCATCGTCATTGGCATCGTTAATTTCTGACATTTTAAAATATAGAAATTAATTTTATTTTCGGACATATGATATTAATTAATTTTAATTCATTATTATTATTACTGTTTTGCACATCCATTACTGGTAAAATATGACTGACTAAATATTGTACTCTTGTGACCTCTTATGTACTCATATTTATGCAAATAAATTAATTGAATTGAATCGTCAACAGCCATTTGTCCCTACTGCTAGGGCACTGGCTTTACTTATGCATGGATAAGGCGAACGGGCCATGACCCACCAGGCGGGCCCAATGCGAATTGGTGGGTTTTAAGGACTGCCAATGCAGCCGGGACCAACGGTTTAACGTGCCTTCCGAAGCACGGAGGAGCTCGGGACAGTAAATTTTTGGTTACCCATCCCGTGACCGACCATTACGGAAGTTGCTTAACCTCAACAATCGCAAGCCAAATGCGTGAACCACTGCGCCACGGGCTCCTCAACATCCATCGATATTAGTTATTAACCTACATTACTGCCTATATTAATTTTAATAATAGGCCCTGTCTAGTGATAGGCTTTTATTATCTGCTTGCACATTCTATGTTTTTTCATTCACTCTTAGTTTAGTTAATTAATCTTATATAATGATCCCGCAGAGGCAGAGATAGGTCTTTTCTTTCCATTAATGGTAACGAAACCAAATATGAATGAATTATTATTATTTCAAACAATCATTAGGCAGCCATTTTATTGTCCCCACTTCTGAGGCTCACAGTTCCTTATCGATGGATAAAATAGACTGCCCACCACGCGGGACCAATTGGTGAGTACAGCCGAGACCAACAGCTTGACGGCCATTGTAAACTTGCCATCAAAGAAAACTCGTCACCTTTTGAAAAATTCCGTATATTAAAAGTAAATTCGCCACCTATGGAATTTATGTGTTAATTCGTCACCGCTCACAGAAATTTATTTTTAAAATACTACCGGTGCGGTGGCGAGTTTATACATTATTTTTAGCCGTTTTTTTATGACGAATTTATTTTGATGGTGAGTTTACAATAACTCAGGCTGACGTGCTTTCTGAAGCACAGAGAAGCTCGAGATAGTAAACATTTTGTCACCCATCCAATGATTGTATCTAATCTTGATTTCTTTAACGATAATGTTGTTGTTTGTTATGTTTAAAATTTATGACGCTGAAAAGATGAGAAATACACATTTCGTTAATTACCTACTAAGGGCCGATTTCAATAATGTATCCATAACAAGAGGTAGGCTAACCTTGGTTACGTTACTTAGCAACCGCTGTTATTTTGGGTTATTTTAGGCTTATTAACAAAAATATCTAGGCAACAAAGCTCTAGTAAGCCTATCTCTTACTGAGGATAGGTTATTGAAACCGACCGTAAGAGAATAATGACTAGAATACTATCTCCTCAATATTATTTGCGTAGTTTGCTAGAAATTTGCAGTGCCGTCATAAAACCCAATGATGGCGTTGCAAATTTTAAAACTTGACTAAGTATCAGCAATAAATATATAAAATATACGAATAGGAACAGATAATACATAGACATAATTATCACTAATTACTATTTGTTCCAGTTTCAGTAACCGTCTCAACGTCATTTGCCGTCCATTCTATTTGGCTTTGATTCTCGTCGCTATAATGCTTGTTTGCATGTGTTCTGTGAAGATAGCCATTTCTGTAAGTACTTTTTTTTATGAACAGCGGGGAGACGACCTTTATCAAACCTTGAAATGGCAAAATAAGCAACCCCCCTCCGCCAGTGTACGTTCCTCTTGTTGAAACGCTTCCTCCAGGGCATAATCCACCGTGGCGTGGCCAATCTCGAGATAATTAAACCGCCTGCGTATCCAGGTTGGCCGCTGCAAGCACAACCTGCACAAATGGGGATACGTGGAGAACCCGCAGTGCGAATGCGGAGAGCCCTCGCAAACAATGTCGCACCTTCTGGAGTGCCCCCTATGTCGCTCCACCTGCAGCGAAAGTGACAAATGGGAGCAACCGATAGTGCAATCAAGTTGCCATATACTGGGCCAATAACCGCCTTTGTGGTCTAGTGGTAACAACCACCGGTATCAGACCAAGGGGTCCCGCGTTCGATTCCCAGTGGCGGGTACATATTGTATTCTGTTTGGTTGGTGGTACGGAGTTGTTGTAAATCCGCCTGGCTAGCTACCACCAATAACAACAATGTTTTCAGCATTGTTGTGTTCCGGCAGTTAGAGATAAGATAGCCAATTCTTCAGTGGTTGAGGATTGCGGGAGAGCCTCGCTTCTATCTTCAGCCTTATCAATACTAAAATCAGGTATGATGAAGGCGAAGAGTCTTCCCGTCGTGAATTAAAAAAGAAAAAATAATATATAAAGGAACCATAGACACGAAGAAGGTGAATAATAATTACCGATAACGCTTAAGGCAGAAGCGCGTCTCTCGCGCGTCAATCCTTAACCATAGAGGTCTATATTACTTATATTAGCTGTCAATTAATCATTAAATCAACGAGTTGATAGTGACGCAAACTTTTGTTTTTAATTCTATCGACAATTAAACAATTAAATTCTAATGAACTTTGGAAAATGATAAAAATAACTTTGGTATAGGTAGTTGGTTGTATTGTAACAATATTCACCCGTTACCGTATACGATGTCTTACTCTATCATGTGCCATAAAGTACTGTAGAAGATTATGTAAAATAGAAGGTTTTTTGTGTTTTAGGATAAGCTGTCGTTGGACACTATAAAATATTACATGCACGAGATCTCCTTCATATTGGTTGTCATGATGTTCTGTTTTCTCGGTCAGCAAGTCGATAATGAGGTAAATTACTATCGTTGATATCTTTTAATTTTTTTTTAATACATTTATAACTAATCAATTAGATTTCAATAAAGACAATTTAAAAACTAAACACCCCCAACCCAAAGAAATACTCATAAAAAGTTATAAATAATATTTATTTACTCTTATTACTTAATGAGGGCTTTCCCTATTAAATCGGGGATAAAGCCGAATCTCCCCAAACACTCTTATAACTCATTTAAATTTATTAATTTTCACAGACGTCTGTGTATCTGGCGGATAAAGAGATCTTCATAAACTATAGCTAATATATCTCGATCATGCTAGCTTTAAAAAAAAACCTCATCAAAATTAGTTCAGTCGTTAAGGAACTACGTTGCTTCGGACAGACAGACAGACAGATAGACACACACGTCAAACTTACGAGTATGACACCCCTCTTTTGCGTCGGGGGTTAACGAGAAAAAGAGCGAAATAATGTATGAACACAGAGACCACACGTAACAAAAAAAAATATGTTCAAACACTAAACGACAGAAAACAAATAAATTACAAAATTAATGATTTAAGGTTACTAGGTTCCTACCACAGTGTTAATCAAAATTCAGATACATAGTTAGGAAAGAAAGATACAGACAATAACTGTGTGTCAAAAAATACATTTTGATTGTTTTTTATTTGTAGTGTGAGAAACTGGAACAAACAGTCACTGATAATTGGGTGATTTACGACAATAAACACATAACCAATATAAAAATATTCAAAATGGCACTGGGTCAAAGAATGCCAATTAATATCTTTGGATCTATACCGCTGTCATTGCCTACTTTCACATGGGTAAGTTATCTATCCTCTCAAGTGGGTACAGTCGCAATAGCCGTAAAGTGCTTAGTGCCGCTTTGTTATACTTGACTATGTAATACTTAAACATAAACCTATTTAATTAGATGGCAATTTTTATTGTCTTTCTAAATCAGTCATTTGATTTTCTGCATCTATTGTGGATCTCTAGAAAAATGGAAAAATGTGGCGATAGGTACGCCGGGAAAATAATCCCTGATACACACTTCACTGTTGCTTTTTTAGAAGTACACACTAGAGGAATACGTATCAATATTTGTATGTATCTCCTCAATACGTTCCGAAACCATTGACCAAATTGTGATGAAACTTTGGTACGGCTGTTTTGGGGACCCGCGAGGGTTCCTGGCCCGAAAATCTATATATTTCTTTATAATTTACTTGGTATTGCAAATCATGCTGGGTACAGCTAGTTTTAAATAAATAATGCTAGATATAAATAGTTCATGTACTTGTTTAGATGTGCAAAGTTGTATATAATTGTTCGCATTTTCTTTTTCTCTTTCAGTTCATTAAAACGGGAATGTCATTTTTTACTTTGGTAATGTCAGTACTTGAAAATTAAGGCAGGCATCTGACGAAAAAAACTGTAAAGCATAAATTATTTATTTAAATAAAGTCAAGAGATATAGCTATTGTGAATTCATGTTTTACAATAAATTAGAAAAGATGCAAAAATAATGACTGTGTCTTTATTATTTTTATTTTAACTCTTTGTCGTCTCAGTCACATGACACCCACTGCTGGGTATAGGCCTCCCCCTAGGATCTCCACGACTATCGGTCCTGTGCTGCCCGCATCCAGCGGCTTCCCGCAACCTTCACCAGATCGTCGGTCTACCTGTCGGGGGCCTACACACGGAGCGTCGTTGGTTGGATAGAGTTAGTTGAAAGGACGGAGAGTAACTAAAGGTACGTTTTATTACGATATTCCTACGGGAACACGCGGGTGAAGCTAGTATATAATAGTACCTACTAGACGTACAAACATTTAATTTTTTACAATTTTAAATTCGTGACTGTTTTCTAGTACAGTAACATGCTCTTTCGAACCTCTAACTTGTGTTTTGCGTTGAAATATATCACTATGAACACTATTTACCTTGCTCTTAATAGTTTAAGGATTGTCAGTCCTTAAGCCCGGCCACTGACCTACCGATGTTATTCTGTTCTAGTAGAACAATCTAGCTTAAAATAGAATCCGGGTTCATCGTCATCCACAGCTCGGTAACAACCCGGCACCGGCGATTTTGCCTCACTACGCCTGCAGTTGTGCGATGTTGCCCGGTTGCTTGCAGACCGACCGTTTTTGCCGATTCGAGTCAGTAGTAGCCATACACTCTATTATGTTCTGACTAGAATAGTTCATGATTTTGTAATTTTTGCATTTATCAATGCTATTTTTATACTTATGGTAAATTTTAAATAGAAAAATATTGGAAAAAATTAACTCGGCCACAAGTGAATTCTCAGACGGGAATCGAACCCGCAACCTTTGGAAATCCGGTCCAATGCTCTAACCGCTGAGCTACCGAGACTTGCGAACCACCGTCGAAATTCTCCAATACTTTTATATTTTTAATACGCTGTAGGCCAGGGGGGCAATTCTCGCGCTGAGATTTGTCGAATTCGACATTTTTCAAACCATAATTTCTTTATTAAAAATGTAAGTAAAATCTTTACTACGGTCATAATACTTTAGTTTCAATGATCTTTGACAATCCTATAATGTTGAAGCTTGTATTCTGTGAGTTTTAAATATAGATTTATGGCTCCAAAAATGTCGAATTCGAGATGTCGAAGGCGCGAGAATTGCCCTCCAGCGTTGTTACATCAATGCTAGGAATATCCTTGCATTCGAAAGAAACATCTTTTCAGGTGTTTAACGATCGATTAAGATGCAACTGCCAATAATTTATGATTTTGTAATTTTTGCATTTTTCAATGCTATTTTTATACTTATGGTAAATTTTAAATAGAAAAATATTGGAAAAAATTAACTCGGCCACAAGTGAATTCTCAGACGGGAATCGAACCCGCGACCTTTGGAAATCCGGTTCAATGCTCTAACCGCTGAGCTACCGAGACTTGCGAACCACCGTCGAAATTCTCCAATACTTTTATATTTTTAATACGCTATAGGCCAGCGTTGTTACATCAATGCTAGGAATATCCTTGCATTCGAAAGAAACATCTTTTCAGGTGTTTAACGATCGATTAAGATGCAACTGCCAATAATTTATGATTTTGTATTTTTTGCATTTTTCAATACTATTTTTATACTTATGGTAAATTTTAAATAGAAAAATATTGGAAAAAATTTACTCGGTCATAAATTATTGGCAGTTGCATCTTAATCGATCGTTAAACACCTGAAAAGATGTTTCTTTGAGCATTGGACCGGATTTCCAAAGGTCGCGGGTTCGAGTCCCGTCTGAGAATTCACTTGTGGCCGAGTTAATTTTTTCGAATATTTTTCTATTTAAAATTTACCATAAATATAGAATAGTTCAGCCAGCGTAGCATGCGCACCGCGACTCGATGTCGACGCTTATCTCGCGATGTCTGTCCCGCTCATATCAGTACGGTGTGAGCGGGACAGACAATACGCTCGCGCGAGAAAAGTGTCGAGAAAGCTTTATCGAGGTGCTCATGCTACGCATGCAGGAGAGGAGATGCCAGACAGCAATATAAAATATACCACACGTCACACTCCTACCGACCCGTACCGGCAAGAACGCCCGGTTAGCAAGTGGGTAGTGAGCCAAAATCGCTGGCGCCAGGCTGTGTGTGTGACGATAAATGATTCAATTCTGTGGTTGAGCTCACATTCTAGCTTCACAACATTTCAATACATTTTTGACCTGTTCTAGGCAGAATATAACAGAATCGGCAAGTCTGTGGCCGCGCTAAGCTAATTTGGCAAGTCTAGCGACTTGACAAATTAGCTTAGCGCGGCCGAATCGAATCAGAATGTTAATAGGTGTCGTCTCGCTGTACTGACAGAAACCGGTCCGAACTAAACGGCTTTTTGATGGAATTAGACGTTGTTAACCCTTACACTGGCAAGAAGACATGTTAAAATTTATAACCTTTCATTGCCAGTGAAAGATTTGAGTTGTTGTCATCATATTCTGAGGGACGTCCATAGTTCTGAGGGATGCATTCTCTGTAAGGAGATAACGATTGATAAGGAGAATAGGCCATTTCTACCACGCGGGTTAAAAAGGTGGATTGGTGGGTTTTAACGACTACACAAACAACCGGTGAGTATTGATAAGATGGAAGTGCGCCTTTCCCAGAATCCTCAACTCGCTATCTTATCTATAACTGCCGGAACACAACAATGCTGCAAACATTGTTGCTATGACGTCAGACATAGATAGGATAGTGGTAGATAGCCAGGCGGACTTATAACAAGTCCTGCCACCAACCAAACCGAATACAATATGTACAGTCAGGGAACTTTGAGAAACGTATATTATTCAAATGAAATAAATTATTTGTGATAATTTTTTTATATATTTATAAATGAAGCTCCTTAAAAAAACTTTACTGGTCAACCGGGAAGTTCCCCGACTGTACCGCCACTGGAAATCAAACCCGGGACCTCTGGGTCTGATACCGGTGGTTGTTACTACTAGAGCACTTATCCCAGTGACTATCCGAAGCACGGAGGAACTCAAGATACTAAATTTTTTATCACCCATCCCGTGCCTGACCTTTGGTTGCCACGCGAAAAGTTGCTTAGTCACCACAATAGCTGGCCAAACGGGAGAACTATTGCGCTACCGAAATCCCCCGCTATCGAATTACAAAAACATGCTTGTGAATTATTTGAAAGAAATGGGTTTTACTTTTATAAAAAAACTCTTTCGTTCAATTAATTTGGCAATTACCTAAATAAGAGTTGCACACATTTAATCAAATTAAATTGGTACGTAAAACAGCGAAGGGTTGTGTTTAATAAATTATTGTAAAACAAAAATAATTGATGCGAGAAAATATAGGTAAGAACAAAATTTTCACAATTATTAATAATAATAATAATAAAAAACTTTTATTGCACACGATAAATACAAGACAAGTACAAAGAAAAAATATTATTTCATTTATTTATTTATTTAATACTTAGTGCACATTGTACAAAGGCGGACTTAATGCCTTAGGCATTTTCTACCAGTCAATGTTAGGGTGATGTTGAGAAAACAAGAAGTAGGGTGCATAACCATTGTAAAAAAAACAACATAGGAAATAAAATTATTAATTGTAATAATAAATAAAATATACAATTTTAAATATAAATACAAATAATACATATTATACAATTAACTTTAAATAAAAATAAATAATTACGCTACACAAAGTAGCGTTGTATAGATTTCAGACTAATATTAAATATTTTGATATTGCTACTTGAATGTCTCAAGTCATCAAATCCAAATGCCGTAGCACTGGTAGTTACATGTTAGCTACACCGTAGCACTCGTCAGAGCCGTAGCTGATAGATGGCGTGCAAAGGCGTAACTCATGCTCTCGAGTTGTCCCCACGCCCGATAAATTAAACTGGAAACGCAGTCAGCTTAATACGACTGCGGTTTTTGTCTACCCCACAAATAGTAGGATTTCATTGTATACGATGCCATATTTTCACCCAGTTGCCATGACTACGAAAAATATATCCATCGTACTGTATTCAGATTATTTTTCTAGTTAATGCCCCCATTTGTGTTAATGGAATAGCCTCGTAAATATCCCTTTCGTCTTGAATAAATCCTGATTGAATAATCTTTATTTACGAGCTAATATAATAAATGGTTCCGATAGTCATATACTTTGGTTATATTTTATGTTTTTGTGTTCAGAGAAATGCCTTGTCAATATGATAGGATTATGTAGTTTGTTTGTACAACAAATAAAGAATGCGATAACATAGTTGTCTTCAATACAATTGCGACTATTTACACTACACAATGATTACTGCGGGATGTCAACAATCTTTGGAATATTTTTCTTCTATGCCGACCTAAAATAGCGTATCCTGTAATTGACGTGAGGGTAGATTTTTTAAGAGATTGTCCATTTTCATATTATCGTCTTTTATAATGGCATCTACGATCGCCTAACTTCTTGACGAGTGTGGTGATTACGAAAAACCATGCATATGAAGCTATTTGCCATTTGCAGATTCAATATTTACACTAGATAATAAAGATTAAAGTGCCCGAAAAAATATGATAGCTATTAGCGCATATTTGGAATAGGGTGGTCGTGGAAAAAACACAAAATCATTAAATGTTATCGATTTGAAAAAAATCTCAAAGTTACGTTTATTTTTCGACTAGAATAAATTTCTTTCCAATTTGATGCATAAAACTGGGCCAATACTTTAATACATAGCATAAAAGTATATTATTGATACCGTGACCGGGATTTTTTTCGAAATAATGTATATTTTAGAAGTTAATTTAAAAACTGATTTAGCGCCTACGATGTTCTTATTCCGCGCAGAGTTCTATCGTCTGTCGCGCCTGACGTGAGATGACAAGCATTATATTGTTTCATAAGTCAGTCACGTCATGATCAGCTTCATTGAGACGAGAGGACTATGGTTCTGGGAGAGGAAAAAAATGGCCGCGGGTCATAGCGTCTTTTAGATTTTACCGTACAATTTCTTTATACTACAAAATATATTTACTTAACATTGGCAAAATTCGTGAATTTCATCATTTATGGTTTAGTTATTGTGAACTATGAATGAAATAAATAGAAAAAAGTGTAAACCAACGTAGAAAATATAGTAAACAATAATAAAACAATCGAAACACATATTACAAGCGCTCCGAAGCAATGACGTTCCAGATACCGGGTAGTATAATATAAAACGAATCTTTTGACGATTCGCGTCATATTCGCGTGTTGGTGGCGGTAACTAAGAATAACTAGAATTTAATTAAATTTGACGACCTGTTTGGCGCATGGGTTCTAACCCCACCTTCTGCGCCAGAGGTCCCGGGTTCGATCCCCGGACAAGACAAATATTTGTGTGCATGAACATGTCTATTTGTCTTGGTCTGGGTGTTTAATATGTATATTATGTATGTATTTACAAAAAAAAGTATATAAGTATGTATATCCGTTATCTAGTATCCATAACACAAGTTCTTCATGATACTTAACGTGGGCTAGATAATTGGTGTGATTGTATGGAAATATTTATTTATTTATTTAATACAGGATTTTTTTTAACCAGTTCTACCCAGAATATTATGGCGAGTTAATCTTAGTGACACCATCCACAAACATATAAAAAGCTAAGACGGATTAAGAAAGCGAACGTCGGCGACGATATACTTATCTTGTTAGTGGACGAGTTAGAAAGTGGACGAGATAGGAAAGTGGACGAATTAGGAAGTGGACGAGATAGGATAGTGGACCAGTTAGGAAGTGGCCGAGATAGGAAAGTGGACGAAATCATCCTGAGGGTTATCAATAAAGTCATAACTTGTACAAACGTCTGACAGATAGGTACTCATAATCCTTAACTGTAGTCGTGGGTCCCCTGAATCCACCTTGGTTTTTCAAAGCCATAATTATAGCGCTGTGAGTGCCGTAGCTCTCCCAGCTTCTCAGTACCTTCCTAAATGGTTAAGGAAGTTAGTATGCTATAAGACAGCCGTCTTTCAGTCGATTTTCCCAAGGTATGTAATTAATTCCACTTGGGTCCAGTGGACCCACGACTATACCTTTTTTTATTTCAATGAAACCCGTCTCCTAAAACGCAATAAGAACAAAAGGAAAATATTTGTTTTCTGCCTCCCTGCTACCAATAGCTTATTTGCGTGACATGTGCAAAATTTATATACAATTCATGTTTGTAACTAGTCTCAATTGAACTATCGGTGACGACGTGACATTGATGAGAGCGGCCATGATTCAGCGAACGAACCTGACCTAAAATCACCTTTCCCAGTGGGGTGACTGTAACCTCGTCGATTTCAACACCTCCAAAACGCAAGTGTATATGTTCACTGCAAAAAGGAGTCCCTTCAATCTGACTTCTACATTCCGAGGTGTATCCGTACCTATTACCGACAGACTTAAGCTTCTTGGCATGGAGTTGTCTTCTTTTTTTTATTAACGACGGGGATACTCTTAGCCTTAGTCTTCAGACCTCAACTTCGGCACCACCATCGAATCCAAGGCTCAAACTGCAGCTAAGAAGCTGGGCGTCTTAAGTAAGGTCAAGCGATATTTCACGCCAGGACAGATTTCACTTTCTTAAAAGCTCAAGTTCGATCTTACATAGAATATTCCACCTCTAGGACGGCTTAGCGAAATATCAGCTTGTTGCTGAGAGCTGAGAGGATTTCACATCTTACACTTTAGCTCACACCTTTGCTTACCGCCGCTATGTTGCCTGTCTGTCGGTCTTTTACAGACTATACCTTGAATAGTGTGCTCATGAGCTGCATGATATCATACCACCATTCTCTTCTACCACCGGACATCTTGACGCGCTGCGTGCTACCACCCTTTCGTCGTTGATATTACTAAATGTCGCTCCAAGAGCTACTCAACAGCTTTTATATTGCGCACAGCAAGTTGCAGACTGAAACTCGACCAAGTAATTCAGTCGGATCACGATCCTCAGCATGAAGAGACTGAAGAGACTTAGATTTTATAAAAACTACTAGCTTCCACCCGCGGTTTCACCCGCGTGGTTCCTGTTCTAGCTGGAATATCGAGATAAAAAGTAGCTTATGTTACTCTCCGTCCTTTCAAATTACTCTATGCAAAAATCAAGTCGATTGGTTGATTAGTTTGGGCATGAAGGAAGGACAAACAAACACACTATCGCATTTATAATATTTGATTAGACTATATTATTTATGATTGTGCCTCTCCTCTACTGAAGGTTGGCCGTCAACTCCTCATACTTTTGACGATTTTTTGCCAAGCGAAACAGACGCTCTACGCTGGCGATTCCGGTCCTCTCTCTAATATTACGAAGCTACGATTTCTTTCTTGCCCAAGACTTGGAGAAGAATGTACCGCTCGTGAGTCAACACGTGCCCTAGGTATCTTACTTTTCGCCTTTTAATAATAAATGTCTAGATCATTGTTTAGATCTTGTAGCAAAAGTAAAAATCTCGATATTCTGATTTAATTATAGTTTTAGTAATACGGTGGAGCAATTTCTAAGTTTGATTGGAATGTTTTTGGGCGGCCGACGATCAAATCTAATACAACTGCAAATAATTAGAAAGAATTGGTACTGCTAGGACAATGGTTAGTGACAGTCGTACAATAAACGAAAATCACTCTCGGGAACCCGACTCAGTCCGGCTTGACTGAGCCAGCAACAAACGCAACCGTATACGATTAGTCTTCCAAGCTCCGCTATAAGCGCTTCGATATCAGATTTGCTAAATATCTTGGTTTTAACTAATACTTCCAGTAGGCTTATTACGAGTTTGGCAAACTTGACGTTACAGTAAACGTTAATGTAAAATGTAGCTCTGTCTCTTTCATATTTAGCGACTGTTTTACCGACATGAGCAGTGTATCCGATAGTCTACGCTCACGAGTCCTGTAAATGTCATGTTAAGCAAACTCGTAATAGGGGTACAGTTTTCATTGCACTTTCTTAATACAATTTTCGTAACACACTTTTTTAGAGGTGTATCCCTTGAGAAAATAAAGTCTTTTATGGAATAACTGTAGTTTATTTCACCTAAATACACACGATACAATGAGCTACGTGTCTATTCTACTGGACCGGGGGGGGGGGGGAGCGGCTAGCTCACGCCCGCTCGGCGAGCGCGGCGCATACACTATCTTTGTAGGGACACCATTCTGTTGATTCAGCGTTTCATGTATGCGCCGCGCTCGCCAAGCGGGCGTGAGCTAGCCGCTCCCCCGGTCATGAATTATTTTAATCAACCCTGGATTTTGTCCCATACATTTTTTGCCAATCTCTTTTACCAGCTTTCAACTTTAAAATGTTCATCAAGTGTCTTCCAAGCACCAAATAAAAAATTACTTACAAGAGTGATGTACGAAAAGTTGTTTTAAGGCGGTACCCCCACCGAAAGTGGCGCCGCGTTGAATTTTATTTAATATCGTTGATAACTAGTGAGCTAATGGGACTGTATAAGGATGATGAGGAGCAGTGGAAACACCAGATTTTAGTTCTAAAACAGTTATAATAATACGAAAATACAATTAGTTGACTTTTACAGCATCGAAAAACAGACAAGCACACGTAAGATCAAAGTGACATCAAACGTAAGAAAAACAGATTTAAAAAGGGTATAAAAAGTCTGTGCCAACCAGCCAGTAGCTAACATTCCCAACCCCAGTGGAACACTAAGAGCTGGTAGCGACTGACTGGCTCTGGTCTGCAATTCGGAGGAGTTTACGGACTGGCCGGCGAAGAATACCGCCTTTAGTCTTAACGTCAACGACCCGAACCACTCCGTCAACTCCTCTAAAAACTTTAGTGACCCTTCCAAGTGGCCACACGCCACGTGGAAGAGTTGAGTCTGCGATAACCACCACATCGCCCTCGCATAAATTTCTTACATCGCTGTTTGGACCTCTCGCTCTTAGGGTTGGCAGATATTCTCGGAGCCAGCGTGCCCAAAAGTGGTCTGCAAGCCTCAACGTTCTCCGCCAATCGCACCGTCGAATCAAATCTGCGTCTGTCAAAGATGATGTCCATGTAGCGCCTGATGAAGTTCCAAGGATGAAATGAAAGGGTGTGATGGCTTGAAGTGTCTCCGGTGATGATGAAATGTACGTTAGGGGTCTAGAGTTTACAATCGCTTCAGCTTCAAGCAACAGCGTTAAAAATATTTCCTCCTTAGGTGCTTTTTCTTTTAAGCATGCTCGTAACGCCATTTTAACTGAGCGCACTAGGCGTTCCCAAGCCCCTCCCATGAACGGGGATGACGGTGGTAAAAATTTCCAGATGATTTTATGGTTGGTGACAAACTCATGGATGGGTTCTTCAAATAAAACTCGAAGTTCACGGTTAGCGCCCACAAAATTTGTCCCGTTGTCTGAAAATATTGTTGTAGGGGACCCTCGGCGTGCAATGAAACGTCTTAGACTTAGTAACGCTGCATCAGTTGATAAAGATGTTACAACCTCCAAGTGGACCGCTCTGGAAACTAAACATGTGTAGAGAGCAACCCATCTCTTTTCATGACGGCGGTGGACGGTCACTTCTTGTGGACCAAAGTAGTCAACTCCAACATGCGAAAAGGGTCTTTTGTGATGGTCTAAGCGCTCTGGAGGTAAGTCTCCAATTCGTGGCTTTGTCAGCTTGGCTTTGTTTCTTCTGCATATCAAACAGGCTTGAGCGACGCTTCGGATTGTGTTCCTCGCTCGTAAAATCCAAAATTCGCGCCTTAATTCGTTAAGAACTAGCTCGTTAAAACCATGGGCAGCGTTGACGTGGTGGTAAAAAATTAGTAGGCGCGTAATGTGATGGCGGCCGTCCAAAATTATTGGGTAAATTACTCTTTCATCCTCTTGAGGTGCAGCCTTGGTGCGGATGTCCATTCTGATGATATAATTTTCGTCGAGAATGGGTGCAAGTGCTGCAATTCGACTCTTGCTGGGCACGGACTCTAAAAGTTTCAATCGGGTGAGCTCTTCTGGAAAACTGTCCCTTTGAGATTGTTGAAACAACATCTGTTCAGCCGTCTTGATGTCCCTAGCCGTTATATCCGAGAGCGATGTGGTTGTATCTGATACATACAATTCCGAATTTAGAGTTACTTGCCGAGAAATTTTGGACCGGAAAATACGCGCACACTGGATTACTCGGGCTGTAGCTCGAACTAATCGAAGCCACTTGCTAAAGCGAGCCGCGTTAGGTACACAAATGTACGAAAGGGGGACGTCAACATGAGCTCTCACCAGTTCTACTTCACACCGGGAGACTGGTGAAGGCTCCGTGTCGTCGATGACTGACTCTACAGGCCAGCAATTCTCTGGCTCTAATAAGAAGGAAGGTCCCTGAAGCCAGCGGTGTGAAAGAGAAAAGTTTAAATTCTTAACTTTAGTTGCGTCATCCGCGACATTCAAACCGGTAGGGACCCACCTCCAATCAGAGGGTTTTGTTGCCTCAAGGATTTCTCCTAGCCTATGAGCTTCAAAAGCACCAAACTTTCTGGCATCACTTCTAATCCATCTTAAAACGGTGGTCGAATCAGACCAATAAATGATGACAGAAGGTTTTAAGCGATGAGCGTTTAGTATAGTTTGCGCAAAACGAGTTGCGATTAAGGCTGCTTGCAATTCAAGACGCGGAATTGAAATTGGTTTTAGAGGGGCAACACGCGCTTTCCCTCCTATCAAAGATAAAACCACTGAGCCGTCTTTGTAAGTGAAACGCCAGTAAGCAACGCAAGCAAAAGCTTGTTCACCTCCATCGGCTAGAATATGCAGCTGAATGTCACACGGATCTGACTTGCCGGAATGCCAGCGCGGAATCTTTAAGTTAATGACGCTATCCAATTCGCGAAACCAAGCTTCACATTCAGTTACATAACTTGCGGGAATAGGCGTATCCCAATCAATGCCTTCTCTCCACAACCGTTGGAGAAGGATGCGTCCTTGTATGATGACAGGGGTGATCAAACCTAAAGGATCATAAACCTTCATGACACACGATAGTAACGTTCGTTTCGTTAACTCTTCGCTCGGGATACGAGTGGCAACACGAAAGCTCAAAAAATCCTCGCTGGGATTCCACTTGACACCTAAAACTCCTATCTCTTTGTTAGGAATGAGATCGACTTCTAGCCCGGGTTCACATCTTAATTCTGTAGGGATGAGTGCAAGGGTTTTATAACTATTAGACACCCAAGCACGCATCTCGAAGCAGCAGGCTTTGTGAACGGTCACTATATCCGAAGCGATTTGTTGGGCTTCCTGAAGAGTGAAGTGACTTCCTAGGTAATCGTCCATGTAATGATCTTTGAGAATGGCCTGACAAGCTAAAGGGAACTGAGTTATGTGTTCTTTTGCGTTTTTATTCATTAAATGTAAAGCTATGAAAGGACTAGACACGGCACCGAAAATCATAGATGACATTCTAAACTCTTTTAAGACGCCATTATCCCGCCATAAAAAACGCTGCGCATCCCTATCCTGGAGTCTGATTTTAATCTGTGGAAACATTTCTTTAATATCGGCATTAAGTGCATACGGTCCCTCCCGAAAACGAAAAAGAATATCTAAGAGTGAATTAAGAAGGTCTGGGCCTTGTAAAAGTAAACTATTTAGACAAACGTCTTTTGTGACTGCTGCTGCATCGTGTACAACCCGAATCTTCTTTTTTTGTGGGTGAAAAACACCAAAGGTTGGTAAGTACCATCGCACACTACCGTTAGAATTAACACAAGAAACGTTAGGGGGAAGCTTTTTGTGGTACGATTTAGGGTCGCACTCTTCCGCGTAACCTTTCTTGATGATGTCAACCATAAATGCTTCGTAAGCTTTTGCGAATGCTTCGTCTTTGCTCATCTGACGCTCAAGGGCTTTAAAACGCGAGAAAGCTTGCGGGTAGCTGTCTGGGATGCAGTCTGGCAGATTATCCTTCCAAGGTAAACTTACCTCAAAAAGACCTTTGTCTAACCTATGTGCCGTAGAGTCGATTATGTCAACTGCACGTTGATCGGCATAATTATGGCGCATAGGTATCTTTGAAATGCCGAGAGAGTCTATCTCATATTGTTCCCTAATTAGGGTCTCTAACGTGTTGGGCTTACATGACAATTCGGTCGATAAATGATTTATAAAAGTCACGGGTTTTGAAGAATTTGATACCGCTCCGTGTAAGACCCACCCTAAAAGAGTTCTAGATGCAACGGGTTGGTTTTTCTTGCCTACTCTCAACTCACGGCTTAAAGATAAGTGCCAATCGGCGGCACCGATAAGAACCGTCGGGTTACAATGTTCGTATGTTAGCTTATCCTGTAAGTCCGTTAGATGTTCGAAATTCGAAAAGTGAATCTCGCTGGTGTCCTGCATATGCAAAGATAGTGGCTTGATTGCTCGGGCCTGTTCAATCAAAAAGCTATCGGAAAGGTTGCGGCCACGTACGAAAAAACTCACGTAACTGACGTCTACGGTTTTACTCATACCGCTAACGCCTTCAATGCGAAGTTTCTCCGGAGAGGTCGGCCGTGCACCGATACGAGCGGCTACGTCACTGTCAATCAGAGTAGCAGTACTTCCTTCATCTAAAAGCGCTGTGGTTTCAAACGTGCCGTCCGGACCTTCTACCACGATCGGGAGAACTTTTAACAGCCCGCGGAGACGTGAAGAGGATGAAGTTGAACCTGTCAAAATAACAGTATCAGTGGTGTTGTCAATGCACTCTTTGGATGTCACTGAAGATGTGACCACGTTAAGCTGGTCAGTCGTATGACACAAAGACGCACCCTGTAAACTAGATTCACCCTGTATATTAGTAGCACCCTGTATATTAGGAGCATCCTGCATAATTGGTTGCGTCAAATTTCCATGTAAAAGTGCATGGTGTCGTCTCGTACAGCCACTTGTACCGCATGGCTTGGCACGACAATCATTCCATTTGTGTGGATTTGTCTTTAAGCAACGATAGCATACTTTAGCTTTGCGTACCCACTGCCATTTATCGTCGACAGAAAGAACGGAAAAAGCTTTACAAGTTTTAATGGTATGCGAACCCTGTTTGCAATAAGAGCAAGGTGTCGCCCTACTGCTGCTTGAAGTTGGTGTCGGTGTTGTAACGTGTACAATCTCCTTAATAGGCTTGAAAATGTTAAGCTTAGGAGTGGCTACGGGTAACGACGTGACGTCGAAAATGAAATTATATTTCAGCTGTCGGTCAGCTTCAAGCAATAAAAACTGCGATAAAACTTCTAACTTTGACACGTTCTGCAACGTGGGCATGTGAGTAGCGGCGTAATCTGTGAAGCGAGATCTGGTGTGTTCGCTCAGCTTGAATAGTACCAGACGGAAAAGCTCGGGCGAATACAAGTACTCTTGTTGTTTTAAAAGTTTGATCGTCGCTACACAGTTACGAACTTTGTTCGCTAACGTGTTAAAATGCTCTACGTTACTTATCTTAATGCCTCGAAGACTGGCAATCTCGTGCGCCACTAAAATTTCTGGTCTCGCGAAGGTTTGCTCAAGTGTGCGCAAGACTTCTTCTGGGTCGTGCGAAAGCCACAGAAGCGAAGCCACGGCCTGGTGCGCGAGACCACGCACAGAGTTATTTAAACGAGCCATATTCTCATCTGCGGAAAAAAGATGCTTAGTACGGACGTAACTAGACTTGAAGGCCATCCAGTGTGACACTTCACCTGAGAAAATAACTAGGTCTGGTCTCTTGGGTCGTTCTGATAAAGCTGTTATTGCTTTTGCGAACTGGTCGAACTGATTACTTGGGTACACTGGAGTGACGGTAGGGACGTGGGTACACGCTGTAGTATGGGCGGCCGGCCGTGCTAGGGTGTCTCGGTGTTGAGCCGAGATGACGGTCGGTTCTACAAGCGGTGCTTCCAGCGTGATTGGCTGTGGGCCAAGGGGGACGTCACGCGGGCATTGTACATTATTTCCCTTACATTCGCTTTGTGCGAAAATCCAGGACCGTGTTCGTTTTTGCGTATCAGAACTACGAGAACTATGTACAGACTTATCTCTATAATCCGGAGAGGCAGCGAGTTGGGCTTCCATCTCCATCTCGTCAACTTCGGCTTCAAAACGCGCTAGCTCGCGCTGCCTATCGTGCTCGCGGTCGGCAAGCTCGCGTTCATTTTGACGCTCAAGATTTGCCAATCCACGCTCGCGTTCAAGGCGGCGGCGCGCAAGCTCAGCGGCGGCTGTAAGCCTGCAACTAGCAAGGGTTGTAGCGGAGCGTGAGGAATGCGACTTTGAGCAGTGGCTCTGCGCGGGGGTGCCGCAGGGTGACGGGCGGTGCGCCTCATCAAAATGCGCTTCCAAAGTGCCGCCCGTGTCCTGTGTGCCTGTTGGCACCTCCGCGTGTTCACACTTATCGCGTAAGTTTGGCGCTAATACAACGGGGAGCGCATCGCCCCCTAGTTGTTGCACTTGCTGTCTGTTGTCAACATTTTTAGTCTTACTGCGTGTTTCCATCGCTCACGTAATGAAAAAACACAAATGAAAATTTATGAATGACAATTACGTGAAAAAATAATGTTCTGGTGGAAATGAAAACTACGGCTCTAGAAGGACCAAATGATAACTAGTGAGCTAATGGGACTGTATAAGGATGATGAGGAGCAGTGGAAACACCAGATTTTAGTTCTAAAACAGTTATAATAATACGAAAATACAATTAGTTGACTTTTACAGCATCGAAAAACAGACAAGCACACGTAAGATCAAAGTGACATCAAACGTAAGAAAAACAGATTTAAAAAGGGTATAAAAAGTCTGTGCCAACCAGCCAGTAGCTAACAATCGTAATTCTAATACACAATTTTAATAAAACTTTACGTGGAATTTTTAGAGCCCATAGTCTAGTATTTTTAGAAGGTATCGCTACATCTCGTCATAGTCATTCGTAGAAGTAGATAGCAAATGTGTCAAAAACGGCCACTTTAGTGGTCGGTCGGTTTAGTTTTATTAAAATTGTGAATTAGAATTACGATATTAAATAAAATTCAACGCGGCGCCACTTTCGGTGGGGGCGTACAACATGCATGTTTGTGTCTGCTGTCGACGCGATTACCAAGCAATTGCTCTCAACCAGCTCGCACCACGAGAAGGAGCGTAGATGAGTCCATGTGGCCTATTTATAGTTAGATGGTGAAATGTCATTTTTGTCAGCTTCTCATTCTCGCCTGATGCCTGGTTGGAAACGATAGTGTTGTGAAGATAGCTTAAATTTAAGGTGAAATCTGATTTTTTTTCTAGCTTTGTGCCCTCTAACTTGGTCAATAATTGCGAGCTCAATTGAAATATTTAGTTCAAAGCTCAATTTGATATTAAGATCAAAACTGAACAGTTTTAGAATAGTGTGAAACTGATTAAAATCTAAAATCTACTATTCAATTATGCATGCAAAATTCACAATTGGACGGGGCGTGAATATGCTTTCGAAGCTCGTCTGTATTTTGCATTGCAATTGCGATTTCATAAAGCAATTGAACCATGTATATTTAGTCTGGAAAGTTTTAGTTTCAGTTAGGCCATGTTTTTGGTGAAAGAGCTTTTCTAGGCGGACGCGGTAGCGAGCGAACGACGTGTCCAATGTGTCCATAGCCTAGCAGTTATAGCAGCGATTAGTGTTTAGTAATAGGCTATTTGACAATGCGAAAAATAAAGTGTCAATTACTGTTATCAGTATAAATTATGAATTTAAAAATGGTTTTTTATTAACGTAAGTTGAAAATAATTATAAATTTATTTAAAAATCCGTAAATAAAAATCCATTGTTTAAACGTTTTCTCACGTGACACAAAACGCTCCTGATTCATCGAGTTTATCATGACGTCACCTGCTTGTAAACCTCGCTTGCCTACGTATGTGGATGATATGCAGAATACAGGCAAGTGACGTCACCGAACCCATTGCAGCGCCATATTGTCAAAGTACCGTTTTGGCGCGCTTAAATATTGAATTTTTAATTTGATATTTTTCAGCAAATATGTACCAGAATTTTAAAAAACAACCGTTACTGGGTTCCTTAAACTCCACTACATAATATAAAATGGATTTTCAAAACCTGTCAAATAGCCTATTATATTATACAAGTCACATCAAAACAGCATTGGTTTTTAGCAAATGCTCTATAAATGGAAGGAAGCTATTTTTAATGAGAAAAGCTAATGATGAGTTTTCTTGCTAAATAATAACCTTGTTGAAATATTCGCTAAAAATGCACATGAAATTATGATAAGATAATACGACCTGGGGGCTAATTGTCTAATTTTAAAATTTATCGCAATCTCTTTCAAATTCTTCATCTGAAAGATATTCACATACTTCAAACCGTCACTATTTGACATTTGATAGGGATTGTGATCGGGACGCGTTTTGTAAGGTGTCGAATGGACGAAATTGAACTGTCTAAGCAAAGTGACACTCGAAAATAACTTTCAAATGTATGGAGAAGTGTCAAATAAAGTGTCATTTAAAACATCATTCGTTCCGAAAGGGATTGCGACTATAAGTTACACAATTCCATAAACCACTATCACAATCACAATACCTTTAATAGGGGTTGTGATACTTATGATAAATTTTAATTTAGCCACCAGTGAATTCTCAGATGGAATTCACTTGTGGCCGAGTTGACTTTTTCTAATATTTTTCTATTTAATATTTATCATAAGTATAAAAATAGCATTGAAAAATGCAAAAATTCAAAAATCATAAAAAAGGTATTGTGATAAGTAGATTTTGAAATTAGACAATTAGGGGGCAGCATTAGGGCTTTGTTTAAATAAATAATAAAAATTAAATTGATTTTTATATGGGCTGTTACAAGCACCTAGAACGTTTCTACGGAGGGAGAACTGTAGGATTATTACGGGTATGGCAAACTCGACGTTACAGTAAACTTTAATGTAAAATGTAGCTCTGTCTGTCTGTCTGTTTTACCGACATGAGCAGTGTATCCGATAGTTTACGCTCACGAGTCCTGTAAATGTCATGTTAAGCAAACTCGTAATAGGGGTACTGTATCGAGAATAACCAACAAGAAGCTTGTCAGGGGCTGTTTTTTTACATAGACTGACGCACATCAACTAAAAGTTATTTTAACTTGAAAAAGTCTAGAGATCATCTGGTAATTTCATTTGAATAATTCAGTAAGAAAGTTTTCGTTTAACCGTTCAACGGTAAATTGGTTTAGAAAACTATATTCTGGGTAATTTACTGAGCATTTATTTTATGCAAATTTCTTTATATTAGCAAAGGTTGAGTTCACTTTGTATTGTTAAAAATATTGCTTTTCTGTTCAGAATTTTATTAGGTATAAGTTAGTTAATAAACTAATAAATTCAATAAAGTTAGTAAAATGTTTTACCTTTCTATATAAATATAATATAAGGTTAATATTGTTCATTCATTATATATTATTGTCGTCAATGTTATACTCGGTTACGATATAAAAAAAAAGCTGATTTATTTGTAAAATCGGCAAGAAATACCTACTGATTTCTAAATACCTACAGTTTCAGGTTCTACAAAAACATCTACCACAGGTTCTTGTGATATTTAGTTATAACACAGAATGCTAAATAGTACAAGTAGTTATACTTTTTTATGATTTTGTAATTTTTGCATTTTTTAATGCTATTTTTATACTTATGGTAAATTTTAAATAGAAAAATATTGGAAAAAATTAACTCGGCCACAAGTGAATTCTCAGACGGGAATCGAACCCGCGACCTTTGGAAATCCGGTCCAATGCTCTAACGGCTGAGCTACCGAGACTTATACTTTTATACGTTATACTTTTATTGACATCATGCATATGAACTGTTTTTATTTCTGTATATCTCGTACACTTCAAAACTACGGTTTAGTGCTAACATCATATAAAGAAAAGAACAACGCTAAATGAACCGGTAATTATTGATCGAGAACCGGTTAGAGCCGTTTCCAGAACAACTCTATTAGGTTTTGCGGTATACTGCAAAAGCGTGTTTTGTGCTTTTCTATTGGACAGTTTATAAAGAATTGTTATTTTTTTAACGTCCTTTTTTAAATTTAAATTTCATAGCTGTTAATTTAAAGTTAATGGTATCTTGAGATAAATTAAATACTGTTTTTTAAATCTATAAACTACCTATAAATTCATATTATAATTTAACAATTATTTTAACTCGTAATTTACGATTATTTCTTACGTTAGCTTCGCGAGTGCCATTTATTTTTAATTAGCTTTAAATAAATAAAAATAAATAAATATTTCCATACAATCACACCAATTATCTAGCCCACTTTAAGTATCATGAAGAACTTGTGTTATGGATACTAGATAACGGATAAACATACTTATATACTTTTTTTTTGTAAATACATACATAATATACATATTAAACACCCAGACCAAGACAAATAGACATGTTCATGCACACAAATATTTGTCTTGTCCGGGAATCGAACCCGGGACCTCTGGCGCAGAAGGTGGGGTTAGTTCCCCGTGCGCCAAACAGGTCGTCAAACTGACATACGATTTTTATCCTATTGCCTATTAAGACTAAGTTAAAAAACCGATCACCTTTATTTAAAAGCCGTTTGATTCGTCATTTGCTAGCTGGACACTGGTGTCCAGAGAAGAATGGAATATCTATTGTCTCATAACTCGGGCCTGAGAGGTTAAAAGCAGAATATGGCTAGAGAGCCCAAAAAACAGATTTAACCAAAATTTACGAGTGCCTACATAATCAGATATTCTTCAGTTCAGACTATACCTAATCAATCATCACCTTTTCTACAGCATATTACATCATGTTGAGTTTATTTATTACAAATAGCCGGTTGATATATGGACAGGTTATAGGTAATCCATCAGGGGATGTATTTTCCTTTTTTTATGAACAACGGGGAGAGGTTTAGCCTTCATCTTACCTGATGTAAGTGACTGTGCGCAAGAGCAACTTTTGTCTCCGCAACTAATTTGTTTCTGTCACCGTCTTCTTGCTTTGATTTCAAAGTAGCGCACACGAGGGCGACAGCATTACAACTTTTTCTGCATCATTCAGCAACTTTTTTGACGTTCAACAACTTGTTTGTCGTCGCAACAATTGCGTCGCGGGGTTGCCTCCAAACCCACGGATATAAGTCTCCCAGCTGTCGTGTCGCTACATGCCTGTACTCTTGCGTAGATTTGATGCCAGAAACGAAATAATTACGGAGAAAACAGTGGCTCGTGCGCAATCTCTCGTGTCTTGATCGCGTATTGATAAGACGTAAGATCCCGGAATCGTCAACCACTAAGGAACTGGCTATCTTATCTCTATCTGCTGGAACACAAAAATGCTGAAAACATTGTTTGTTAAGACGTCAAACTTAGATAAAAAGGAAGCTAGGCAGGCAGACTTATATCAAGTTCTACCACCAACCTCAATCACACCTTAATACACACATACCTCGATTGTAAACTTAGAACTAGGTTGAAGTTAGGTCACGGGAAAAGTAGCTACTTACTATAACGTTTTAGTCATCCCGTGAGTACAGCCTTAGGAAAACACTTAAATATAGGAAATACAAAAAACTAACTACTGTTAGCTAAATGTTAAATTATTGAATTCAGCAGAATGCGGGAAATTTTGAAAGATATTTATTTAATTAGCGCCCGGTAGGTCGCTCAAGATACCGCTTGGGGGACGTGGTTCAGAAGGAGCTGTCTGAGCTGGGCGTGGCTGACTGCCAACAAACAGCACAGGACTGGGAGAAATGGCGTCTTTTGGTGTCGCAGGCCAAGACCCACTCTGGGTCGCTGCGCTGTGGGAAGTAAGTATTTATTTAATAAAATAAATGGGGGGGGGGGGGGGGATGTACAATCTTTTATTTCGTATTTCACCCCTGCAAAGTAATTTGTAGCTATAGATATGCCTACACTAGAATGGATTTTGAACTAAGTAGGTAGGTTCCTACCTACTTTTAATGCAGACACCAATAATTTACGCTAGTAATATAATGTTAAGTTAATGGCAGACACAGTGTGATTCTGACTAAATTCATATCATACAAAACTTATTGCTTGGTAGGTAACTTGTTCTTTATTAACAAACTATCGAATTTCGTAAGCTAACATTGAATAATGTTTCTCAAACGGTTACAAAGGCCTTGTAAGTTTCGGAAGACATCCTAACTATGGAAACTTTGATTATAAACGTATTCTTACGAATGTGTGTAGTTTCCAACGCATTATAAACTTATAATTAATGGAAAACAAAGGGATTTGACAAGCAGACAGAGTTATTTGCACATTTTAAATAGTAAAAACTAGTGGCCTATGGTACATTTTAAATAGAATAATATTGGAAAAAATTAACTCGGCCACAAGTGAATTCTCAGACGGGAATCGAACCCGCGACCTTTGGAAATCCGGTCCAATGCTCTAACCGCTGAGCTACCGAGACTTAAAATAAGACATAAGTATGAAAATGGCATTGAAAAATGCAAAAATTACAAAATCATAAACTAGTGGCCGCTCTCGGCTTCGCATACGTGGTCCCCGTTCCCGTGGGAGTACTGGGATAAATATATATCCTATTTTCAATCCATGCTACTTTATTCGTGTTACATATTTTATAAAGATCTAACCACCTCTATGGTCTTGTGGTACAACCACCGGTATCAGACCCAGGGGTCCCGGGTTCGATTCCCAGCGGGGGTACATATTGTATTCGGTTTGGTTGGTGGCAGGACTTGTTGTAAGGCCGTTTGGCTAAGTCTGACGCCATAACAACAATGTTTTCAGCATTGTTGTGTTCCGGCAGTTTGAGATAAGATAGCTTCCTCAGTGGCTGAGGATTTCGGGAGAGGCTCGCTTCCATCTACAGCCTTATCAATACTTAAAATCAGGTTTGATGAAGGCTAAAGAATCTCACCGTCTTTAAAAAAAAAATGCTTAAGGGCTATCAGTTTCGGAATCAACTAAGGAAATTGGTTAGAACATTTTGGCTTTCCATTTGACCTAGCTACTGAGTAAGGGAACATTGGCTCAGACAGTAGAAAATTGCGAGTTCGAACCCCTTCTGAAGAAATGAGGACAAGTTGTTTTCTATTACTTACTTTGTCTTTAACTTTGATTATACATTCACTAAGAAGAGATCTACTTCTCAGTGAATGTGAAGTTCAAAGTTTTTTGTCAATTTACCCAAACATTTAGGGATATAAAAATGTACTGGGTACAAAAATGTACCCAGCACACCTCCAAGTTCTTTGAGGACAGAGGAACTGAGGTATCTACAAAAAGCCGATAAGGCCCTCTGAGTTATAGCTGCTCCTGCAATATATGGTAGATTGTTTTACCCTTCCTTTGATATATACTCCTTCATATTGGGACGAGATTCCTTTGATTTATAGCCTCAAGGAACCGTCCCTTAGAATGTTTTTGAGAAGTCTGAATCAACCTTTAATTTTGACCCGGAGGTTACGAGAAAATACTGTTCATGTTGTCATGTTGAGATGATAATAATATGTTAAAAGTTTGCGAAATGGAATGATGAGATTGGTATGGGGTGGCGTGTGTAAGGGGTGTTTCTGTATCTGATATTACCCTATTTGAAAATAAGATAATGTATGTAATACTCACTAAAGAGAGAACACGCAGAACGAAAAGAAGTTTTTTTTTGTTTTCCGACGTTTTGTCCAAACAACCCGTGACCATGGCAACTGAAAAGGTGCCGTAACGTCGGGAACCAAACCCCCTAAAAAACGTAAAAATATAACCAACGAAACATATGGTTCGGGTAAAAATAGTGGACTTAAAATCCGCAAAAGTTATTTTATGTGAATCATGAGTGCGCGAAGAATCTTAAAATGCACTTATGAATGCGGCTAGTTTATCGAGTAAAGCGACAACTTGCCTTCTGCTAACTTTTAATCTTGTGTGCTGATTGATATACGTAAGTATATCTTCACAAATATAAGCGAAACATTTTAAAACTTAAATCGCAAACAAACGACTGCTGGCTTTTTAAACTACACCAAAGGATTTTAAATACTGATTTAAATCACAAACAAAATATTATTCTTAAGAGAATCCTCCACAGTCTGTCGCCTAGAGTTTCCTTTTCTCGATAGCAGTTTCCGACTGTATAACAAACTGCGACAAATGTGCATTTGATATTTTCAATTTATGAAACTGTAGTACACTTAACATTCAACCTTAAGACTTTATTAATACTGCTCATATGAATAACTTGATGGATTAGGTAAATAAAAAGGTTCGTAGCAAAATGGATAAATATACTTCTGCCAGTGTCTGCAATTTCGACATGAAACATAAGGTGAATTTAGTAAAGGTGAGAATTCAAATAAAAAATGAATTTATAATATTAGGTCTTTACTTACGAAATTGCCGATTTGTATGAAGAATTTCAAAGCACAGTTTTTGTTATAATTTCTACTGAAAATGCTAATGCCACAACTTTTTGATGTCCAAGCATTGTGAGAAGCCTAACTAATCTAATGCTATGTTTTTATTTAAAAAACAATTAGTATCTTATCAATTATTTTGAAATGTTCAATTCAATTAATTTTATTTTTCTTGAAAAGTGGTACATAAGTTCTTACAGAAAATTTCATTAGAATCACACTAATCACCAGACTATGGTTAATTTCTGTTAACAAAAAAATGTGCACCTTTCAAGGATTTTATCGTATAAGAAACAATATTCTTATGATTACTGATTCTTGCCTGCCATAATATTATCCCGTTCGCGGACATACAACTGCTATAGCAGTCATAACAATAAAAATTCTATTGTGTCTCGTTCACAGTCCGCGAAAGTGTTAATTTAATTAAAAAAAATAAGCAATACTAGTAAGCTTTTAATTACATATGTAGTGAGGATCTCTAGAAGTGTAAGAAAAAAAAGCAATTTCATAGGCTACAACAAAAAAAAAAGTTTGTGTGTAAAAAGTCGTTACTTACTTAGAAATGTTATTAAACCATATAAAAATAGGCGAGATTTATTTTAATATTTTTGAAACATTCAAGGAACAGCCAAGAACACAGCACACACAACCCAAACCTCTTCAAGGTGCAAGTAAACAAGCTTCTTCTGAGCGAACTCGCTTCACCGTAGACCTCATTAACGTCCTTCGGCCAGATTGAGGTCAAGAGTTAGCCTATTTATTATAAAAAAAATATTCCTCTATATAAAACAAATCTGTTTCATACCGAAACCCATAACTATGACTTAATGGTTTTTTTATCTTTATTTAATGAGCTTGATCACTGAGTGAACATGTCGCTCAATTACATTTTCTTAAATCTATGTAACAAAATAATCTTATGATCTACTTTCACAACAAATTTTAACAATCTTATATTTTTTTTGCATTGTCAGTTAAAGGATCTGTTAGGATAATATTACAATAGCCGATCGTATTTAATTTACTTCCAAAGTACTATTTTCTAATGTCCTCGTTTCGGGTACATTCCACCATCACATGATATGTGTCTTCAGGAACGTCACACCTTGCGCAGTTAGGGGTCTTAACGGATTGGGATGACGTTTTGAATACAGGTAGACCATGTGATAAGACAGATTTATTTTTTCCCAAATATATCCATGGAAACGAGAACCACGCAGGACGCAGATTGTATGGAATAAAAATAGTAGAATACAGAAGATACTCTTATTTGGAATTAAACAGTTTAATTTATCCTGAAAAATTTCACGCAGCTCTTTTCGTAGCACCCGATAAAATGTAGCTATTCGCGAAATAAAAAACTAGCGAATTCACAAAACTGCATTCTATATGCAAATTTTATGATAGTAAATGAAGATTTATTCGGCTTCGATGGTATAACTTAATTCCAAAATATGGAGCTTTTAAATGTTATTAAGCTAAAAAATGTGATCGTGATTCGGTAACCAGATGATTAAAGTAAATAAGTATTATACTGGGAAACACCAATTATTTTCAACTATCAACAACTCTTCCGTAAAAATCGGTGACATGTTGTACTGTGTTGGTATAAAAAACATTAGAATACTAGGGTAGGTAATACCCTAGTTTATTAGGGACAAGTAGCCGCCTGGGGTACCCCCCGAGTGGCTTCCGTTCCCGTGGGAATATTGGGAAAATGAGTATCGAATGTTTTAATCCAGGCTATCTACTATCGCTATGCCAAATTTCATCCAAATCTGTTTAGTAATTTATGTGTGAAAGAGTAACAAAAAAAAACTGACAGACTTTTGCATTAAATCCTACTAATATTATAAATTTTATAATTTTAGTAGGAAGTATGATATTAAAACGAACACTGCTTGATGATTTATTAGATTTTAGTATGGCTTATAAATAATAAGAAGAATTCCCAGTTTTAGTTTTTTTTTTATTATGGTATAAAATATTAAGTTCAACCGCCTCTGTGGTCTAGTGGTACAACCACCGGTATCAGACCAAGGGGTCCCGGGTTCGATTCCCAGCGGGGGTACATATTGTATTCGGTTTGGTTGGTGGTAGGACTTGTTGTAAGTCCGCCTGGCTAGCTACCACCATCTTATCTAAGTCTGACGCCATAACAACAATGTTTTCAGCATTGTTGTGTTCCGATGTTCCGGCAGTTAAAGATAAGATAGCCAGTTCCTCAGTGAATGGGGATTCCGGGAGAGGCTCGCATCCATCTTCAGCCTTATCAATACCTAACATCAGGTTATGATGAAGGCTAAGAGTCTCCCCGTACTTCATAAGAAAAAAAAAAAAAAAAAAAAAAAAACTTAATCCAGTGTAACTGTTGAAGGTTAGCCTTCTTTTTTGAAGTACCTAGTACCTTTTTTTTTCATTACGGCTTTCTTTAGTTTCCCACAGAAATTCCGCCAATGTCCCGTATTCAGAGATGCACGGTTTTTTTGCTCGGTAATAATGTATTTTGGATCCAATTCCTCCTTGAGCCTTTTTATCCATTACAAGCCCTACGGACAAACACAAGACATTACAACACGGGACGGTACAATTATATATTATTACATAAGAACATTAAGCTAAATTTAATTACCTAATAATATTATAATTACAGTTTGAAGTTATGTAATTTAATATATATACTTTATATTTAATATACTAGAAAAAAGTTGTGAAAAGAAAGCTTATGTTATGACACAGGATAATGTTATATCACATTGATTTTCCTATATTGGTAGAAGGTATTATTGTCAGAAAATTTCTCGAACAAAACATACACGAGCGCTACATCATCGTACCACCATCTATCATACAAAAGTGTTCCATACAGGATGAAAAATCATATCAGCAACAAAGTAGTGGGGGAAAAAATACCAAAAGGCAGGTATAAATGTCAATCACCGTGAAATCCTCCGTCAAAAATGCTTTGTGTAAAAGCACCTTTTAAAGCCAAAAGCCTATTCGTGGGAATGGAACCTCACAAAAAGTGGCCCACAATAAACTGTGTCACGTGCAGAATGGATAAGTTACGTATTGTTTGAAAACGTTTTACATTTTGATTTAAACCTACCTACTGCTGTCGATAGAGGTTTTGTTGACATCGAAGTCAAAGTCGTCCTATTCGGCTGTCGTCGTTGATTGGCCGTCCAGCTTTCCTCGTATTGTCATCAAAGAACAATTAAAATTCAATACTAATACAATATACACTCGCGAGCAATGAAAAAGTTCCAGTGACATAGCACCAAATTACTCCTAAACGGGAAAGGCTAGCTTAATGACGCCGTCTGCAATATTGAAGTACATTTAACAGCGCATCAGAATATTAATGTGTGATTTTTAATTAATTTTAATTTATGAAGCTAGGTTCTATGTCTTAGGAGATATTAAGATTTGTCGGCATTTTGTGGGTGGCACTTTTTCATTGTTGTGGGTGTTTAAAAAAAACGCAATCAATTACAGTTTTTTTGCATGTTACGTTTCATTGGCCTTGACTTCGTGGTTTTGACAGCCCATTCTCTATTGTTGTTTCAGTAGGTCTAGGTAGAGAAACTTCCGAGAAAGTATAAAAAACGACGTCAACATGTATGACGTATTGAGCAGCGTTGCTACCGTACACAGAACTAAATTTCCCTATACATTGTTTGAATACTTCCTCGATACTTACTATTTAGCAAGTTCTTTGTGCTAGCCGGTACCCCTTCTATCGAATTTCAAAATACTTACTATTTTAGAATATTCATATAGAAGCTCTATCGCTAAGTACAACACTCTTATAGTTATTTATACAAGTTTCAGTATCCCAGTTACAGTTCATAATGCCATTTTAAGTTAATCAAGTGGCCGAGGGCGGGCGGCGAGCACATGATGTTTCTACAATTTTAGTTTCATTCGTCAATCCATCACCGCTAAGTATCACTCTCATAGTTATTTAAACAAGTTTCAGTACTCAGTGACAGTTCATAATGCCATTTAAAGTAAGTCTAGTAGCCGAGGGCGGGCGGCGCACACATGATGTATAGCGTCGGCCATTTCCGCCCATCGGAACTTCCGATGGCCAATACACCGATTTAGTATGTGAGACTTATAAAGTGGATATGTGCTGTTAGGGCTTGTTTAAGTGATTGCATCATTCATATTTACCCCCTATTTAATTGCTAACATTGACTTTTCACAAACTTTTCTTCCATGATAGTAAACATGGCCTAGAAGATACCAAGGGAGAAAAAATAACTTAAGTATTAATTGACATTGTATTTTTATTGATTGCAAATTTTACTGCAGTTTTAGTTTATCGTCAATTCAGCATCGCTAAGTATCACTCTCAAACAAGTTCAGTATCCAGTGACAGTTCATAATACCATTTAAAGTAAGTCAAGTAGCCGAGGGCGGGTAGCGCACACATAATGTATCGCGTCGGCCATTTCCGCCCACCGGAACTTCCAATGGCCAATACACGGATTTAGTATGGCAGACTTATGGAGTGGATATGTGCTGTTAGGACTTGTTAAAGTAGTAATATCACTCATGTTTATCCCATGACTGATAACAGATGACAACAGCCGGGACCAACGGTTTAACGTGCAACGAAAGTTGCTTTACCATCACAATAGCTCCGATATTGCTCTATGTATGGATAGATAAATTTTGTGTTTCACTTTAAAATACTGTCAACTGACTATTTAAAAAGTATATAGTATCACGACTTCATAAAATAGAGGTAGGTAGTAACTTTGCCCTCTTTATAGTTTCATGGACAAAATATTTTCGACCTCACCGTACCGGAAACAGCGATGCAATCTTCCAAAATATTTCTTTGACGTCGCGTCCGGATACCGGTAACAAAGTATTTGGCGCTTATAAGTGGTGTTTTTTTCAAGTGTTGTAAGAAAGATATACATTTTTATTGTTCTTTTTATATATCTTTAATTCTGTTATAAATAAAACAACTTTTACAGATTTCAATGCAGACTGTACAGCTGCCGTGGTCACGGGTGACTGAAAAGGTGCCGAAACATCGGGTAACCAAAAAACATAAAAAAACCCCATCCTAACTAATCCTAACTAATTTTATAAATGCGAAAGTGTGTTTGTTTGTCCTTCCTTCACGTCCTAACTAAGCAACCAACCGACTTGATTTTTGGCATAGAGTTAGATGAAAGAACGGAGAGTAACATAGGCATAAACTACTTTTTATCTCGATATTTCCACGGAAACCACGCAGGTAAAACCGTGGGCGGAAGCTAGTAAAATATAAGGACACCTAAATATCGGATAATAAACAGTTTGCACTGAAATCCATAAAGTAGTTCTATTTCAATGATGAGTGCACGAAGAAATTAAAGATCCGCTTAACTTACCTCGACCTTAGCGAAAGTTTACACGTTGAACGCCATACGAAATATTGAGTTAATTTTTAATGGGCCGTGGGGGACACACTGTTATATTTCATTCAGGTCGTGGGGGACACCCGTGACCGCGAACATACCTCTACTTGAAACTGATTTTGGGCCATGGGGGACACGCTATGGCCGACACTGTTATGTTTCATTCAGGCCGTGGGGGACACCCGTGACCGCGAACACTCTACTTGCAACTGATTTTCAGGCTTTTGGTTTCAGTTTAAACAATGTGGAAGACCCAATAGAATACTAGGACCCTAATAACACACAGCAAATATAAAGTAGTTAAAAAGTTAATACGAGTTTTGTTTTATCACATCTAAATATTGAAATAGACTGAACCCAAAAAAAAATATGACTATATAAATTTGTGAATAATACTACTATATGCAAACTAACTGTTTAACCGTCACTAGTACAGTCGGCGAACTTCCTGGGGGCTAATTGTCTAATTTTAAAATCTATCCTAACCCCCTTCAATTTGCCACTTGAAAGATATTCACATACACCGTCACTACTTGACATTTGATAGGGATTGTGATCGGAACGCGTTTTGAAAGGTATTGAATGAACGAAATTGAACTGTCTAAGCAAACTGACACTCGAAAATATCTATCAAATGTATGGAGAAGAGTCAAATGAAGTGTCATTTAAAACGTCATTCGTTCCGAAAGGGATTGCGACTATAAGTTACACAATTCCATAAATCACTATCACAATCATAATACCTTTCAAAGGGATTGTGATAGATTTTAAAATTAGACAATTAGGAAGCCGGTTGATCAGTAGCGTTTTTTTAGAGAGATTTATTTTAAAAAGTTACAGATATATAGAAAGCGTTTATATCACAACTATTAGAGAATTAAAAGGTTTTTCAGTTGAATACTAACTTATTTCTTTAACTTTAGTACTTTCCGAGAAAACGTTTCCAAAAAACTCTACTGGTCAGCCGGGAAGTTCCCCGATTGTACCTTCTATCGCGTAGGCGACAATGTGACCCGCGTTGCCCTGTGAGAAGAAAACAGCGTTTTTTTTAGTACGGGCCATGGGGGACACCGACGTAAGTTTTTTTCGATATTATAGAGAAAGTCTGATTGAATTTTTATTAGAATAACTTTTTTTTTATCACACCAATTATCTAGCCCACGTTAAGTTTCATGAAGAACTTGTGTTATAGATGCTAGATATCGGAAAAATATATTTATATACTTTTTTGTAAATACATAGGTACTTTATATATATATTAAACACCCAGACCCGGACAAATAGACATGTTCATGCATACAAATATTTGTCTTGTCCGGGGATCAAACCCAGGACCTCTACCCCTGCGTCAAATTAACTGTGTTATTTCTCGATTTCGTAAATAAAAGTCAAAGACGAAAATTGGCCAAATATACTATTTTTGTCATGGCCTAAACGAGTAATGCACTGTCGCCCACATGATGTCCCCATTGCTAAGCCAATGCGCCACCAAACTCGTCTTACTTAAGCTGAATTGTACTAAGTTTTCCTTACAGTATTATACTTATGTCTTTCTGTAGAACATTTTATTAAGCGCAATAGTCCCTCCCATTCAAATGTAAATGGCTACTGCATAGAGCTCTCGGTCGGATATGAATTACTTCTTGACGGCTCCAACAATGGACATGCCGCGAACTTCGCAAGTTGGATTAGTCTACAATACTTCTTGCTCTTTAAAATGTGGAGTTTTAAATTAATGAGGTATTTTGTTGGAAAATGTTGTGAAATAACTAGATAGATAGATTAACTCATTTATTTGCATCACAAACACACATGCACAGAAACAAAAAAAATCAAAAGAAAACTACTTGTTAACAAAAATTTACAAACAAAAAAAAAACTATCATATCTTCTCTTTTTTATGAACAACGGGGAGACTCTAACACCCATATTCTAAGTCGTTCTTCCAAAACTTACTCGTCCTCGACTTAACGAAACCTCATTAAGGACTCCGTAAGGACCTGGAGGAGCCAAAGAGTACGTGTTAGGCCTAGCGCACACTACCATTTTTACCCACGACGAGGTTGAGTGGAGTGTAAAAAGTTTTGGAGGAACGTCTTAGAATATGGGGGTTAGACATCATCATACCTTATGTAATGTATTGATAAGGCTGAAGATGGAAGCGAGCCTCTCCCGAAGTCCTCAATTACTGAGGAACTGGCTATCTTATCTCTAACTGCCGGAACACAGCAATGCTGAAAACACTGTTTTTATGGTGTCAGACTTAGATAGGATGGTGGTAGCTAGCCAGGCGGACTTACAACAAGTCCTACCACCAACCCAACCAAATACAATATGTATCCCCGCTGGGAATCGAACCCGGGACACCTGGGTCTGATACCGGTGCTTGTACCACTATACCCACAGAGGAAATATAATAATAATCATTATAATGTAATCATTTTCTGCATAATAATTGTGATGGAAAGTAGCCATAATCTAGTTTAAGGTCATTTTTCAATTTGACGACTCTGTATGCAAGAAGACATGGAGAAAAAAACAGCCCTTGACGAGTTTCTTGCCGGTTCTTTTCGTTACATGCTCTCTCAAGGGTTTGTGAACCGATGACGTAACTTCTTCGACATTCACAACTTATTGTGTGCTGCTTAATTCATACATAATTATTAGAAAACTTTTTTAATGATCGTTATAAACGCATAAAATCGTAATCTTTTAACTTAATCCAGATATGACAAATAATTTACCACCTCAATTCAAAACTAAACATAATACAAAAAAATATTAAAATTGAATTAAAAACATATTTCTTAAATTTTACAGCATAATGTAATTTATTTGTATTATATTCTCAAACTTCGATACTATTAACCCACCATATTACATAAATCAACAATATCATATAAATAAAATCATCCCTTTATCACCAAGACTATGTACCTATATAGCCATTGACGAGTGACGTCACCTATTTGAGTGGGGCTCGATGGTGCGGCACGCGACTGATGCATGAACTATGCTATTATGTTACTCGTAATATGATTATGTATACTTATGTATATTCATTTTTTTAAAGATCTAAATTAAGATTACTCCTGTACACGGTAAAGTTAAATTGTAACTTATTATGTACTGTATACTTATCATTTCATTTGCTATTGTTTTTGTCAATAAATAAATAAATAAATAAATTGTTACAGCCTAGACTGAATAAATGATATTGAGTTTGATACAAACAAAAAAAAAATGTTATTTGCTAAAATCGAAATATTATGTATTTTCTGAAACTTTAGTTATTAAGACTAGTGAGTATTACAATTACAAATTGAGCAAATAGCAACATTTTATAACTACTGTAGTAATTGTAAACAATAATATAATTGTAAACAACCAAACTTGTATAGTCTTTACTAACAAAATGTAATTTAAAATTGGTTACGCTATACGTAGTAAGCTTAATAATAATAATAATATGACAAAAAGTATATTCTCACTTTCATAAAAGAAAACAATTATATTTCAGTCTGAAAGATTGATTGCCATGCCAATTTTGTAAGAGTTGGCGCGGTTTTCATACCTACCGAGCCAGGTGGTTGTCTAAAAGGGCACCGGGTTTGCAATCTCTTATAAACATTTTTTGCAATCTCTAATAAACAGGCTTTGCAATCTCTAATAAACAGTCTTTGCAATCTCCAATAAACAGTCTTTGCAATCTCCAATAAACAGTCTTTGCAATCTCTAATAAACAGTATTTGTATTCTCTAATAAACAGTCTTTGCAATCTCTAATAAACAGTCTTTGCAATATCTAATAAACAGTCTTTGCAATCTCCAATAAACAGTCTTTGCAATCTCCAATAAACAGTCTTTGCAATCTCCAATAAACAGTCTTTGCAATCTCTAATAAACAGTCTTTGCAATCGCTAATAAACAGTCTTTGCAATCTCTAATAAGCAGTCGTTCGTTGCATTCGGCCGATATGACGCGCTCACACGCACACACGCTTTTCGCTATCGCTACACGGCCAGCCCCTTAATCTCACTGGTTTTCACTGGTAAAGCAGTAGCGAGTGCGCGTGTCTGCGTGAGTGGGTCATTTCAATCAATCAATCAATCAATCAAAATTATTTATTTGCAAAATATGGGTACAATCATTAGGTCTGACAAGGTATTAGAACGCCACATTTAACCTTTCACGGTATGCAGATGTATTGTAAAATGGAAGACAAACATTAAATCAAATCAGTTAAATTAATCAATTAGCATTATTAAAATTAAAATAATAAAAATAATAACTAATGTCCAAACATGTCTAAATAAAAATTACAAAAATTATTAAACATTGATTACAATAAAATTTAAATATTAGGAAAAACGTCACAGTAAAATGTGGTCACTGCAACGTAAATGAAAGACAGAGGCTAGCGGCTGACTGATTTATTCACCAAACATATTAACCCAACGTACAAATTATGCGGATACCCGACACTTTTCCCCCCCTTTTACAGAAACTACTTAATTCCAGTTTTACTTAATTGAGATAGTGAAATATGACCCTTAATTATTCACTAGTCCTGTCTATATTTGCTTAAGTAAAATAACAAGGCAATAGCATTGCTATGCTAACAAAGTATAAAGTATTAAAAGAAATATTTTTGAGGTAACCTGTTTAAAACACAACAATAAAAATTAAAAGTAAAAAAAAATAACTACCTACTTATACTCGTATTTTATTTTTAGCCAGTGCTCGGTTGTAAGCACGTAGTGCCCTTTTGGAACTATCCGATTGCGGGGACAGCGGCGTCGGCGGTCTCGGCGAACCGCTCTGTTCGGTGTCTCGATCCGCCGTCGCCGTGTCGGCGTCGCCGCCGGCATCAGAAACATCTTCAAAACTCTCTTCCACATCATTATTACCCTGTATTTTATTCTTGTTAACAGTACGCGACAGTGAAAATCGAGATTTACTTTTATCATTGCCTAATTGTATAATCTGATCCTGATGCCGTCGCCATTCAACGCCATTTCCTAAACCGACACGGTAAGATACCGGGCCGGTCTTTTCAGTAACTGTTCCCTCGACCCACTTATTTGAGTGCGAGGAGTAATCGCGTGCTAGCACCGGGTCTCCCACCCGCATCGGGGCCCTGGGCGTGCCTCCCGCAGCCTCCACCTGCCGCTGCTGCGCGGCCTGGGCTACTTGACCCACGTCAGGTCTGAGAGCGTCTAATCTAATGCGCATGCGGCGACCCGTTAGGAGCTCTGCGGGTGACACCCCCGTGGTCGCGTGAGCACAATTTCTATAATAAAACAAAAACTTATTTAAAGCAAGTAAAACATTTTCACCGGAAACACTTGCCCTTTTTAGCGCTTTTTTTACAATTTTCACAGCATTTTCGGCTGCGCCGTTGCCTTGGGGTCTATACGGCGCCGAGGTTACATGTTTAATGCAATTGTACATACAATAGTCTTTAAAATCTTGCGCTAGAAACGGTGGCCCATTGTCAGTGACCAGTTGTGATGGTAAGCCAAATCTACTAAAAATAGTCACTAATGCGGTAATGGTTGATTTTGCATCCGTCCGAGTCATTCGCTGCGCTTCAATCCATTTGGAGTGAGCATCCACAACAATTAAATATTTTTCTCCGTTATATTCTGCAAAATCGGCATGTAAGCGATGCCAGGGAAATAATGGAAATTCCCATGGATGAAGATCTGAACGTGGTGGCGCGTCGCGAACCGCGCGACACGCTTCGCATGACCGACACAACTGCTCTAAATCACGATCCAAATTAGGCCAATATACGTAGTTACGAGCCAAATTTTTCATTTTGTTAACACCTAAGTGTCCTTGATGTAACTCGTCTAAAACTCTTTTTTGCAAATTAGGTGGTATAATGATTCGGTATTTATAGATTAAACATCCAAAATCGACTGTTATTTCATTTCTGCGCATCCAATATATTTTCACATCATCAAAACTGATCACCGAGGGCCAACCAAACTTAACATAGCCAATAAGTTTACAAAACAAAGTATCCTTAGCGGTTTCTTTGGCTACGTCACGAAAGTTAACAGGCATACATTCATGAACTAAATTAATATAGGTCATCGACGGGCGAGGAGTGCCCCCCTCATGAGATAACGGTAGTCGCGACAGAGCGTCTGCTGGACCGTTTTCTTTAGAATTAATAAACTTTATTGTAAAATCGTACGCAGCCAAACATGTAGCCCATCGTTGTAAACGACTAGCAGCCGTTTGTGGTATGCCCACGTTTTTACCCAAAATGTAACTTAACGGCTTATGATCAGTTCGCAACTCAAATTGCCTCCCAAACAAGTACTGATGGTGCCTAGTAACACCATAAAAAATTGCCAACGCTTCTTTGTCAATTTGGCTATAATTTCTTTCCGCGTCATTGAGTGTGCGCGACACACAGCTAACCGGGCGCTCGCTCCCGTCGGGAAAGCGATGCGCCAACACTGCGCCCAACCCGTACGCGCTGCTATCTACTGATAACACCAAGGGCTGTCCCTCTTCATAGTGTGCTAACACATTATCTCGTAATAAATTCTCCTTAGCTTTTTTAAACGCTAAGTCGCACTCCGGAGACCAATTCCATTCGATACCCTTTTTTAAAAGCTCATATAAAGGATGTAAGATAATACTCAGCCGTGGAATAAATTTCCCGTAATAGTTTAACAATCCTAAGAAACTCCTTAATTGCGTAATATCTTTAGGAGTTGGGGCGTTAACGATGGCGCCGACTTTGTCAGGATCCGGATGCAATCCCTTCTCATCAATAATAAAACCCACATATTTAACGCTTTTCTGTAAGAAATTACATTTACTTAATTTTACCGTTAAACCCATTTCTTTCAATCTTGTCAGTACTAGTCTTAAATTTTTTTGATGAGCTTCTCGATTAACCCCAGTCGTACAAATGTCATCCAAAAATACTACTGTAGAGGGAATGCCCTTAAGTGTTTCCTCCATTAATTTTTGGAACTTTTCAGGTACACATGATAAACCAAATGGGGTACGGCGATATACGAAGGTGCCCACATGTGTAGTGATCGCAGTACACGGCTGTGAATCCTCACTTAAAATCGTTTGTTGGTACGCGTGCGTTAAATCAATTTTTGTAAATTCTTCACCACCACTAAGGGTAGCAAATAATTCCTCAATACGTGGTAGAGGATAATAATCTCGTTTTAATTTGCGATTCACAGTTATTTTGTAGTCGCCACAAATTCGTATATCGCCATTCCCCTTAATAACCGGGACGATCGGTGTACCGTAATCTGAATGTTCAATCCTAAAAATGGTTCTCTCGGCCTCGAGCCGACTTAACTCACGCTCGACCCGCGTGCGCAGGGCGAGCGGCACTGGTCGCGCGCGTACGAACACTGGTTCATTATCCGTTAACTGCAAGTGTAGTATTTTTTTACATTTACCTAATTTATCAGTAAACACTTCGGGAAATTCGGAAGCTAATCGGTTTACAACTGGGTCCTCATGTAATTGATTAAAATTTATTTGCTTGATATTTAAAGCTCTCATCCAATCTCTTCCCAACAGTGGGCGTCCACCACCTCTAATAACATAACAAACCAAGTCTTTTGCAACCACGTCACCCAGTCTAACATTGACCACTATGTAACCCAATGACTCGATACGCGTACCCGAGTAACAACGTAGTAATATATTATCTGGATGAATATTCTTATGTGAAAATTGTTCTCGATAAAATTGTTCACTAATAGCGGAAATGCGGCTCCCCGTATCGATCTCACACTCGATCACATAGTTGTCAATGTTTACATTAATAAAAAACGGTTTGTTACCTTTCGACGACAGATTAATATTAAACATCTCCTCATCTTCCGAGTAATCTTCACTTACGTAATTTTGTCTACCATTGCGAATACTTCCACGCGCACGACACATTACTTTCAAATGACCCCTTTGATTGCACTCATCACAATTATAGTTCGCAAACCGACACCGGTCCGGCCTATGCTGTTTCCCACAGCGCCAGCATCGTTGTTGAGTCGCCGCCGCGTTCCCCTGGTGCTGCAGCCCTTGCGGCCTGGCGCGCGGGCCGCGCTGGCCGCTGCCGCCGCCGCCCGGAGCCGCGCGCCTCGCGTCCGTGCTGTGCAGGCCCTCGCCCGCCTCGCCGCCCGCACCCGAGGTCGTAGCGGCCGATGCCGCGCTTACCTCCGCATGCCTCTCAGCGGCCTCCAACGCCAGGCCTAGCTCGACAGCCTCTTTGTATTGAATGTTCTTCTCTGCGAATATTCTCGATCTCATCGCAGGGTTTGCTAAGCCCGACACGAATTGATCGCGAATATTTTCCTCGAGATTAGCGCCGAAGTTGCAAGTAGTAGCGAGATGTTTTAAATCTTGAAGATACTCCGCCATTGACTCGCCCGCGCGTTGTCGGCGTAAGCGAAACACGTGGCGTTCGGCGATCTCGGAACGTTGCGGTTCCAAATGATTTGACACTAATTCTACCAAATCTGCGAATGATTTATTTTCCGGGTTCTCTGGTGCACACAAATCACACATTAATGCATATGTAGATTCTCCCACTACGGTAATTAATAACGGCACTTGTAATCCCGCTTTCACTTCATTCAACAATATGTATTGCTTCACTCGACGAATATAAGATGGCCAATTTTTTGTATGCACGTCAAATGGTTCTAAATTACCGATCGGCATTGTTACGTTTATTACGATTTAAAGATTCGTATGCGAAACCCGCTCGTCGCCAGTGCAACGTAAATGAAAGACAGAGGCTAGCGGCTGACTGATTTATTCACCAAACATATTAACCCAACGTACAAATTATGCGGATACCCGACAGTCACTATCGGTCAATATGTTTGTCATTTAATAATTCATTGATTGTATAATAGGATTTTTCAATCAAAAATTTTTTTAGTCTATTTTTAAACGACATATAAGATTTTCGGCCGTTTGTGGGCAGTGCAAAGACTGTTCGGTTTGTTTTTTTACGAGTATTTCATTGAATATAATGTGCTGGAATCTAGGATGTGAAATGATAAGTATTTCACAGATTACCATAATAAGTTTTCAAATAAAAATATACCAACTATATAAGTAAAAAGGTTCATGTCAACATGACATGAATATCTGCCTTGTTTCAATAAAATTTATTCGTATACAAATTCAAATATATCAAAAGGTCAGGTCGCCTGCGGATCGAAAGACCCTAATAAGATAAGATCGATCACCTATAAAAGTGAACCTTAGCGATAACAGAGTCAACAGTAAACAAAGTAAATTGTTTACGTTGGCAATACTATTGGGAATCAGTAAAAGGTTAGCTGAGGCTCAAGACAAAACACACAAGTCAAAAATTTACAATCTCGAGCACTTCCAAAATCTCACGTACCCGCGCCCGCTTCCTATGTCATTACATTTTTTTTTATATGAACAACGGGAAGACGCTTAGCTCTCACCATACCTGATGTAAATTTAAGTATTGATAAAGCTGAAGATAAAAGCGCGCCTATCCCGGAATCCTCAACCACTGATTAACTGCCGGAAAACAACAATGCTGAAAACATTGTTATTATGGCGTCGGACTTACCCAGTCGGACTCACAACAAGTCCTACCACCAACCAAAAATCATTAGCCATTGTTTAAAATGCCCCCATTGCAAAGACTCTGGCCTTGCTATATAGATGGACAGAGGAAATGGAATTAGCCAGCCACGCGGGACGCAGCGCGGATTGGCAATCTTTAACAACTGAAAATACAGCTAGGACCAATGTTTTAGCGTGCCTTCCGAAGCACGGAGAAGCTCGTGATAATACATTTTTGGTGTCCCATCCAGTCACCGACCAATGTGAAAGTTGCTTAACCGTTATTATCGCCGTACGATTGCGCTAACCACTGCACCATCGAGAACCTCGAGAAAATTCATAGAATACGGAACTATATCCGGATTTTTTTCATTTAACTTATCAAGTCGTCATTTTGTACAAGACGCTTTTAAGTGTTCTCAACTTTAACGGTTTATTTAACCCTTGGAAAATATTGACTTTTGCAAGCTTAACTTTCATAATGCAAAAAGGGGTCTTTCGTTATCTTCTCAAATTAAATTCTCGCTCAGATAAATATAACGGCGTTAAAATATTCATGCGACGTTGAGGGAAAATCGAGAATTTTTTGGACTCCATTTTAATTTAGGTAAGACTTTCGAGATTAGTATAATTAAGTTGAATATTTTAAACGTTTTTGCTTGGGAATTGTTAGGATTTCTGTCCTTAATTGAGGATAGTTTAAAAGTTATGTAAAACAAAGTTATGAAAGTCTCGAGGTGCTCGTTATCTGATTATATTTGTTAAAGGGAGATGTTTAAAAAAAATCCCATGCCAGACTAAAGAATGTGCCTAGTGAATGGCTGCTACCTTTCCAATGCAGATGAAGGCGCTCTAGACCTAGACTACCTAGACGCTCAATAAAAACTGTGATCCAACATTATGACAAATACTGATAAATTTCATTTCATTATCGGAGTAAACAAGAAAGTATTTTTTATTCAGTATTTATCACGTCAGTATTGCAAAGTTTTTCATACAGCTCAAACGCGTGAAATGAATGTGGCAACAAAAGCTAGTGTGGTTATTGGGTACCCTTTAATACGTCTAACATTAATTGTCGTGTGAATGTGAATCAAAATGAGAACGTTATTTATAACTCTTTAAGGGCCTTAAGTCAAATTTTTATTGAGAGCCAAGGAAGTCTAAAAAAACACTAAGTTTTGAGGTTACAAATCTCTTTTTTTTTGGTTTTGACAAATATCATCATACTTAAACATGTTTAATACCATTTTAATTTGAAATAATCATCAACGGTATATTAATCCAAAATATTAATCATTGATGAAGCTAATTAAAGAGTATTCATAACATGTCATGCAAATGGTCACCATTTGAATTTCTCGCTCCGACTCTTAAAAAAACCGGGGACGCTCAACAGAACAGAGAAACAAAGTTGTCTTTCTTTTCCCATGATTATCCTATTTACTCTATGCTGACTAGCGTAGAAAATGACATGTAAAATAAATGTATTTTACACTTTATTTTACAAAGCGCAACGTTGAAAATTGATGTATTTTACATGTCATTTTCAACGTTAGTGCTGACACCTGTCAGCTCAATAAAGCGTTCCGTTTTAGGTAGCAAGGTAACATCTAAACATATCTTAAGTAATGGTAGCGCTTCTTAAAACTAATAATAAATTATTAAAGTCTATTAAACATCAAATTAAAATAAATATAACACGTGAAACGGAAAACTTCGACTCGCAGAGTGCGTTCAAAAACCTTATTTTGGTTACTTCCGTAGCGGCAGAATGCGTTCTAAAACCTCAAATTGCATACAACTTTAAGAAAATAAAACACAATATTGTATTTTTTCTTTGCATTTTACTTGTGGCCGAGTTAATTTTTTCCAATATTATTCTATTTAAAATTTACCATAAGTATAAAAATAGCATTGAAAAATGCAAAAATTACAAAATTATAAATTATTGGCAGTTGCATCTTAATCGATCGTTAAACACCTGAAAAGATGCTTCTTTCGAATGCAAGGGTATTCCTAGTATTGATGTAACAACGCTGCCCTACAGCGTATTAAAAATATAAAAGTATTGGAGAATTTCGACGGTGGTTCGCAAGTCTCGGTAGCTCAGCGGTTAGAGCATTGGACCGGATTTCCAAAGGTCGCGGGTTCGATTCCCGTCTGAGAACTCACTTGTGGCCGAGTTAATTTTTTCCAACATTATTCTATTTAAAATTTACGATAAGTATAAAAATAGCATTGAAAAATGCAAAAATTACAAAATTATAAATTATTGGCAGTTGCATCTTAATCGATCGTTAAACACCTGAAAAGATGTTTCTTTCGAATGCAAGGGTATTCCTAGCATTGATGTAACAACGCTGGCCTACAGCGTATTAAAAATATAAAAGTATTGGAGCTCAGCGGTTAGAGCATTGGACCGGATTTCCAAAGGTCGCGGGTTCAATTCCCGTCTGAGAACTCACTTGTGGCCGAGTTAATTTTTTCCAATATTATTCTATTTAAAATTTACCATAAGTATAAAAATAGCATTGAAAAATGCAAAAATTACAAAAATATAAAATAATTAGCATGGTTTAATTATTTGATTTTAGGCTATTTTCTCAATAAGCTTTATTTCTATACAACTCCAGGTTTTAATGACCACTGTACTTTCGTGGTTAGTTTTTTCAGCCAACAAAGTATGTAGTCGTTATTTATTTGCCTTATATATTTATACCATTAAATACTTATACAAATTAACGTTATGCTTATATGTACAATTATTCCAAGTCGTCATTATGACAATCTACGATTTGCGCGTTAAAATTTGGCGTTATAACGTTTTTGAATTTGGATTAGGAGTATTACTTATTGCGGATTAATATATATTTATCACAATCTGCCAATACAGAATTAAGAAATCTAGAAATCCGCAATAAATACTGACAGTCGTCAATACACTAGACTACACGATGTATATATCACAAAATAAAATAAATAATTATGGATCACAGTATTTACTGAGCGTCTAGGGGGCGCCTACCGAACACACTAGTATAGGTTGGCATAAGCGTTGATGATTGTAAAATACATGTATTTTACACGTCTTTAACAACGCTACAAAGCGCAATGTAAAAAATTACATGTAAAATATATTTTTAACGCTAGTTGGCAACTTAGCACTAATGTTTCCCGGCTGTATCTTTGACCCAATCATTGTCAATGTGGCGTCGTTGAGGTGTGCTTATGAGAGTAACGTTTATACATTTCACTCAGATAACTGCACCTCTGACGCTCTACCCATTTTATGCAATAGCATGTATGTCTAATAGATGTATTTTATCTATGCACAGTTCAAACCACAGGATGCATCCAGTAGTTTGAGTTGAGCCAAGTTACAACAACAACCAAATGTATATATCACAAAATAAAATAAATAATTATGGATCACAGTATTTACTGAGCGTCTAGGGGGCGCCTACAGAACACACTAGTATAGGTTGGCATAAGCGTTGATGATTGTAAAATACATGTATTTTACACGTCTTTAACAACGCTATAAAGCGCAATGTAAAAAATTACATGTAAAATACATTTTTAACGCTAGTTGGCAACTTAGCACTAATGTTTCCCGGCTGTATCTTTAACCCAATCATTGTCAATGTGGCGGCGTTGAGGTGTGCTTATGAGAGTAACGTTTATACATTTCACTCAGATTACTGCACCTCTGACGCTCTGCCCACTTTATGCAAGAGCATGTATGTCTAATAGATGTATTTTATCTATGCACAGTTCAAACCACAGGATGCATCCAGTAGTTTGAGTTGAGCCAAGTTACAACAACAACCAAACTAGTATAGCTATATAAGTACCTACGAGTATATGAACTAGTAGGCATCCGTTCACAAATAATTTCTGAAAATTACATCTCTAAGCATAGTGTTCGATTCGAGATGAAAAAAAAATACATAATAATTCTTTCTTATTTTTATTGCACATCACTTTATGGTTATAAATACCTAATACATGAGGATCTAAGCTTTGTTTAACCTAAACATTTTTTTTACAAACTTGGATCGTTAAAAAATTATAAAATCATCTGTGTACAAATCTAAATGTAAACTAAAAACGATTTATAAGTCCTTAATACCTAGGTACTCCGCTTAATTGAAACAGTCGATTGATTCGGAAATCCCGCCGGTTACATACACATGTACCTATATGTCACAGTCAAAACTCACAACCGGTCAAAACCACTTTTGACTGCAAAAGTCAGGCAAAAGTGGTTTTTGACCGTCGCCATTAGTCAAAATTCGGACACACATGGCTTGTCACATGCTAAGACTCTGTTCTGATAGTCTTTTGTAATTTTTACGGTGTAAAGTTTACACCGTCATAATTTCACTTTTGAAAAACCCAGTTCTAGGAAAATAATAGTGAATAAAAAATAACTAAACCTATGACTTTTAATAAATACTAGCTTCCGCTTGCGGTTTGCGGCGGTCGATTGGTTGAATTAGGGCGTGAAGGAAGGACAAAATTAGTTAGGATTAGGATTCACAGACAAAGTAGTTTTGACTTACATTCTTAGTCAAAACCAATAAGTGATATAATTTGGTCAGAACTCAGAATCCAACATAGCACTACCCTATATTTCTGCAATTTAAAGTGGCTTTGACCAATGCTCTTAGTGAAAACCATTTTTGACTGTGAAAATCTGTCAAGACTGTTTTTATCTAAGGGTCAAAACTACTTCTACCGGATTTTTGCAGTCAAAAGTGGTTTTGAACGGTTATCAGTTTTGACTGTAACAAAACCTACCTACGTGTATTGGTGTAAGCGGATGCGATACATCATGTGTGCGCCGCCCGCCCACAATTTGGTGATAGGGGATACATTTGTCACGTATACAATTGTAAAAAAAAGTCATTCATCAATTTGTTGAGTCTAAAGTGGTTGTCGAAGTTTTTAAACTAATTGGTCGGTACTTTATTTCGAAACATGAAGTAAGACTTTTCAAAACATTGACGTATATTGTAAGTACTTCTAAAAAACGACTGTTTCGATGATGATGGACATAATATAGACCGACTAATTATATGCACTGCCGCAAAGCTGAACTGCACCAGTGCCACCGAAGCGCTGGACAGATGACATCCGACGATACGGAGAACGGGACTAGATGAGTTGGGCACGAGATCGCCAGGAGTGGAAAAAGAGGGAAGAGGCCTTCATCGACGACTGGATACCCTAAAAGTCACCATGATCATGTACAATTAATGCATGACATTTACATTACAGTTTTATTACAGTAGCTATGCGGTTGTCAAATAAATTTTGCCTCATTGGAAAGTTAAGCATAGGTACATATTTAGTTTGATTCATTATTTTTACAATTGAATTCGGAATACTTTGTAGTGAAAGTCATCGCTCTGTACAAGCTTCATAATCAATGCCCAAGTAACCTGCAGGCCTTCCATCATCTATTAGAACCCATCATGTCATAAGAACGTTTTGTTTGTGTTTTATTTTTATTGAAGTTGTCACATTATGACACATAACAGACTTTGGAGGCGATTATTGAGGGAACCCGTCACAAAACTTCCCTCAAAAACAAGCTTACTTTAAGAGATTCGTAGTTTCATAATAGCATGGTAAGATTGAAACAATACTGCGCTAAGAGATGGCGGTAAGCCCCTTGGTTGTGTTAACATTGTGCTTGCTTTTTGCAGGTGAGTTACTGTAAAATTTAATTGTATAAGACAACAACTCAGTTTCATACTGGACACTAGTCAATAAAAAAAACTCAAATAAAGTATTGTTTTGGTAACAACCCATTCATCAAATAAAAAACTAACCCTAAATCAAGTTTTGTTTTCATAACAACGCATTCCGTTAAGCGAATGATCGATGACAATTCAAAACACTTACACGTAGCCAACTATACCGCTTCATTGGTAGTTGGAAGTTCCGGTTGTCGGCGGAAATGGCCGACGCGTTCCGACGCGATGCATCATATGCGTGCCGCCCGCCCTCTACTTTGGCCGGATTTTAGAATACATTGTGCTTATTACGAATTGTTGTGGTGTCTGAACTGGAAATTTTGTCCGAAGTACATTAATAATATTTTCTTTACGACTTTAGGTTTTGTCTGGCTGTCTATTATGATCTACTCGCCTTAGCTAAAGGACTCCAGCAAGGTAAAGTAATATTATAAGTTATATATAATAACAACTCAGTTTATAACCTTAAATGTTTTGGTAACAGTTTACCGAATGATCGATGACAATACAAAACACTTACTCGTAGCCAACTATACCGCTCCATTGGTAGTTGGAAACTCTGGTTGTCGGAAATGGCCGACGCGATGTATCATATGCGCGCCGCCCGCCCACTGCTTTGGGCATATTTTAGAATACATTGTGCTTATTACGAATTGTTGTGGTGACTAAGCTGGAGATTTAGTTAAAATACATTGATAACATTTTCTTTTACATATAAGACTTTAGGATTTGTATGGCTGGCTATTATCATGCACTCACCTTTACAGTAATATTATAAGTTATAATAATATATAATAATAACTCTGTTCCTAAACTTAAATGTTTTGGTAGCAGTTTACCGAATGATCGATGACAATGCAGTGCGACAAGGCATAAAAGGAACAAACATGAAACGTCATTTTTGACAGTTGTGCAGCGCCTTCAGCCGCGTTAATTATATGGCTTGTCACACGTGCAATAAGGTCTCTAATGAGTTTCACCCGAGTTCTTTTCGAAATAACACGTGTTGTGAGGCTCCATTTTTAACTCAATTTACCGTACAATTTCTATAAATACAAAATATATTTACTTGACATTGGCAAAATACGCGAATATTATCGCGAGCACGCCATTAAATTAACAAAAAAGAAGAAGAAGGTCTCTAATGAACGTGGCAAGAAAGGAACCAACACCGCCGTACTTAAATACTTAATTCCGGTTGTCGAAAATGGCCGACGCGATGCACCATATGCGCGCCGCCCGCTCACTACTTTAGGCGAATTTTAGAATACATTGGGCTCATTTGGAGTTGAAGTTGTAGCACAGAATACTTAATTAGTACAAGTTGTAGTAGTGTTTGAGTTGTTGATTTGTTTTAATCAAAACACTTCAAAACTAAATTTTTAATTTAACTTATAGATTGTCGGACTATTTATTATCTCGTGTTTGTACATTATGTATAATATCCCGCTTTTATAGTAAGTATACTTAAATGTGAAAGTGTAGAGTTTTGAAGTAAGTTACTCAACCACTCAAAACTACTTAAAAAAGTAGTTCAAATTGATGGATAGAAGAAACGTTAAAATTCCCTAAAGATTCTCTGGTAATATAAAATCACGGCGTATTCTATTAAAAAAATTGCCTCGAAAAACGTAAACAGACAAATATTCCAATAACACAACATTTGCTAGCAAATTCCTCGTCTCTTCATTTTGGATGCAAGCGGATTTTTGTTGCATAACTGATTTAGAATGTGTAATATATTTTGCATATTTCGGAGCGCTCCCGCACTTTTAACTTCCCCGGTTAAAATAACTTGATATGTTAGTTTATATTCTTTATAACTGAAGTTATTCCATGTTAATTTTAACTGCACAAAGCAGAAAGTTTTTTGTTATAGTAAAACAAGCTTGGCTTACTTTGACTTACCCGATAGTGCAGTGATATAATCGTGTACAACACTAAGCCGGTCAGTGATAATAATTTATCAAACATCAACCGGACACCGGTGTCCAGAGAACATATAATTGTTATGATAAATTTTAAATAGAAAATTATTGGAAAAAGTCAACTCGGCCACAAGTGAATTCTCAGATGGGACCCGAACCCTTTGGAATTCCGGTCCAATATATTACCAAAAGTCGTGGGTTCGAGTCCCATCTGAGAATTCACTTGTGGCCGAGTTGACTTTTTCCAATATTTTTCTATTTAAATTTATCCTAAGCAACTATTTAAACAGCATTGAAAAATTCAAAAACCATAAAACATCTATTGTGTTTCTTAATGAAATAGCTATTGTGTCTCGTAATCCGGGGCCTGAAAGGTTAAGTGTTAGAAATATGTATTTTTTGTTTAGAATAAATTTCACCCGCGTAGTTCCCATTCCCGTGGGAATATCGGTATAAAAAGTATCCTATTTCATATCCTATCTACTATCTGTATATCAAATTTCATTTAAATCGGTTCAGTATTCTTTAAATTATTCGTTGCAAACAAACAATCAAATCTTTCCTCTTTATAATATTAGTATAGATAGATATGTAATATATAAATATATAATTTATATAGTATGTATATCTGACTCCCGTGATTACACACGCGAAGTGCCCGCTCCCGTGGGAATATCGCGATAAAAAGAATCCTATATTTTAGTCTAGGCTATCTACTTTATGTTTGCTTTAGTACTTTTTGCGTGAAAAACTAACAAACATTAATCCATACATCCTCACAAACTGCATTTATAATATTATTATGATATATTATATGTAATTGTGTCGGATTATCGGAAAGTACGATTTAACTATAAAATTTTCCGTTTGTGACCTATAAAGTATTTTAACGTACGAGTAACAAAACTCATTGCTTATACGGCCCCGAAATTTACAGCACACTCTTTAAAGTCGGATCGTAAAATCGAATCGTATGTTGTAAAACGGCGCTGGTTTCATAGATAGCTGGATTTTATTAGGTAGTTCGATTGAAATGTCTCGATTCTAGATTTTACAAGGTACGGTATTGAGTTGAATACATTGTTGCAAATGTGGTATGAGGAGGATTTCGCAAACTTTGATCATTTTGCATTTTTTATATAAAACAATGATTTGATAGTTAGATAAATGATTGAAATTAAGGATGTGTAACGATATGAAACAGTTTATAAACTTAGTTATCGTGTAGATATAATTATAAGAAATTACTTACTTACATACTTTTCATCTAAGTCGGCTTTGCAATGTGATACTTTTAATATAAATTGAAAATTTAAGAAAAAACACGCATGATGCACCGCCTCCTGCACATAAATCTAAATGCAAAACAGTGTCACACCTTGCACCTTCACCGACTACCCTACACGTGTTTCGTCTACACACGGAGCATCTTCAGGAGTTGTTAGACCGTGCTGATACCAAGCACCAATATAACTCATATCTCGAAAAATGTATAGGATGGATAGTTTGGGATATAATTTAAATTATAATGTGAAACTATGATGAGTGATATCTATTGATATCTCGAGATCTCGTATCTCGTTGTGAAAAGCCAGACAAGTTTTTGCAGCGATCGTGTATTTAAAACTACAGCCAAAATCTATTAATATCCAAACGCAAATAACCAACTAAACAAAACCGACCTCAAATCCTAAACAATTAAAGTGAATAACCCTAAATTTTAAATCGCCAAACTCTACTTCTCCAACATTTTCACCCTATACGAGTCCTACATAATCCAACTCAACATAACAAGGGTTGGATTATCACTGGCGTAGTGCTAATCATATATTTAGGGGCCTTAACGCACTACCCTGAGACAAGGTTATAGAATCATCAAGTAAGTTGTCTTAAACTCTTTCTTGGTAAAAGTTAGTTAGAACAGTAGACCTCGCTTGCAAAGTTAGGGCGGATATGCTATATTTTAATGCAAATTTTAATACCTACATAATAGTAATGTGCTCAACAAAAGTAACGAAGAAAGTCGAAATTTTAAATCGAATTTCACGTGCTTGAATTTACCAAGGTACCTTATAAGTAACCTTATAAGTGAAATAGGGATACTTAAAAGTTTTAGTAATTAAGTACTCCCGTTCCCTTGGTCCTAGTCCTAAGAGGTCGAATCTGTTTACGGAAAAGGCGGAAAAGATTGAATAATATAATTTCCGGAAAGGTCCAAAAAATTAAATCCGGCCATATTCCTATATAACGCTACAGCAAACTTTCCCCTCATTTCCACCCTCCACTCCTCCCCCCCTCCCTCGTTCGAATTTTTTTCACAGTATCTTGTGTAGATTGAAGTCCTTAGTGTACCTTTAAAATTTGATTGAAATCCTTCGATAAGTAACGCCACAGCATTTTCCCCCCTTTCCCGCTTTTTAGCCCTAATCAAAAATCGTGTTCGAAAAAATTCTTAAATAAATCAAGGAACATTTTCAAAATTCATCAAAATCGGTTGAAAAATGTGGCCTGTAGGTGAGACAGCCAAAAGCACTTTTGGCCAATCTCGAAACTGAGACGCTTCGCTCGCTCGGTCAATTATTGCAACGCGCGGTACGAAACACGCACTAGGGCTGCCCGCTAACATAGATTAGCCACTATTACACGCTTACTGCGTACAAACTTTCACAGCGTGCGTTCGTCACTACGGCGCATTTGACACTGAAACCCATTTGCACTAACCTTAAGAATCCCCTAAGGGTCTTCTTATCTATCTTAATCATAATAAAAATTGCCGTGCACTAACCTTTTAAGATGTTCTTAAATCCACTAAGGCTAGTCTTAACTAACTCCAATATTATGCGCCTCTAAGCCTTAAGCTATTCTTAATATTAACGTCATAATCATAAGATATATAATAATAGCCTTAGGCGATTCTTAAGTTTAGTGCAAAAATGGGTGTCTGAATTTTGCCGAACCCAGGCGTGTCGGTTATGAATCGCGAACGGACCTTTAGTAGGAATACAGAATACTGTGTGTCTTTGTACTGTGCCTGAGAGATCCGCAATAAAATATTAAGCCAAAGCCGTCGTCATTTACTCTGCGTGTGACCTTAACAAGCCTTTTATTATGTCTGGTACAATTATTAGATGGCTTTATCTAAGAATAAGTACGACAATCGTCCGACAAAGACAAAATCAGCACATAATGTAATTTATAGTGTAAATAGTAGTAAATTCGATAAAGCAACGTTATTGTTTAAGGTATCACTTAAGTTTTGACGATTAATTTGATGTGAAACTGAGTGACTGCTCTTGTATCAAGAGCTAGGTACTGAGATTAAGAGTTCAGATGAAAAAGCAGCAGCTCGAGTAGCGAGTTGGCGGGGACGAATACTGGCTTAGTACTAGTAGTAGCAGACAAACTGATTTAATATTGTAGGTACTAGATTCCACCCGCGACTTCGTTTGCGTGGACATTCGTTTCCCTACCCTTTTTTTAACGAATGGAAAATGCGTTACGCATACCTATGTCGCCTGGAAGAGCAAACAAAAGGTTACAAGTATGTGGGAATGTCCTGCCGATGGGCCTACCCACTAAAAATCACTCGCCGTGTCCTCCATCCCATAGTGTCTCGGCCATGGCCATCGTGTAGCATTGGTCCATAGCCTCAACTGGGTTGCTTACCGACGGGATGCAACAACTACTTCTGCCATCACATGAGATTTCTCCCAAACGCCAGAAAACGTGCTGCACGGATGCGCACTAACCAGCTTGGAGTCCATAAACTTAAAGAGCAAGGTCTCCCAACCGAGCTCGGGACCTACTAAAGCGTACTACCCATTATTTTCCGCCTCCATATGAACGCGTAATCCTTACAGGTCTCCGCATTCGAAAGAGAGAGACAGGCTTTCGGATTCACCGCACACTTTGCGTCACCTTAGGCCATTGTCTCACTCAGAGCGTCCGACACTAAGAGGCTCGTGTGTACTGACTTCTGGTTTCCGCCTCTATGTAAAACATGGAGGCAAAGACGCAAAAACATGGAGACAAAGACGCCTTTACCACCTCTCTCTCCAACAAAAATCGGTTCCCAAGTTTTTGTTTCTTTTCCAGGTTTTCCCAATTCCCAAGGTTGCTAATGTACAACCAGTGCCCAAAAAGGGTGACCGTGCCGACCCCACCGTCTATCGTCCAATTGCAATTACCTCCATACTATGTAAGGTTTGGGGAAGGCCTATACCCAGCAGTGGGTTACGAAAAGTATTCTAAATGGCAAGCTGCTATCGTGCCTAGACAACCACGACCTACTTAGTAACCGTCAATACGGCTTTCGCCAGGGTCACTCTACTGGAGATCTTCTAGTGTACGCTATGCATTGTTGGGGCGAGGCTATCGAAAAACATGGCGAAGCTCTTGCCGTGTCACTCGACATCTCGAAAGCCTTCGCCCGGGTCTTACGCAAACTTGACCTTAAGTCTTGTCTCCCAATAGGGTGATAACAATCTGGTCAGTTTTAACGCTGTAAAAACACAGGCGTGTTTATTCGCCGCTAAATAGAGTTCTTTTAACATGACTTACAACTTACTTACAACTGTACTAATCACTGAAAATCTTGAAATTCTTGGCATGAACTTGTCATCCGATCTCAATTTCGCGACAACATAGAGTCGAAAGCTCAAACTGCGGCAAAAAGCTGGGCATCCAAATATTCGGTGGAACGCAGAGCCAGAAACCTCACTGGGGATGATAACCTGGTTACTACCCTGGTGAAATATTATATTTATACATTTATCAATATTTATGTATTATTCGTTTATGTAGGTATGTATGCATTCATGTATGTATCTATAATGTTGTTAGCTATGTTAATCACTGTCTTACTAACATCCTTTCCGGTTGACTGGTAGAGAATGCCTAAGGGCATAAAATCCGCCATTTGCTATACCTATATGTGCAATAAAGAGTTAATAAATAAAAAAAATAAACACCAAGCTACACAGTCTCTCGCATGGGCGAAGAGTTGCCTCATTGTCGGTGTTCTACAGATTGTACTTCGGAGAGTGTGTTAATGAGCTGAACGAGCTTATCCCACCAGCTCCTTCTTACAACCGGGAGTCCAGGCGTACTGCGGGCTATCACCTCTATCTAGTAGATATTCCCCGGCGTACAAAGAGCTTTTCATTAAATTCAAATTCAAATTCAATATCATTTATTCAGTCTAGGCTGTTACAAGCACTTAGGAACGTCAAAGAAGCTTCGCCAACGGTTCACAAATTCTACGACGGGAGACCTTGTTACGAGAAGAACCGACAAGAAACTCGTCAAGTGCTGTTTTTTTCTCCCTGTTTTATTTAATACAGAGTCGTCAAACTGAAAAATTACTTTGAACACATGGGTAAGAGATCAATTTTCCAAAAATATACTAAAAGTACATTTTATGGTATCATAATCGTAAACAATTTTCAACTCGCAAGGAAGGACAAACCATTCATTATGACATTTCTCGCATTACAAAATTACTGTACTTCAAGTTGTGACGTACATACAGGTGAATAGCAATTTATTTTATAACATATTTGCTCGTAATTGGTCTCTTATTACACCATTATATTTCAATATCGTATTGTATCTTATTACGTACTTGTGCTTTATTGTAATGTAAAACGCACGGTTTATCAAGATGCTCCGTCTAAAACGAACGGTACTTTTTTAAATCTTAGCAAAGAGTATTTAAGTTAAAAGAAGTCAACATTATATGAATACAATTAACTTTGGGAGATAAAATATACTAAATAAACATTTAATTCTTTAATTTAATTGATTTCTCAATAAATTACAACCATTTATCTGTAACAAAAACACAAAAAAAATCATTTAAGGCGGTATCCCCACCGAAAGTGGCGCCGCGTTGAATTTTATTTAATATCGTAATTCTAATTCACAATTTTAATAAAACTAAACGTGGAATTTTTAGAGCCCATAGTCTAGTATTTTTAAACGGTATCATTACATTCCCTCGTAGTCACTGCTAGAAGTAGATAGCAAAACTGCTAAAAGTGGCCGTTTTTGACACATTTGCTATCTACTTCTACGAATGACTATGACGAGATGTAGCGATACCTTCTAAAAATACAAGACAATGGGCTCTAAAAATTCCACGTTTAGTTTTATTAAAATTGTGTATTAGAATTACGATATTAAATAAAATTTAACGCGGCGCCACGTTCCTTAAGAACGTCCGAGTTTTATTTATTTCCTCGCAAATATGTTATAAAACGTTACTATGTCATAAAATACGTGCGCTTTGATAATTACAGCCTCTGCTTTCTTCTAGCAATATCGCCTCGGCTGTAATTTTCAACTTACCGCACTTATATCATAATGTACTATTAGATGAAAATATGTAAGCTCTAAGCACAACGTTAAGGCAAGCAGACTGAAGTAGACCCATTTCCGCTGGCGGCACTCGTTCTTAAGCTTGACGCATGAACCAGCCATCGCTTCGCTCAACCATATTTTAGGAAACTTCATCTTTTATTATTCGCACAGCCAGAGCGTGGTATTACCTGCAGCCTACAGCCGGTATAGTTAAAGCTTAAGTGAATAGGCTACTCCTAGGCAAGCTCGCTCCATCTTTAGCCTCTTTTTAATCTTTGATCGAGAATGAGGCCAAGAGTCAGCCTATTTTAAACAAAAAAAGCTACACTCTCAATATGCGCCCAAGAAGACAATACTCCTGGCATTTAAAAAGAACTAAGACTCTAAACAAGATATATCACTGTTTGCAACTATACAGAGAGATAGATTTCTCTAGTTCCGACCTTTTACAGAATTACTCATTCTTTTTGTTCCTTTATCAGAACTTTATCTTAGGAAATGAAGTTTTCGCTCCCACAGTTGCAAATGAAATGAGGTATGGAATAAAGTCATTATGACCAAAATGTACAATTTGTAAAATTTTCAGGAAACTTATTTAAATCCCGTTCAAATATTAATTTGAATGTATGTGATAAAATCAACAAATTAAACCAACCAAATTGTTTAATTTTGAGTCATGACATGAGTAAGAAGTTCTTACTAATATAATCGTAGGTAATAAAAATAAAAAATAAACTTACTATTAACTCGGTTGCCAAGGAGAAAGAACGCGACAAAGAGCACTTCCAAGCCCGTGGTTGCGATCTCTTCGGTCGTCTTGTCACTATCTTTATTTTTCATCTCTTTGCCGTTCGAGTCTGCAAAGTAAGTAGATGATATTAAAACCACATATAAAGTTATTTGTTAATTAGTATGAGTGTTTATTGTTCATTTTGTAAGAAGAAGAAGAAACATTCTTTCAAGAATAGTTTTATGATACAAAAAATATGAAAATCTATTTAAAAGTTAAACTAAACCCTCGATATATAAGCTAACAAAATAACGAATTTAGAAACTTTTCCTTCATTTCAATTCCATTACATTAAAAATACTCTTACCCAAAATTAAGTTTTCCAAACAAACTAATATCATTACTTTCCTAATCAACCCTAAACCGACTACTGAATTTATATTGTAACTTAAGTTATACTTATCTGCGAAATAAATCGAGATGAACATTTTAGTGCCTGTTTGAGTTGCCGAGCCATTAAGTAAGGAATTTCATTGGGGAAACGTGGTTTGCTTTCGAATTAGTATTTTATGAAATTAGGAGTAGGAAGTGAACTGCTTTTGTTTCAACAGGATAGTTTTGTTTCTATTGAACAACAGACTGATTATATCTAACAAAAAATCACCTAACAACCATACTGTTGTCACATTGCTGTCACATTTTTACACTGTATGACATCGAGTTTCACCCGAGTTCTTTTCGTAATAAACACGTGTTTTGTGAGACTCCATTTTAAACCAATCTACCGTACAATTTTAATAATATCGTATGAGGATTAGTGGCCACCTCTAGTGTCAGAGTTTATCAGGTTTTATAAAAACTGGATACTGGCGAAATCCAAAAGAGAACCGCCAATAAATATAAGAAGAAGAAGAAGAAGGAGAAAACTGAAACTGGAGGCCTACTCTCTAAGCCCGTCAACTAAAATACGGGCCCCCGTCCGTAAGTATCCCGAAACTACAGATGGAGCCTACTCTTTATTGATTTTGAATGTACTAGTTTTGGACAAACGGCACAAACACATTGGGAGAAGGGACAATGTCAAAACGTATCATTCATTCTTAGTTCGGGTCTCCGAACTAATAAGCTTAGGTGATACGGAGTAGGAAACGCCCGTAACTTAGGCCGAAACTACGGGTTTTGTGCTTAGAGAGTAGAATGCCAGAACCAAGTTTTCGTTAGATAATCAGCCCTCGTGCTATGCACTTGATCAGCTAGGCGATTGCGTAAAGTCAATCGTATTCCTTTGACAGTTCATATCGTATAATATTTTATGTCATTCCATACAAATTGCAGCCGATTTAATACGATATGAACAGTCAAATGAATACGATTACCTTACGCAATCACCCCTGCCCCTGACCAATTTTGTAGTAGTATAATTCATCTCTGTAATAATTAACAGCCATAATAGCTGTAAATTCCTATAGCCAATAGCCAGTTCCTCAGTAGCTGAGGATTCCGGGAGACGCTGGCTTCCATCTTCAGCCTTATCAATACTTAAGATCAGGTATGATGAAGGCTAAGAGTCTCCCCGTAGTTATTTAAAAAAAAACTCACAACATTGCTAGTAGCTGACACATTCTGTGTTTTTCGACCACTTCCAGTCAAGCATGGGATAGAATAATCGTTGTAACAAAATAATTTCTTGGTGGCAATAAATATCAACTGAATTATTTCAATATTAGCTTGTGACTAGGTAGGTGGCTATAATATTTTTTGAGAGTTCGTTAAAAATTAAGTTCAAAAAGAAACTTTTATTAAAAGTCAATCTAATTAAAAAGTTAAGCAAAGTTTGCTATGAAGCTATTATTAAGTTAAGCCTCTTCAAATTATAATATTGAATCCAGTTATAATTCTTAAATTGATTTTTTTTAATCAACGAGTTGGAATTTGTTTAATCTGCTGTGTGTTTTAGAGTTATCTTAGACTAGCGGCGACTGCATGGTTGGCCTACCCGAGGGAATATCGGGATACAAAGTAGCCTATTTTTTTTAATCTGTGTGCCAAACAACCAAATCTGGGGGCCTACTCGCTAAGCCCGTCAACTAAGATACGGGCCCGCCGTCCGTATGTTTCGGGAAACTACGGATGGAGCCTACTCTCTATTGATTTCGAATGTACTATTTTTGGACAAACGGAACAAACACATTGGGAGTTTGGACAATGTTAAAACGTATTCTCATTCATTCTTAGTTCGAGTCTCCGAACTAATAAGCTGTCGGTAGGTGATACGGAGTAGGAAACGTCCGTAACTTAGGTCGAAACTACGGGTTTCGTGCTTAGAGAGTAGACCTTCTAATCAGTAGTTATTTTTATGAAAGAATAGCAAACATCCGAACATCCTCACAAACTTTCGTATTTATATTATTACTATTATTAATAAATTGCTGATAGGCAAGCTTGAGAAGTACGGTATAAGGGGAAATTCTTTATCATGGGTGCAGAGTTATTTATCAAATAGATAGCAGTGTGTACAGATATCAACACTCTCAGGCAATGTCAGAGAAAATCACACTTCTGATTATTGCTTTAATCGATGCGGTGTCCCGCAAGGCAGTGTGCTGGGGCCATTACTGTTCTTGCTTTACATAAACGACCTTCCGGATGTAACAGATCAGAAGTGTATCTAGTTTGCAGATGATACAACTGTTATAATTAATTCCAAAAACAAACAAGATTTGGAAGATCTAGCTAACGAAAATCTGGTTAAAATTATTAATTGGCTAGAGTGCAATAATTTAGACATAAATTTAAATAAAACAAAATATATACAATTTAAAACACGAAACATATTAGACATAAACTATGACATCAAGTATAACAGTAATAAAATAGACAATGAAAATAACACAAAATTTTTAGGCATACAGATTGACCAAAATTGCAACTGGAAAGCTCACATTGAAATTCTAGTGAGTAAGCTTGATAGGTACATCTACGTTTTATATAGGCTTAGACAGGTGGCCTCCAAAGAAACAGCTCTCTTAGCGTACCACGGATATGTGTCAAGTGTGCTACGATATGGTCTAATACTTTGGGGCAATTCAGTTAACTTTCACAGGGCATTTAAAGTCCAAATAAAGTGTGTCAGAGCTATCTGTGGCGCTGATTACCTAGATAGTTGCAAGCCCTTATTTAAAACTTTGCAAATGTTGTCTCTACCCTATCTATACATCTTTGAAATAAGCCTGTTTGTAAAAAGATATGAAATTTTTTTCACTACTAAATGGCATTGTGAATATAGAGGTAGAAAAGGAAATAAGTTACAAATACTGAATAAAAAACTTGTACTATTCTCCAAAAATGCTTATTGTATGGCAATAACTATTTTTAATAAATTACCAACTAGTTTGACACATATGTCATTCAATAAATTTAAAACTAAATTACTCTGTTACGGAATTCCTTAATGATAGTTTAAATTACTTTGATTGAATTATGTATAGTGGATAGTAATATTTTGAACATTCACTTAATTCAATATATTATTATTGTTGACATTGTAAAATTTCAGTACGTACTTGACATTAATATTAATTGCTATTTGGATTTTAGATTAGAACTTGAAAATAATGAGTGAGTAATAACTCAAAATGAAGATTATAGTATTTGCACGTCGACAAACTCGACAGGTCATGTTGCGCAATAATCAATATTATAAAACCATGTATTTACCATGTCCTTGCAAACAAATGAATTATGAATTAAAAATGATTTCCTAAAATCTATACTACTAATAAAACATTACCGTGACTGACAGATAACGCACAGCCCAAATGGCTGAACCGATTAAGCTGAAATTTTACATTCAGGATTCTTTAGCGATGTTGGCGAGCGCTAAAAAAGGGTTTTTTGATATTTTAACAGGACGATGTTGGGCAAATTCAAGGTATTTTGTCGGAACCAACATCAGGGGGCCAATTCTGCTAAATTTTTGGCAAAATCGTCTCTCAAGGGTGTTTCAATAGTAGTGTTTATTTACATTGTTGTAACAAGAAATGCGTAAAACAGGCCTGCCATTGAAACACCATTGGAATACGATTGTGACTAAGCATTAGCAGAATTGGGACCCAGATATTGCCAAAAGACTTTGTTGCTTGGTTACGGTTTTACAGTAGCTGCTTCTCATTTGAGCAGAATAGGATAAGGTTACGATGCGGTTGGCATGTCTGAAAGACAAAAACCTCGGTCTCTTCATTAAGAATTAAAAAAAAAAACTCACAGGAACGGGAACCACTCTATCCCGCACTAATAAGTCTTTTTTTTTGAAGATTTTATAAAAGTACGCTGTCAGCTTGATTTGCTATTTTGTGTCATGATCACCATCAGCCATTTTACTGTCCCCACTATTGGGACCCGCCCCCTAATTGTCTTATTTCAAAATCTATCACATCCCCTTTCAAAGGTACTTTGATTGTGATAGTGATTTATGGAATAGTGTAACTTATAGTCGCAATCCATTTCGGAAAGAATGATGTTTTAAATGACACTTCATTTGACACTTCTTCATACATTTGAAATATATTTTCAAGAGTCACTTTGCCTAGACTTTTCAATTTCATTCATTCAATACCTTTCAAAACGCGTCTCGATCACAATCCCTATCAAATGTCAAATAGTGACGGTCTGAAGTACGTAAATATCATTCAAATGACGAATTGAAAGGGATTGCGATAGATTTTAAAATTAGACAATTAGCCCCATGGTTTACCTTATTGATGGAATTCGTCTACACCCACTAATACATATTGGGCCCGCGCGGTGGGTCTTGCTTGCTTGACCCATTATCCTTATCCTTAAATAGGACTGCGTCTCAGCAATTGGGACAATAAAAGTCTACTGTAAATTTTCCATCAGAATCGAGATTGGCTTCTGTCAGGTAGGTAGGTATGTACTAAAGGCGACTGTCACTAACATACTGTAAGTCACTAATCAGGATAAACCTCTCAGGCCCCGAGTTATGAGACACAATAGATATTCCATTGTTCTCTGGACACTGTCCCGCTCGTATCAGTACGGTGTGAGCGAAACAGACAATGCGCTCGCGCGAGAAAAGTGTCGAGAAAGCTTTGTCGAGGTGCGCATGCTACGTATGCTGCTAGCAAATGACGAATTCTCTCTTGTTAAAACTCCGTTCAGACCATTAATCTAAAAACAAATTAAAATGTTACGTCGTCATTGCAATCATGTTTAGTGTTATTCGCGATTAGTGACATTTGGTGAAAATCGAAAACCCTGAGCATAATATAAATAAACAAGTTACTGTAGTAAACACTGTTTTGGTTAAGGATAGTTACACACATATTAGTGGCATGATTATTGAAGCTTCAGGCCGCCTTGCTAATGTGCTTGTTTATATGTGGCTTGGTGATGACGCAGCGACTTGAGACATATCGGACCGTTGGAAACATACGCATTAAAATTGCGGTCGCTTTTTTCATGAACAACGGGGAGACGCTACACCTTCATCATACCAGTAGGCTTAGCATGAGCGGCTTTTATCGACTCGATAACTCTATAAGGTGTCATGTCCCGCTTACATCGTAGCGGAGTAAGCAAGACAGCATGGTGCGCTATATCATAACGCGTGGTATAGCGGTGTTCATGCTAGGAGGGCTGATGTTAAGTATTTATAAAGCAAAAGATGGAAGCGTGCCTCTCCCGAAATCCTCGACCACTGAGGAACCGGCTATCTAATCTCCAATTGCTAAGAACACAAAAATGCCAAAACCATTGTTAATATGGCGTCAGACTAGGATAACATACGATGGTGGTATGGATATGGATAGTACACAAAGATTAGTGGCATGATTATTGACGCTTCAGGTGGCCTTGTTTCTGTGTTTGTTTATATGTGGCTTGGTGATGATCTTAGTCTTAAAGTGATAATAAATAATAGTAAGAAGTCAATTTCAAAGGTGCAACCACATCGAAAGTTTTATTTATGACAAACTTTTTGTTAAACATTAAATAAATAAAAAACCAGTCACTTGTTTCAGTCTTTAGAATTACTTATGCTTTCCATTCTTACACACTAACATCCAGAAGCCTTAGCTCGCAAAATGTAAAATGCACCGGTACCTGAATCTGTTCTACCACCATATTTGGGCGAGTGAGATAAAATAGTGCCGTATAAAAGTATAGGCCCCTAAGAAACAAAACTCTAAACCGTGCACGCCCAAACTCCCCTCCCGTATTTTTCCACTTTCGATCTAGATATTCGTAATCGGCTGTCGGCCATCAATGTAACTAATTGGGCGTATAATTTATGCACCCGGTCAGGCTGACTAATGATCCCACTTTGTACACAAACCGACCGCTCGCGGTCTGCTGAGAGCGCAAGATTGGATTAGATGTACGTATGTAAGCAAATAAATTCTATGGACAGAGCTGTAAGTGATGTTTGGGGAGCTCTAACAAAGCACTGACACTTCAGATTGCGTTTGGTAAAGGAATAGCTTACAGGATCGGAAACAGGTATTGAGCAGAAACAGTTTATATAGATGTATACTAAAGATCTTACGAAAGGCCTTTCATAATAATTATTAGGTTCACCCAGCGGAGGATGAAAGCCACGTGTAGCATTTGGTTTCGTAATTGATTGAATTAGAAATGAGAAAAATCGAAGTAGAACTAAAATAAGTTACATTAACGATTACTCAGTTGTAGTGGTAACTAAAGGAAAAACCTATGGCTGTTGAAGCTGAAAGATTCTGGAATACAAGGTGCGTCAGTTGCGTACTACCACAAAAGTACCTACCACCAATGGTAAAGCAAAAATAAATGAAGTAAGAGATACATACAGCGGGCCTACCATCATTTTTCAGAAACCATCATGCCATAAAAACGTTTTGGATGCGTTTTGTTTTCATTGAAGTTTTCAAATTTGACACACTTCACACTCTGTAGGCGATGATTGAGTGCAGACGTCACAAAACTTCCGTCAAAATAAAGCTTACTTTATGAGGATCGTAGTACGAAATAGCATAGTCCGATTTTGATGCGGTTTTCAGTAATGGATTTGGTATTGATTGGTGAATGTTCTTTGATAAGTGTTACGGTGAGAACTCACCAGGAGGCGCTTCAGTAAACATTTCTTTGACCAAAACCAAAACAACAAGTTCGATTATGATGCGGTTTCAGTAATGCGTTTGGGTTTGTTTAATGAATGTTCTTAGATAAGTGATACGGTGACAACTCACCAGGGGCCCTGTAGTAAATATTTGTTTGAGCAAACCAAAAATCCTAGTACCATTTTGATGTGGTTTTCAGTAATGGGTTTGAGATTGATTGGTCAATGTTCTTAGATAAGTGTTACACTGACAACTTACCAGGGGGCGCCGTAGTAAAATATATTAGTTTGAGCAAAACCAAAACTACTAGTCCGATTTTGATGCGGTTTTCAGTAACGGCTTTAGTGGCTACTACAGTGTACGTAATATCTATGCTCTCTAAAAAGTTCGAAATATAAAGCAAAATTAATAATTTTGATAAAAACCGCGACGGTTAAATAAAACGTAATTGAAAAAGGATAAAATAATTTAAAAACCCCCGACTTAATTATCCGTTCGGCGCTTTAAGCGTCGAGAGTTTAAAAATAAACCATTTTGCTTTTTATTTCAAACTTTTTATAACGATCTTCCCAAAAAATTTATACGTCCCTGTTGATATTTTGTGTTAGCTTAATCTAACAGTGGGTACGCTCGATTGTTAACAGTATGCAATTCAAATATGTTTGTTATCGCGTTGTTGTTGATGTCAAATATTTGTACAGTGGTTAGCTGCGGTGCGAACGGAATCACTTTGTTACAGTGTTTAGATAGCATTGGTGTGAAATTGCTTAATTAGTATAAGTTTAATTTAAATTATTGATTTGAATAAAATCATTATGATTTTGTTCTTTATAAATAATGCCATTTTTTATTTTTCCACGAGAAAAAACTTTTGTCCCGCTTTTGAAGATGCTGATAAGTTTTTTATTTTGTAGTAGCTATAGAAGTCATATTGAATTTTTATTGTATTTTAATGGGAAAGACACTGACAATGAAAAATGAAAATAAAACAATGTTTATTGCAACAATTACAATTTACATATAAATAGGTACAGCGCTGACTGACTAAATTATGAATACTTGTGTATTAGTTAATGAAGCAATAATAAACTTCTATTAACCAATATTGGCCTACGCCTAATATAAGCCTAACCAATATAAGCCTACTCACTATTTTTTATATAAGCTGAGTTTTGGTGAGAAATTGTATCGTATTTTTTTCAATTTCTTTTTTGTTTACTTTATTTCAATATATATATTTAAGGCAATAATCATTATTATTATACATTTTTTCCCCTCTTTTTAATGACAGTTTTTTTTTATTGATAATCATAATCATATTTTATGTTCACACCCATGAAACATACACGCAAGCACACCAACACACACTCACGTAAACAATATGTGTCCCGACCTAATAGAACGGGGCGTAGTTGCTGGTTCCCGCGTTTCATCTGACGGCTGAAAATCGGTGTTTTTGCTGACCGCTGTTTATTTTTTTCTATTTCTGTAATAATGTTATGAATGTATTTGTGTGTCTAAGCAATTTAAACTTTTTATCTATCTATCTATCTATTGTAATTTTACCAGAAAAAAATAACTATTTTTTCTGGTAAAATTACCAGATCAATTCATTTTCATTCAAAGATTCAGTTCAATTCAAAAAGTTAATTGCAATCATGTGGTTACAGTAGTGGCATTTAACATGAAGACAGTACATACCATAACATAAACCCTGCAAGGGTATCGCAATTTAATTTCTAAAATTCAACGAATACATTTTTAATAAAATTCATTGAAAAGTGTAAAAAAAACAAAACAAATTCTTCTAGAAACGGTCTACATATCGCTCGGATTGTAGGTAAGTACGAAAATCCAAATTATCACTAATTCTAAGTTACAAGTGAAAAAAATAAAAGATAGTTATTGATAGTAATTTATATGAATCATAGTAATGTTAATAATAAAATAAGTCTTATAATTTAATCCACAGATGAAATATATTCTGAAATCGTTGTATATATAAAATAATAGTAGTATATCGCCAGTTGTAACGACTTCATAGAATTCAACGGCTCACACCATTAATTTTCATTAAACAGATCATTTACATCCAGGCACGACAATGGCCCTTAATTACATGAACGTCGAATGCCATACAACCAAAATTACGATGGATGACCACGGTATTCATGGAGGTATGAGTAATTTCACTAAATAGATTTTACAATTATGTCACTTACAACGGTATTGGTATTGGTGATGGGCTCTTTTCTCCGCATTTAGACTCTCATTTGGTCCGTTATGCGTGACCATAGCATCGGTATGGCTAGTCAAGCCATCCAGCTCCTTCCAGAAGCGCAGAAGCCTCCTGGGGCGTTCACAGGCTTTTAGGAGCGACCTCACGTCTTTGAGAATTTCTGCCCGTTGTGCGGCCAAACCCACGCACTCCAGGATCACGTGGGCGGCTGTTTCCTCTGCGTCCAGGCATCCCCTACATAGGGGGCTGTCTGTCGCATTCATGATGAATAGTTGTCGGTTTAAAGTTAAGTGACCTGTAAGTGTGCCAACTATTCGGAGGTCTGGACGATTAAGGCTGAGCAGTCTACAGGTCAACCGCGGCGAGACTGCAGTCATCGCTAACTTGGACTGTCTACAGCTTGTTTGATCTACCCAACGCTTATTATGTGCAGCACGAGTACGCTGTCTTACCCATGAGCGCAGTTGGCTGAACGGGAGTGGCAGAATGGGTATGGGTCCAGCCACTGTTGTGGAGGATCCCCTTCTTGCCAGCTCATCGGCGGCATCGTTCCCGTGTGATCCACTATGCCCTTTAATCCATTGTAGGATTACTCTGTTGTTGGATGCTATACGATCCAATACTCGGTGGCATTCGTAAACAATACTGGAGTTGATCGTGTTGGCCTCCAGTGCTTTTAGGACAGCCATACTGTCGGTCAGTATGCGGATGTTCAGTTCCTTCATACCTCTAGACAGGGCCGTGGTAGCTGCGTTTACTATTGCAACACATTCGCATTGAAATATCGAACTGTGTTGGCCTAGTGCTAGTGATATTTTGATATTTAGGTCTTGTGAGAATACTCCTTCTCCAGTGCCAATCCCCATATTGGAACCGTCCGTATAAATTCGGACTTTATCACTTACAACAGCCTGCGCCATTTTCAGCATTATTGTGTTCAGGCATTTAGAGAATTGAAAGCAAGATAGCCAGTTCCTCAGTGGTTGAGGATTCCGGGAGAGGTACGCTTCCACCTTCAGCCTTATCAATACTGAACATCAGCAATGATAAGGCTGAAGATAGCTGATCCATATAACTGAAATAACGATAGATGACCGCGGTATTAGCAAAGGTTGGAGTAATTTCATTAAATAGGTTTTATATTAAGACACTAGAAGCAGCTCCCGATTTTTTAAGGAACAACGGAAGATGGAATCCGCCTCTCCCGGAATCTTAATGGTAAATAAAAATGATTTATTTTGTTAGAGAAAAAGTGTTGATGATTCCATTGTTTAATTTCGACATAGGCAGTGTTCATAAGCTAGGTCTATTTAAACTAGTTTAGAACTTTTTAACTTATAACTTGAACTTTATGATGTGCGAGTAAATAAACGTCATCATTTTCTATTCCACTCCACTATTAACTTACCTATTCACTCGCCTCATTCATTAAAGTTTCTTTATAAAGCTTTATTCCACAATCACGGGTCGTAATCCTGACCCCTCACGTCTCGTCGTGGACTGCAGACGAAACTAACAAACTCGGAGAACTTAACTCTTCCGCAGCCAGTATAAAGTAAATAGGGATTTAAGTATAAGTATATATTAAGCATATTATTATAATCGTCATCAGCCATTTTTAATGTCCCCACTGCTGGCCTTCCTTATGGATGGATAAGGAGAACGGGCCATAAGCCACGCGGGCCACGCGGGCCACGTTTTAACGACTGCAAATGCAGCCGGGACCAAGGGCTTAACGTAAATATACAAATAATAAATAAATAAATATTTCCATACAATCACACCAATTATCTAGCCCACGTTAAGTATCATGAAGAACTTGTGTTATGGATACTAGATAACGGATAAACATACTTATATACTTTTTTTTTGTAAATACATACATAATATACATATTAAACACCCAGACCAAGACAAATAGACATGTTCATGCACACAAATATTTGTCTTGTCCGGGGATCGAACCCGGGACCTCTGGTGCAGAAGGTGGGGTTAGTACCCCTGCGCCAAACAGGTCGTCGCATACATTTATATAACTTTTTTTTTTCATGAACTGATTCATATAGGTACTGCTTTTTGTGAACCTAACATGCCGTGGAATATTGTAACTAAGGCCACACTACTTGTCTTTTGTACTCGATCATTTTATTCATTTATGTATAAGTGCGAGTTTTGTAAACAGTCCTTTTTTTTTAAAAAATAGAAAACTTTTGGTCACCCATCCCGTGGCCGACCGTTGCGAAAGTTGCTTGACTTCAACAATGCAGGCTGAGCGTGTAAACCACTGCGCCACGGGCTCCTTATTTTTTTGCAAAAGTATATAGGTAATAAGGAATATTAAACACTTGTGTTAAAATTCCTACTTATATTATAGTATTAGTATTAGTATTATAGTTACCAGTGTCGAAGAAGACTCTTCGACACTGGTAAAATTTTAATATCCATACATACCGATTCCCATTGGCTTCTGTTTTAAAAATATCACCCCAGCAATTCACCATGAAGATCATAATAATTTTGTCATTTATTATTGTCGCCAATTAGGTAAATATACGTGGATGCCAAACAGTTGCAAAAGGAGCAAAATATTGTATTTACCATGTTTATTATTGTATCATTTCGACCCCTCGCTACTGCTTACCTTACCTATGTGCAGTTTCCTACAGTACTTTATATACTTTATATTCAACTTCATAAACGCTATATACGAATGACGCACTCCGCATTACTTTCCCTGAAGGCCCTAGAAGCCAGGGCCGATAAAACTTGCAGCTGTATCCTAATGGCAAAAAATGTTTTGAAACATTATTTTGTTAGAAAAAAAGTGTTATAATGTGATTACATTTTTATATTTCGGCACTATGTTCATAAAGTAAACACGTTTTGAATTTCAAATGAGAACTTTACGATATGAGACTAGCTAAAAGACATAACTTTCTAACTACACTCAACGTCAAAAAAATCGCACCTTTTTAAAATTTTCTTTAGCGTTATTAACACTTATGGTAAATTTTAAATAGAAAAAGTCTCGGTAGCTCAGCGGTTATAGCATTGGACCGGATTTTCAAAGGTCGCGGGTTCGATTCCCGTCTTAGAATTCACTTGTGGCCGAGTTAATTTTTTCCAATATTTTTCTATTTAAAATTAAGTATAAAAATAGCATTGAAAAATGCAAAAATTACAAAACCATAAGTTATTAACACTTTACAAATGCGTGTACGGCTTGTACTCCCACCAATATTAGCCTTGTTTGTAAGCCCAATAAATGAAGATTTCATTGCATTAAAAAAGCGTAATAAATAACAAAAATGTGACAAAAAAATGCAATTTTGTTCCTCTATAAGGGCTGCTGGTTGAGCAATTGCGCTACAATTTGTGGGTTGTGTAGGTTCAAAAGGCAGTGATCCGTAATCTAACCCTTAAAAAAATTTATTTTCTAAGTAGTTTTTGTCCAAAAAGCATTATTAAGGAGTGGTATTGTTTTGTAAACTATATTTTTTTTATTCAATTCCAATAAAAAATAAAAAGTTAAATTATTTTGGATACTCCTTTTCGTTACCTGTAAAATGATATCCAACATTTCACTCATAAATTGATTAATTTTTATTATTTATTTATGAGTGATTAGATTAATTAGGAGTGAGGTTGAACTCTGAGGTTAAACTATGTTTAAAAGTCAGATTTTTTAAAGGTGCGATTTTTCTGACGCTGAGGATATTAACTTATCCTCTTGGCTCTTTCATTAAAGTTTCTTTATAAAGCTTTATTCCACATTCATGAGCCGCAATCTTAACCCCTCACGTCTCGTCGTGGATTGCAGATGAAACTAACAAACTCGAAGCACTTAACTCTTCCGCAGCCAGTCTAAAGGAAACGGTAAATAAAAATGAGAGCCTTGCGACGGGCGGTTACCGTTAAGGTAGTTGCTATTGGTACACACAAAAATAAATAGTTTGTTTGTTATTGAATCGTCGTCGTCGTCTCAGCCACATGACACCCACTGCTAGGTATAGGCCTTTACCAAGGATCTCCACGACGATCGGTCCTGTGCTGCCCGCATCCAGCGGGTTCCCGCGACCTTCACCAGATCGTCAGTCCACCTTGTGGGGGGCCTACCCACGGAGCGTGGTCCGGTACGCGGTCGCCATCCATAACCTTTCCGCCCCAACGGCCATCGGTTCTTCTCTCTATGTGTCATTGAATAGCTTTATTCAAAACGTGTCGCCACCCGCGGTTTTGCCCGCACGATTTCCGTTTCCGTGCGAATATTAGGATAATTATATCCGGTTTTAATCCAGTCTATAAACTAGGTATGTGTGCCAAATCTCATCGAAATCTGTTCAGCTGTTTTTGCGTGATCGAGTAACAAGTATCCATCCATCATCACAAACTTTTGCAATTACAATATTAGATATAGTATTGTGATTATTAGGAGCCGCAATCTTAACTTATATTGTGTATACCTATACTTTTGTATTTTTGATTAAGACAGTTTATTTGTCATTTTAGTAGCAGCACGCCACTGTCTGCACACCACACGAAAACATCATTAGACTTTTAGGCCGACATCATTGATCGACTTAAAATATCGATAGAATAGATTCGAAAGCACTTATCTGTGGGTGCGTTTCAATTGGTGTAAAAACAGTTGATCCAATTTCAATGTCACTAACGTTCACTTCATATAATTTTTATTTGACCTAAATATATTACATAATTTTTATTTAACCTGTTGTTATTTATTATAATTATTCTTTTCCAAATTTTTATATCCCATAAGTCTCATTTGATATATTCTTTTCTTCATATAACTATCATTTCATATACGTATCATTTGACTTATTTTTATATGTTATAATAAACTCTTGATAAAAAACTTAAATAACTGCCTTATCAGTCAATATCGTCCATAAAACATAGAGCCAGTGGAAGGGGGAAGGTGGAAGGGTGACAGAACACTTGCCTGCTGCATGCTCGCTTGTATGCTTGCTTACTTACTTGCATGCTTGCTTGCTTATTGCAATATATTGTAGGGGACAATATCCCTGCATGATTGTCGCTCCAGGTACAGCTCAAAATTATCATTCTGTATAAATTTTATTGAAATCACCATAATACTGTAAAATATTTGTATAGATGTTAGTAGTTAGTTAGGACTGAGTTTTTATAGCATTAAAAGTAGGTATAGGTAAAATATGAATATGAATATATAAGAATGTTATTTATCATCATTTGATGATTAGGTTAAATTATTATTAGGCCAATTGATTTTTATATCAAATGAAATTATGTTAAATGAAATTATGTGATTCGTATGTTATGTTATATGATCGGTACGTTAAATGTAATTATATGAAATGTTGTTATATCAACTGATCGTTAGTTCATGTAAATGCATGTCATACATTACACACCCCTTATTGATTACCCCTTATTTGAATAAAAATATTTCCTCCTCTAAAGATCATGTGATGTACGTGGGCTGTTCCAAAAATAGTTAGTGAAATGAAAAATAGTCAGAATATAAAAAAGTTTATTTACAGCTTTTCGAAATATCCCGCTCCAATCCCAATGCACTTCTGCATTCGGGTAAACCAGCTTTCAAAACGTTTAAAGAACGTATCTTGCGCGAGGTCGAAAAAAAAATGCCGAATTCTTCGACGGCGTCGTCTGCAGTGCTAAATTTTTGCACAAGAAGCATTTTTTTCCCCTGGCAAAAAAAAAACAATCGCATGGATCTAAATCTGGGCAGAACAGAGGATGGGGTAACATTTGGACCCCCGAAATAGTCTATGGTTCTAGCAGTTGTGTGAGCGGGCGCGTTATCTTGGTGAAACAGAATGGTACAGACGTCGCTCTTTGGGCGCTCGCTATCCAACTCGCCGAAAGCTTGAGGCAGACAACTTCGCTATACTAGTCACTTGTAACTGTTCTACGGTCTTCTAGCGGAATTACTGCTACTGGTCCACTGAGTCGAAAAAACCGCAATTTTTTTTTATTAACGCTCCGACCGCGAACAACTTTTGTGAGCAAATCATCCTCTTCAAACACCCATTGCGTGGATTGCTGCTTCGTGAGAGGATCGCAGCTATATATCCATGATTCGTCAGTTGTAAGAATGTAGTATACGTTTTGCGAAGTTCCACCTTTGAATTTTTCTAACATAAATTTGCACCAATTAACACGACGGCATTTTTGCTCATCGGTGAGAGAATGAGCTATCCATCGCGATTCGTTTGCGATGGATAGCCGGTCCAATGCCCTAACCACTGAGCTACTGAGACTTAATAAGTCTCGGTAGCTCAATGGTTAGAGCATTTCCAAAGCTCGTGGGTCCGAGTCCCATCTGAGAATTTACTTGTGGCCATGTTGAATTTTACCAATATTTTTCTATTTAAAATTTATATGATTTTGTCATGTTTATTTTTAAATTATTTGATTTTAACCATTCTGTCATTGTGTCAACTATTTTCGAATGTTTAACTGTTTAGTTTTTATGTCAGATTCGTGTTCAGATATAGAGTCATTTGTTGAAATTATTATTGATATGTCATCGGCGAATAAAATACATTTATGATTTATCATTTGAGTAATGTCATTAATATAAAGTAAAAGTCAAATAGGTCCTAGCACGTTCCCTTGTGGGACTCCACATGATGTCTCCTATTAAGTCCGATGAGAAAGTACGCATTTCATTTTCCACTACTTTAACGATAACAACACATAGTCGTCGACTGCTCATGTAGGATTTTATCCAATCTAGTGCAGGACCTCTTTAACCAAGATTTTCCATTTTTCTAAAAAGTATTTTATGATCAACAAAATCAAATGCTTTTGACAAATCAAAAAATACCCCAGACGTCAGGTACTTTTTATTATGACTAATTAGTATTGTACCAGGGGCCTGCAATCCATAAAGGCAATTATGCAGTGGCTACCTCATTTCTTTTTAATCTATATTTTTATAGGGCTTTTATCAGATAGATATCAGTCCTATCGTATCCTAAAAATTAACACATTTGCGGACACTGAACGAGATACAATAGAATTTTTTATTGTTATGACTGCTATAGCCGTTGAGTGTCCGCGAAAGGGTTTACACAATAGGGTTCAAGCATAATAATAATAATAATAATGTTTATATTCTCTTTACATATAGTCTTATGTCTAAATCCAATACCAACAAATTAAGTAAGCATCTATTTGTAAGTAGACTGGCACCTAAGCTAAGCCGAAGCCTGTATTATAGGATACCAGCATCTCCGCCCTCGTGACAATTTTGGTATCCTTATTCTATACATAGGGTAACGCAGATTCTGGGCAGCCCTGTTTTTCCTTAACCCCGACCCGGCGGCGCAGTGTACGTGGAGAGGTCACTTCACCCACGACAGCTCCGCTGCATGGTCAACAACACGGAAAGTGGCAGTTACCAGTCCGCACAAAGGGGCTCTATGGGTCACTTTCGACAGTGGGAGGGTCCATCGTAGGCTCACTGTTCGGTTACCGCCCGCTTTAAGCCGGGCAGCCCCTGGCCAGTAAGGTACCGTTCCGCCTCGGTGCTGGTTTGCTCCTTTGGGGTGTAGGGAGCACTAGCTTTTGGCTAGGCCACTGGTGCCGTTATTGTTTACACCTGGTACGAAAAAGAACCAGTGCAAAGAATTGCCCCGCTTATCCTTGCATATTGCTACATGGAATGTCCGTACAATGAGGACAGGCCTTCCGGACTCCTGTGGAGGCTCAGACTATACACAAGACCTGCGTAAGACTGCGGTTATTGATGCAGAGCTAAGCAGGCTTAACATCGCAATTGCAGCTCTGCAAGCAGACTAGGTTACCTGACGAAGGCTTTTTGCGCGAGGTCTCGTCCGCTGATGTCCGAGAACCGAGGTGTTGGTTTTGCGGTTCGAAACGATTTATCGTCCGCCATTGAGATTCCTCGTTGTGTTTCGGAGCGCATAATGGTCTTACGACTCAATAGTAACTGTGGCTATGTCACATTAATATCCGCATATGCGCCGACGCTAAAATCTTCGGATGAGTCGAAGGACAAATTCTACTTTACTAGCCGAGACGATCAGAAGCGTTTGCAGTGGTGATCGTCTTTACATTATTTGCGACTTCAATGCGTAGGTGGGACAGAATCATTCTGCTTGGGCGGTTGCATTGGTTACTATGATGTAGGGAACTTAAATGAAAACGGACAACGCCTACTTGAACTTTGTTCAGAGCATCTGCTGTGCGTAACCAACACATATTTTAAAGGCAAATTATCTCGCAGAGTTTCCTAGAAACATCCGCGCTCCGGTCATTGGCACCAGCTGACTAACATTGTCACGTTGTACAAGGGGAAAGGTGATCGTGGCGACTGTAACAACTACCGCGGTATTTCTCTTTTAATTTCATTAATCCCGTGACCGACCATTGCGAAAGTTGCATTAACAGTATCTTAAAGTTAGAAAGTTGCATATTAAATTGTCATGTCAAAGTAGTATAATCACAGAATATTAAAGTAAGAAAAATGCATATTAATGTAGCATATTAACAGTATTTAAATGTAAATGACCAAATAAAAACGGTGTACCGGGAACACACCACTTGAATTCAAGTTGCCTCACCCCGGTTGCGGCAACTCAAGTTGTCGAGGTTGCAGTGGAGATGATACATATTTAAAAACAGTCATTGTGCCACGATCCACGAACTTAGGACTTTATTGTGGTTCCGGCGAAAAAATATACGACGCCTTTGTTGCATTTCCCACAGTGTACTGAAATAATGTGTGACGTAATGTTGGTCTGTAGAGACAGGCTTGCGCTTAATTTAATTCAAAGAGTAAAGTAATTATATTTAATTGTTATTACATCTTACCAGTGGTGAAAGGTAAATTTTTCAGAAGGGAAGCAGGAGTATATAAAAGTGAAGTATATCAAACTTTCAACGTAGTTTACAAATCGACATTTCGTTACACAGTAGGTACCTTAATAATAAAATAGAGACCGATTCCATCTATTTATTTAAACGTAAGTACACGTAATTGCATTCAGAGTATTATCATGTCAAATCAACAATTGAAAAATAATATATATTTCTTACCCTCACACCAAATTAACCTAGCCCCAAAGTAAGCACTTTAAGGCTTGTGTTATGGGATACTAGAGTAACGGATATAAATACATATAAAATATGTACATAAATAAGTATTTATGTTCAGAAATATATATAAACATCCAAAAAGTTATAATAAGATGGCTGTTTCATGTTAATCGTTAGTCAAACATCTGTGAAGATGTTTCTTTCGAATGCCGCTCGGCCTGCGATTGTGAGGAGCCCGTGGCGCATTGGTTCACGCGCTCGGCCTGCGATTGTGAGGTTAAACAACTTTCGCAATGGTCGGGATGGGTGACCAAAATTTAGTATCTCGAGCTCCTCAGTGTTTCGAAAGGCGTTAAACCGTTGATCCCGGCTACATTAGCAGTCGTTAAAACACACCAATCCGTATTGGGCCCGCGTGGTGGATCATGGCCCGTTCTCCTGGAAGGCCAGTGCCCCAGCAGTGGGGACATTATAAATGGATAATGACGATAAATTCATGTTTGTTAGGATCTCATTTTGGCACTTAAAACTACTGGACGCATACATGACCTTATACATGAGATTAGCACATAGTAACTGATACGCAATTAATAAAGATACGTATTGTTTGAATCAGAATTTCGGACACCCATCCACCATTTTGACCATAGACACTATGTATTAGGTACCTTAAATCTTTCTCTTGGGTACCTATATAGGTACTTACAGTTCTAGCTACTGAATTTTTCGTTAAAAAGTCTCCGCTGTGCAATTCATAGCGCCCGAGAAGGCTTACCAGACAATCCTTTTAATCCCAGTTTAGACCCAATTTCGGTTAAGTTTGTAAAAAACGAAGCCTTTGAACGTCTTCGTTTTTACAAACTAAACCGAAAAAAGATTAAATACTTAAGTATTCGTGCAGCCAAAATCGGAGTCCCTAGGTTCAGTAGTTTGGGCTGTGCGTTGATATAATCGTATAAGTCAGTCAGTCAGTTAGGACTTGGATTTATTTTTATATAGATAAGATAAGTCCGGACTCTCTAATTCTTAAAAACATACGCGACAAATTAATAACATCCGTTTTTTAGTTCGATAAAAAATAATTATGGTTATCCTTGAAGTAGTAGAAAAAATAATCATCTAAATCGATTCATAAATAAATCCTACTTATATTGTAAATGCGAAAGTAAGCCAGTTTGTTTGTTTGTTGGCTTATTCCTCTTTCACGCAAAAACTACTGAACGGATTTGGATGAAATTTCAAGCAGTGTACTAACACATAATCTACTTTTTACCTCGGGTACGGGAATCACGAGGGTGAAACCGCGGGCGGCACCTAGTATCGTATAATAGTAAAAAGAACAACCGTATTTTCAAGATTTCCCGAAAACTACAATGGTGCCAGTTATTGACAACTTGCAGGACAATATCTATAAAATAATAATAATTACAACATCAAGGGTCAGTTTCACCACCGACTGGTGTGGTCAAAGGCGGTGGTGAAACCGACCCTTAATTTTAAAAGTCAGTCGGGTACCTATTGTTTTATTAATATAGATTAACGAGCAACCCGTGTGCGCATAATGCACAAAAAACACATTTTTTATATTCAATTTAAAAATCCATTAAATCCGGTTTAAATCGCTCTAGATTTGAGTTTTTGCTAAATTTCTCGACTTATCCGACCACTTCAGACAAATACCTTTCTAACGGTGTATTGCACTTGATTGTGCGACTTTTAGTTTAGGAGGAGAAGCGGCTTCACTGCCGTATTATATATATATAGATTTTTATAAATGCATGCATACTCGAGCAGTGATCTATATTTGAGATGAGAGCAGTTAAAAAGGGAACGTCGCTACATACAATGTAGCATGTAATGTGCCTGGAAGAAATTGCTACTTAGCAATAAGGCCGCCTTTTGTGTGTTTTCCTTCTAGTGTCTTTTATGTGTCTATGTGTTCCTTTCATGTGCAATAAAGCGTTTTTATTATTATTATTAATGTATAAGCGCGTCCCTTGCTAACTGTACTCATTACTCAAGTATTATAAATCACTGCTTGAGTCACGTTCTGTAACACGGGCCTAATACTAGTTACGTCAAAGCTGAATAAAACTTACTTGCAATGAGTCAGTTTTTTAAAAATTAAAACTTAAAAAAAAATCTCAAAGGTTTGTATATAGTTTATAGATATATTTTTTCATTATTTATTATATTTTTTCATTATTTATTATATATTTTCATTATTTATTATATATTATATATATTATATATTTATATTTTTATTTATTTGGTTCGTGTTGAAAAGACGGCACCGCGATGTGAGAGCTCACAACTCCATCTAGTGACGCGCTAAGTAAACAACGTGTCCCTGAAACTGAAAGCGTTTTAGCTTGAATACTAACAATTTATTAGTATGGGTTAATTGATATTATAATTACTTATAGTCTGTTTATAACTTTTTAATTTTGCATTTTACAATGATATTTTTATGTGATAAATATTAAACAAGAAAATATACTAGAAAAAAGCAACTAGTCTCATGTCAGGGCGAAAGTCAAAGTCAAAGTCAAAGATTTTTATTCAAATAGACTTATAGATAAGTGCTTTCGAATCGTCCAATTTTTTTTTTCCTACCAGCCATTCAGGACATCTTTTAACTGATAAGAAGAACGGCCGCAAGAAACTTATCAGCTTTAACAGAAGCAACAACATTTACAAAGGAACATGTCGTTGCCAAACACAAATCTACAATCTTGAAACATATTTAATATAAGAGGAAAATTTTCTTATACTCAGTTATTAGAATATTTTCCTTTTATACAATTACAATAGTCATGTTTTATGTTAGTATCACTTCCATGCATTTTGGTCTTTCAAATAATCTTCTACCTTGTAATAACCTTTGCTTAAGAGCGTTTTTTTAACATGTATTTTAAATTTATGCAAAGGCAGCTCAATCATTTGTTGTGGAACTTTATTAAAAAAGGCTATGCCTTTCGACATGAGACTAGTTTCTTTTTTCTAGTATATTTTCTTGTTTAATATTTATTACTTATAGTCTGATTTTTTGATTCGATGAAGTTCTGACAGCTATCTTTTGTTTGTCATCCTACTTAACACAAACCTTTTCCGTTATGTACGTTTAATATGTATTGTTCCTATAAGGGTGGGTTGGGATTGATGTAAAGGTTCGAATCTTAATATTTAAAGTTTAGCTTCTTAATATGTAAGCAGTTACACAAAATGCAAATGATTTTTAATAAAATATATTTTTAACTGATGTAAGTATTCACAAAAAAACAATAATACCTAATTACAGTTTATTTATCACAAACAACAAACATATTTATTTATGAATTTCGTACCAATGATTGGTAACTTCGGCATCGGGATAATCTAGTGAACAGGGATTCCAGTGAAAGGAAAATGTTTTCCGTATTCATTGTTGTAACTTCGACAATTGGATATTATAAAATCTGTTTAGCATTTTAAAATAATAAGTCAATTATTAGGTCCTAGTTTTTTTTATTGAAACCTTAAAATTAAATACAGTTTTTTTTATTTCACTTAAATTCTTTCAAATGCGTGCCGGTTTTGGCGGGACCGTTTTTTTAATGGCCGCACTTCAGAACTGTCCGAATTCCGTCGTATTAAAATTATACCCCAAGAAGCTTTCACCATCACGTAACCATGACACAGGGTCCGAGAGTTACGCAGAGTCATCGAAAGGTTCTCACACACGCACTTTACTTCCCACACTTAATCTGATTCTAGATCTTTTCACTAACGTCACCTCTTCCTTCTTCCTCACCCAGAACCTCACCGGACATGGAGCCAACAACGTACCTCCACCGTTTTCATCTGAAGGAGATAGACGTGTGCACAAACATTTGGCCCTACCAGGATTCGAACCCGGGACCTAAGAGTAGGCGACACCTTGAAACGTACCACTAGCACGGAGGTCGTCAAAATTTAGTTGTTGCTACTGTTTTTTTTTGTTAAAAGGTCCCCGCTGTGTGCATTTGTTTGCGGTTTTTCTGATGACGACAATTTACTTTGCTATTTTGATTTTCATAAGCACTCTATTACCTCCGAATAGTTGTAGGCACACTTACAGGTCACCTAACTTTAAACCGACAACTATTCATCATGAAGGCGACAGACAGCCCCCTATGTAGGGGATGCCTGGACGCAGAGGAAACAGCCGCCCACGTGATCCTGGAGTGCGTGGGTTTGGCCGCACAACGGGCAGAAATCCTCAAAGACGTGAGGTCGCTCCTAGAAGCCTGTGAACGCCCCAGGAGGCTTCTGCGCTTCTGGAAGGAGCTGGGATGGCTTGACTAGCCATACCGATGCTATGTTCACGCATAAAGGACCAAATGGGAGTCTAAATGCGGAGAAAAGAGCCCATCACCAATACCAATACCAAAAAAGCACTCTAGGTCGCGAGGAAAGGATTCTATACGAAAAAGGAAATACACTTCCGGAATTGGGCCTTTTCAAACTAATCGTTCTAAATAAAAAAATTTTTGTCACCCTTCCCGTGTTCGACCATTGCGAAAGTTGCTTGATCTCTACAATTTATAGAACAAACAATATCTACATATATAACTAAAGGATACCAATCGTCCTCATCACTTCAATTCATAAAATGCGTATCAGAAAATACAGAAGAAAAACAGTCACCAATGACTTAAAATTTTTCGGGAAAACTACTCACCCCTGTGATAAAATAATACTACACGCGAACACTCAAAGCATGCACAATAAATATTTGGATATTGAATACTTACTAGAAGAACATAACTGTGACATTCTGTGTCTAACTGAAACGTGGTCAAAAGATCATCAAGTCCCAGCTATGAATATTGAAAATTACGTACTTGCGTCATATTTTAATAGAACCTTTTTCGATCATGGGGGTACAGCAATTTATTTAAAGAATAATCTAGATTATAAAGTACGCAAAGATCTTAATAATCTATCGTTTGAAATGAACTGTGAGTTGACAGCTATCGAGTTAAGACAGTCAAAAATTGTTATTGTATCATTATATAGGACTGGCAAGGACATCTCTCTTTTTTATGATATTCTGACAAATCTATTACATAATGTCTCTAGAGAAGGGAAACATATAATTAAAGCGGGTGATTTTAATTTAGATGTACTTAAAAAAACGGACAAGAGAATACTCAAACTCGCTAATTTACTAAAAAGCTTTAACTGTCATTGGATGCTTAACTCACCAACTCGAACTCATGGCAAAAGTGCTACATGCCTTGATAACTTTATTGTAAACTTTAATAATTGTACGAGCAACGTCTTAGATTGTAAGTTATCGGACCACAACGTTATAAGTCTTAAACTCAAAATTGACGATAATATAAAAATGTCACAACCGGTGACCTTTTCGAGAAAATTTACTAAGAATAACATTAATTACTTTCATTATTTATTTTCTAAAGACTATTATGGTTTGAAATCGCAAATTCTATCAGCTAAAGATTCAAATGCTGGAATGAATATTTTACTTGACGCTATTAAACTTTATTACAATATTGCATTCCCTAAAACTAAAAATTATGCGCAAAGATCGTTTAAGAAGTGGACAACAAAAGGAATACAGACATCGAAAAATAACTTAATTAAATTAGAAATATTACATAATCATAAACCAACTGAACAATTACGAATTAAAATTAAAATATATAAAAAAATTTTAAGAAAGGTTATGAGCGCAGCGAAAAAAATGCAAAATGCTCATAGAATACAAGTGGCAAAAAATAAGATCAAAGAGACGTGGAAAATAGTAGGAGAATGTGTACAAAACGGAAATAAACGACGACCTAGATCAACTATCAAATATATAAAAAATACTAGACTAGAGAAAGTTACAGATGCTAAAGAGATTGCCAACATATTTAATGTTTTCTTTCGCAATATAGCGCATTCTTTAACTAGCAATGTCGACGTTAACATTGATAAATGTCTAATGTATCTCAACAAGGTGGTTAAACCAACTACCTCAATTAAATTTGACTCAGTTAATATTGACGAATTACATAAAATTGTTTCTAACTTAAAATCTACATTAGCAGTTGACATTTATGATATGAATACTAAAACTATCAAAGAGCTGATACTACAAAACCCATGGAGTTGTTGCTTATAGTGGTGAATAATTGTTTGGAAAACGGAGTCTTTCCTGATGCTTTAAAGGTCGGCAAAGTTATTCCCGTGCATAAAAAGGGAGATACTTGTGATGTCAGTAACTATAGACCTATATGCATATTACCTACCGTGTCTAAAATCTTTGAAACTATCATCAAAGACAAAATAGTTCACTACTTTGAAGAAAACAATCTATTTACCACCACTCAATTTGGTTTCCGAAAAAATAGGTCGACGGAAATGGCGATAAGAAAAGTAGTACATTTTGTGTTAGAGTCCCTTGATAGGTCGCAGAAGTGCGCAAGTATCTTTTGTGATTTGTCTAAGGCCTTTGACTGTCTTCGTCACCATATTCTAATGTTGAAACTCGAGCATTACGGATTTCATGGAGTTGAGTTAAATATTATAAAATCATATTTATCGAATAGAACTCAGACCGTGGCTATTAAGGTTAAATCTCAGATGTAGGGACCACTGATATTGGAGTGCCTCAGGGGTCGGTATTAGGTCCAATTCTTTTTCTTATTTATGTCAATGACCTAGTAAATTGTCTTCCTGATTGGTCATTCGTTAGTTTATTTGCAGATGATACTCATGTAGGGATCAATGATAAGTGTGATGCTAGACTCGAGCTTAAAATCAAGGAAGCCATGAGTTACTTAAAAGATTGGTTCCAAGCTAATGGTATACTACTTAATGACGACAAAAGTAAGATTATGCACTATCAATCGAGAAAGGGACTAAACCGAAACGTGTTAGTTACCGACACTACATTTTTGGGATACACTATAGATCATACTATTAGTCACTCATATCACATAAATAAGTTATGCAAAAAGTTAGCTAGTGCAAACTATGCACTATTGAAACTTAAGCCAGTAACAGACAAAAGAGCTTTAATAACGGTGTATTATTCCTATGTTCACTCCCTCCTAAATTATGCTATCACTGTATGGGGAAATGCATCTGACATTAATCGCGTGCTGAAATGCCAGAAAAGATCTTTACGGATCATTAACGGGTTAAGAAAGCGTACGTCGGTGAAAAAATATTTTGTCATCAATAATATCATGACGGTGGTTTCATTGTACATATATAGAAACTTGATTGAAATCCACAGTCAAAAAGACTTATTTCAAAAGCGAAAGGACGTTCATTCTTACAATTTAAGAAACAAAGAGAGGCTGTGTTTGCCAGCGATAAGATTGAAAAAAGTGCAGAAACAGGGCATATATAATAAGATAGCAATGTACAATAAATTACCCCAAAATATAACACAGTTGGACACGCTAGAATTTAAAAGCGCTATCAAACATTTCTTTACTTCTCATCCATTTTACTCCTTAAATGAATTCATGACAATGCGTCTAGAAGAATCTTCATTCTTGCAAAGGGATCATGTGTAATTTTTTAATTGCAATTATTTTAATTCTGATTTTTTATTATTTTCTTGTTTAATCTAATATTATATTATTAATGTTACCTATTTGTAACTATTATGACAACCTCAGGGCAATTTTATGACATATATTGCAAGTCTATGACTAATATTATTTGATAATTTTATATACTTTTAAGTGTAATTATTTTAATTTCTGATATTGTTTGATTTATTACTATGATTATTATTGTTATTTTTAAGTATTATGACAACCTAAGGGCATTTTTATGACATATACTATAAGTCCGTGACATGTTTTTGAAGTATAAAACTAATAATGACAATAGATTGTGTAGCTTATTTTTTTTTTTTTTTTTTTTTTTTTTTCAGATTTTCATTTATACTGTAATAAGTTATATTATTAATATATTATTTTTTCAATATTTTAAGAGCTATGTAAATGACTTGCCTTGTATAACATTCTTCGTTATAAGGTTAATAAATAAATAAATAAAAATAAATAAATAAATAAATAAACAATCGCAGGCCAAGAGGGTGAACTTCTGCGCCATTGGCCTCTTCATTACACATGTAATTAAAATTTTGCGTTTACTTCGAATAAATCTTTGCTTTGTATTTTCGTCAAAAACACCTTAGCAGTCGACTCCGGTTACTAACTCCTGTTATTCCTATGCAAATTAGCTGACGGACAGACAAAAAGATATAAAGAACGTTAAAATATTGGTTGGGGAAAAAGACTTTTAGCTTACAATATGTATGAACTTGTAATAAAATCTCTTTGGCCATACTATTTGTATCTGGCTGGTTTTGGTATCATTAAAGTTTAAAGAAGATAATTCCAAATTCTATTTAGGAAAATAAGTGATTTTAATTTGTTGTCAAGATAAGGGAACCTAATGAAGAAATACGATATATTTTAAAATTTTACTACAAAAAAGACAAAAATGCTACGCAGGCCGCGAAAAAAAATTGCGATGTCTATGGTCCTAGTGCAGTGTCTTGCACAAATTTGGTTTAAGCGTTTTCAATCCGGAAATTTTGATGTCAAAGATGCACGTCGCTCTGGTCGCCCTATTACGGATAAAATTAATGCCATTTTTGAAAAAAGTGGACCAAGATCGGCGCATCAGTAGATACGACGTAGCTGAAGAACTGGGAATTTACCACAAAACAGTTTTGGCCAATTGGAAAAAACTGGGTACACAAAAAAGCTCGATATTTGGGTACCTCACGAGCTCACTGAAAGAAACCTAATGAACCGTGTACTGATTTGTGATTCTTTATTACGACGTAATGAAACCGAACCATTTTTGAAGAAGCTGATAACTGGTGATGAAAAGTGGATCACGTACGACAAGAACGTGCGAAAATAGTCGTGGTCAAAGGCCGGTCAGGCTTCACAGACTGCGGCGAAACCCGGTTTAACTCACAACAAGGTGATGCTGTGTGTGTGGTGGGATTGGAAGGGCATTATTTATTAAGAGCTGTTACCACCAGGCAGGACCATCGATTTTATCGATTCTGAACTCTACTGCGAAGAACTGATGAGATTAAAGCAAGAAGTTTAGAAAAAGCGGCCGGAATAAATCAACAGAAGGGGTGTGGTTTTTCTTCATGATAACGCTAGACCACACACATCTTTTTCCACACAGCAAAAATTAAGAGAGTTTGGCTTTGAGGTGTTAATGCATCCGCTGTATAGTACCTTGTACTTGTACCTTGCACCTTTAGATTTCCACCTGTTTCGATCTCTTCAGAATTCTTTAGGCAGTATCAGATTAATATCACGAGAGGACTGCACAAAACCACTTGTAGCGGTATTTTGATCAGAAGCCCTAAAATTTATATAGCAATGGGATCATGTACTTACCTACAAGATGGTAAAAATTTATCGAACATAATAGCACCTATATATTTTAGTTAAATGTAAATAAACTATATTAAAATATGTTTTGAATTTTCTTAAAAAATACGAAGAAATTTTTTCCCTAACATATTATGAGTCTTAAACGAATTTTTTAAAATGTAAAACTGGAGCTTTAAAGTAACAATGGTTTGTTTTCAAATAAAAACGTCATTACTTTTTCTTTCTTTTACAGTAAATATTTTACTTAAAAAATTATAAGATAATAATTTAATTAATCATGCTTTTAAACGATAACACAATGGAACTTTCCATCACGCGCTGTTGGGGTCTTACTTAGGAATGGATAAGAAGAATGGACCTTAACCCACCCACCACGCAGACCAAATGCGGGTTGGTGGGTGTAAACGACTGCAAATGCAGCCGGGACTAACACCTCAAAGTTCCTTCCTAGATTGATAAATATTTTGGTCACCCATCCCGTGACCGACCATTGCGAACGTTGCTTAACGGCCACAATCGCAGATCGAGCGAGCTTCTATACAGGGTGGAAATTCAAAACGGGGCACGAAGGGCAAGTACCTTAACCGATGTAGATGCATAAAAACGTTCTTAGAAAACCATCCTTAACTTTTTGAGAAATTTTGAACGGCGTTCGACGATTTTGAAAAAAAATTACAGTCAGCAGAAAAATTATGAGGTTCAAAAATATATTTTTTATGGCGGTCGATTCTGTTTCTCATGGGGATCAAAACACTCTATGCCACCAACTGAGATATAAGCACTAGGAAAATCAGAAATCGCGTAAAATTAATTCCATACATTCTCTAAGAAAAGGTAGGTAGGTAGTAAGGATGGTTTCCTAAGAACGTTTTCATGTAGCTACATCGGTCAAGTTAACGTGCCCTTCGTGCCTCGTTTTAAATTTCCACCCTGTATCAACATGCTCATATACTCTTTTTTTTAATACATAGGTACATAATATACATAATAGTGTAATTATGTACCTATGTATTAAAAAAAGAGTATATCAGCAATATCAGCATGTTTATATAGACCAAGATAAATAGACATGTTCATGCACACAAATATTTGTCTTATCCGAGGATCGAACCTGGGACCTCTGGCGCAGGAGGCGGGTATAATAGCCCTGCGCCAAACAGGTCGTCAAAAAAATATAAATACAGTATTTTTAAGGGCACACAATTTTATAAAGCTTGTTTTCCTGTCATCTGTTAAAATCCTTAATAACAGCAGTTATTTACTTTAGCGGACAACTCGTCATATTTTTAAATAAAGGCAAAAAAGTACAAATGAAAGCTTTTACGTAAGATAGCGGGCATGACAGTTGGCCTCGTTTTTTAATTCTTTTTCAGTGTTAAAATACTGAAAAAGGTAAATTTAATTAGTATAAAAACCGTCCTGACACCTTCTTAAAGTGGATATCTGTTGAAAACCACCTTTTCGTTTACTTAGGACTTCGAACATTGTTTGATGAAATTATTATTGTAATTTGAATAATTAACGTTCTAGAAAAATTACTGTGAAATTATTTTGGCAAGTAATTGAATTTTACTTCAAACAACAATTAGGTAGATGTTAATGGAGATAATTAGCAGTAAAATTTAGATTAAATCAAACTAGGTTAAGAGCGAGGTGCACCCTAACACAAGTATTGCTTTACTTTCTGGGTCTGTCTCTGGTACTGTCTCAACTCAAACTACTTTTTTTTTTATCAGAACACATGACAATATATAAAGGTAAAATAAGGGCATACATTCAACATCTTAGGTCTCGATTGAACAATGGAAAAGTAAATTATCTTGTTTTAGAATAGCAATGCAATTTTAAGGGTGCCCTTTCGGACGCATAATGTTTTTAGTTATAATGTCGTTTGGCATATAGTCTTTTCGCATAAATTATGATAAGCATAGTTTGATGAACGCAGAATGGTTTCATCAGCATAATTCTTACTTACTCTAATTTCCTTTAACATAATTTTGATGACCATAAAATTAAAGGGCATAATTGTTATACGTCTAAAGGCAATTTATCATAAAATACGAAATGCATAATGGACTTATCCATAACTACCTATATTATCTGTAACTATCAACAATTAAAAGTTAAAGTTTATATTTAAGTTAGCGTGTTGGTAGGGAATTAAATCCCGATCCCGACCTGCCGTAGTCACCTTGCCGTGATACTTGTATGCCTAATACTAGAGTGCAATTTAGAGCCCGGAGGCGCGGAGGGAGAGCAGCCCCCGCCTGCCGTAGCCAAATGCAGTCACCGCGCGAGGCGGAGCGGCTGAGGCTGGTCGCCGAAGGGCGAAGGGGCTGCACTTCCCGCAGCGCCGGAGACGTGTATTTCCATATGCATGCTTGCATGCTTGTTTGCTTGCATGTGCTTGCATGCTTACTTAGCATGCTTGCCTTGCATGCATGCTTGCTTGCATGCTTGCTTGCATGCTTGCTTGCATGCTTGCTTGCATGCTTGCTTGTATGCTTGCTTGCATGCTTGCTTGTATATTTGCTTGCATGCTTGATTCCATGCTTGCTTTGCATGCTTGCTTGCTTGCTTTCATGCTTGCTTTGCATTTGCATGCATGGCATGTTTGCATTGCATACTTTTAACATTAAATTATTTGAAATACCTATATTTTGTGATAAAGATTGATATGCCAAAAAATGTTATAATTAGTTATCATTATAGTGAACATATTTATGCAAAAATAAATATATACTGAAATACCATTATTACAAAAGAGGTTATGAGGAAAAAAAGTATGCGTTATGATTTATTCTGTATGAACGTTATGCGAAATGATGAGTATGCCAAAAAACGTTATGCAGCTCTAAAATATGCCTTTCTGTTTTATGCAACCGAATATGGACCCCAATTTTAATGCAGACTTTTTTATGAACAACGGGGAGACGCTAACCATCGTCATACATACGTCATAATGTTAAGTATTGATAATGGAAGCGCCTCTTCCGGAATCCTCGACCACTGCGGATAGGCTATCTTATTTTTAGCAGACAGAACACAACAATGCTGTTATGGCGTCAGACTTACCCCGGGTTCTATAGTTTGGTAACGGGTTATATTTTAGCATATTTTCCATACAAGAAATGTTAACTGCCCGAAACCAAAACAAGCAGTCCGCCTGACTAGTTACCACACTACTAACCAAACCATTTATCATTTTGTGACTTGTAAGACGTCTGATAAATTAAACACAATCAAAGATAAAAATCATAAAAAAGCGAAAACATAATGTAATCAGTGTTCTTAGTGCGAGTTTTTTCTACTTACGCTCGATAGTGAGTCTGTTAGGTTTTTGTATGGCGTTGGTGTAGTCCGCGGCGTAATGCTCTAGATGGCGGGCCGCTGATTTAATACAAAAGTCGACGCGTTCACGTTAGACCGTGAGTCGAACTCGCAGTAGGCACTCTGTTGTAGCTGTACTTAGTGTGAGTTTCCTCACCTAACTCGCTTACGCCGAAGGTTGCGAATCTTATATAGAAGATGTTAATTTATCAAGTGTCGATCAGCAGGGGCTGCTCAGGCAAACGATAAGAACACAATTAACAGAAAAAAAATATATTTGAATAAATTAATTTATTTAATAAATTTTACAATTTATTTTAACTTTCATATTTTAAGCATTAGAATATTAAACATACCAAACGTAAAACCAAATTTGTTTTAAGTACCTAAGTAACCAAGGAAATGGATGATTTAGCTATTAGAGTCGGCGGTCGAAATCAGAAAAAAACTGCTTTTTTTGTCAAAATTGTGTTCTATATTCTTGCCCTGGGCAGCCCCTGCTCGATCGGCACTTACTAAATTACCACCTTATATATAAAAGAAGAAACTGACTGACTGATATATCAACGCACAGCCCAAACCGCTAAGTCTAGAGACTCCAAATCTGGCACATAGGTTCCTAGTAAGGTCTAAGGATGCACTAAGAAAGGATTTTTTGAAATTCTATCCCTAAGGGGGTGAAATAGGGGACGAAAGTTTGTATGAAAGTCCGTCAGTTTTGAAGTTATGATCTTCAAATTTTGTCTGTCTTGTCTCGCCGCTTTTGAAAATTGCACCCCCAAATGGGTGAAAAGTGGGATGAAGTTGAGTAAGAAAAGTCCTTTATTTTTAAAATAGGTCACAATTTTTTATAAGGATTATGGTTGGGAATTAAATACAAATAAACAAACCTAAATTTTGTGATTTATGGAAATCAACTTTTAAGGAGGTAAAAAGGGTAAGGCAAGTAATGTTATAATCGATCTGGGTGTCGTTATTGAGATTTTATGGGATGTTGATTACGAAAATGGCATCGATTTTGAAGTCCGACGCGGTGGGCATAATTCTACCCATAAAGGTTGGAAAAATGACTTTAAATTATGTTTAGAATAATTATGCAAAATAAACATAGCGACTTTTAACGCTTTTGAATATTTTTTACAATACTTGGTGACATCAAATAATTCTCCATTTACACTTATCCATTATAAATGTGAAAGTGATTGTTGTCTGTCTGGCTGTTCTCTGTCTCGAGTAAACCGCTGCATAGATTTTAGTGCAATTTGGTATGGACATAACTTGAACCGTGGAGATTGACATAGAATACTTTTTATTCTGATAAATGGTATCACCACGCGACATTCTAAGTCCGCGCAATGACGTAATTCCTCGCGTATGTAACGACACTAAAGTCCGTCATTCGTAGCATTTGAACAATAAATAATTAATCCTATCCTATCCTATCCTGTTAATATTATAAATGCGGAAGTTTGTGAAGATGTTTGGATGGATGGATGTTTATTACTCTTTCACGCAAAAAGTACTGACCCTGACTGACCATCGAAATGGATGAAGTTTGGCATACAAATAGAAGATAGTCTGGATTAACACATCGGCTACTTTTTATCCCGGTAGTCTCACGGGAATGTTGTTCTTGCAAAACGGCAATTCGGGACACAGATACTTTATAGCCTGAAGAAGAACATATGATACGTTTGTCACGTTAAAATAGCTCATTCCTAAGTGAAAACATAAAAAACTAATGTTTTTTTTGAGGGGAATGCATTTACGCATACCAGACGGTTATGCTGGGCTCGCCTAGAATACCGGATTCGCAAATCCGGCACCCTATCCCCCGTCGCCCCCCCAAATCCGGCTATCCTACTAATATTATAAATGTAAAAGTGTAGATGTATAGATGTTTGGATATATGTTCCTCTATCACGCTAATATGGCTGAACGGGTTTGGATGAAATTCGGGACACAGATATTTTATAGCCTTGAGAGGAACATAGCTTACTTTTGTTGCGTATCAAACCCTTTTTTCTACGGGAAAATACTACACTACATTGCAATAGGTGGCGTAAGTACCTAGTATTTTTTTAAAGATGAATTATGGAATTAGTTTAGGAAATTATTTCTTTCTTTTACTAAATCTTTCTGGACCAAGTTCTAAAGACCACGCGGATGAAGTCGCGGGCGGAAGCTGGTAAAGTATAATTCTCAACCTTTTTTTCATTGCCTTAAAAAATTTACTCTCACGCGATGGTAACGTTTAGATATTTTCAAACTCGCACTAAGCCCTCTGTAGTTAGTTATTAAATCTAATCAAAGATAAAAATAATGTAAAGCGAAAACATAATCTAATCTATTCTAGCCTTAACGTACTTAGTAATAAAGCACATATTGTGTCAGAACATATTGCTAAGCCAGTCTAATCAATAGTAGTTATTGAAACTAGTTCTGACTAAGTTAGAGGGGCTTTATGGCATAGGAAATCGAGTTTCGGTATTCCTCTTACTTGTAAGTGTATGCTCTGAAGATAATCTAACTGAATAATTTGGCTACAATACATTTTAGTAACTTGTAAAGTATCGAATAAATGACAGCATACCTACCTATTAAAATAAGAGATGGTCGAAAAAATACAACAATATCGCATCATTTACGCGGTAAAAAATCCATATTCTCCTTCTTTATTCAAGGAGAAACTTTTATTTGAATCAGCTGTGGGCCAGTGAAAGTCGCGTCAGAATCAGTCGAACAGTCGAACTTGAATAAAAATTTTGTAAATTGGTTTTGTTTATAGAACTTTTACTTTAGTGTTTTAAGTAGAAAGCTACTATTTAAATATAAATATTGAAAAAAAATTGTCCCCCTCCATTAACTTATAAACTAAGAGAGTGAAAATCTAATAAAAATATATGATGTTGATCTTAATAAAACTTTCAACGAAAATTGGTTTGAACGAAATTAGCAGTTTAGATATATACTTTTAGCAAAGACCTTTGCCACTGTTCCAACTCCAAAATTTTTCCTTGCTGGCTCCACCCCAGATAGGGATGCAGTAGCAGAGGACCGATTGAGCTAGAGATGTATTTATTAGATGTATGTGTTTTAATAAATCTGTGTCAGCAACATGCCTCTACGTTTTAAAGACCCATGAAAGCTTTCGGATTCTCCCCATTAGCAAGTCAATAGAGCATGCCAGATAAGGCGATGGTCAACCATTATTTCAAGATATTTGATTTTAGTAATTTTGTCTATGATGTCGCAAGAGCAGTGTTGGTTAGTTAAGTTATTATAGGAGTGAATTTTGGTATTGTTATTTGAATCAGCTAGGCGATTGCGTAAAGTCAATCGTATTCATTTGACAGTTCATATTGTATCATATTAAATGTCATTGTCATTAAATGTCATTTGACGACCTGTTTGGCGCAGGGGTACTAACCCCACCTTCTGCGCCAGAGGTCCCGGGTTCGATCCCCGGACAAGGCAAATATTTGTGTGCATGAACATGTCTATTTGTCTTGGTCTGGATGTTTAATATGTATATTATGTATGTATTTAAAAAAAAAAGTATATAAGTATGTTTATCCGTTATCTAGTATCCATAACACAAGTTCTTCATGATACTTAACGTGGGCTAGATAATAGGTGTGATTGTATGGAAATATTTTTTTTTTTTATTATTTTTTTTTCCATACAAATGGCAGCCGATTGAATACGATATGAACTGTCAAATGAATACGATTACCTTACGCAATCGCACCCCTGGTTGTGAACTATTATATTTTGTAAAACAAATAAACTTAGTTTGGTTGAATTCAGAGTAAGTAAATTACTATCCAACTAGCGGGCTATTTGGGCTTATGAGCGAGAGCATGTACCTCATCCCATGTTGAGCCAAAAAATACTACAGCCAAAACATCCGCATATGATATATTTGTCCCATTACATGAGTCTAAATTACAAAGGTCGTTATTGTAGATTAAGAAGAGTGTAGGTCCCAAACAGCGTCCTCAGGGCCCCCATAGGTAACATCTAACAGCTCGCTAATATTACCAATTCTAACGCATTGTTTAAGATTCTGTGAATAGTCACATAGTAACGCCAATGGGATACCTCTCATACCTGCGGCTCCTAATTTGCATGTAACGGTGGGGATTGAGACGGTGTCGAACGCTTTTTGTAGATCACCCTTAGGCACAGGAGTGACCACAGCCCTTTTAAGTGCAGTTGGGTAAATATCCTGCGTTATACAGAGATTAGTCAAGTTTTAGAAATTTCGCTAATATACCATCCCAGCCTGCAGCACTTTCAGATTTAAGGCCCATTAAACCATATTCCATAAACTTCGTCTGGGTCAGTTTCCAAAAGAGCAAAAGAGGAGGACTGACTGAGCAGAGAAATCATCAGATCTGTCCAAAGTTGAACGACGCGTGATAATTGCATCAGCTAAGGTACTGCGAATATTTGCAAAGTGATTGTTTTTATAATCAACCGATTCTTTAGGGGTAGGTATAGAGTTTAGCAATATGCTATTCGACAGGTTTTTAAAATCCATTTTATATTATGAAGTAGAGTATAAGGAACCCAGTAAAAGTTGTTTTTTTTTTTATTCTGGTACATATTTGCTGAAAAATATCAAATTAAAAATTCAATATTTAAATAGCGCGCCAAAACACTACATTGACAATATGGCGCTGCAATGGGGTCGGTGACGTTACTTGCCTGTATTCTGATCTGTGGGACATAATCATCCACATACGTAGGCAAACGATGTTTACAAGCAGGTGAGGTCATCATAAACTCGACGAATCTGGAGCGTTGTGTGTCATGTGACAAACGTTTAAAAAATGCATTTTTATTTACGGATTTTTTAATAAAGTTATTATTATTTTCAACGTTTGTTAATAAATAACCATTTTTAATGTTTTAATTTATACTGATAACAGTAATTGAAACTTTATTTTTCGCATTGTCAAATAGCCTATTCTAAAATACTTGATTTATTTTCTATGCCGTGAGTAATATTAATATTATTTATTGATTTCCAAAGTGAGGCTTCTTTGCTTTTTTTTTATTGTTATTTTTATTTAGGCATTACACTAATAGCGATAGCGTCTGTACGTTATTTTTTAAATTAAATTATCATCAGTTTTTTTTTTTTTTTTTTAAAGGAGTAATTTCTTTATTTACAAATTAGTAGAAAAACAAGAACCCGTTAAATAATAAAATCTTATACTATAATAAAAATACGCCGTCCAACTCACAGCCGCGTGGCATAGTACCGAGAACACTGGCACTGTTGCCCCGCTGAATGCAAAGACTCAGCCGCTGGGCAAGATAGGCACCAGCTCTCAGGTCTCCTGAGGCGTGGACCAGTCTTATGGAAAGATCTTTAATAAACTTTTTGGTGTCAGACGACCAAGGGCCCATTGTCTCTACGGCAAGCGCCGCAAATTCGTGGCTTACTGAGAGCGACGCATACTTGCGGCGCTTGAGGAATTGAGCTTGCTCCGCCGCGGCTCCAGCTCTTGAGGACGTACCACGTATATGGGAAGGACCTAAGGTGTCTACACAGGTTGCATCCCATACCAAGGTACGCCCCAAGCACCAGGGCACTAACGTCGCACCATCGGGTCTTTTACCATCATCCCTGAATAAGCCACAAGGTTCCAGAGATGATGGGATCGAAGCAGTGCCGAGTGCACGCTTCACTAAATCATTAATCGCACCATGCCGATATGCGCGACCGGCGCTCTTTACGCAAGTCAGCCCATGGCGTCCGAACTGGTCCACATCTTTGCCACATGGACAGTGATGAGGTTCGCACAACTTAGCACCCAAACGTAAACAAATCGAAATGCGAAGGGTAGCGGGATCAAGGATGGTACCTAGGTTGTGAGAGGGAAGAGCGTGAAGCCAATGTCCGGATTCTTTTTCCGAGACTGCTAAGAGTCGGGCTCGGTCTGTGTCATCCGGACATGTAGCCAGAAGCTCTGCGTTAGTTGTAGAGAGAGCTGGTGACTCCCAAGCGCTCTGGTGTCCCAGTTCCAAGGGACAATCCTCTTCCGGGAATGTAGCACTCCAGGCAGATCTGGCCTCCGACAAGCATGACACCTCTGCGTCAACGAGTGTAGGGCAGTTTAATAACTCGCTGATGAGTGAGAAGGTGCTGTAAGCCGAGGACAGGAAGGCAGGGAGTGCAACACTGGAGGTTGTGCGTAGGCCCAGCCCACCATATCTAATTGGAAGAGTGGCTTGTTCCCAATGACGATCTTCAAGTTGTAAATTTAGGATTTTGCAAATTGTACTTTTTAATACCGCATCAATAGATTTAGTGATCAACGGGAACTTCCAAAGAGGGGAACAGCGTAAGATATACAAGAATTTTGGAGTAAAAAGACAAAGCCGAAGAATGTAAAAAGCTATGTGTGGCTTCAACCCATGGAGCCGAGATGCAAATTTGCTGTAATTGTCTAATTTTGAATTTACTAATGAGGGGATTGCCTCCTCAAACAAAGGGGCCCCCAATAGCGTTAGAGACGCCTTTGTTTGTACAGATATATTAGGAGCTATGGATTCGAACTGTTTTATTACTTGTGGGATTCTATTGGGGGAATAGAATCCCACAAGTAGCCGTCGTACAACGCCGCCACAAGTAGCACAATAGCCGTCAGATACGAAGAGTTCACATTTATTGAAATTCAGACATAAACCAATATTAAAAAAATGCTGTTTTATGTGGTCCATGTCATGCAGTACGGAAGACAAATCCCCTCCCAAAGTGCCGTCATCTAAATACCAAAGGTTGAATTTTGATTTTAGAGTAGAAATGATGGGTTGAATAGCCAAACTAAATATGGCAGGGCCGAGCGGATCACCCTGTTGGCAGGCCACACATGAATCTATTTCATTTTGACCAAACATCAATTTTGAAGGGGAGCCATAACATTGCCACATATATTGGTAGATAGAGGGTACTTCTTTTTCTATTTCCCTAAGAAGGGCGCCTCTGTCCACCGAGTTGAAAGCATTTTTAACATCAATTTTAACGAAAACATCATAATTTTTTGTATGAAGAAAAGTGCGGGCTGCATGAACCGCTGCCTCACAACCTCCTCTAACCCCGAAACCCAGTGATGAGGACGGAACCTCTTTTGGAATTCTTCGTGCAACTCACGGCAGCAAAGTTTCGATGCTAATCGCCTCACGGTACTACCGACGGCGATCGGGCGGATCCCACCATCCTTCTTAGTCAATGCTACCAGATTAGCGCCATAAACCACGGGCGTAATGTCTGCGGGCACTTTACCTGAAAGCATTAAATTAATTAGGGCGGTGAGATTGCTTACTAGTCTATTCCCCTCAGCACCAACAAAGGGGCCCGTAAGGTCTTTGAGATGTTGTGGTGTGAGACCATCTAGCCCGCCGGCAGAACCGTTCGGGAAGGAGTTAATACCGTGCAAAGTAGTCTCCTCATCAACTGCTAGTGCTGGCTGTGTGCAAGGGCCAGGAAGTTGCGAAGTTGTTAAGGGTAACGGGTGTTTGTCTTTTAGGGCAGCCAGCGTATCGGGGGAGTCTGTAGCCAAAGTGTCACTAGTAAATAGCAATTTTGCTGCACTCTTGATATTGCCATCTGACACTTTCCTTTCAATCAGGTTAAAGTTAAAGACTGATTCTTGAATCCGTGGATGGGGAATTGGGTTAAAAATTGGGGAACTGTTGTTGTCAACGGTATTTTGTTTAAGTTTTGCAGTTAAATTGAACTGTTGTCTACATGGAGAGTTGAATAGGAAAATGTCAGAAGTCTTTCCCAACTGTCGGCAGTGTTTTCAGCGACTACTCTGGCTATACACTCAGAGAGGCTGTGAGCTACAGAAGCACGCGCACCTCTTGGGATCCTACGAACAATTTTGACAGAGTGTTTAAGATGTGCTAGCCTCTTACAGAGATTTGTGCTATGTGCTCCATCCGTGCCTATGGCCAACTGCTGAGAGAGTGTCGGCGGCTGCGATGGAGACAGCGGTATCGCAAGGGTCGTACGAGGGACGTGGCTGGAGTGAATTGCCAAACCACGTTCACATTTATAAAGTTTATGATCGGCGCAGATGGGGCACACGAGCAACGGCACACTACTGGACGACGTACTTTGACTCAACATGTACTTACGCTTAATACTAAATATTTAAATGAAAATAGAGTTATAAAGAAAGTAAAAAAAAGACACATAAAAATTCGTTGGCACTTGACAGATTGTTTGTTTGTTGACTTGATGATTGGAATCTGCGCGCGCAGCAGATCAGATGAAAAAAAAGGGTGAAGCAGGCCGAGCTCGCCGTTGCTAGGCAACGGTATCCAGGGATACGGTGTCTTGGCGTCCTGTCAATGCTTTGCACGAAATATGTGGTAGGTTGATAGAAATAACCCTGCCACTCAGCACCAAATCACAACACGCACGCCGCCACCAACACAAGACCGGACGTGCCCTCGCCCGGCCATCCCATCACACCCATGCCCATCAACACCACCCGACCACGCCGTTTTTTATAATAATGCAATTTCCCTATTTTTAAGTTGAATATTTTTTTTTGGGGTAATTCGATTAATTTTTTCCCCTTATTTTTTATTTTGATTCCAACGTTTCCGTTATTAATTTTACTTATTTTAAATATATTTTGTGTATAATTTTCGGAAAATTTTAGTAAAATAAATTATGTACAGATGAAGTGAAGTTTCTTTTATCTTTATTTTCATTACAAAATGTTATTAATTTTACTTATTTTAAATATATTTTGTGTATAATTTTCGGAAAATTTTAGTAAAATAAATTATACGTGTACAGATGAAGTGAAGTTTCTTTTATCTTTATTTTCATTACAAAATGGCCATTTTGTAATGAAAATAAAGATAAAATAAAAATAAAGAATATATTTTACTAAAATTTTCCGAAAATTATACACAAAATATATTTAAAATAAGTAAAATTATTAACGGAAACGTTGGAATCAAAATAAAAAAATAAGGGGACAAAATTAATCGAATTACCCCAAAAAAATATTCAACTTAAAAAAAGGGAAATTGCATTAATATAAAAAAACGGCGTGGTCGGGTGGTGTTGATGGGCATGGGTGTGATGGGATGAGAGCCGACGGTTTGTAAAAATGCAACTAAAACTTGGTAGCCCGACGGTGGGGTTATTGGAATTTGGAAAATATTTTTTCTGCATTTCATTTCTGTTCTTACATCGAAGAATGCCTAAAGGTTTTATAATACGATTTTTACAAACAATTGTTATTGTTAAGGTTCTAGTAAAAAGACTTAAGCGATCAATCAGCATATCAGTGAGAGCATTAGGATCGCTATACGATAAGAAGCCCGCAAGATCTAGGTTTTTAAACGATTTAATCACTTTGTCAAAGTCGATTGAGGTCCTTTTTGATAGATTTTTTTCCTGTACTACATTGGATAACGTCAGAAATATCATACTGTGGTCGGTAATTGATGTATTTAATATATTTATATGAGCAAAATTTTTATTCTTATCTAATTTTATAATTGAATGGTCCAAACAGTTTTTCCCTCTAGTTAGTAGGGAATGTCCTGGTAACAAGCCATGTGTTGCCAACATGTTTAAATAACAATGTGTATTTTTATGTGTAAAAAAAAGACCAACAATATTTATGTTAACAGAATAACACTGTTTTTAAAATGAGAATGGCACGGAAAAAGAACAGTAATTGAGAAGCTCGTAACACTAATATTATCACACTGCATAGTCATGTTTGATGCATTACGTTATGTATTTGCGCTTCGTTGTGTAGTAAAATAATATCCGAGTCGGGTGTTTTTCGAACGAAGACACGTCCATACGAAGTCTAGCAATATTTATAGATAGATAGATAAAATTATTTATTTGCATCACAAACATACATGCACATAAACAAAATATACAAACTACTTACGGACTAACAAAAATAAGCGAGCACATATGTTCGTACATTGTTTAATTTCATAAGTATATCTGTGCATGTGTGTCATAGCGATGCAAAGAGGCAAAAGCTCAGCGTATATTTTTGCCCCGAAGGAACAAAACACTGGTTTTCAGCTTTCACCCGTAGAAAAACGCGAGAGACGCATTAACAAAATCGGACGCCCTGTTATTAATTTAAAAAAGATTCTAACATTTTAATTTTGCATTTCAAATAAAATAAAAAAGGTGCAGCAAATAATCATAACTAATAAAATAATTTTTAATACAAAAAATGTTGAGCGATTAATATTATATAAATAAAATATATTATCATGCCTTGAATAAATTAATTGAAAGTGAGTCTAAAATCTAATAAATCATAAAAGTAATATCAGTTCAAAATTAATAAATTCTATTAAATTAATAATATGCAAAAAATTCAATCTCATTAAAATTAAACTAAAATTCCATCATCACCAGAACCTGCAACCAGACGACTATTTTTGCGTACTTAGATTGTGTAGTTCCAATAGTGCTATTTTAATATTGTTTTTGAATGTATGTTATACGATCTTGCTGTCTTCGTCACGGGCAAGAAAATGAAGTCTAGCTCTCTAGGATGTTAGTTGATCTGATATGTATATCGGCGTGTGTTAGCGCCATCTAGTAAAGATGAATGGAGGCACATGACAGCTGACCGGACCGGGGCGTGACGTCATCGAATGAAGAGATACGTCATACATTCATTCGTCATTCATTATTCGTCTCACTCACTGACTTCGATTCTTGCTTTCTCATCGCTTGTACATTTTATTATTCGAATTAAACGCATATTTATTTTTAAACGAAAATTCTTCATTTTTGTACCGAGTACATTGATTATTCGACCCCTGAGCTTCGACATGATCGCTCTTCCATTGTTTTATATCCAAGATGTTTTGCTCGCAACTTATCACTGTTTTTGATGTTTGCATTTTTGTAAAACAGTAGTTTTCAGAATAGAGAAACTCGTGTCCACTGTTATAGGGGCACTATTGATGCCTTCTTTCTTAGTTCGCACTCTGTAAATATCCTTTATTTCTTGTTCATTTATGGGCAAGTTGATTGAATTTGAAAGGCATAATACCATGTTTACGAGGGGTTTTTTGGTTTCTTTGGGCGCAATTTTGGGGGCATTCTTGATTTTCAAATTTCCTTTTATTTGTTCTTTTTTTGTCCTCCAATTTATTTTCTAATAATACTTTCGCACTCCAAAATGTCTATCCTTTTTTTAAACTCTTCGTGTTGTTCGCCCAAGAACGACACCGAATTTTCTATTCGTCTTTTAATTTCTTGAAGAATAGGGTAAATGTTTTTAAATTCACTTTTTGCTTTTTTATCGTTGCTTGAAACGCAGCCAACATTTCTTGTTTAGATTAATTGCTTTGATAAAATTGATATTTGCTTCTTAGATCTTTTATTACGGAAAGCAACATAATTTGGAGGCTTTAGATTTTTGCCCTGTTAATGTGATATTGGAGTCAGAAAGGGATCGGTTCATATCGCTATCCATGTTAAGAACACAATTTTGTTTGTTAACTCGCAATAAATAGCTAAATACGCTAGGTTCTGTGCATCGGCGAGTCGTACCTTATGTGTAGAACAGGCCGTAAAATCGCAGTTGTCAAGCTCCCACTTGAGGTAAGAGGGGAATTATTAAAATAACTCTTAATTAATAATAATAATAATAAGAGGGGAAGGGGGGGGGGGAGTGGTTCCATTGCCGATGGAATTTTACGGATACGTTCACGCAAAATAGAAACGTACATATTGTGTTGATGTTAGTATTAACGACTTTCCATTTCTGTATACGCTTCGACTAAGGTTGTAAAACTATGTTGCACATTTATCTACACTAATATTATAAAGAGGAAAGATTGTCGGTACATGTAAATTTCTTCAAACAAAGCGAAACCAATTTAGTATTTCGGTTAATTTTTTTTTTTTATTATTTTTTTATTATGTATAGATCAGCGCTTGACCGCTATCTCGCCTGATGGTAAGTGATGATGCGATCTAGGATGATACGCGCTTGCCTAGAAGATACCTATTCACACGCGACTTGAAGGCCCCCAAATTGAAAGTATCAGGAAACACAGACTCTGGCAAAGTATTCCACTCTCTGGCAGCACGGATGATAAAATTTGACGCAAAAATATATATGCATATTTTGTTATCAACTTATATCCGACTTAGAAAAAAAAAATCTCCTTAGATATTCATATTCACGACGAAAAATACCGTATGTTCTTCACTATAGTCCAAATTATCTTTATACCAAAATAATTCAAAGTCCGTTTACCGGTTTAGGCCAAAAACAGACACAGAAACATTACAACGTTCATCAATGATCTATCATAACTGCGCTTCAAGGTTCAAAAACAATTTTAAATCGTCAAACTTCGAAAATTTATCATATCGCCGTGCCACGTCACGTAGCAAAACGAATTTCACGCGAAAAATATTACCAAGATCTTTTCACAGTTAAAAATGCTTAAAATATATGTCGCCCGTTTTGAAATTTATCTGCTTTCAGAGTTGGCATCAAGTTGTGAGATGTCCCATCGAGATTCCGTGACTTCCCATGCGTGTATTACATAGAGTTTTGGCATAACAGGAGCTTGAAGGTAAGGGGTCTTGCTTCGTGTAACAGCACTAACTTTTGAATCGTGTTTGTAAGCGACGCGCTCATTTCAAATAAGTTTAAGCAGTAGTAAAATTTTATAAATATATTAGGCTAAGATTTTATTTTGTATACCCTCATATTTTTTGATATCTCTGCATAACGGCGCCTGCGAGCGCCTCTCGGCCCGCGTCACTTTTAGTCCGCGACCAACCTCCAGCGACGCCTCACGTCGCTCCGATATCTGGTTTTTCCATGTGCTTTGCATTATACCAAGTTTTCGAGCAATTCGTGTGTTTTATTCGAGTGTGTACCCCGAATCCGTGACAAAGTGGTCTTCGAGCCGAATCTGGATGTACAGAACACCGCCGAAAATGGTATTTACGCGCAGTGCTGTGAAACGAGATCGTGTCGAGCAGCGTCCCGAAGAAGTCATTCCGGAGCAAATTATGCAACCTGGAACAAGTACTGATACTCAAGGGATAATATGTCAGCAAAAAAAAACGTCGACCAGAAGCGTAAGATCGAACAAGACGTCGGCGTCATCTTCCGAGGTTAGAAAAAAACGACTCGAGCTGGAATTACAAGCTGCGCAAGAGAAGGCAAAAATACGTATGGAACTCATTGACAAACAGTTAGAGGTTGAAATCGCCGGTCTCGAAGATGAAGAAATTCAATACAGTTCACAAGACGAAGAAGAAGTACCTCCGTTATACGTTAACAAGTGGTTGGAGGGGCTCAAGCAGGAGACGATCGCCATCGGTGAAGCTCACGGCCCGAAGTCCTTAGAGCAGCAAAATGCGCCTCCTCAGCAGCAGCAACCGAAGCTGCCAGCGGACACATTACAGCCGCCTCAAATACCGGCTCGTACTGCATGGTATACTCCGCTGGATACACCGCTGAAAAATACGGCCCCATCAGTTTCGGTAGTAAAAAACCCCCACATGCCACCTACAGCACAGCCAGCACTGGAAGGTCCGCCACCGCACGCACCGGCACCATTGGAAAGCAACGCCAGTTCATCGGAGGCCACGATACAAATGTTAGCTAGTGCACTAAGTAACTTAACGTCTAACTCGGCTCCCAGCGGAGGTAACGCAAACTTATTGAGCCGTATATGCACACCACGAGATTTACCTGACTTCTCTGGTGACCCTTTGGAGTGGCTCCATTTTAAGAAAGCGTACGATGAGTCGACAGAAGTATGTAACTTCTCTGAGAAAGAAAACCTTTGGAGACTAAGAAAATGTCTTCGAGGTGCAGCTAAAGATGCCGTTTCTGCACTGCTTATAAGTGCAACATCGCCCGACAGAATACTAGCTACCCTAGAGCTACAATTTGGTAACCCTGAGTACATAATATCACGTATAGTTCAAGATTTAAAAAGGTTACAACCGATGTCTAATGAATATCAAAAAGATATAATTGCATTTTCATGTAAAATACAGAACTTCGTAGAAGCAGTTCGAGCAGTTGGAAGAGAAGAATATTTGTATGGAATGAATATTGTTTCGATTATTTTGTGCAAATTTCCAACTGTATTACTACCAAAATGGACTGAATACAGTTACCCGCTGATCGCTCAAAACATAAAACCACGTCTTGTAATATTATCAGATTTTCTATGTGATGAAGCCATTAAGGTATCTGCCACAACAAATAGTTACTACAGTACAAGACGCAGTGATCACTCAAAACAGAAAACTATGAGTCACCCTTCTAGTTATGAAACCGTTCTAATGCAAGCTGAGCGAACGACGAGTGAAAAATGTACATTTTGTCATAATTCAACGCACAAACTGACCGAATGTAAAAAGTTTAAACGAGCGTTACGCAAAGTGAGATGGGAGCATGTCAAGCGGAATGGTTTGTGCTTCAAATGTATAGTTGCCCGCCACGACCGAGACACCTGCTGCGCGCCTGCATGTGATAAGGATGGCTGCAATCAGCAGCACCATAAACTATTGCATTACTCAATTAATCGCGAGTGTAACAGTGCGGGAGTGCATGAGTCTAATTCCGAGCGTTCTCACAATAAGCAAAGTGAAAGTGAAACCGTCACACATCTTAACGCGATTGATAAATCCAAAACATTATTAAAAGTAATCCCTGTGCGCGTACACGGCCCTAACGGTGTGTTTACTTCGTCCGCTTTGCTCGACGACGGCTCCACGATTTCACTGATAAGCGGCCCGCTGGCGGCCCGCGCAGGGCTGCGCGGGCGCCCGCAGTCGATGCGCGTGAGCGGCGCATGGGCTGGCAACGAGCTGGCGTGCGACGCCACGGTAATTAATGTAAACATATCAGGTATGGACAGTAAATTAAATAATATTAAAATGTACAGTGTGAACGAATTAAACTTACCAGTTCAAAAGTATTCTATTGTTGATTGTAATAAATATAAACATTTATTGGATATGAAACATAAACTTTGTTTATCAGATTCTAAACCCGAACTGTTAATCGGGCAAGATAATTTTCATTTATTGTTACCGCTAGATGTAAAGTTTGGTAAACCGAATGAGCCGTCAGCTACGTTAACTCCCCTGGGCTGGTGCATCCATGGTATTGTGCCCGTGCTGCGGGGTGCGACGCATAGTCATTGTCTTTTGCAATCTGACTTAGCACCTACTGAAGATACACACCTTTTGCGAGACATCCATGAGGAGGTACGCCGCTCGTTCGCCCTGGATTCCCTCGGCACCTTAGGTAAGCCTAGACAGAACGTAGACGATGCACGCGCTGTTCAGCTGCTGCAACAAACATCTGAACTCATCGATGGTCACTGGTACGTAGGGCTGCCCTGGAAAGATGAAAATTGTAAAATGCCCGATAGTTACCCCAGCGCTGTAAATAGGTTCCTAAGCATTGAAAAGAAAATGTGTAAGGATCAAGGTTTCGCTCAAAGGTATAAGGAACGCATAAATCACTTATTACTGAATGACTATGCTCGAGAGATACAAGATATAAAAGTAACAAATAAAACTTGGTACTTACCTCATTTTGGTGTTGACAACCCCAACAAAAAGAAATTGCGACTCGTTTTCGACGGGGCAGGTAAAGTCGATGGGAAATGTTTAAATGATTTTTTACTTACCGGTCCTGACCTTTTATCATCCCTGTATGGAATAATGCTGCGCTTTAGGATAAATAGAATTGCAGTAACGGGTGATATTAAGGACATGTTTCTACGAGTGAAAATTCATGAAAAAGATCAGCATGCGTTACGTTTTCTTTGGCGAGACAACCCTAATGAACCTATCAAAACGTACGTAATGACATCGCTTATATTTGGCGCTAATTGTTCACCATTCGTTGCTCAGTTTATAAAAAATATGAATGCAGCCCGGTATGAGTCATCACGCCCGGCCGCAGTTGACGCGATAAACAATTCGCACTATATGGATGATTATATTCAAAGCGTACCAGACGAGGCAACAGCGATCGATTTGGTTAATGATATATCGTATATTCATAGTCAAGGTGGTTTCGAGATTCGAAATTGGACTAGTAACAGTCTTATGGTATTAAATAATATTCTTAAAGATACTTTAGGTACGGCCGCAATAAAGTTTAAAGTGACTGGGGAAAGTGAAGGGGAACGCACGCTAGGTTTATTATGGTACCCGAGTACGGACGAGTTAGGATTTGATGTGTCTTATAAGCGTATTCCTGAGAATGTTCTTTGCGGAATTGAAAGACCTACAAAGCGTATTATGTTGCGTGTTATTATGTCTATTTTTGATATATTTGGGTTTTTGTCACCGTTTACAATACAAGGAAAAATAATGCTACAAGATATTTGGCGTTTGAATTTAGGGTGGGACGATCACATTCCCGATAGTATTTATTCTAAATGGTGTACTTGGCTTGACCTTCTAAAAAATGTAAACAAGGTGCGATTACCCAGGTATTATCATAATGCAGCAGGTGCGAGCGAGATGGAGAACCGGACAGGCGGTCACGGGAGCGACACGCGCACCCGTCGTAGCCGATTCCCGACCCCCCTCGCTACACGCCCCGCAGACGTCGACGCGGAACCTGCGGCTACGGAGCATGCTACGGCTCGCTGCTACGGAGATGCTACGGCAAGTCCCATTGCTACGTCGTTGTCGTCGGGCTATTATAATGAGTTGCAGCTGCATGTTTTTAGTGACGCTTCTGCCAAAGCAATGTGTGCCGTAGCATATTGGCGTTGGAGCGATAATGGTAAAACAAGGGTAGCGCTCATTGGGAGTAAATGCCGCGTCATGCCCGTTAAACCACTGACAATGCCCCGCGCCGAACTACAAGCTGCGTTGTTAGCCGCCAAGTTTATTGATACGATTACGAATGAACATAAATTAGTAATTAGTCGTCGTTTCCTATGGTCTGATTCTACTACAGTGCTTCACTGGATCAGGAACAATACGAGAAACTATAAAGTGTTTGAAGCTAACCGTTTAGGTGAAATTGATGATTTGACGCGCATGGAGGAATGGAGGTACATTCCTACTAAAATGAATATTGCCGACTTAGGTACGAGAGAAACCTTTGATCAGTCTTTATTTAATAATAACTGGTTCACGGGTCCGGAATTCTTGTACAATGCTGATACAACCTGGCCCGTAGATGTGATTCAGCCCGTAATAAGTGAGGTTCAAACTGCGTGTGTTACAGTAAGTGACGACGAAAGCATACCTACCGACATACCTGTGCCGAATCCAAATAATTTTTCTTCCTGGTTGCGGCTGCAGAGAGCCACAGCTGCCGTACTGAAAGCCGTAAATATATTTAAGAAGCGTAGTTCAGCCGTGGACTGCAGTGTGATGGACCAAGCTGAGCGCATGCTTATAAGTTATGCTCAGACAGCATCGTTCTCCGAAGAAATATCTGCAATAAAAAAAGGTAAACCATTAAATAATACAAGCAAACTACTTACCGTATCTCCGTTTCTTGATGAACATGGACTTCTTCGCGTCGACGGTCGCATAGATGCAGCGATGAACGTGGACCTGGAAACGAAGAGACCTCTGATATTAGATGGACGACATCAGGTAGCCCGACTTATTGTTCTGCGTTACCACACAAAAGCTGCACACGGTAATCACGAAACTGTGGTCAACGACCTGAAACAAAAATATTGGATTTTACGCCTGAGACCAACTGTGAAATACGTGGCATCAAAGTGTCTACTATGCACGATGCGCAAGAGCATGCCTCGTGTGCCTAGAATGGGAGACTTACCTGCAGCTCGTGTGTCGCATCATCAGAGGCCCTTTTCGTTCTGTGGTCTCGACTTGTTCGGTCCTGTTGAGGTAACTGTGGGGAGGCGCAGAGAGAAAAGGTACGGCGTTCTCTTCACGTGTTTGACTGTTCGAGCCGTGCACATAGAGGTAGTGACATCGCTTTCCACAGATTCCCTCATCATGGCCGTGCGTAGGATGGCAGCTCGACGAGGCTGGCCGAAGCATCTTTATTCGGATAATGGCACCAACATGAGAGGAGCTGATCGGGAGCTGCAAAGGTCGCTCAGTCAATTAGATAGGGAGGTCCTCGAAAAAGAAGGAGTGAACAATAATATGGAGTGGCATTTCATTCCACCTGCTAGTCCACACTGGGGGGGAGCTTGGGAGAGGCTCATCAGGTCTGTAAAAACTTCTCTGAAAGTCATTTTAAACGAACGTGCTCCTAGAGAAGAAACCTTAATAACTCTTCTTGCTGAGGTCGAAAATATTGTGAATAGTCGACCATTGTCGTATGTCTCTGTCGAACCGGGAAGTAGCGAAGCCTTGACTCCTAATCACTTTCTTCTAGGAACATCATCTAACTTACCTGTTGTTGGCACATTTAATGATGATGATCTGTGCTTGAGGAAACAATGGCGAAAGGCACAAAGGCTTGCCGACATGTTTTGGAGACGATGGGTGAAAGAAGTTCTACCTGAAATGTTACCACGAAAGAAATGGACGAAGGAACAGCCGCCCCTGCAGGTCGGTGATTTTGTCTTTGTGGTGGATCCAAATTTACCTCGTGGTGTTTGGCCAAAAGGTGTTATACAGGCTATCTACCCTGGCGCCGATCAAAGGGTAAGACTGGTCGATGTAAAAACAAAGTCAGGTGTGTTGCGCCGGTCCGCAGCGCGCGTTGCACCTTTTCTTAGAAATGGTGAGTGCTGAACCAGCACTAGGGGGGAGAATGTAAGCGACGCGCTCATTTCAAATAAGTTTAAGCAGTAGTAAAATTTTATAAATATATTAGGCTAAGATTTTATTTTGTATACCCTCATATTTTTTGATATCTCTGCATAACGGCGCCTGCGAGCGCCTCTCGGCCCGCGTCACTTTTAGTCCGCGACCAACCTCCAGCGACGCCTCACGTCGCTCCGATATCTGGTTTTTCCATGTGCTTTGCATTATACCAAGTTTTCGAGCAATTCGTGTGTTTTATTCGAGTGTGTACCCCGAATCCGTGACAGTGTTGTTTAAGTACTTTGATGTGTTGTGCAGGAAGGAGGTATTTTAGCTGCGCTTCGATTAGGGATGTGCCAATTTAAGTATATACGAAATAATATTGAATAATCTATAATCAAGTGATCATTATAATTCGCTAGTGCCCAAGCCAAGCTATGGCTGATGATGGTGATGATGATGATTTTATTTTTCATATTTTTTACGGTTGTATTTAAGTTAACAAGATGATGGAAATACACGTATGGTGCAGGAAGGAGGTATTTTAGCTGCGCTTCGATTAGGGATGTGCCAATTTAAGTATATACGAAATAATATTGAATAATCTATAATCAAGTGATCATTATAATTCGCTAGTGCCCAAGCCAAGCTATGGCTGATGATGGTGATGATGATGATTTTATTTTTCATATTTTTTACGGTTGTATTTAAGTTAACAAGATGATGGAAATACACCATACGTGTATTTCCATCATCTTTTTTATTGGATACACAAATAATCCATACTCATATCCGTACCCATGTACGTTTATGAGTATGGATTATTTGTGTATCCGTGGCTACTGATACAAAAAAAACACATTAAAATCGATGCAGTCGTTTAGGAACTACATTGCCTAAGATAGACAGATACACACACATGTGATACTTATAACACCCGTCTTTTTGCGTCGGGGGTTATAAAGAAAGTTGACTGTTTCGCCCAGAGAACTAATAAAGTTTCATCGAATAAAACAACTTTTCCAAATATGTGATTTTAAGTAAGCAACACTATCCATCAACCTATTGACCTGAAGGCCATATTATTGTATTTTGTGTTATTTGTAATGTGTTTTTGTGTTGCTTTTCAATCTGTATCAGAGAGAGAGAGAGAGAGAGAGAGAAATAAAATATTTCTCTCTCTCTCTCTCTCTCTCTCTCTCTCATTAAAAATCATAGTCACTTTAGTTCAACAGGATGCTACTGATAAATATAAAAAAAAAAATTTTGAACTTTGAAACTCAGTTCAGAGACAACGGAAAAAGGCTCGAGCATTTTTCTGGCTTCATTGGAAATATTACACTAACTCAATTAAAAAGACCGTATTAAAAATACAAAATAAATATAGGAAAATGTACTTCAGTTTACGACTGGTAGAAACGCTGCTCAATATCTCATACATTTTTTACTTTAATTCCTCGATACTTACTAGAAAGTTATTCGTGCTAAGCCTATTGTTATATTTCGTCGTAACGTTACTTTACGAACAGTCACCACCTTTATAATTTATCGACAACATAACGTGAAACCATAACAAACCTCAATTGAACAAAGTTTCCAACAAAATATACCCAAGACTGAACACGAATTGTACAGTATCATAACTTTAATACTATTCCCATTGAAATAAAATCTTCCGAAGTGGTGAACATCCACATTCCGAGCAATAATTTTACATTACTACCAACTGTAGTCAATTTAGCTCTTAATGCTTCCGGTATAAGACATTAAATGCTTTGCTACTGTAACTAAATGATTCATTTTAAACTGAGCAAACGAAACGAAAGTCTTGAAAACTTCCGCACGTAACTCAACACATTTTGAATATGAAGCTACAAATAGAGACCGATTCCATCTATTTATTTAAACGTAAGTACACGTATTACATTCAGAGTATTATCATGTCAAATCAATAATTGAAAAATAATAGATATTTCTTACACTCACACCAATTAACCTAGCCCCAAAGTAATGGGATACTAGGGTAACAGTTATAAATATATATAATAATATATATTTAAGTATTTATGTGTAGAAATACATATAAACGTTCATGAATTATGTACAAATACTCACAATATACAAACATTTGCCTCTACCGGGATTCGAAAACCGGGACCTCATAGTAGGCTACACATTTGAAACCGGTGTACGTTCTACTCTTCTACGGAGGTCGTCAAAGTTGTCAATTTCAAGTTTCCATTAACAGCCACAAAACACTACAATGAGTACTATCGCTATCCATTTGCGCGGAATACAAAAGCAATCCGTCCATACTTTTTCCTGTTTACAAAACAAAATGGGCGATTTTGTATTTTGTTTTGTGTCTATCACATAAAAAGTGTCTAGCGATCAAGTGCTTTTTAACGATGAACAAAATATCCTATTAATATTACCGAATATGGTCTTTTAGAGTGGCTTTTTACTCTTTGATTCTTTCCTTATTCAAACTGGGAAGTACACAAAAAATAATACTTAACGATCCAAAAAAGTTAAAATAATAATCCTCTATAGCGGCGATACTCTAAAATGTACTTGATCACTAGACAACTTTGATGTGTGTATGTGTGAGGACACCTTTATTACACTCTACATGCAAAGGGACATCAAAATCAGCTCCGGCAGTTTTGAGAAAGCGATACTTTAGAAATACTGTGATTTACTTATGATAAAGTTTAAATAGAAATCACTTGGGGCCGAATTGATTTTTTCTAATATTTTTCTATTTAAAATTTATCATTACTACAAAAATTGCATTGAAAATGCGAAAATTTAAAAGCGAGCCTCTCCCGGAATCCCCAATCACTGAGGAACTGGCTATCTTATCTTGACCTGCCGGGACACAACAATGCTAAAACATTGTTGTAATGGTGTCAGACTTAGATAAGATGGTGGTAGCTAGCCAGGCGGACTTACAACAAGTCCTACACCAACCATAATAAGATTGTTGTCTATGATCCAATACCGATATTGTTGTAAGAGTATCGCTATTGGTTCATCGACCACTTTCGCCCAGTATCCTTTTAAGGGCTTTTCGGGCAAAAAAATTGAGAGTTGTGATATGAAAAAGAAGGTCAAATTATCTGCCAGATAAACTATCTAATCAGGTGACCTTTAATGTTTTCATGTCATGTAACATTATTGATTGCGCGGTAACATTAATTTAACAGTACTATTTGCTTTATTTTACAATCTCTTTTTTGTGTTTTGTGGTTATAATGTAACAGTAAAAACCCTACAAACTTATTTTTTTTAATAAAATTTATAGTTTTTTTCAGTAGTGGTGAGGTAACTGTCTCATTTATTAGGAAAACTGGCTACTGGCAGTTTCCCCCGCGTGGTTCCCGTGGGAATATCGGGATAAAAGGTAGCCTAATTGTGTCTCTTCGTCCTTCTAACTAATTCTGTGCCAAAAATCAAGTTGATTAGTTGATTAGTTAGGGCGTGAATGAATGACAAACAAACCAACTTCCGGATTTATAATATTAGTAAGGATTAGGATAAAAATAGTTAGATTAAGGATTAAAAATTTTCGTTTGCCAATCACGTGACATAAGGTGATATTTTTCGAATCACAATCAACAATAAAACGAATCACAGACCTACGTTACTCCTGTACAATAATAACTAGGTTTACACACAATTTGTCATTCCAAAATATTCCTACCCAATATTGCCGTTGCAGAAAAATTGCTAACTAAATTAAGTCTGAACTTTCGACTTTAATTCTTCTAACGAAAGAAAATTTATTCGTCGAAGTTAAGAGAGCAGTTATGTCGAATTTACCAGTGAATACTGTTACGATAACTTCGAATACAAATTCTCGGTCTGAACGAGCGTAATAGATTGAGATTGGGGACCGTTCACACGAGAAATTGAGAAATTGGCGAAATAATAAGAAACTGTAGCTAGTACAATGAATAAAAAAACCAATATTATGTGTGTTTTCTGACACGAAATTGGTTTAGCTAGACTAATGAGTAAATACATGGAAAAAATTAATAGATCTTAGAAGCTAAACATTGAAATAGTAACTAAAGTAGACGATTTATTAAACAACATATTAGTAAATGTCTATCATCATCGTTTTATTAGAAGTATTTGAATTATAATGATACTAGCGGCCGCCCTCGGTTCCACCCGCGTGGTTCCCGTAGGAATATCGGGATAAAAAGTAGCCTTCGTTCTCCATCCTTTCAACTAACTCTATGCCAAAAATCAAGTCGAGTGGTTGCTTAATAAGGACGTCAAGAAAAGACAAACAAACACACTTTTGCATTTATAATATTATTATACATGAATTTTAAATATAAATTATAACTATAATATTGTAATTATATTATTAGGATTAGAATGAATTCTCATATAAATATATGCCGAATCATCTTCAAAAGTAATTTTTTGGGAGTCAACCCATGACCACGGCAGCTGAAAAGGTGCCGAAACGTCAGGAAAGCAACAAGAACCCCAAAATATATCCAAACGGTGAAAGTATAGTGCACTAAAATCCGTAAACATTGTTTTATTTCAATTATAAGTGCTCGAAGAAACCATAATTTTGTTATTGAAGTAGATTTGATTAGTATCTATGCTATACTTCAGTAGGCAATTGCTGAATATAAAGTTACTATGCGATCCTAATTCAATGTATAACTACTGGCCATTTATGGATTGAACGTTTTGAATTTGGTATGAAATTGAAAAACGAATTTTTAGAACGAATTCAAATCAATCCATTTAAATCAACTTTTCTTTATATCATCCTACACAAGTATACAATCTCCTTGCAAGCATTCTAAAGCAATGTGTCTAAAAAGTTTTTCAATAAATGCCGGCCAAAAGGTAAATAGAAAGGTTGGCATTCAAACCAGTCAGTTCCCAGGGTAGGCAAGTAATTATTTCTCTAAATGTGAAAACTTGGGGCCAAGTTAACCCTTGACGATTAGCAAGTGAAGGGGAAGTTGGCAAGTAAACGCTGATATTGCGAAGGAGGTTTATTGTTTCATCGATGGGTATTCTTAACCCTTTTTTCTAATTAAGTGGAGTTCTCTAGAGGATAATTTGTGTGAAGGTGTTTCTTTTTTAAACGAACTTGGTTGTTTAAGTATTTAATAAGTACTTGATATATTAAATAGAAAAAAATATAAAAATGTTGGAAAAAGTCAACTCGGCCACAAGAGAATTTTCAGATGTGCCTCGAACCCACGACCTTTGGAAATTCGGTGCAATGCTCTAACCACTGAGCTACCGAGACTTGTGGACCACCGTCGAAATTCTCCAATACTTTTATATTTTTAATACGCTGTAGGCCAGCGTTGTCACATCAATGCTAGGAATATCCTTGCATTCGAAAGAAACAACTTTTCAGGTGTTTAACGATCGACTAAGATGCAACAGCCAATAATTTATGATTTTTAGTATTTTTGCATTTTTCAATGCTATTTTTATACTTATGATAAATTTTAAATATAAAAATATAAGAAAAAGTCAACTCGTGCTAAAGTGAATTCTCAGATAGAACTCGAACCCATGACCTTCGGAAATCCGGTCCAATGCTCTAACCACCGAGACTGGTGGACCACCTTCGAAATTCTCCAATACTTTTATATTTTTAATACGCTGTATTAGCCATATAAAAATAGCATTGAAAAATGCAAAAAATACAAAAATCATAAAATATTGAATGCTATGAAGATTAGATTGCCACATGTAATAATTATTTTATGCAAATAATCTAAATGGTTTTGTTGTTGAGTTTTTTTAAATGTAAGAAGAATTCTCCAGTATTCAATTCAGAGGAAGAACATCCCACTAATTCACCTCGCTTAATATTTGGCTTCACGGTTAAAAGTGGCCCTTGTGATCAACTTTTATACCAAAAATTTGCTTCAGCCAGCGGTTTCAAACGCGTGGTTCTCGCTCCCGTGTGAACATCGACCGAGATAAAAAGAAATAAGTCCGTCGTTTAAACTAACTCTATGCCAAAAATTAAGTTGATTGATTGCTTTGTTAGGGCGTGAAGGAAGGACAAACAAACACACATTCGCATTTATAATATTAGTTAGGAATAAGATTAATCAATAATTTGACACGTTCAACAAACTATTAGTATATATTACTGTAGGTGCCATAACGTAACAATTGTTATAATTCTATCCCGTAACACAACACTTAAGGAATTGAAATCATGAGTGTGGTCCTTATTCAATATACAAGCTGACAGCGTTTGAAGAGCATTGAATATGTAGCAACATCTGTAATAATAATCAAATTTATCATTACTATCATCATCAGCTAAAAAGCTAAAGCTCGGTAGCTGGTGCCGTGTGGTGACGGCCTAAGAATACAAGTATCATCACTCCCTTATATGCCTGGGATGTCGTAAGAGTCGACTAAGAGGCTCGACGCATTGAACACCTGTGCGAGAGAAGGAAAACTTGAAACAAACCCTCTATCAACCCGTCTGGCCAGTAGGCTAAAAGCCTCCTATGAACGCCACAATTGGCATGAGCTAGGAGAGGCTTATGTCCAGCAGTGGACGTCCACAGGCTGATGATGGATGGATGGATGGATTATCATCAGCACTTAACTATCCTCATCACTGAGGAGGCCTAGGCCATGACCCATAAAGCAGCCTCAATATTGCCTTGTTTGGCGCAGGGGTACTATTCTTGATCTGGATGTTTAATATGTAATTATTATGTATGTATTAAAAAATGGTATATATGTATATTTATCCGTTATCTAGTATACATAATACAAGTTCTTCATGAAACTTAACGTGGTCTAGATAATTGGTGTGATTGGATGCAAATATATAATTGTTTATTTACCTAGTTAATAATGCAAATTGGTTGTTGTTAACTAATACAATCGCAACCAACAGCTTAACATGCCTTCCGAAACATGGAGGGGTTCAAGATATTAAATTAATGGTCACCCATCCTGTGACCGACCAATGCGAAAGTATTGCAGGCTGAACGATCCTCCTGCATGCAAGTGTCAGGACACGCAGGGCACGATGTTAGGTGGGCCATCGTCTGGACTGCTACGCCAATGCATTCCGCGGAACCAGCCGAAATGCCCCACCTCACCATGTTTTCTTTGCTCCAGCCGGTTTCAGTAACAAAGAAAGGAGTCTGCAATTAATATATTTTATCTTTGGACCAACATCCAAATCCCCAATTCACATAATCATTAAGGCTTTAGGACTGAATCGCCGCGTATCACGTAAAGGAGACATTACTGATGAATTGTGAGAGAGATTAAATTCTTTATTCTTGTACAAGATTCAGTTATCATATGAAGATTCTTGGAGTAAAGAGTCATGTTTTGTTTGGTGATTGTTAGGAGTTTAAAATTTTCCTACACCCAAAAAATAGTGCATTTTATGTCAAGACACAGTATATTTTATAGGTCAACGACAATGTATGTACTTACAGTGACAAGTTGTGAGCGACTGGACAGTGAAACAAAAAATTTAATATGGATTCACTATCAAGTGCCAAATGACTCGCCACTCTCCGATCGTACTTAATCACTGTACTTACCAACTTCGCTAAAGACTAGATCCGTGTAAACCGGGTAATATGATGGCACGCCTAGACTTTTGGTAACTTTATTTTTTACTAGAGGCCACCCACGGTTTCAACCGCGTGGTTCCCGTTCCCGTAAGAATATCCGGATAAAAAGTAGCCTATGTGTTGGTTCACTACTTGAAGTAACTACATACCAAATTTAATACGAATCCGTTTAGAAGTTTGCGTGAAAGAGTAACAAACAAACAAACAAACTGACATACTTTCACATTTATAATATTAGAAGGATAGGATTGGTTGGGCCGACGATGTTGTTCGTAAACAATAATGATAGGTTGCCAACCTTAAATTAGTTTTCAAATATTTTAGTTTCCATGTACTGATATCATTTAAAGAATTGAGATAGGATACTACGAATCGGTCATAATATCTCTGAACCAAAATTTTATTTAATTTACTTTTTCCGTCAATTTACTCAAATTGTAATTAAACCTCTTTAAAATAAACGTGATTAAATGATACCGCGAACGGATTATGTCTGAAATATCCATTGAAAATGCATATTAGCTTAAACCCAAAACAAACTTAATCACCGTTTGTTACTGGCCGCCGATAGTGATGTCAACGTTTATCGATGATTTTAAATAAATATAGGAGTATAGGCTTTTTATAGGCAAGCTCGCTCAATCTCTTAATCTCACGATTCTGAATGAGGCATATTTTACATAATGTTAAGTGCGACTGATGAGGAGCTCGGTGGCGCAGTGGTTCAGCCTGCGATTGTCATGACCCTTTTTCCCTATCCATTCATTAGGTAGCCTAGTGACCCAGCATTGGCAACAGTAAAATGGTTGATGATATCAGGATTATTTAGGATATAATTATTGGTGGCATAAAAAAATCAACTTGTGTTATACCAAAAATATGAATACCACTTTTTAGAAAGTTATATTTTACAGTGAAAATTCAGATTAGAATAAAAGAAAGGAGCACCTTATAACAAACGACCTTAAAAGAAATGCATTGAACGTGAAACAACAAAAGTCAATGAAATTTACTGGTGCAGTAGAGCCATTAATGGTAAAACCAGCATTATTTGTAAAAATGCTTGCTATTTAGTAAAAAGATGTAGAAACTGTTTTCAGACTAGTAGACATTCAAGGGCCACTTTACATTTCGAAATAGTACGCGCGAGTAGTAAGCTTATTTTTGTCTTATGAGACAAATTATTTATTATCGACATTTGTAAATATCTATCGATACATACCCCATCACTACTGACGATTGGTTTCAAAATGAATAGTGTTTAAAACCATGGAATTGAATAGTGTTTTCCAGGGTCAGTCACTTTAAATATTGTCCGGTTATAATTATTACCGGAACTATGTTTAACGGTTCGTTTTTGTCATTTGATTACGTAGAAACGTGGCAGTCAAAACAGTCGTTATATAAACTAGCGAAATAGGACTTTAAAAGCATATTGTTAAGGTTCTGGTTCACGTGAATGTGTGATTACGCAGATAAATACATTACTGCAGGTCAATGTGATACGTATAATTTTATGGTATTTTATAAAAAGTGAAGGTCGAGGGAAGCCGCTGTATGCAGTCAGCGCAGGGTGGATCGTCGTGGAGTTCCTTGGAGGAGTCTTATACACATCAGTGCGTGTCATGTGGCTTTATTATGCTTTGGTAAAAAAAGATCGAAAAGAGTAAATGAAGTTTTGTTGTTTTGAATAAAAACTAGTTCAAGAGGCTTATTTTTTTATCTAATACCTACGAGTTTTTAAATCAGATATCATCACCAATCTGTAATTCTCAACTTCGGTGGGCAACCGAGTTTGGCTTAAGGTGTGAGTACATTGGCTGCTAAGCAAAAATCAATGATGATGATGAGCGATTCACTACGAAAAAGCAGCAATGCATTTTCACCATATGCCAAAATCGGTTGGCCACTGAAGCTATCAATCAGAACTACAGAATCAGCTAGGCGATTGCGTAAGAGTGATCGTATTCCTTTGACAGTTCCTATTGTATCATAACGTATATCATTCCATACAAATTGAAGCGGATTGAATACGATATGAACTGTCAAATGAAAACGATTACCTTACGCAATTGCACCCCAGGTGGCCTACCGCTATCACTTAGTGCAGTAATGTTTTAATCTTACCAATGGTATTTCGTACCACGACCCACGACCACGAACTTCTGTCGAAAATAAGCTTATTTTAGACAGAAGTTTTGTGTCTTCAAAGTGTAAAGCGTGTCCAATTTTAACAACTTCAATTTGTTTGTTGGCAGGAACAATGATTATACAAGTATAAGAAACTGAGATAATTGTCTTTAGAACTTACATTATACAAATAATACCATAAGTATTTCGATATTGATATTTTTCTTGCGAATGTTCAGTAGCTGCTTAGTTGAGTCTATAATTACAAAGTATCATCGAGTATAGTAGCACGTTTTTTGTAGGTATTTCATATCCATAGATATATCTCAACGGTCTCATACAACAATATTTTACTTTGAGCATTGTCATAGTACGAAAATGAAAAGTATTGAAAACAAAACGCAAACAAAACATTCTTATGACTTGATGGATTCTTAAAGATGACAGTAGACCCAGGGGTTGGTCCTTCTAGGCTCAGTGCGCGAAGCTTATAGTGACTGCAAGCAGGACCGAGTCCTATATACGATTCAAGGTGCTTTACTACGCGCAGGGGATCTCGAAATAAGAAACCCGTCCCGTGACTGATCCTGGCAAAACGTTAAAAACCAACCAAGGTATTACAACTACAGCATCGGAGGTTGTGGGATTCATTCCCAATCAGGACAAATAATTATTTGATGCACATTGTTAATCCTGTGTCTGAGTCTTCTACATCTATTTATGTACCTAATATTTGTAATACTTTACCGACGTTGATTCTGTTTTTTTCTAAAAAGTCTACGACTGAAGCGAGATAGTAATGAGAAAACGACGCGTGTTGGAGCGAGACCGATTTTGCAGATTTGGCGAAAAAACCACGACATTACTTCGTAGTAAATAACTATATCCAGCCCATTAAAGAGAAAATGAACACACGATACTAAATATTATTGCTGTCCACTAATTAAACCAATTTCCATTAGTATATGTAATCCCATTTGAGAATAATCTTAAATTTTCTTACTTTCATGGGGTCATTTCGAAAAGAAAAATTGTCGAGGCAAAATCATAAAATCTAGAAAGGTATCAAGAAAAATTTATATCTGATTTGTAACATCTGTATCCTATAGTTTTATATTAATTCTTTTTCCGTATTGCGTCTTAGACCATTATTATATAATTGACAATTCGCAAACTCATCTCTTATTGCTACGAACACAAAAAGATATTCCTATACACGTACTGCTATTGAAATCCTAAGGGAAACAATCCTATTCTCAGCTTCTGTTCTGAGTATTGTTCCGAGGTTTCCATTACAATTATTGGTAACTCGTGCGAAACTTCATTACCAAACGTTGCGGTGTAAGCGAAGAAAAGTTTTGCTCCGTTCGATTCGTTGAAGCAATTTGTGGTAATTAATATTGTCATTATTTTTATTATTATTATTATTATAGTGAAATTAGAGGGATTCGGTGGCGCTGTGGTTAGCGCGCTTGGTACAATCGCTTGGTAGAGCTTTTTTGGGAAACGTTTTCTTGGAAAGTATTAAGGTTAAAGAAATCATTTATCTATACTAATATAATAATATTATAAAGCTGAAGAGTTTATTTGTCTGAACCCGCTAATCTCAGGAACTACTGGACCGATTAAGACAATTCTTAGACCATTAGAATGCTACATTTCTTCCGAGTGTCATAGGCTATATTTTATCCCGATATTCCCACGGGAACGGGCACCACGAGGGTAAAACCGCGAGGATCCGCTATAATAATATTATAAAGCTGAAGAGTTTGTTTGTTTGAACGCGCTAATCTCAGGAACTACCGGACCGATTTAAAAAAATCTTAGACCATTAAAAAGCTACATTTCTCCCGAGTGACATAGGCTATATTTTATCCCGATATTCCCACGAGAACGGGCACCACGCGGGTAAAACCGCGAGGATCCGCTAGTTATTCAAATAATTTGCCTCTCAACGGTCTATTATTTGTGATAGAAACGTTTTATATATATCTTTTACTTTTTTAAATAAAGCTCTCCGAAAAACCCTACTTGTCAACCGGGAAGTTTACCGACTGTTCGTTTGTTCCCAATGAGTCACACCAAATCCTGTCAGACCTGTCCTGTTGGGAAAAAAATCCCATCAAGTCACAGTGTTAGTCGTTGGGAAAACAATTTATAAAAATAATTCGCAACGAGTCACACTCGTAGGTAGGGAGGCGTTAGGTAAAAATCTTCACAACCCATTACTCTATGAACATGAAATTTTAGAAATCGTAAACTCATTGCTATTATTTAGCAGGTTAAAAGATTTTTTCCTAACGCCTAATATTCTACCTTCGGATGCGACTTATTGTGACTGTGACTCGATGGGAACTTTTTGCCAACGATGACAGTTTGACAGGATTTGGTGTGACGAGGATGTGACAAGGATATTCCTCTCATTGATAAAACCATGGTGGTCAACACCGTAGAAAGCTGAATATACTAGAAAAAATCATTGTGTCCTCTATAGGACTCTATAGCATAATTGGTTAATGCATTAGGCTGGTTTCCCAAGGATGTGGGTTCGAATCCCGTCACAGCGACATGAGACAAGTGGCTTTTTTCTAGTATATATTCTTGTTTAATATTTATTTATATATTATTTCTGAGTGTCCCACGTATTTGCATTTGATTTTCTTGATCTGCATTTTTTCTCAGTGTAACAAGTGTGCTTTTTACAAAAGAATATTATATGTTATGCAAGGCAGGAAAGTTGGATTTAGCGGCGAGTTACCTCTATTGAAACCTGAGCAATCCAATCCAAATTATTGGCTGTTGCATCTTAATCGATCGTCAAACATCTGAAAATATGTTTTTTTCGAATGCAAGGATATTCCTAGCATTGAAGTGAGAACGCTGGCCTACTGCGTAATTAAATATAAAAGTATTGGAGAATTTCGAGGGTGGTCCGCAAGTCTCAGTAGCTTAGTGATTAAATCAGTGGACCGAATTTTCAAAGCTCGTGGGTTCGAGTCCCATCTAAAAATTAACTTGAAGCCAGATTGATTGTTTCCAATATTTTTCTAATTGAAATTTATCATAATTCAAAGTAATTTAAAATAAGAATAAAAAGTCAATAGTGCAAATCGGAACGCATTAGGACATATTTTTAGACTTTAAATGAAAAAGTACTTTACCACGCTAGCCCGGTAAAATCAATAATAGTGAATTGTGAATTTCAACCTTTGATTTTTTCTAATTGCTATTGTTACCTATTTTCGTGTAGGCACAACGCGCACATCTATCTCGCTCGCAGTATTATGATAAAACAGAATATTTTAATTACTAGGTTCGATGTTACTACCTATTTTGCGTAGTTGAAAGGTAGTATTGATTATAAACGTTGATAGCTTTTTCTACTAATTTTAATACTGTTTATGAGAAAAAGTACAATATCAGTTTTCAATCACGAACAATACTTCAAAGCTAAAAGGGATACAGTGACCAAACGTCATATACTTACTACATTAAAATTTTCCGCTACAGCTGAGTTTTCTAGCACCAAAATACAGTACATTGAGTGCAGTCGGTGCAGCGAAGAGGGCGTGTGTACACTAGCGGAGGGGTAACGGTTATCCGATGTTTTTATAAGGGCTTGTGTACAGTCGGGGGAACTTCCCGGTTGACCAGTAGAGTTCTTTAAGGCGATACTCAAAAAAAATATGCTGAAGCGAGATAGCAATGAGAAAACGACGCGCACGGGAGCGAGACCTATTTTGCAGATTAGGCAAATAAAACACAAAATGACTTCGTATTAAAAAACTACAGCGATTTTTAAAAAATGCTTCTATACGATCCTAAATATGATTGGTGTCCACTTATTAAACCAATTTCCTATAGTGTAAGTAACCCCATTTAAGAATAATCGTGAATTTTCGTATTTTTTACAGGTCTTTTCGAAAAGAAAAAGTGTCGTGGCAAAATTATAAAATCGTGTTTTTGAAACTATACGAATCTAGATAAAGGTATGAAGAAATATATATGTTATTACCAGATTTGTAATAACTGTAACCGTGCTATAGTTTTATATCAAAAAGTCCATACTTTTCCGAGTAGCGCCTTAAGAAGCTCTATTTCAAAAAGTAAAAGATATATAGAAATAAAATAGAATATTAACAGGTATTTCGTTTGAATTATAAATTCCCCAGAAATCGTTTCCCAAAAAAAACTTTACTGATCAACAGAGTAGTTCCCCGATTGTAGATGAAAGTCCATAGGGATTGAAGCTAATTACTTGTGAATCACATATTTTTTTGCTTATTGTAGAATTGATATGTTTTATCATCATGTTATATATTTTTTCCAAAAACCAAGTTCGTACTTAAGCCTTAATAGGTATTTTGCATAAAAATAATTACAGCCTGTTCGTCAAAGCCTTAACTCATACCACCCAGTGGCCTTTTTTATCCCTATCAGTCAGATCAGTTGCCATATTTAGCATTTTTCTAAATTAGATATATAACCTCCATTCAGGCGTCATCAACAACTGGTTGTGTTGTTGTTATAAATATGTCAGATATTAATGATATTAATAATAAATAAATAAATTTCATTCAACCACACCAATTATCTAGCTCTAGGTAAGTTTCATAAGAACTTGTGTTATGGATAACGGATAAACATACTTATATACTTTTTTGTAAATACGTAGATAATATACATGTTAAACACCCAGACCAAGACACATATGTTCATGCACACAAATATTTGTCTTGTCCGAGGATCGAACCCACTGAGTAAGCGTATTTTAATTTATTTTTATTTTTATTATCTACGACGGGGAGAGTCTTAGCCTTCATCATACCTGATGTTAAGTATTGATAAGGCTGAAGATAGAAGCGAGCCTCTCCCGGAATCCTCAATCACTGAGGAGCTGGATACCTTATCTCTAACTGCCGGAACACAACAATGCTGAAAACATTGTTGTTATGGCGTCAGACCTAAATAAGATGGTGGTAGCTAGCCAGACGGACTTACAACAAGACCTACCACCAACCAAACCGAATACAATATGTACCCCTGCTGGGAATCGAACCCGGGACCCCTTGGTCTGATACCGGTGGTTGTACCACTAGACCACAGAGGCGGTTAAATAGGCCGGCTACCGGCTACGTACCTCTACGCCATCGCGCCAGACAGGTCGTCAGATATGTCATAATAATACTTCGTTACAATGAGAACCTGCCCACAGCCTAACCTTCGCGTTTACGTTTCGCTGCATCACAACTAAAACAAATTGGTAAAGTAACTTCGCAAACACCACAGCACTGCGTTTGTAAACAACAGTTAGTTTAGTGATAGCAGACATTTAATGGGTTAATAATAGACAGGAAGACTAAGATAGTTTGTCTTTCTTTTACTTGATATTATGGTCAATTAAAAATCATCATGTCATAAGAACGATTTGTTTGGGTTTTGTTTTAAATTAAGTTGTCACACTTCACAATCCACATTTTCATAATTAATTCATAATTAAGCAAAGACGCCACAAAAATTCCGTCAAAAAACAAACATACATATTAGAGATTCGTAGTACGAAATAGCATTGTAAGATTGAAACAATACTGTACTAAGAGATAGTGGTAGATAGGCCCCTTGGTTACTTAGTCAGCAAAGCAATTACATATGTATGGTCTGGCTGAAGAGCTCGGTGGGCGGCCTACAATTGTGGTGGTTAAACAACTTTCGCAATAGTCAGTCACGGGATGGGTGACCAAAAATTACTATTTCATGACCCTTCGTCTTTTGTAAGGCATGAGCCGTTGGTCTCAGCTGTATTTGCAGTAGTTAATACACATGACCAGTGTGTGTTGTCAGTGATGACTTACGGTACTGAAACGTGATCGCTAAAGAAGGCTCAGCGTGCAATGGAAAGGGCTAGCTTGGCGTTTCCCAACATGATCAATTCCGAAATGAGGAGATCCGTGGGAGAACTAAAGTAAATCACTCGAAGGATTGCTCAGCTGAATTGGCAGTGGGCGGGACACACAGGGATGGTCGTTGGGGCGGAAAGGTTCTGTAATGGCAACCACGCACAGGACGACGCTCCGTGGGTAGGCCATCTACAAGGTGCATCTGGTGAAGGTCGCGGGAAGCCGTTGGATGCAGGCAGCGCAGGCCCGATCGTCGTGGAGATCCTTGAATTTAATACAAAAACTTAACCTCTCGGCCCCGAGTTATGAGATACAACAATTAATCCATTGTTCTCTGGACACCGGTGTCCTGCTAGCAAGTAACGAATGAAACCAAATCGTTTATTTAAAAAATAGTTAGATGTACATAAAATACTTTCCAACTTTCTCAAGCTACTAGCAGTTATTAGTGAAACATAACACACTAATGATTCTACACTACATTATGTTTGCATACTACATGCGACATTATCCTTCATTTAATGGTCAGCTTTCTCGCAAATCTAATTTTCACTAAATACAAAATCAAGAAAATACAATTCTGAATTTCACGGAAAGATTTACGTCTCAAATGTACACCAACCTTTATAGGAAATACGTTGGAATCTGCTTTACAGTTTCAATTTGCCGAAGTGAAAGAGTTTCCAGAAAAGGGGGGAGGGGTTATTGAAGAAACCGTATACATGTTGCAATCGTACTGGAAAATCTGCCGATTCCAGAAATGTCAGGAACAATCTGGAGATAGACTCGCTTCTTCTTACGTTGGTTAAAACAGATTATAATTTAAAGTCCTTTGGTTTTAAGCACTTAGTCTTTGCAGTGACGACTTGCCAGTTAATCCATTATCCTAATTTCCTAACTAATATTATAAATGCGAGTGTGTTTGTTTCTCCTGCCTTCACGCCCTAACTAATCAACGAATCGACTTGATTTTTGGCATAGAGCTAGTTGAAAGGCTACTTTTATCCCGATATTCCCACGGGAACGGAAACCACGCGGGTGAAACCGCGGGCAAAAGTTAGTAATATTATAAATATGAAAGTAACGGTCGGTTTACAATATCACCTTTTCGAGCGTAAGCCGCTGAAACGATTTTAATAAAAAGTTTGGAGATACCTTGAGCCTTGGGGATGGACATTTAGGTATGAACATTTTTAGGGTTCCGTACTCAAGGGGTAAATCGGGACCGAATTACTAAGACTCCACTGTCCGTCTGTCTGTTTGTTTGTCACCAGGCTATATCTCAAGAACCGTGATAGACGTTTGAAATTTTCACAGATGATTACATCATCTGTTTTTAATTAATTCAGAAATACATTTCTGTAGGCACTATATAACAACAAATACTAAATAAAAACAGAATACTCGTAATATTTAAGTTGTACATACAACAAACATGATATTTTGCCCCACATTAACAATAATGGTACGGAACCCTTCGTGCGCGAGTCCGATTCGCATTTGGCCGGTTTTTTTATTTCGATGGCGTCACCACACGGATGAAGTAAATAACGGGCTAAATAGTTAAATTTCTATGTCTGTATGTCTGACTGTCCGATAACTTTTCACAAAAGTACTCAAGGAGTTTTTAAAAAGGTTTTGGTAGTGACAATTTATTACCCACTAGCGGCCACCCGCGGTTCCCGTTCCCGTGTGAATATCGGGATAAAAGTAGACTATGTTTTATTAATCCAGGCTATTTTCTTTGTGTGTGCCAAATTTCATCCAAATCAGTTCAGTAGCTTTTGCGTGAAAGAGTAACAAACAAACAAACAAACAAACTGACATACTTTCGCATTTATAATATTAGTAGGATTAAAACAATGGTGCCAGGGAAAAGGTCATCCAAAGATGAATAGGTTCTAAAAACCATTCACAAAAGCACACAAGTAAATTCCTGAAACCACGCGTACTAACGTAAGTTCCTGTACAAATAACACTTTAAAACTCATTCAAGTCTTGAATGGTCAAAACGCTCCGCTTCCATGGCCCATTGATTCGACAAAACAAACATCGTCGAAGCTGCCGCTTGAAAAAGAACTTTCCACACAAAATAAAGTCAAGGTGTTCGATAAACGAAAATCGAACAGAAGTGGACTTTGGCCGCTTAGATAGAAGCAAATATTTTGCTACTACGTTGTAGTTATTTTCTGGTCACTCTGAGCACAATGTAAACATAAACAGCAAGACTGTTTCCGCACTCGACCGATAATGACGCGCTCACACACGCGCCGCTCGCTATCGCTACACGGCCGGCCCCTCGATCTCACTGGTTTTCACTGGTAAAACCGTTGCTAGTGCGTGGAGCGGCGCGTATCTGTGTAAGTGCGTCATTTTAGCCGTTTGTAGGCAGCAAAAAGACTGTTTAGACTGTGGTCTAAGTGCCTTTTCACATGTTTGGACCGGTCGCCATCCTACTTATGAAAATTCCTTATAAAATACTTTATTTTTTTATGAACGACAGGGAGATTCTTACCCCCATATTCTAAGTCGTTCCTCCAAAACTTTTTACACTCCACGTCGTGGGTAAAAATGGTAGTGTGCGCTAGGCCTAACACGGAGTAGCTACGTACTCTTTGGCTCCTCCAGGTCCTTACGGAGTTATGACTTAGAATACCGATTTTGAGGAGTATTTCGTAGCGGTTTTCAATGAAGTTTCGTTAAGTCGAGGACGAGTAAGTTTTGGAGGAACGACTTAGAATATGGGTGTTAGTCTTCATCATACCTGATGTTAAGTATTGATAAGGCTGAATATAGACTTACAACAAGTCCTACCACCAACCAAACCGAATACAATATGTACCCCCGCTGGGAATCGAACCCGGGACCCCTGGGTCTGATACCGTTGGTTGTACCACTAGACCACAGAGGCGGTTAAAAATATATAACTTATGGTAAATTTTAAATAGAAAAATATTGGAAAAAATTAACTCGGCCACAAGTGAATTCTCAGGCTGGAATCGAACCAGCGACCTTTGGAAATCCGGTCCAATGCTCTAACCGCTGAGCTACCGAGACTTGCGAACCACCGTCGAAATTCTCCAATACTTTTATATTTTTTAATACGCTGTAGGCCAGCGTTGTTACATCAATGCTAGGAAATATCCTTGCATTCGAAAGAAACATCTTTTCAGGTGTTTAACGATCGATTAAGATGCAACTGCCAATAATTTATGATTTTGTAATTTTTGCATTTTTCAATGCTATTTTTATACTTATGGTAAATTTTAAATAGAAAAATATTGGAAAAAATTAACTCGGCCACAAGTGAATTCTCAGGCTGGAATCGAACCAGCGACCTTTGGAAATCCGGTCCAATGCTCTAACCGCTGAGCTACCGAGACTTGCGAACCACCGTCGAAATTCTCCAATACTTTTATATTTTTTTTAATACGCTGTAGGCCAGCGTTGTTACATCAATGCTAGGAAATATCCTTGCATTCGAAAGAAACATCTTTTCAGGTGTTTAACGATCGATTAAGATGCAACTGCCAATAATTTATGATTTTGTAATTTTTGCATTTTTCAATGCTATTTTTATACTTATGGTAAATTTTAAATAGAAAAATATTGGAAAAAATTAACTCGGCCACAAGTGAATTCTCAGGCTGGAATCGAACCAGCGACCTTTGGAAATCCGGTCCAATGCTCTAACCGCTGAGCTACCGAGACTTGCGAACCACCGTCGAAATTCTCCAATACTTTTATATTTTTTAATACGCTGTAGGCCAGCGTTGTTACATCAATGCTAGGAAATATCCTTGCATTCGAAAGAAACATCTTTTCAGGTGTTTAACGATCGATTAAGATGCAACTGCCAATAATTTATGATTTTGTAATTTTTGCATTTTTCAATGCTATTTTTATACTTATGGTAAATTTTAAATAGAAAAATATTGGAAAAAATTAACTCGGCCACAAGTGAATTCTCAGGCTGGAATCGAACCAGCGACCTTTGGAAATCCGGTCCAATGCTCTAACCGCTGAGCTACCGAGACTTGCGAACCACCGTCGAAATTCTCCAATACTTTTATATTTTTTAATACGCTGTAGGCCAGCGTTGTTACATCAATGCTAGGAAATATCCTTGCATTCGAAAGAAACATCTTTTCAGGTGTTTAACGATCGATTAAGATGCAACTGCCAATAATTTATGATTTTGTAATTTTTGCATTTTTCAATGCTATTTTTATACTTATGGTAAATTTTAAATAGAAAAATATTGGAAAAAATTAACTCGGCCACAAGTGAATTCTCAGGCTGGAATCGAACCAGCGACCTTTGGAAATCCGGTCCAATGCTCTAACCGCTGAGCTACCGAGACTTGCGAACCACCGTCGAAATTCTCCAATACTTTTATATTTTTTAATACGCTGTAGGCCAGCGTTGTTACATCAATGCTAGGAAATATCCTTGCATTCGAAAGAAACATCTTTTCAGGTGTTTAACGATCGATTAAGATGCAACTGCCAATAATTTATGATTTTGTAATTTTTGCATTTTTCAATGCTATTTTTATACTTATGGTAAATTTTAAATAGAAAAATATTGGAAAAAATTAACTCGGCCACAAGTGAATTCTCAGGCTGGAATCGAACCAGCGACCTTTGGAAATCCGGTCCAATGCTCTAACCGCTGAGCTACCGAGACTTGCGAACCACCGTCGAAATTCTCCAATACTTTTATATTTTTTAATACGCTGTAGGCCAGCGTTGTTACATCAATGCTAGGAAATATCCTTGCATTCGAAAGAAACATCTTTTCAGGTGTTTAACGATCGATTAAGATGCAACTGCCAATAATTTATGATTTTGTAATTTTTGCATTTTTCAATGCTATTTTTATACTTATGGTAAATTTTAAATAGAAAAATATTGGAAAAAATTAACTCGGCCACAAGTGAATTCTCAGGCTGGAATCGAACCAGCGACCTTTGGAAATCCGGTCCAATGCTCTAACCGCTGAGCTACCGAGACTTGCGAACCACCGTCGAAATTCTCCAATACTTTTATATTTTTTAATACGCTGTAGGCCAGCGTTGTTACATCAATGCTAGGAAATATCCTTGCATTCGAAAGAAACATCTTTTCAGGTGTTTAACGATCGATTAAGATGCAACTGCCAATAATTTATGATTTTGTAATTTTTGCATTTTTCAATGCTATTTTTATACTTATGGTAAATTTTAAATAGAAAAATATTGGAAAAAATTAACTCGGCCACAAGTGAATTCTCAGGCTGGAATCGAACCAGCGACCTTTGGAAATCCGGTCCAATGCTCTAACCGCTGAGCTACCGAGACTTGCGAACCACCGTCGAAATTCTCCAATACTTTTATATTTTTTAATACGCTGTAGGCCAGCGTTGTTACATCAATGCTAGGAAATATCCTTGCATTCGAAAGAAACATCTTTTCAGGTGTTTAACGATCGATTAAGATGCAACTGCCAATAATTTATGATTTTGTAATTTTTGCATTTTTCAATGCTATTTTTATACTTATGGTAAATTTTAAATAGAAAAATATTGGAAAAAATTAACTCGGCCACAAGTGAATTCTCAGGCTGGAATCGAACCAGCGACCTTTGGAAATCCGGTCCAATGCTCTAACCGCTGAGCTACCGAGACTTGCGAACCACCGTCGAAATTCTCCAATACTTTTATATTTTTTAATACGCTGTAGGCCAGCGTTGTTACATCAATGCTAGGAAATATCCTTGCATTCGAAAGAAACATCTTTTCAGGTGTTTAACGATCGATTAAGATGCAACTGCCAATAATTTATGATTTTGTAATTTTTGCATTTTTCAATGCTATTTTTATACTTATGGTAAATTTTAAATAGAAAAATATTGGAAAAAATTAACTCGGCCACAAGTGAATTCTCAGGCTGGAATCGAACCAGCGACCTTTGGAAATCCGGTCCAATGCTCTAACCGCTGAGCTACCGAGACTTGCGAACCACCGTCGAAATTCTCCAATACTTTTATATTTTTTAATACGCTGTAGGCCAGCGTTGTTACATCAATGCTAGGAAATATCCTTGCATTCGAAAGAAACATCTTTTCAGGTGTTTAACGATCGATTAAGATGCAACTGCCAATAATTTATGATTTTGTAATTTTTGCATTTTTCAATGCTATTTTTATACTTATGGTAAATTTTAAATAGAAAAATATTGGAAAAAATTAACTCGGCCACAAGTGAATTCTCAGGCTGGAATCGAACCAGCGACCTTTGGAAATCCGGTCCAATGCTCTAACCGCTGAGCTACCGAGACTTGCGAACCACCGTCGAAATTCTCCAATACTTTTATATTTTTTAATACGCTGTAGGCCAGCGTTGTTACATCAATGCTAGGAAATATCCTTGCATTCGAAAGAAACATCTTTTCAGGTGTTTAACGATCGATTAAGATGCAACTGCCAATAATTTATGATTTTGTAATTTTTGCATTTTTCAATGCTATTTTTATACTTATGGTAAATTTTAAATAGAAAAATATTGGAAAAAATTAACTCGGCCACAAGTGAATTCTCAGGCTGGAATCGAACCAGCGACCTTTGGAAATCCGGTCCAATGCTCTAACCGCTGAGCTACCGAGACTTGCGAACCACCGTCGAAATTCTCCAATACTTTTATATTTTTTAATACGCTGTAGGCCAGCGTTGTTACATCAATGCTAGGAAATATCCTTGCATTCGAAAGAAACATCTTTTCAGGTGTTTAACGATCGATTAAGATGCAACTGCCAATAATTTATGATTTTGTAATTTTTGCATTTTTCAATGCTATTTTTATACTTATGGTAAATTTTAAATAGAAAAATATTGGAAAAAATTAACTCGGCCACAAGTGAATTCTCAGGCTGGAATCGAACCAGCGACCTTTGGAAATCCGGTCCAATGCTCTAACCGCTGAGCTACCGAGACTTGCGAACCACCGTCGAAATTCTCCAATACTTTTATATTTTTTAATACGCTGTAGGCCAGCGTTGTTACATCAATGCTAGGAAATATCCTTGCATTCGAAAGAAACATCTTTTCAGGTGTTTAACGATCGATTAAGATGCAACTGCCAATAATTTATGATTTTGTAATTTTTGCATTTTTCAATGCTATTTTTATACTTATGGTAAATTTTAAATAGAAAAATATTGGAAAAAATTAACTCGGCCACAAGTGAATTCTCAGGCTGGAATCGAACCAGCGACCTTTGGAAATCCGGTCCAATGCTCTAACCGCTGAGCTACCGAGACTTGCGAACCACCGTCGAAATTCTCCAATACTTTTATATTTTTTAATACGCTGTAGGCCAGCGTTGTTACATCAATGCTAGGAAATATCCTTGCATTCGAAAGAAACATCTTTTCAGGTGTTTAACGATCGATTAAGATGCAACTGCCAATAATTTATGATTTTGTAATTTTTGCATTTTTCAATGCTATTTTTATACTTATGGTAAATTTTAAATAGAAAAATATTGGAAAAAATTAACTCGGCCACAAGTGAATTCTCAGGCTGGAATCGAACCAGCGACCTTTGGAAATCCGGTCCAATGCTCTAACCGCTGAGCTACCGAGACTTGCGAACCACCGTCGAAATTCTCCAATACTTTTATATTTTTTAATACGCTGTAGGCCAGCGTTGTTACATCAATGCTAGGAAATATCCTTGCATTCGAAAGAAACATCTTTTCAGGTGTTTAACGATCGATTAAGATGCAACTGCCAATAATTTATGATTTTGTAATTTTTGCATTTTTCAATGCTATTTTTATACTTATGGTAAATTTTAAATAGAAAAATATTGGAAAAAATTAACTCGGCCACAAGTGAATTCTCAGGCTGGAATCGAACCAGCGACCTTTGGAAATCCGGTCCAATGCTCTAACCGCTGAGCTACCGAGACTTGCGAACCACCGTCGAAATTCTCCAATACTTTTATATTTTTTAATACGCTGTAGGCCAGCGTTGTTACATCAATGCTAGGAAATATCCTTGCATTCGAAAGAAACATCTTTTCAGGTGTTTAACGATCGATTAAGATGCAACTGCCAATAATTTATGATTTTGTAATTTTTGCATTTTTCAATGCTATTTTTATACTTATGGTAAATTTTAAATAGAAAAATATTGGAAAAAATTAACTCGGCCACAAGTGAATTCTCAGGCTGGAATCGAACCAGCGACCTTTGGAAATCCGGTCCAATGCTCTAACCGCTGAGCTACCGAGACTTGCGAACCACCGTCGAAATTCTCCAATACTTTTATATTTTTTAATACGCTGTAGGCCAGCGTTGTTACATCAATGCTAGGAAATATCCTTGCATTCGAAAGAAACATCTTTTCAGGTGTTTAACGATCGATTAAGATGCAACTGCCAATAATTTATGATTTTGTAATTTTTGCATTTTTCAATGCTATTTTTATACTTATGGTAAATTTTAAATAGAAAAATATTGGAAAAAATTAACTCGGCCACAAGTGAATTCTCAGGCTGGAATCGAACCAGCGACCTTTGGAAATCCGGTCCAATGCTCTAACCGCTGAGCTACCGAGACTTGCGAACCACCGTCGAAATTCTCCAATACTTTTATATTTTTTAATACGCTGTAGGCCAGCGTTGTTACATCAATGCTAGGAAATATCCTTGCATTCGAAAGAAACATCTTTTCAGGTGTTTAACGATCGATTAAGATGCAACTGCCAATAATTTATGATTTTGTAATTTTTGCATTTTTCAATGCTATTTTTATACTTATGGTAAATTTTAAATAGAAAAATATTGGAAAAAATTAACTCGGCCACAAGTGAATTCTCAGGCTGGAATCGAACCAGCGACCTTTGGAAATCCGGTCCAATGCTCTAACCGCTGAGCTACCGAGACTTGCGAACCACCGTCGAAATTCTCCAATACTTTTATATTTTTTAATACGCTGTAGGCCAGCGTTGTTACATCAATGCTAGGAAATATCCTTGCATTCGAAAGAAACATCTTTTCAGGTGTTTAACGATCGATTAAGATGCAACTGCCAATAATTTATGATTTTGTAATTTTTGCATTTTTCAATGCTATTTTTATACTTATGGTAAATTTTAAATAGAAAAATATTGGAAAAAATTAACTCGGCCACAAGTGAATTCTCAGGCTGGAATCGAACCAGCGACCTTTGGAAATCCGGTCCAATGCTCTAACCGCTGAGCTACCGAGACTTGCGAACCACCGTCGAAATTCTCCAATACTTTTATATTTTTTAATACGCTGTAGGCCAGCGTTGTTACATCAATGCTAGGAAATATCCTTGCATTCGAAAGAAACATCTTTTCAGGTGTTTAACGATCGATTAAGATGCAACTGCCAATAATTTATGATTTTGTAATTTTTGCATTTTTCAATGCTATTTTTATACTTATGGTAAATTTTAAATAGAAAAATATTGGAAAAAATTAACTCGGCCACAAGTGAATTCTCAGGCTGGAATCGAACCAGCGACCTTTGGAAATCCGGTCCAATGCTCTAACCGCTGAGCTACCGAGACTTGCGAACCACCGTCGAAATTCTCCAATACTTTTATATTTTTTAATACGCTGTAGGCCAGCGTTGTTACATCAATGCTAGGAAATATCCTTGCATTCGAAAGAAACATCTTTTCAGGTGTTTAACGATCGATTAAGATGCAACTGCCAATAATTTATGATTTTGTAATTTTTGCATTTTTCAATGCTATTTTTATACTTATGGTAAATTTTAAATAGAAAAATATTGGAAAAAATTAACTCGGCCACAAGTGAATTCTCAGGCTGGAATCGAACCAGCGACCTTTGGAAATCCGGTCCAATGCTCTAACCGCTGAGCTACCGAGACTTGCGAACCACCGTCGAAATTCTCCAATACTTTTATATTTTTTAATACGCTGTAGGCCAGCGTTGTTACATCAATGCTAGGAAATATCCTTGCATTCGAAAGAAACATCTTTTCAGGTGTTTAACGATCGATTCGATCGATGGTTCGATTCCAGCCTGAGAATTCACTTGTGGCCGAGTTAATTTTTTCCAATATTTTTCTATTTAAAATTTACCATAAGTATAAAAATAGCATTGAAAAATGCAAAAATTACAAAATCATAAATTATTGGCAGTTGCATCTTAATCGATCGTTAAACACCTGAAAAGATGTTTCTTTCGAATGCAAGGATATTTCCTAGCATTGATGTAACAACGCTGGCCTACAGCGTATTAAAAAATATAAAAGTATTGGAGAATTTCGACGGTGGTTCGCAAGTCTCGGTAGCTCAGCGGTTAGAGCATTGGACCGGATTTCCAAAGGTCGCTGGTTCGATTCCAGCCTGAGAATTCACTTGTGGCCGAGTTAATTTTTTCCAATATTTTTCTATTTAAAATTTACCATAAGTATAAAAATAGCATTGAAAAATGCAAAAATTACAAAATCATAAATTATTGGCAGTTGCATCTTAATCGATCGTTAAACACCTGAAAAGATGTTTCTTTCGAATGCAAGGATATTTCCTAGCATTGATGTAACAACGCTGGCCTACAGCGTATTAAAAAATATAAAAGTATTGGAGAATTTCGACGGTGGTTCGCAAGTCTCGGTAGCTCAGCGGTTAGAGCATTGGACCGGATTTCCAAAGGTCGCTGGTTCGATTCCAGCCTGAGAATTCACTTGTGGCCGAGTTAATTTTTTCCAATATTTTTCTATTTAAAATTTACCATAAGTATAAAAATAGCATTGAAAAATGCAAAAATTACAAAATCATAAATTATTGGCAGTTGCATCTTAATCGATCGTTAAACACCTGAAAAGATGTTTCTTTCGAATGCAAGGATATTTCCTAGCATTGATGTAACAACGCTGGCCTACAGCGTATTAAAAAATATAAAAGTATTGGAGAATTTCGACGGTGGTTCGCAAGTCTCGGTAGCTCAGCGGTTAGAGCATTGGACCGGATTTCCAAAGGTCGCTGGTTCGATTCCAGCCTGAGAATTCACTTGTGGCCGAGTTAATTTTTTCCAATATTTTTCTATTTAAAATTTACCATAAGTATAAAAATAGCATTGAAAAATGCAAAAATTACAAAATCATAAATTATTGGCAGTTGCATCTTAATCGATCGTTAAACACCTGAAAAGATGTTTCTTTCGAATGCAAGGATATTTCCTAGCATTGATGTAACAACGCTGGCCTACAGCGTATTAAAAAATATAAAAGTATTGGAGAATTTCGACGGTGGTTCGCAAGTCTCGGTAGCTCAGCGGTTAGAGCATTGGACCGGATTTCCAAAGGTCGCTGGTTCGATTCCAGCCTGAGAATTCACTTGTGGCCGAGTTAATTTTTTCCAATATTTTTCTATTTAAAATTTACCATAAGTATAAAAATAGCATTGAAAAATGCAAAAATTACAAAATCATAAATTATTGGCAGTTGCATCTTAATCGATCGTTAAACACCTGAAAAGATGTTTCTTTCGAATGCAAGGATATTTCCTAGCATTGATGTAACAACGCTGGCCTACAGCGTATTAAAAAATATAAAAGTATTGGAGAATTTCGACGGTGGTTCGCAAGTCTCGGTAGCTCAGCGGTTAGAGCATTGGACCGGATTTCCAAAGGTCGCTGGTTCGATTCCAGCCTGAGAATTCACTTGTGGCCGAGTTAATTTTTTCCAATATTTTTCTATTTAAAATTTACCATAAGTATAAAAATAGCATTGAAAAATGCAAAAATTACAAAATCATAAATTATTGGCAGTTGCATCTTAATCGATCGTTAAACACCTGAAAAGATGTTTCTTTCGAATGCAAGGATATTTCCTAGCATTGATGTAACAACGCTGGCCTACAGCGTATTAAAAAATATAAAAGTATTGGAGAATTTCGACGGTGGTTCGCAAGTCTCGGTAGCTCAGCGGTTAGAGCATTGGACCGGATTTCCAAAGGTCGCTGGTTCGATTCCAGCCTGAGAATTCACTTGTGGCCGAGTTAATTTTTTCCAATATTTTTCTATTTAAAATTTACCATAAGTATAAAAATAGCATTGAAAAATGCAAAAATTACAAAATCATAAATTATTGGCAGTTGCATCTTAATCGATCGTTAAACACCTGAAAAGATGTTTCTTTCGAATGCAAGGATATTTCCTAGCATTGATGTAACAACGCTGGCCTACAGCGTATTAAAAAATATAAAAGTATTGGAGAATTTCGACGGTGGTTCGCAAGTCTCGGTAGCTCAGCGGTTAGAGCATTGGACCGGATTTCCAAAGGTCGCTGGTTCGATTCCAGCCTGAGAATTCACTTGTGGCCGAGTTAATTTTTTCCAATATTTTTCTATTTAAAATTTACCATAAGTATAAAAATAGCATTGAAAAATGCAAAAATTACAAAATCATAAATTATTGGCAGTTGCATCTTAATCGATCGTTAAACACCTGAAAAGATGTTTCTTTCGAATGCAAGGATATTTCCTAGCATTGATGTAACAACGCTGGCCTACAGCGTATTAAAAAATATAAAAGTATTGGAGAATTTCGACGGTGGTTCGCAAGTCTCGGTAGCTCAGCGGTTAGAGCATTGGACCGGATTTCCAAAGGTCGCTGGTTCGATTCCAGCCTGAGAATTCACTTGTGGCCGAGTTAATTTTTTCCAATATTTTTCTATTTAAAATTTACCATAAGTATAAAAATAGCATTGAAAAATGCAAAAATTACAAAATCATAAATTATTGGCAGTTGCATCTTAATCGATCGTTAAACACCTGAAAAGATGTTTCTTTCGAATGCAAGGATATTTCCTAGCATTGATGTAACAACGCTGGCCTACAGCGTATTAAAAAATATAAAAGTATTGGAGAATTTCGACGGTGGTTCGCAAGTCTCGGTAGCTCAGCGGTTAGAGCATTGGACCGGATTTCCAAAGGTCGCTGGTTCGATTCCAGCCTGAGAATTCACTTGTGGCCGAGTTAATTTTTTCCAATATTTTTCTATTTAAAATTTACCATAAGTATAAAAATAGCATTGAAAAATGCAAAAATTACAAAATCATAAATTATTGGCAGTTGCATCTTAATCGATCGTTAAACACCTGAAAAGATGTTTCTTTCGAATGCAAGGATATTTCCTAGCATTGATGTAACAACGCTGGCCTACAGCGTATTAAAAAATATAAAAGTATTGGAGAATTTCGACGGTGGTTCGCAAGTCTCGGTAGCTCAGCGGTTAGAGCATTGGACCGGATTTCCAAAGGTCGCTGGTTCGATTCCAGCCTGAGAATTCACTTGTGGCCGAGTTAATTTTTTCCAATATTTTTCTATTTAAAATTTACCATAAGTATAAAAATAGCATTGAAAAATGCAAAAATTACAAAATCATAAATTATTGGCAGTTGCATCTTAATCGATCGTTAAACACCTGAAAAGATGTTTCTTTCGAATGCAAGGATATTTCCTAGCATTGATGTAACAACGCTGGCCTACAGCGTATTAAAAAATATAAAAGTATTGGAGAATTTCGACGGTGGTTCGCAAGTCTCGGTAGCTCAGCGGTTAGAGCATTGGACCGGATTTCCAAAGGTCGCTGGTTCGATTCCAGCCTGAGAATTCACTTGTGGCCGAGTTAATTTTTTCCAATATTTTTCTATTTAAAATTTACCATAAGTATAAAAATAGCATTGAAAAATGCAAAAATTACAAAATCATAAATTATTGGCAGTTGCATCTTAATCGATCGTTAAACACCTGAAAAGATGTTTCTTTCGAATGCAAGGATATTTCCTAGCATTGATGTAACAACGCTGGCCTACAGCGTATTAAAAAATATAAAAGTATTGGAGAATTTCGACGGTGGTTCGCAAGTCTCGGTAGCTCAGCGGTTAGAGCATTGGACCGGATTTCCAAAGGTCGCTGGTTCGATTCCAGCCTGAGAATTCACTTGTGGCCGAGTTAATTTTTTCCAATATTTTTCTATTTAAAATTTACCATAAGTATAAAAATAGCATTGAAAAATGCAAAAATTACAAAATCATAAATTATTGGCAGTTGCATCTTAATCGATCGTTAAACACCTGAAAAGATGTTTCTTTCGAATGCAAGGATATTTCCTAGCATTGATGTAACAACGCTGGCCTACAGCGTATTAAAAAATATAAAAGTATTGGAGAATTTCGACGGTGGTTCGCAAGTCTCGGTAGCTCAGCGGTTAGAGCATTGGACCGGATTTCCAAAGGTCGCTGGTTCGATTCCAGCCTGAGAATTCACTTGTGGCCGAGTTAATTTTTTCCAATATTTTTCTATTTAAAATTTACCATAAGTATAAAAATAGCATTGAAAAATGCAAAAATTACAAAATCATAAATTATTGGCAGTTGCATCTTAATCGATCGTTAAACACCTGAAAAGATGTTTCTTTCGAATGCAAGGATATTTCCTAGCATTGATGTAACAACGCTGGCCTACAGCGTATTAAAAAATATAAAAGTATTGGAGAATTTCGACGGTGGTTCGCAAGTCTCGGTAGCTCAGCGGTTAGAGCATTGGACCGGATTTCCAAAGGTCGCTGGTTCGATTCCAGCCTGAGAATTCACTTGTGGCCGAGTTAATTTTTTCCAATATTTTTCTATTTAAAATTTACCATAAGTATAAAAATAGCATTGAAAAATGCAAAAATTACAAAATCATAAATTATTGGCAGTTGCATCTTAATCGATCGTTAAACACCTGAAAAGATGTTTCTTTCGAATGCAAGGATATTTCCTAGCATTGATGTAACAACGCTGGCCTACAGCGTATTAAAAAATATAAAAGTATTGGAGAATTTCGACGGTGGTTCGCAAGTCTCGGTAGCTCAGCGGTTAGAGCATTGGACCGGATTTCCAAAGGTCGCTGGTTCGATTCCAGCCTGAGAATTCACTTGTGGCCGAGTTAATTTTTTCCAATATTTTTCTATTTAAAATTTACCATAAGTATAAAAATAGCATTGAAAAATGCAAAAATTACAAAATCATAAATTATTGGCAGTTGCATCTTAATCGATCGTTAAACACCTGAAAAGATGTTTCTTTCGAATGCAAGGATATTTCCTAGCATTGATGTAACAACGCTGGCCTACAGCGTATTAAAAAATATAAAAGTATTGGAGAATTTCGACGGTGGTTCGCAAGTCTCGGTAGCTCAGCGGTTAGAGCATTGGACCGGATTTCCAAAGGTCGCTGGTTCGATTCCAGCCTGAGAATTCACTTGTGGCCGAGTTAATTTTTTCCAATATTTTTCTATTTAAAATTTACCATAAGTATAAAAATAGCATTGAAAAATGCAAAAATTACAAAATCATAAATTATTGGCAGTTGCATCTTAATCGATCGTTAAACACCTGAAAAGATGTTTCTTTCGAATGCAAGGATATTTCCTAGCATTGATGTAACAACGCTGGCCTACAGCGTATTAAAAAATATAAAAGTATTGGAGAATTTCGACGGTGGTTCGCAAGTCTCGGTAGCTCAGCGGTTAGAGCATTGGACCGGATTTCCAAAGGTCGCTGGTTCGATTCCAGCCTGAGAATTCACTTGTGGCCGAGTTAATTTTTTCCAATATTTTTCTATTTAAAATTTACCATAAGTATAAAAATAGCATTGAAAAATGCAAAAATTACAAAATCATAAATTATTGGCAGTTGCATCTTAATCGATCGTTAAACACCTGAAAAGATGTTTCTTTCGAATGCAAGGATATTTCCTAGCATTGATGTAACAACGCTGGCCTACAGCGTATTAAAAAATATAAAAGTATTGGAGAATTTCGACGGTGGTTCGCAAGTCTCGGTAGCTCAGCGGTTAGAGCATTGGACCGGATTTCCAAAGGTCGCTGGTTCGATTCCAGCCTGAGAATTCACTTGTGGCCGAGTTAATTTTTTCCAATATTTTTCTATTTAAAATTTACCATAAGTATAAAAATAGCATTGAAAAATGCAAAAATTACAAAATCATAAATTATTGGCAGTTGCATCTTAATCGATCGTTAAACACCTGAAAAGATGTTTCTTTCGAATGCAAGGATATTTCCTAGCATTGATGTAACAACGCTGGCCTACAGCGTATTAAAAAATATAAAAGTATTGGAGAATTTCGACGGTGGTTCGCAAGTCTCGGTAGCTCAGCGGTTAGAGCATTGGACCGGATTTCCAAAGGTCGCTGGTTCGATTCCAGCCTGAGAATTCACTTGTGGCCGAGTTAATTTTTTCCAATATTTTTCTATTTAAAATTTACCATAAGTATAAAAATAGCATTGAAAAATGCAAAAATTACAAAATCATAAATTATTGGCAGTTGCATCTTAATCGATCGTTAAACACCTGAAAAGATGTTTCTTTCGAATGCAAGGATATTTCCTAGCATTGATGTAACAACGCTGGCCTACAGCGTATTAAAAAATATAAAAGTATTGGAGAATTTCGACGGTGGTTCGCAAGTCTCGGTAGCTCAGCGGTTAGAGCATTGGACCGGATTTCCAAAGGTCGCTGGTTCGATTCCAGCCTGAGAATTCACTTGTGGCCGAGTTAATTTTTTCCAATATTTTTCTATTTAAAATTTACCATAAGTATAAAAATAGCATTGAAAAATGCAAAAATTACAAAATCATAAATTATTGGCAGTTGCATCTTAATCGATCGTTAAACACCTGAAAAGATGTTTCTTTCGAATGCAAGGATATTTCCTAGCATTGATGTAACAACGCTGGCCTACAGCGTATTAAAAAATATAAAAGTATTGGAGAATTTCGACGGTGGTTCGCAAGTCTCGGTAGCTCAGCGGTTAGAGCATTGGACCGGATTTCCAAAGGTCGCTGGTTCGATTCCAGCCTGAGAATTCACTTGTGGCCGAGTTAATTTTTTCCAATATTTTTCTATTTAAAATTTACCATAAGTATAAAAATAGCATTGAAAAATGCAAAAATTACAAAATCATAAATTATTGGCAGTTGCATCTTAATCGATCGTTAAACACCTGAAAAGATGTTTCTTTCGAATGCAAGGATATTTCCTAGCATTGATGTAACAACGCTGGCCTACAGCGTATTAAAAAAATATAAAAGTATTGGAGAATTTCGACGGTGGTTCGCAAGTCTCGGTAGCTCAGCGGTTAGAGCATTGGACCGGATTTCCAAAGGTCGCTGGTTCGATTCCAGCCTGAGAATTCACTTGTGGCCGAGTTAATTTTTTCCAATATTTTTCTATTTAAAATTTACCATAAGTATAAAAATAGCATTGAAAAATGCAAAAATTACAAAATCATAAATTATTGGCAGTTGCATCTTAATCGATCGTTAAACACCTGAAAAGATGTTTCTTTCGAATGCAAGGATATTTCCTAGCATTGATGTAACAACGCTGGCCTACAGCGTATTAAAAAATATAAAAGTATTGGAGAATTTCGACGGTGGTTCGCAAGTCTCGGTAGCTCAGCGGTTAGAGCATTGGACCGGATTTCCAAAGGTCGCTGGTTCGATTCCAGCCTGAGAATTCACTTGTGGCCGAGTTAATTTTTTCCAATATTTTTCTATTTAAAATTTACCATAAGTATAAAAATAGCATTGAAAAATGCAAAAATTACAAAATCATAAATTATTGGCAGTTGCATCTTAATCGATCGTTAAACACCTGAAAAGATGTTTCTTTCGAATGCAAGGATATTTCCTAGCATTGATGTAACAACGCTGGCCTACAGCGTATTAAAAAATATAAAAGTATTGGAGAATTTCGACGGTGGTTCGCAAGTCTCGGTAGCTCAGCGGTTAGAGCATTGGACCGGATTTCCAAAGGTCGCTGGTTCGATTCCAGCCTGAGAATTCACTTGTGGCCGAGTTAATTTTTTCCAATATTTTTCTATTTAAAATTTACCATAAGTATAAAAATAGCATTGAAAAATGCAAAAATTACAAAATCATAAATTATTGGCAGTTGCATCTTAATCGATCGTTAAACACCTGAAAAGATGTTTCTTTCGAATGCAAGGATATTTCCTAGCATTGATGTAACAACGCTGGCCTACAGCGTATTAAAAAATATAAAAGTATTGGAGAATTTCGACGGTGGTTCGCAAGTCTCGGTAGCTCAGCGGTTAGAGCATTGGACCGGATTTCCAAAGGTCGCTGGTTCGATTCCAGCCTGAGAATTCACTTGTGGCCGAGTTAATTTTTTCCAATATTTTTCTATTTAAAATTTACCATAAGTATAAAAATAGCATTGAAAAATGCAAAAATTACAAAATCATAAATTATTGGCAGTTGCATCTTAATCGATCGTTAAACACCTGAAAAGATGTTTCTTTCGAATGCAAGGATATTTCCTAGCATTGATGTAACAACGCTGGCCTACAGCGTATTAAAAAATATAAAAGTATTGGAGAATTTCGACGGTGGTTCGCAAGTCTCGGTAGCTCAGCGGTTAGAGCATTGGACCGGATTTCCAAAGGTCGCTGGTTCGATTCCAGCCTGAGAATTCACTTGTGGCCGAGTTAATTTTTTCCAATATTTTTCTATTTAAAATTTACCATAAGTATAAAAATAGCATTGAAAAATGCAAAAATTACAAAATCATAAATTATTGGCAGTTGCATCTTAATCGATCGTTAAACACCTGAAAAGATGTTTCTTTCGAATGCAAGGATATTTCCTAGCATTGATGTAACAACGCTGGCCTACAGCGTATTAAAAAATATAAAAGTATTGGAGAATTTCGACGGTGGTTCGCAAGTCTCGGTAGCTCAGCGGTTAGAGCATTGGACCGGATTTCCAAAGGTCGCTGGTTCGATTCCAGCCTGAGAATTCACTTGTGGCCGAGTTAATTTTTTCCAATATTTTTCTATTTAAAATTTACCATAAGTATAAAAATAGCATTGAAAAATGCAAAAATTACAAAATCATAAAATATATAACTTTTATCTATCCTATAATATACCTTAAAGTTTTCTCATTGTTTAAAAGAGTTAAAGCCAAAAAGATGAAAATAAATTGTTTTCGATGATAATATGTAAATAAAATCATCCATTTTTTATGATTTTGTAATTTTTGCATTTTTCAATGCTATTTTTATACTTATGGTAAATTTTAAATAGAAAAATATTGGAAAAAATTAACTCGGCCACAAGTGAATTCTCAGGCTGGAATCGAACCAGCGACCTTTGGAAATCCTTGGAGCATTGGACCGGATTTCCAAAGGTCGCTGGTTCGATTCCAGCCTGAGAATTCACTTGTGGCCGAGTTAATTTTTTCCAATATTTTTCTATTTAAAATTTACCATAAAAATGATCCATATTTTATTTCCTGTGCATGCCACTGGAACATACTCGAACTGAATGAAAGTTGACTAAAATAAATAACTAACACAATTTTGTTATCAAAATAATATAGTGAAAAAGATGGTGCTATTCGCAGTCAATAGCTCCGTCTTAAAACAACATCAATGAATAATAAATAATTGCATTCAATTACACTAATTATGTAGCCCACGTTAAGTTTCATGAAGAACTTGTGTTATGGATACCAGATAACGGATAAACATACTATTTTTTTTTGTAGATACATAATAAGCACACATTGTCATGCCGAACAAATAGACATGTTCATGCTCACAAATATTTGAATTGTCCGATCGAATCGAAACCTGGACCTCTGGCGCAGAAGGCGGGCTTAGTACCCCTGTGCCAAACAGGACCTCCATATCTCTTACAATAACAGCTGATGTAAGGCATTATGTTCGCAAATATACCACGTCCACAAGCATTATTTATTATTTGTGATAGTATTTCGGGAGCGCTTTGTTTTCAAATCAAAGCAATCACAGCACTCACTACGCTGAATATTGATACAATCGGTCAACATTCGGGCAAACGGTCTGTTAAGTGTACGACCACAGTATATATTGAATCAGTATAATATCTGATTCTTATCTGCAATGGTGAAACGCTTAGCCTTCATCATGTTTTTTTATACTAGGAGAAATGCTTTTACGCCCCTGCACGGGCGATACGAAATGTTGTGCTCACCTGGAGTACACAGCCTATACAAGCATAGGCCACGCATGCCATCCCACGCCAGCCTTCATCATACCTACATACGTAATTTGATACTGTAATTTATCACCGAGGTTTTAGTTTAGGTCTCGAAAAAATGAAGTTTACACGCTTACAATAATAATTTATACTATAAAATGTAAATCACCCTGTTCCAAATAAAATTTCTTACCTAATCGTTAGACATTTCTTACAAACTAACGCTTACCGAATGAAAGACAACACCAACATTCTTTTGTTTTTACTTTTCACCCACGAATTCTCACATTTACTGAATCATTTCACTGATTTCCGATTGATATTACGGATTTTTACTACAATTATCACAAAGTACACATATTTACTCTTCATTATCAGGTTTCATTATCATCATCACAACTTTACTTTCCAAATAACTCACAATTATATTTGAAAACACAGACAATAACATTACGTCAGCCGCCATTACGGCTCGCGAATAATACTGCAAAATGTAACTACCATTCACTACCGTGTTCCGATGAAAACAAAGGGATCAAAGACAAAGAGTTGACAGATTGGACAAAAAAGTTTGGCAAACCCGAACCAAAAATCATTAAAAAAAAGGTGGAAAATGCAGCATTTTTTACTTGTTTTTTGTCTTGGTTGAAGATCTTAAGAATACATATATCATTTTCATAGTGGAGAAATATGGAGAACAAAACCAAAACCATTTTAGTTATGTAAAAAATATGTTGTATTAATGAAGCTACTTTAATTTTTTTATTTACCTATTGCTTTATTATTTTTAAGGTAACAATCACGTGATTTAAAAATAGAAACATACTTCTTTCCAAAGATGACATTATTTTAGAAATATCTTAAAACCAAGTTAAGCAAATTGCGACAGAAATAGTGCTATTTTTAGGCTGAAAATACAAGTACTAAAATTGTTAAGGCTTAAATGTGTCTATCTCATAAGTGTCTTAGAAAATAACTATGAGCAATATCTTACATATGCAGAAACTATCGTATTTTACGGAACGATTGAGCTTAGCACCTATCCCACATTTAGATATTTTCCTTTTTGTCCAGTACTAGGCACACTGTGCGGCGATGCTACCACTAGACTGCAGAGCTCGTACAACTTTGGAATCACTTGAGTGATTCTTCAAGTGGTCAATACTAACACATATAGATGACGATTACTTTTAATGAAAACTAAATCTATCTAGTTTTATTTTTTGCCAGACTTTGATATCCTTCATTCATGTGCCTTGGTCTCCTCTGTTCTTAATGTATTCTATCTAACGTTTAATCGAGGAAATTGTTGGTAGACCAGTAAATACTGTTGTGGTAGGAGCGTTATGTTATAAAAAGTAGTAGAATACTCGAACAAAACTCTACTGGTCGACCGAGAACTTCCGATTGTACACTACATAATACTCACATACTGACTCATTCTACACTATGATAAAAAGTTGCATCTGAAGATACGGATTTCTAGTCACGTTTTGTTTGCTCAGTTCGGTTTTCGGGTTTGGCAAATGACGAATTTTATTAAATTTGAAAAGGTTCGTGGGTTAGCGATTTACAAGAGTTCTGGCTTGTAAATCCGGGGAAGATTGATAAGTTTATGGATAACCTTTCTTTATTTAATCAAAAAAACATAATGAACATTTCTATAGGCTAATCTAGAATAGGTATACAAATAAATTCTAAGATACCCAGAGATACTTCGTACCCTTCCTGGAAAATATTCATTACTTTGTTTCAAAGTTTGAATGAGAAGTGATAATCGAACGTTGACGGTATTACGTAGTCTAAACATCACATCTGACAGCATAGCATTGCGCCAGTGTTTAATCAAATTAATCCATGATATTAAAAACGACATCACTGTTTTAATCTCTTAACGGCTAAAGTGTGTCTTGTGCCTCACTTAACTATATTTTCATAAACAATTATTGTATTAAAAAATAAAAAATAAACACTGGAAAACACATAAAATTTCCATAAGAGGAATTTTGAGACAACAACTGTCGCCAAAAGAAAAAAAATAGGTTAATAAATAAATAAAAAAAACCGAACAAGAAACTAAATAAGTACATCGATCTCTGAACAAACTTAGGTGACATTTTCCTTACAACTTCAGTTTTTGTAACTAAAACAAAGGCATGTTAAAGTAGAAACATTTCTCCGGTACGAAACACACCCGGGCCCGTAATTGGTGGTCCCAGATGGGACTAAACGGGACTCGCCGTTAATTGAACTAACAACTTCAAAATGTAAACATGCTTTTAATTATTATTCATTTCCTCTTTAGTTGAGCAATGATCCGATGCGATGAGCTATTTGAACATTTATTTATTTATCTTTATTTAGAAAACTGTCAGCTTTATCCATGCATATAAAATAACTTATGTAAATCTATAGTAAGCCAATAACAGTTTTCCCTTTAAATAAACCAATAATTTTGTGACAAACGATTTCTGGTCATGTGAACCATGCAACATTTATTCTTACAAAATTGAGCAAAAAATATATATGTATTATATATATATATATATATATATATATATATTTGAAAATAGTTAAACATGGTGGTAGCCCGAGAGCAATATGTGCAAATGTGAACGTTATTTTTGTATTTATGTAAGTTACAATGATCCAGCATTAACATTTACATTTAAGTCTTATTCTCGTTACAAGGTCTCTCGTCGTAAGGTTTGTGAACCGATAGCGTAGCCCCTGACACACCCAATTGGTTGTAAAAGCCTTAATGAATAAATGATATGGTGTTTTAATATTAGATAATATAGATAACATAGATAGATAACATAATCAGAATAGTTGTCATACATAAGGTAATGTTAGCGATATAGCGTTAAACTGCGCTACGGCTCCCACTTTGAATAAAATTTGAAGGGGAAAAATCTGTAAAGGTTTTACAATAAATTTGTAGCAAAAGTTACTTATTTTATGAAAATTTATTAGAACTAGCCAGTTTACAGACGGCGGGCGTCTTAAAGCTCGATTTAAACACAAATTCATAAAAGCAACAAAAAAGACTGCCCCGCATATGTACTTGAAACGATTATCTATCAATATATTTTTTGAAACAAAACAATTTTTACGGATATCAAACGCGCTATATTTCCACGAACTAAGTTGTAATTGTCCGTATTTTTAGGTTTTTAGGGGTTTATTGATTTTCCCGACGTTTCGGCACCTTTACAGCTGCCGTGATCACGGGATGACTGAAACCCCTAAAAAACCAAAAAATACGGACAATTACAACTTAGTTCGTGGAAATTTAGCGCGTTTGATATCCGTAAAAGTTGTTTTATTTCAATGAACAGTGCGCACCAAAACATAAAATATGTTTTTTGTTTTTGTCAGTCAATGTGATTACTTAGATTAAAATAAAAACAACACATTCACATGTGATTGTAGCCATTGTTAATACAAGGTGATGTATTCGTTATTTTTAGGGTTCCGTACCAACATGGTAAAAAGGAACCCTTTATGGCGCGACTCAATCTGCCTGTCTGTGACAGCTGGATATATCGATAACTAATAATGCTATCAACTTGAAATTTGAAATAGTTTTAGATGACGTTTGCCTAAATACTTTTGAAATAAGAGAGAAAGAAATTTCAGAATTTTGGTGTAAAAAAAACCTTTTCCCCCCGTATTTCCCCCTTATCTCCAAAGTTTACATAAAAAAAAATCTGAAATGATTCTATGTGATAGAAATTTTTGTAAAGATAACTGGAAAAACATTTTATAAAAAAAAATCAAACCGACTTCAAAAAGTAAAAAATAAAACTTTTGGAGTCGGTGCCAGCCAAAGCATTCTACATTGCACTTCTATTAACTATATATTTTTTGGCCTTAGCTAACTAGCACTGACTCCAAAAGTTTTATTTTTTACTTTTTGAAGTCGGTTTGATTCTTTTTTATAAAATGTTTTTATTTCAGATTTTTTTGTTACATTATGTGCCGTTACTTACACTAAAAATCAGCCCATACACAACAATGATGTCATCTAGGTATACGACTACTTGCCAAAAGGTGATTGATATTTTTCAGGATTATGAAAAAACTACTAGCCAGATCTTCGTAAAAATTATATGGGACCACACATAAACCATTTTCTTTCAGATAAAAAAAGAATTATAAAAATCTGTTAACAACTGGCGAAATTATGGTAGAACATACATAAAAAAAAAATAAAAAAAATACAGTCGACTTGAGAACCTCCTCCTTTTTTGAAGTCGGTTAAAAATAAAACGCTGTGTTTAAATAGCATACTTTTCAAAAATAAAAAAAGGTTTTATTACTCATTTCTTTTAGTAAACGGACCTCGACCTAATGTCGATATATGGGGTCAATAACATGGTACGGAACCCTTGGTGCGCGAGCCCGACTCGCTCTTGACCGGTTTTTAATATTAGTGCAATGACGACGACGTTGGTGTATTGGGTCGACCGTTCCAGGGTTGAACTGCTGTTCAAATCGTGGACTCTATTCCCACAGGACACAAATAGTTTAGTTAGATGATGAATGTATACTAATATTATAAAGCTAAAGAGTTTGTTTGTTTGAACGCGCTAATCTCAGGAACTACTGGACCGATTTAGAAAATTCTTAGACCATTAGAAAGCTATATTTCTCCCGAATGACATAGGCTATATTTTATCCCGATATTCCCACGGGAATGGGCACCACGCGAGTAAAACCGCGAGGATCCGCTAGTATAAATATATGTATATGTGTATAAATATATGTATATATAAGTTAGACGAAATAACCGCTACCAGAATAAACTAAAATTACCACCCACAAAACTAAATATGTTCTCATCGGCCCCGCACTCAATGTTAATAAAAATATATAATCATTTACCAAATAACTTGAAAACTATAGAAGCACCCTGGTCTTTTGAGGCGCAATCAAAAAAACTATTAATAGATAAATGCTACTACGGAATATTTTAATGATACATTTTAATTTTAATGTGAATGAATAACTAATTAATATGAATGAACTATAAATTGTATTTAAGCATGTAACGTAAGATAATTATATATTTTATTTAAATATGAATAATTGTAATATGTCTGAATGAAATCCAATTTATTATTTATAATAATAATTCAATAATTATGTTGAATGATAAACTATGATTGTATTAATTAAGCATGTAACGTAAAGTAGGTAATTGTTTTTTTTTATTTCAATAATTTACAATATGTCTGAAAGAAATCCAAATTATTTTCTACACTTTATAAAAGTTTAATAAATGTCTATACGTGTTGTGTAATGTAATTGAATATATTAATGAAATTTTATTGAAATATTAATTTAATGTTGTGCAATTAATTATTATTTTATGAATTTATGCAATTATGTTTTTAAATTAAAACTATCTTTGTTACTCAAATGCCAACACCCTTACAGGGTATCACATGTACTTCTTTATATAATAACATCTGTTTACTCTATGTGATTGTGCAATAAATAAATAAATAAATATGTGTTATTCTGAAAGTTAAGTGTCCATACTACCACTAGTAGAAGCTTAGCTTTATTTGGGGCTAAAAGGACTTGACAGACTGATCATATTCGATCACGTTTGATAAGCAATATCCGGTCCGGTCAGGTGTGGGATAGGTGACTAAAGTGGCATTACAACTCAGCGCTTCCATGCTTCAGAGGGCACGTTATACCGTCGGTCCCGGCTGTTGTTATCTGATAACAGCCGTTAAGGCAAGTCAGAGGCATCAAACGCGGCTTGATAAACTCTGACACCAGAGATGGATACTAATCCTCATACGATAAGTAGGAAAGAAAAAATGGTATTGCGTTAAAATAACCCTTAAATATTTTTTTTATTCAAGATGGGGAGACTCTTAGCCTTCATCATACCTGATGTTAAGTATTGATAAGGCTGAAGATGGAGGCGAGCCTCTACCGGAATCCTCAGCCACTGAGGAACTGGCTATCTTATCTCTAACTGCCGGAACACAACAATGCTGAAAACGTTATTGTTATGGCGTCAGACTTAGATAAGATAGTGGTAGCTAGCCAGGCGGACTCACAACAAGTCCTACCACCAACCATACCGAATACAATATGTACACCCCGCTGGGAATCGAACCCGGGACCTCTGAGTCTGATACCGGTGGTTATTACCACTAGACCACAGAAGCGGTTATTTATTATTTTAATATATATTTAATTCAAATGGAATGGAAATGAGCAATTGAGAAACGACGTTGTCGTAATTTACCCTTGACATTATTTTAATGTTGCGTATTCAATCCAGATTCTATCAATTCATTGCTCAGAATAAAATTAGAATAAAGTAATAGTAAACATCCCCTATGTCCGTCTCTCTGTCTTTGAGAACTGAATAGCAGTTCGTGTGGATTGGCCCACATCCAATTTTCTAGCTTCGTTTCATTCGGAAAGTGGGAAACGATGTGGCCCAAGCTATGAAAGGTAGCGGGAAAGATAAACTATTTACAAGTAGCGGCCACCCACGTGGCTCCCGTTCCCGTGGGAATATCGGGGTAAGAAGTATCCAATGTTTTGATCCAGGCTATCTACTATCTGCGTGCCAAATTTTATCTAAATCCGTGCAGTACTTTTGCGTGAAAGAGTATCAAATAGACAAAGAAATAAACAAAATGACATACTTTCGCATTTATAATATTAGAAGGTATATTAATAATAATTGTATGCATGTCGAATTCGAATATAAGCCAAAAACGAAAAAGTGTGATATATATGTCAACGAGTTTAAACTTTGTTTAAACATTGCACTAAAACGTCCACAACATTGTATTATATTTAAACAAAGTTTAAACTCGTTGACATATTTTTTTCTAATGGATTTTTTTTTATATTGAATGGGTTCGCTCTTAATCCGAATCAAGCTCGGAGGCTAAGAAAGGATCTACGGAGGAACGAGCTAGCCCAGAAGGTGCCAATTCACCCTTGCTTGATATTTTTAATACATAAAAAATAGGTATATTGAAATCAGAAGAAGGGTAATTTCAATTTCATCACTTGGAGTTGCCGTCCTCATCATAACGCAAGAGTCAGACAATTTGTTTTATTTTACCGAAATAGACAAGGCACGGACTTAAGCGAGTCGATTTTTTTCTAATATTTTTCTATTCAAATTTATCGTATAAACATATACCATTGAAACTTAAAAATCATATTGACAATATTTTGAATCATAATTAATATTTTTTCCAGCCACTTCACAAACTGATGGAATACAAATACACAAGACATACATAAACAACATAGGAAAACATACACAAACATAGGACTTAAAAAAAAACATAGGAAAATTTCATAAGTTCATGAATTACATACATTTTTAAATCCACGAATATCTAATTTGCAAATGAATGTTATTTTACATTAAATGCACTTCTGGTTTTGGTAGACATGAAGCGATTTTTTTTTTATTCCAAGTTGTGTACTTTTCTTTTGCTTTTTTCCGGTTCTTGCTCTGTTTTAAACTGTCAGTTTTCATGGAATTTGGAAGGCCTTTTCAATTCTTTTGCGGCAGGTGTTTTACATTTAAGGCGCTATATGACTGACGCGACATAGCAATGAGAAAACGATGCGAGCGAGACCGATTTTGCAGATTAGGTGAAATAACCACGAAATCACTTCGTAGTAAATCAGTATTAGTGATTAAAGAGAAATGAAACTACACGATTCTAAATATAAATCGGTGTCCACTAATTATACTAATTCCCAATAGTATATATAACCCCATTTGAGAATAATTGTGAATTTTCGTATTTTTAAGAGGTCTTTTCGAAAAGAAAAAGTGTCAAGGCAAACTCATAAAAATAGTGTTTCTGAAACTTTACAAATCTAGATAAAGGTATGAAGAAATATGTATATCTTATTACCAGATTAGTAGCATCTTATAGGTTTCTAACAAAAGTATGTACTTTTCTCGTACAGGCAGCGTTTTATCTTTGACATTATTACACTACCGACTTGATAACTAATAATTTTGTAACTCAATCATAAAACAATGCTGAACGAGTTTGGATGAAATTAGTACCACGTTGTACATACTTAGTTTTAAATGCTGGATTAATAATTTCTTTATTTTTCGTTGTCTTGGAGCACTTCTTATAAGTCCGCCTGGCCAGCTACCACCATCTTATCTAAGTCTGACGCAATAAAAACAATGTTTTCAGCATTGTTGTGTTCCGGCAGTTAGAGATTAGATAGCCAGTTCCTCAGTGATAGATGATTCCGGGAGAGGCTCCCTTTCATCTTCAGCCTTATCAATACTTAACATTCGTCGTCTCCCCGTTGTTCACAATAAAAAAACTTTCGTAAAATTGATAATGAGGGGTTCCCTACACAAGTAGGGAACGATTTTTATTATATCGTACACGGTGTGTCGATAATGAAAATCGAATCATCAAATTTCGCAGACAAGTAGGGAACCCGTATACTAGCGCCACTGTTCGCAGCCTATCCAAACCGAACTAAAATGACCCCGAAATCCCAATAGGCATATGCGTTACACATTACCCATCACGAAAAAAGGTTGTATGCATATCCCTGGTGCAACGTGAATAAGTCTACACCATTTGTGGCGTTTGTGGTTATTGCGGGTCATGTAAACATTTTTTTTTTACAGATAACGACCGGCGCGGTAAAATATTATCCATGTGCAATGCCCTCGTGCATCCCGATCTAGATGAGCTCGTTAGTGCGACCGCCATTTTTACATTCTTTTTTTACGTCGGTTCGCTGGCCCGGAAAATTTTCCATCTAAAAAACTGGTAAGTACCTAACTCTGGAATAGTTTTAATATCTTCTTTGGTGTAACGATATGAGCTTTTTTGTTCCATGATAGCGGAATAACTGAAGTCACAAAAAACGCTTAAATTATAACATTTATAACAGACACAATAATAGTAATAAAAGTTCAAATCCTTTTTAAAGGTGTATTAAGCGACTGGAGAAAAGAAGGTAAAGATTGTAGTAGCAGCACAATTGTAAAACAATTATCAAATAAAATATGGGGTTTACTTCTCTAGGTAAGTCAAAGCGATCGCAGCGACACGTGATGTCAATATTAATGGCCAAATTTAGTAGGTAACTGTCTTCAAGGATGGTAGAGCAGTCTATTTGGTAACTTTCCATTTTTTATTTATTTTAATTAAAAACTTTTAAAACTTTTTACGACGATGTGTTGCGCAACGTCCGTTATAGGTAAAACGCTCTTTCTAGAAGGTTCCAGATAGGTATCCAGTTTGTGCCCTCACCACGAAAGAATTTAAGTTTTACTGGAATCAGATATAGAGATCCCGAGTTCGATTACCAGTAGTGGGTACAAATTGTACTCGTTCCACCTGGCTAGCTATTATCGTCTTAGATGAAGGCTAAGCGTTTTCCAGTTGCGTGTAAACAAAAATTTCACATTGTAGCGGGAATCTAACACCCATATTCTAATTCGTTCCTCCAAAACTTACTCGTCCTCGACTTAACGAAACCTCATTGAAAACCTCTTCGAAATACTCCTCGAAATCGGTATTCTAAGTCATAACTCCGTAAGGACCTGGAGGAGCCAAAGAGTACGTAGCCACTCCGTGTTAGGCCTAGCGCACACTACTAGTTTTACCCACGACGAGGTTGAGTGGAGTGTAAAAAGTTTTGGAGGAACGACTTAGAATATGGGGGTAAAGGTCTGATTCCACCAAAATCGTGTGCCGCACAAATGTGCAGCTCACGTTTGGTGCACAAACTCAAATAGTGCGTCAACTACGTGGCTCTATGTCCATAGCTAAAGTTTTGGCCAATTTTTGTAAGCGAACAGTGCTGCACTACTACTTATGTGCAAAAAAATAAATGTTTTCACTCTAACAGCGGAAGCAAAGGAGTGTAGATATTCTTTAAATGTTTGCTAAAGAGAGTCCACCGAAAGAAACAATGAGCAGAACTCTGTTCCGCAGACTGGTTTAATTGCACCTTACGCCCGAAATTAATAACCTATCTGTACATATGGATAGAGCTATCTGAGATAGTTGCCTAGGATATTTTTGTTAATATAAGTAACCAAAATAACTGACTGGGAAAAACAGAAAAACCCCTAAAAACCTAAAAATAAGGTCAATTAGATCTAAGTTCGTGAAATAAATATAGCGCGTTTAATATCCGGAAAAGTTGTTTTATTTGAATAACGACTATTGCTAGGCAACGAAACTAGGTGGCAACTATCTCAGATATCCCTATCCATATCTGCAGATAGGGTTATTAATTACGGGGTGAACCGCTCAACCCTCAGATTGAGTTTAGTCTTCTCGGGTTTACGGTCAGCAGACGTGCGGGTTTACATTTGCACAACGAAAACCGCCGCTATTACGAGCGACGAAAGGACGCTATCAAGATCATAGTGTAAAGTCGTAGCTGCTCTTGACTGTACATGATGAATTTTGTAGTTTGACGTTGTCTACGATATTCCCAAGCTTACTCGTTCAACAACTTACTCTTTAGCTTCAGCATTCGTGTAAATATTGACGACTTGTTTGGCGCAGGGGTACTAAACCCGCCTTCTGCGCTAGAGGTCCCGGATTTAAACTCCGGACAAGACAAATATTTGGGTATTGTCGTGTTTTTCATATTATTCCTTGCAATAATTTCATTTGCCATAATGATCCTCGGTAATAATAGTCGTTTGCATTATTCTCATTTATACTAATAATGTATGATATACCTAATCATTTACTAGCAATCTCATTTGCCATAAAATGAGATGCCATATTAACAAATGCTATAATTATTAGAAACTATAAATATCATTCGACATAATCTTTATTTGACATAATAATACACCTCTTATAACGTTTATTTTTAGCTAACTTTATGTAGATAACCAATTAGTAAAAAAAACAAATAATATCGGTTTTGAATACTCAGTTGACGCCGACTGCCCGTAGTCTTGTATGCCTTACCCCTAGAGTGTAATTTAGAGTTGCGAAGGCGCGGAGGAGCGGAGGGGTCAGGCGGCCCGCGTGCTGAGGAGCAGGTGGCAATTAGCGAGTTGCCGCGAACCACGCAGCGCCGGAGCCGTGACAGAAGACTTGCATGTTGTATGCCTGCTTTCCTGCTGCATGCCTGCTTGCATGCTGCATGCCTCTTTGCATGCTGCACATGCCTGGCTGCATAATGCATGCTGCACATGCCTGACTGCATAATGCATGTTGTCTGCATGGGGGTTTGCATACAATTCTAGTACTTAAAGTCAATAATACAAATAAAACAATCAACCTGAATCGTATAATCATATTAATCATGTTTGTAAATCAAATACATGAAACCAACATAAATGGCACAATCATAGAAATATAAAAAACTTGTTAAGCCATTAAATATTATTTTAAGTCATTAAATATAAGTTTTATGGTAAATTATTGTTATGGATATTAAATATATTGAAAATGAAATAAAATTATGGAATGAAGTAGTTATGGCGTTTGATTGATTATGAAGAATGAAATTATAGCAATCAATTTTATGTAATTAAATAGTTATGTCAACAGAGACGTTATTCCTAATGAAATTATGGCAAATGAAATTATGACAAACGAAATTATTTCATTTTAAATTTGGGCATACATTAGTAAACCAAATATTTGTGTGCATAAACATGTCTACTTGTCTCGGTCTGGGTGTTTAAAATGTATATTATTTATGTATTACATAAACAAGTATATTTATTCGTTATCGAGTATCCGTAACACAAATTCTTAATGAAACTTAACGTGGGCTAGGTAAGTGTTGTGATTGTATGCAATTATTCATTTTATTTAAAAAAAAGTCGTAACAAGTATTCATCGAACTTTAAAGAACCAACATTCTGGTTAGCCAAAATATAGTGTACAGTTAAACACAGACTTTCTGGTAATACTAGCTCTCGAACTCTTTATCAATCTAAACGACTGGTATCCGATACGTTTGGCGCTCGCCCAGCTGTACTCCGCTCTATACACGATATTTTAAAAAAGTTTACATATAAACTTCTTGGGACGTTGGAAGATTTGTATTTGGCCACTTGTGTGTCGGTTTTGGACCTAAGTTTTTATGCCTTTATCTGTTTGTTATAAAATAAATAAATAAAATAAAATAAAATTTATTAAATAACTGAGAAAAGTTGTACAATATTTGTTATAAAAGTTAAGTCTAAACCACATAACAATTATTGTTACTATGCCAACAATGGTACTCGTAGTCGTGAATAAGGTGGTCGGTCATGAGAAAGCAACATTGTACATATTACAGAGATAACAGAGGTACCCGAACTAGGCAAAGCCTGTGTCTCGGGACACCAAAGTAATTTTCATTTGTTCAATTGTTTCATAGTAATTTTCAATTTAACTATCATTCATCCCCTATTCCAAACTTTAAAAAAATAATCAAAAAGTTAATAATTATACTCGACACAAAGACGGCAGACGGTGCAATAAAACGTGGAAATGAGACAACGCACTCTTGCTCGTCTGTCGTGTTTACAGTTCGACAAGGCTTATACTGAACGTGGACGGGGGCGCTAACTGTAAAAATTGACGTAAACACAAGATGGCGGTGTTCACGAGGTGTTAGTTCCTTTTTTTCGCTACATTCATTAAAGACGTTATCGCACGTGGCATAAGGCATATAATCAACGCGAGCGGAGGCGCTGCACAACTGTCAAAAGTGACGTTTTATGTTAGTTCCTTGTTTTGTCACGTTCACAAATAAGCCCTGTAATATTTTTTTATGAACGACAGTGACACTCTTGGCCTTCATCATACCTAATGTTAAGTATTGATAAGGCTGAAGATAAATGCGAGCCTCTCCCGGAATCCTCAATCACTGAGGAACTGGCTAACCGAATACAATATGTACCCCCGCAGGGAATCGAACCTGGGAGCCCTGGGTCTGATACCGGTTGTTACCACTAGACCACAAAGGCGGTAAAAAATTTACACATTTTTTCTCTGGCTGCACCTATGATGCTTAAACAATCCCGCAAGGGATTTTGGTGGCCGACGAGAAGAGTTATATTTGAGAAACGTGCTTTCATTCAAATATTCAATTGGTCTTATATACGAATAGCGGCCGCTCGCGGTTTCAATCGTGTGGTTCCCGTTCCCGTGAAAATATCGAGATAAAGAATATCATTACTTCATAACCAGGCTATCCACTATCTGTGTACCAAATTTCATCCAAATCCGTTCAGTAGTTTCAGAGTCTATTCAATGCAAGGAAACAAACAAACTATTAATATTTCCTCTATATAATATTAGGTATAGATAAATGTATACTACGAATACAACTATGAACTACAAATGGCCCAGGAGTATTTGTGCCGAGTCATTGCTTTTTGTGTTTTTTTTTTAATATTTATTGTACAAACAGAAAGTTCGGTATTAAAGGCGGACTTAATACTAAAAGTATTCTCTACCAGTCAACCTTTAGGGAAACAGAGAGCATCGAAAGCGGTACAAAATGCGATATGTTAACATTGATAAATACACGTACATCACTTTAATACGTACATAAATATACAAATTCATACATACTATACTAATAAAATATACATATATATTATAGATACATAAATAAACAAAATACCGTACCAACGATAAAATGAGAAAAATAACAGAAATCATAGATATAGAATTATAAGTAGTTGATGATAAATAACCAAACCACGAACCTAACCACTCAACGCATCCAAAAGAAAAGCACGAACTTTCCTTATATTGGAATATTTGCTGGGAGATTTTCTGATAGCGACATGGAGACGGTTCCAGAATAGCAAAGCTTGCAGAGTGAAGGAATCCGACATATAGTCAGAAAGAAAGAGAGGGGAAGTGAACGCAAGAGTATTAGCAGAGCGAAGATGGCGGTCATGAGAGTCACAGAGATACTGGAAACTGGATTTCAAGTATCCGGGAGACTGCGGATTGTTGAGGATGGAGTAGAGCGCTTTATTGCTCTCTTGTTTTTTTTTATTCTTATGCTTTCTTGTTACTGTTAATCTGTTGTAAAAATGTGTTCTCGTTGTGTGTGTGATGCTAATATAATGTTGATCTTTCTTTCTTTCAGGTTCTATATATTATTTGTGATATAAACCTTCTAGAAAAACTACTGGAGGCGTAGCACGAATAACTTTCGAGTGAGTATCGAGGAAGTAAAGTAAAAAAATGTATGACATATTAAGCAGCGTTCCTACCGGACGTAAACGGAATTACATTTTCCTATACATTTTTTGACATTACGTGCTCGATACTTACTCGATACTATTTCGATAGTTGTCCGTGCCCTACTGATCTACCGGGAACTTCTTCAAATGTTCACATAATGATAGGTATATTTTTCCACCTTTACCTTCACCATTTTTTCTGTTAATTGTGATAAATAACTTATATTTTTTGGGAACAACGCTCTCTAAAAAATCCACTGATTAACCGAAACCTTCCTAGACATACAAAAAATGGGTGTATTTTTCCACCTTTACCTACCCTATTTTTCAACCAGTCCTTTAAGCATCTGGACATGTAACGCTCTCCGCGGCCATTAGTTAAGGCCGGCGCACACTGGGCCGCAACAATTAAACCGGGTCCGTATGAAACGCGAGCAATAACTCAGGTTATTTCATCCTTGCCCGGGTGAGAATTTTCTTGTTGGCTAATTAGGAAGCTTTTAAAACAGCCTTTTGGTGTTAATATATGCTGTAGATTGTCTCCGGTACTGGCTTTATCCACTTTGTAAATTCATTTCAATGAATTTTAAAACTAAGTAACTAAGCTCGACTAAAATTTAAAATGCTTGTGAGCTTTTTTAACCAATTTAAAAAAAAGGAGGAGGTTCACAATTCGTTGGAATCCTTTTTATGTATGTTACTTGATTACTCGAAGACCGATTTGAGTAAAACTTTTTTGTTCGAATGTCTTTACTTGTCACCAAGTCAGGATCTGATATAGATATCTGATGATGGTATCTTGGAGAAATCCAGGGAACTCTTCAAATATTATAGGCACTCCTATAGCGATTTCAGTGTTTTCTTTAGTAACTCTCTTATAATTACAGGCAAAAAAAAATAAACTCCAAAGAGCTTATTTTGTGATTTTTTGTGTTTTGAAGTCGTTTTAATTTTTTATATAAAAAGATGTTTTAATTTAGTTATCATTTAAAACGAAACAAGAACGTGAACACACACTACAAAACAAAGAAATATATTTCCAAACCTTTTAAGAAATCAGGGCTGACCTCACAAGATCTGAATCCAATACTAGACAGAGACAATTTATTTAATTCCAGCAATCATTTAAAGTCTTTCTGCCAGCTATCGAAGGCATTGTAGATTTGGAATCCATCCACGATACCTCTTTATCAATCTAAGCGTTTCGAGCTGGCGTCGTCCCAGCAACGTAATGTAGTACTAGCAATATTTCTGCAATTCTTATTCGGCCCGAATTTAATACGTAAATGGTTGTGTTTGATGAAAGCTTTTATGTAACAAATGTGGGCTTCCAAAGATGTAATTTATGGCATGGCACTAAAAGTATAACTTTTTGTGGATATGCATTAACCATAGTCAAAAGCATATCAGGTTTTATAACTATCTTCCAACACGCAGAGATTCAGAAATTCAATTTGACTGGGATTTAGACTATTTTTTATTTAATCCAGGTGGTAAACTGTGGGCCAAATTAAGAATGATGAGTCCCAAAGGAACTCAAAAAGTCCTAAACTCAGGGATTACATACGTTACTTGGAAGCTTCCCGGGTAAAATAGACACTGTAACTTAGAGACGATTATATATTTTTGGTAACAGTGGTCACCAACCACAGTCTCATTGGAAGTGCAAATTTCCAGGTGCATAAAAATTATACACACGCATAGTCGCTGTCCTTCACTGTCGACCAATCTGAGGCGATATTAGCGTACGCTCATTTTGGACATAGATAAGAGGATTTTGTGCTGAAAGCGGAAACTTCCACGGTTGTTACTAATAGTTTTGTATCTAAATTGCCTCTGTAGGTTTATATTTCTTGAGAAACTCTTATTTAGTTCATCATCAACCTTTTTAATGTCGACACTGCTGACGCATAGGGCTTTCATATCAATGGAAAAGGAACTAAACCTCTACATCTTCGCAAACCAACGTCACAATTACACCATGTGTATGTACCACCATTATTTTGCCGTTCAATACATTATTGGCTAGTCATTTTGGGACAAAAGGACGATGTTTAAATTCATCATCATCGGCCTTTTAATTTCAACAGTACACTGAAGCACAAGGTTTCATTATGGATGGATGGGATTAGTAAGTGATAATTAACCACTACATCTTCGCAAAACAACATTGCAATTGCACCACATGGTACCACCATTATTTTGCAATCCAATACATTAACGTCAACTCATTTTGGGACAATGGAACGATGTTTAACCGAATGTTTTTACTGCTCCACTCTTTTCATTCCATCTGCAAGGCCCATTGGCAGTATACTGTTTCGAGGGTTGGCTATTGGCCAACTGCATAATGTACAATCTTACGAGCATTCTCTTTTGGGAACTTTTAATTTTTCAACGAATAGTGGTGTCAGCATCGATGCCGTAACAGCTTGAAGGGGGTTTCAGTTCCACAGATAATTTGGAGGCTTAAAATGTATAAGCTAGTATCTTGTGAGATTTTTAAGTACTTTTGAAGTGATAAGTTTTTACGAAGTCATTTGTTTATTTTACTTTACTTAATATGTTTGCCTTCTCATGTAAGTCTTGAAGGGGATTAGGAGTCAAGTATTCATTTTTATCGTCTTTTCTGTATAATGCGTGTGATTATTATTAAGACCACAAAACAAAACACGTAACGCATTAAGAAGCTTTTTTTTTGACGGATGTTTTGCGACGTCTTCGCTCAACAAAATGGGACAACTTCAATAAAAACAAAACGCAAACAAAACGTCCTTATGACATGATGGTTTCTATTAGATGATGGTAGGCCCGCTGGTATAGTTACGTTCCTTTTTCTTATATCAACGTGAAGAAATTCAAATTCACACAAGGGGAAATGTATGGACTACTTTTGGAAAAGGGTAGTATTGGACAACCAACATACTACTTCCAACGTTTTTGTGTTCTGTGACTAAAACCTAGTTTCATAAGGTGTTTGTACCCTTAATGGCATAATTGTACTTCATCGTATTATAGGGGCTGCAGCGACAAAAAGAAAGTGTGTAACCTTGTTCCCAGTGAACCGGGACTCCGTTTTCCGGTTCCTGTTTGCACCCTCTTGTCCTATATAGCGAATGAGAGCAAAGTTAATAGGAGCTTAGCCTGTTTAGTTATTGAAAAATGCGCAGGGATTTCGCTGCTTGTTTCTAGTTTGCTATTTAATTAAAATTTCTCAATTTTATCCAAGTGTGGAATTGCAGTACTACACAGCTCGATACCCGTAGGTCAAATATTTGATAATTAGTCTTTGACGACGACTAACAACGATTTTGGTATCGATTAAACGACAGGAAATAAAAAAAAACCTAAAAAACAATACGGTTGCTCCTAATGTGGTAATTGAAAGCGGGTACAGTCAAGGTTCTTTGACCTGTTTACCAAGTAATGTTCAAATTTTTGTATACTTATTTTTGTAGTTTTGGCTGTTTCCATATCTTTATATGTATACACCACAAGTTGCCACAAAATGTAACCATCTAAATTTTTATAGATATGGAAACAGCCAAAACTACAAAAATAAGTATACAACAATTTGAACATTATTGGTAAACAGACAAGTGCAATAATATGTATCCGCAGGTTCCTCATTAACTTGGAACAACAACGTAATCATTAATATATACCCACTTGATAATAAGTATAGATTTTTCAATATAAATATCAAATACTAAGGCTAAGCGCGCACTACGAATTTTGTTGTTGCGAATAATAATTATCCGCCTGTGAAAGTGTGAATTAAGCTTACCTATACTATACTTCTAGAGTCTAGGCATGGAATATTTCATGAATAGCATGTGTTGCGTGTATAATACGCAACCGTGGTATTTTCACTGTAGAGACTGGAGTGAGGGTGTGTCTGGTGGTCTATTCGCAGGACAGACCACGGGATACACCGTCACCCCAGACACGATAGTGTTTTGTTTACCATTCTTTTCTGGCACTGATTTTAGTGTTACTAACCGTAGGTTCCTTGCGCACCGAGCTATTTCATTGCAGAATCATTCTTTACACGTATTTACCAAAGTTTTAGCGTTCATTCCGTAATATTTTGTTGTTTTCAATATTTTCACAATAACAACTACCAGTTGTACAGGGGCGTGCATTGGTTTTCCAGCGTAATAGGCACTGTAGATCTAACTAGTAACTTTGCACTCATCCTATCCTTCTACCGAATATTATAAGTTTGAAAGTTTGTGAGGATATTTGGATGGAGGAATGTTTGTTACTATTTCACTCAAAAAGTACTGAACTGATTAAGATGAAACTTTACAGCAATGTAGCTTATATATCAGAAAACCACATTGTATGCAAATATTTATACTTAATTATCCTGATATTCCCACGGTAACGGCAACCACGCGGCGAGTGAAACCGAGAGCGGCTGCTAGTCATAAATGATAAGGTTCGTAATATTTAGTAGAAATATTAAAATGCTGACGAGTTTGATTGTTTGAGCACGCTAATCTCCGGAACTACTAGTTCGAATTGAAAAATTATTTTTGTGCTGGATAGTCCATTTATCTCGGAAGGTAATAAGATATTTAATATCACGTTACGATTAATAAGAGCAGAGCATTAATGTAAAACGTTACAGAAACGGGAAAAAAATATTAGTTTTGGGAGCTTCCGTTGCGGACGGTGTGTAAACGGTTAAAGTTATGTAAAAATCATGTATGACGAAATTATTCCCCATCAAAAGTTCTAAAAACAAGTCCGCGACAGCATATGTCTATGTTTTATGGTTAACTCACTATAACCCTATTTCAGATAATAAAATTTGTTCTAAACTAATGTATTATTTGAGAAGCTGTATTCATTACCATGATATTAATCCTTATCTAAATAAATACGTTAATCATCACAAGTATTTAATTTTGAACAAAATTGTCCTTTACATCATTATTAAATTCTAATGAATATCTTAGGAAATATGATAGTTTTAAAATAACTCCTCAGCAAAATAATTTGCGACCAAATTCATTCGTCAGGTAGGCATGCTTACTTTATACTGATATATTCCGGAAGTTTAAGCTAGAACGTTACACGTACAAACAGCGCCCTTCTTGGCATGGGCGGTTTATACTTGAGCAATACTTTTTCTAAATATGTTGTATTCTTGTATGAAACGCTGCTTGTTTCGAGTATGCAATTTCGAGACTGCCTATCGGTAGGTATTCAGTATTTAGCGTAAGGAATATCTTAGTGGGTGAGTGTTGAATAGAAGTTTGAACTAAAATAAAATAACTTTAACACTTATTGTATATTTATTTAAGTTTTGAATTAGCTGTTTTTTCTGATCTGTGGAGGTAGGCACTGCCTAATTGCCTATATGGAATGCACGCCCCTGCAGTTGTAGTATTGTTTTGAGTGGCTTTGACATTGACAGCGAATGACATGACATCTGACGTTTTACGTTTCGTCGCAGACAATAACTTAATATTATAAATCACAACATGTTGTCTTTGTGAAAGTTACTCATTGCATATTTATTGCTATTGTCTAATGTTTTTTAATATTGTAATGGTTTAATTTACTTTCGGTATGTCTTCTGTATTTATTAAAATACATTTCAATTAGTGATAGAATAAAAAATCTAAATTCTTTTTGTGGAAAATTCTGGAACAATATATCATTGTCTTTGGTTCGGCTCGTCTATGGTCGCCGGTGACGGTGACTTGCCTTTTTCCTTTCGATCCTCGGCGTCGGTACGACATATAATATTGGAAGCAGAAAATTTATATTGGGATCGTCCGATCCGTTTGTTGGAGATGAGGTGGTGATTGTCCAGGATATGGCCTAGTGCCAATATATATTTTTTATATAAATCAGGAATTTTAATATGGAGCGGCAGGTGAGTTTTTCATTCCGTTTCGTCTTGGTTGGAGTCTCCCGCCTCCTGGTGGAACTTCTTGAGAATTATCGTGTACTCTCTTGTTTTGTTGCAGAGACCCGCTCCTTTGTTTTAAGCCAGAAATTAAATTATTAACAGTGCCCATGTTTTCTGCTAATAATGTTAAGAAATAATTCTTTGTCGTTTTAAATAATGACAGTGGTTTAACATCAATATACTCAAATTTTTTGTCAGAAATATATCACTTTGTTTGATTTATTCCAACACTCCTGTGTTGGTGGCGCCCTCTTTAGAAGTAAGAATTAGAACCTTTTAGTGAACTAATCTCAATGTCTTCTTTCCGATAGTAACAGCCATCAAGGTAGAACCCACGCACACTCCCATGAGTCTTGTGCCCATCTGAGCTAGCTGAGCAGACCGCATCTTAGAGGCAGTGGGTGTTGAATAAACACAAATCATTTGATATGATTTTCATTATCCGATCCGTATACGATTTCGGGAAATAAAAATAATGTCAGAAAAAAAGTAATAAAAACAGATGCAAGCAATTTTCGACCTTATTGACATTTTTGAAATTTAGTGGCTTCTTTCATATTCTCTTTTACTCACTTGAATGTTTTATAAAAAAATAATTGTTTAGTGATCTTTAGTTTAAAAAAAGCAGGTGCAAGCAATTTTTGACCTCATTGACGTTTTGGAAAGAAGATCATTCAGGCTCTATTTATTTTTGGGCCTTTACTGAAAGTGCCGGCCAAGAATAAAATTGCTACGTGAGGTTATAACTAGTCATTTGGAGCAATAATTGATATAACATAGAAGTTGTAGAATTACACAAAGTCAAGGTATACAAGTGCAGAGATTCGTCATTTGTTGTAAAAAAACGTAGTGCGCGCTTAGCCTTACTAAAAAAACAATGAAAAAGAGTAACCAATTAAAGATTTTTTTTGCTTCACTGATGACGTCAAATGAAATAGACAAAACATCATTGACAGGTAGGCACTCTTTTCGGTGATTGTCAAAATTCAAATTTCGAACCTGTTTTGTTTGTAGTCGAGTTAATACTGTATATATATAAATATGTTGATTGTATACATATTAATGTACCCTTAAGTGAAAACATAAATATGTGTTTCCGATTGGTTACATATTAATGCCCATGGTCTATATAATTATGTTTCCAATATTGTATACGTATTTTTTTGAAATTTGAAGAATACAATGTTATGGGACTTTAGATGAGTACACATAAACTGTCAAGATACTTGTATCTATATTTTTGAACTTGACTGTGCAACTAGATGTCAATTTTATGATTTTTTTATTTTGCATTAAATGTAGTTGTAGTTACCTAGTAATGCTATTTTATAATTAAAAATAATATAAACATCGACTAGCCTTACAGTCAAATAGTTTTCAGATGGGAATCGAACCCGCAACCTTCCAGACATTTACTTTATTACGGATAAGTAATTGTTTTTTCGTCTCACTGAGCTAATCAAATCAAACATTAGATTAATGGACTGTGACGAAAGACAATTAAATTGTGAGGGGTCTGTTTTGGGCCACACCATTTGTTTTCATCAACTCTGATTTTCGTTACCAACTTAATTTTTTAATAAAGATTCTATACTGCAAACAATGACTAATGTCCAACGCAAAAACTTTGTTTTCTCACGTCTTGTTAACTCAAAAGTAAGAGAAGTCGCAGACCAAAAAGCTGTTATATTCCTACTTTTCTATAAAAATTATTTTAGAATAAAATAATTGTGAATTATGAATGCAAAATTGTAAAATGTGGATTTAATTTTAGCGAATTTTGTCATGACTTGTTTTTTGTTTTTACTTTTCTACAAAACCTAGGAATCTTTAAATGATATATCCCCAAAGATAAGATAGAATTTGAAAAAAAAACCAAATTCTACTACATGTAGTGAATAAATGATTCTAGTGACGTGCTTATAAAATAGTGCCGTGACAAACTCATAGTTAAATAGAACAACTGAATAAATAACCATTTGACGTGACTTATTGTCCGGTTTTTACGGCATGTCGATGTCGCTACGATTTACGGTTTGTATGTTTCGCAATTTTTGTTAATTCTTGTTGTGACTTTGTCTAAGTGAAACTTATGGTTGGAAGAACTTTTTTATTAAAAAGTAATTACAAAAGTTGGTTGTGATTTAAATAGCTTGAGTACTTGTGTCACTGATATGAATTTATTAATGACTAGCGGCCGCTCGCGGTAACACTCGCGTGGTTCCCGTTTCAGTGGGAACTTCGGGATAGTCAAGTCAAAGTCAATATCATTTATTCAGTCTAGGCTGTTACAAGCACTTATGAACGTCAAAGAAGCTATGCCATCGGTTCACAAACCCTACGGCGGGAGACCTTGTAACGAGAAGAACCGGCAAGAAACTCGTTAAGGGCTGTTTTTTTCTCCCTGTTTTATTTCATACAGAGTCGTCAAATTGAAAAATGACCTTAACATACCAGTAAGGTCAATTTCCATCACAAAAATAAATACTAATTATAATATTAAATTTTATGGTTATTGTAACCGTAAACAATTTTCAACTGGCAAAGAAAGACTTATCTATCATACATTACAACATTTCTCGCATTACAAGATTACTGTACTGCAAGTTGTGAGGAACACACAGGTCAGTATCAATTTATTTTAGAAAAAATATATTTAACCTTTAAGCACAAGATTAAGATAAGCAGACTGAAGTAGACCCATTTCCGCTGGCGGCACCCGTTCACGAGCATGACGCATGAACCAGCCATCGCTTCGCTCAACCATATTTTAGGGAACGTAACGACCCGCCTCACACGACACCGCCGAAGAAACGTTTGAGTGAGCAAGACGTACTTCAGGTACTTATGTTAAACTGTATAAATATATAAAAAAAAAAATAACAACAGCAATAAAAAGAAAGATAAAAGTGCATTAATGTAAGACACAACCTACAATGTTAGTAGAAGACGCATCAGCTGGGTCATAATCACAAAGCATATTTAAAGTAAGTTAACAAAAAAGAATACTTTTATATAATTGGAATAATTTGAAAACATTATTTATTTTTATTTATTCTGATCAAGCAGTGCCACGCGTCTTAACTTAAAAAAAACATACATAACATAAAATCAAAACAAAAATATATATCTCAATACATTTTAACACAAGCAGACATGAGCAGACCCATCCCGCTGGCAGCACCCGTTCACGAGCATGACGCATGAACCAGCCATCGCTTCGCTCAACCATATTTTAGGGAACGTAGCGACCCGCCTCACACGACACCACCGCAGAAATGTTTGAAGAGAGCATGACATACTCAAGCTACCTGCGTTAAAAGTTGAATCTAACACATTACTAAACACTAATCGAATGACACGGCTACAATCTCGAAAAATAAAACGAAATATTTATGACCAAGCTGTTTTGTCATTCAAGTAATCTTTTATAGTATAATATCCTTTCTTGAGAAGACAATCTTTTACATTCATCTTAAACTTTTCGAAAGGCAAGTCTAAAATATTATCTGGAATTTTATTATAGATACGTATACCTAGACCCATAAAAGTACCACAGACCTTCTTTAATCGGTACCGAGGCATAATAAGTTTATTTCTAGTATTACGATCGTGCACATCACCATGTTTGGTATACAGGTTGATATTACGCCGTACAAAAAGAATACAATTTAAAATAAATTGAGAAGCAGCTGTCAGTATACCAATTCCTTTAAATTTTTCCCGAAGAGATGTTCTGGAACCCAGTTGATAAATGGCCCTTATAGCTCGTTTTTGTAGTATAAATATTGTATTAATGTCAGCTGCTACTCCCCACAAAAGGATACCATACGACATGATGCTGTGAAAATAACTGAAGTACACAGTCCTAGCAGTTTCTATATCAGTCAGTTGTCTGACTTTTCTAACAGCGTAGGCAGCAGAACTAAGCTTGCCAGCTTGTATTGCAATATGCGGACTCCATTGAAGTTTACAGTCCATAGCTTTTTTCTCTAATTTTTCATTGTTCATAACAATTTCCATAGGTACTTTCTGAACATTCGGTAAAGAAAAAAGAACGCATTTAGTTTTCTTTGCATTAAGCTGTAGATTATTATAATTAAACCAAGCCAGTACTTGCGAGAGTGTTTTGTTTACATCGTCAAAATCAGTTCTGTTCCTATCAATGTTAAATATTAAAGAAGTATCATCCGCAAACAAGACAATCTCACATAAGCTTTTTAAAAGAAAGGCAAGTCATTAATATATACTAAAAACAGAAAAGGGCCCAAAATAGAGCCTTGGGGCACGCCTAGTTTTATATTTGAGCCGGCAGATTTCACTCCATTAATATCAACGATCTGAGTTCTGGAACTGAGATACGACAGTATTAACTTTTGGGCATCACCTTTTACACCGTAATGATTTAGTTTCAACAGCAGCGTCTGATGATCCCAAAAGCCTTGGATAAATCGCAGAATACGCCAAGAGCATTCTGCGACTTCTCCCAGGCTTCAAAGACATGTTTTAAAAGTGCAACCCCAGCATCAGTTGTAGACCGTCCCTTCGTAAAACCGAACTGTTTATTATGTAAGAGATTATTTAAGGTAAAACAAACAAACAATCAAATTTTTCATCTTTATAATATAAGTATAGACTAAATAAGCTTAGAAGTATTGTAGGTATAATTATAATTAATGCAATGCAATGCAAAATTGCGTATGAATGATATCTAAATCCCAAAAGATCACACATTTTTGACAGTGAAAGTGTACATGCATTCGATAAATGATTCTAGTGACCTCCATATATAAAATAGTGTCGTGACAATCTCATTGTTCAGTAGAACAACTGAATAAATAACCATTTGACGTGACTACTGCTCTGTTTTTACGGCCCGTCGCTACGATTTACGGTTTGTATGTTTCACATTTTTTATTAGTTCTAGTTGTGACTTTGTCGAAATGAAATGTATGGCTGGAAGGATTTCTATTTTTTATTAAAGTATTTTAATATGGTTGCAATATAAATAGCGTGAGCGCTAATTGTGTTATGGATATTAGAATCAATACCAATGATTGTATAGGGTTTTCCAATAAGGAAGGGTCGATGTTGAAATGGAATAAATAAAGGTGTGAATGAGATATTAGCGATTTTCTTTTTTTATTTGTAAAGTCCATCTTATTTTTTTTTGACTACGGGGAGACATTTAGCCTGCATCATACCTGATGTTAAGTATTGATAAGGCTGAAGATGGAAGCGAGCCTCTCCCGGAATCTTCAACCACTGAGGAACTGGCTATCTTTTCTCTTAACTGCCGGAACACAACAACGCTGAAAACATTGTTATTATGGCGTCAGACTTAGATAAGATTGTGGTAGCTAGCCAGACGAACTTAGAACAAGTCCTACCACTAACCAAACCGAATACAAATTGTACCCCCGCTGGGAATCGAACCCGGGACCCCTTGATCTGATACCGATGGTTGTTACGACTAGGCCACAGAGGCGGTTTAAAATTGGTGATATCTATAGCAATTTGTGTGGAATATGACATTGCTCAAATTTCCACCGCGGCTTCTCACAGTGGCATAGATCCGAGAAGTCTAATTGTTAATAGTATCAGTCGATTGTCGATTTTAATCAGACAAGAACATTTTTTATGTCATAAGTATTTGACCAGGACATATTTTTAAATTTTAAAATATTTAAGGACTTTTAACATAGGGCAAGTCACGGATAGGTGATGCAGCCGGATATATATTCAAGTGATTTCAAAAACTCCTATAAGGGTAAAGACCTCAAGTGCGAATTGGCCTGTACTAGATAGCCCGCTTCGCATACTCCAAAATGTCGGCAGCGAAAGGCGCTGTGAAGTACTTGTGTGCAATACAATCAGCAATTAGAAATTTTGGCGCGCGAAAAAAGGGGTTAAAATTAATTAGTTTAGTGCTACTTTGAAGGCCCCAAACTTTTGTCATTGTGAATTGGGATTGGGAACATTGGGATTGTTTTGGTTACTTATTGGTCTTTAGGTAATTATTGTTTAAAACATGTTTTTATTTTATTATTTAATTATGTTATATATTTATAACACAAGGCATCTATCCTCTACGAGACGGAAAGTTGCCTCGTTTTTGATCGGGATAGATGTTCATAGAGGCGTCTATCGCTTACTAACGCATACTAATAACACAAATATCTTTCTTTTGTGACTTAATGACCAAAATAATTCCAAAATACAAAAGAAAGTCTGGAGTCAAATCACGGAATATAAGTACTGGAGTCAAATCACGGAATATAAGTACTGGAGTCAAATCACGGAATATAATTGGTGAAAAACGAGTGAAGTGGCATTTATGCAGAAAGTTTTTAATACTCTGAACACAAATTCAAAGTGGCATCTATCCTCTCGATATTCGTAAATACAACAAAAACTTGAAGGATAGACGCTTCATGGAATTTTTTATTTTTAATCCTGGGATGATTCATGATGATTTTTATGGCGCAGCCAAAGTAAAAGTATACGATGACACGAATTTTCATTTCAAGAGTTAGGTGAACAAAAAATCATTATGAAAAATATCCATAGCCAAGTGCATCGCGCGTTAGACAGAAAAAAGTAGACTTTCCAATTAGTGATATATTAGGTATATAAGTCAATGAGACTTTCCCATTGTATTGTTTCCTTGGCGATTCGTTTTGATAATACCAATATATAAATCGAAATATTATTGAGATTGAAGAAATTTCGATATGGCTGCGTCTATTAGAATTAATCAGTTAACAAGTTATAATTATGATACATGGAAAATTCACATGATAGCCATTTAGAAGAAAAATTACTTCGGGAATTTGTGTCAGGCGATATTCCAAAATCGACTGTACAAGATGCAAAGTTTCTGGAAAGGGTCAAAATGGACGGGAAGGCCCTATCTGATATTTTGATGGCCGTGAACTGGCAGCATTGGATGGCTTGGAAACTTCAAAGGCAATATGGGATAAGTTGAAATCAATGTATCAATCAAGTAGACCCGCGCGGAAGGCTTCATTGCTGAAGAAGCTTGTGTTGACGCAAATGCAAGAACAAACTTAACTTGACAACTTCACAACTTGATCTATGATTTATTATAAAGACGAATGGATTGCCGAAAAGTTAATTAGAAAAAAATCCAGTGGCATTTTTGTGGGTTATAACACAGAATCTAAAGCCTGCAGGATCCACAATGCTAAATCAAGAAAAAATATTGTGAATCGTGATGTATAATTCTTGAATGAACCTGCATTTAAACAAGAATACGAAGAAATACTAGATGATCAAGATCAAAAACTAATAGTGGACATGAATAGGAGTTTGTCCTATTCATGTCCAGTAATAGTTTTTAATATAGAACCAAAAGAGAGGGAAACTGAAGATAACAGTGACAATAGCATAATACAGAGAAAAAATACAGTCAACAGTGAAAGGAAGAGAAGGACCGAGACGTATTCGTTCAGTAAAAGTAGGAAGACCTCGTATAGAGTATTGTACTGTTAATAAACAAAGTGATACTAGTGAGATCAATCGAGATGATAAAGAACAGGTAACCAGGTAAGTTTTTTTTTCTTTATTTTGCCTACTCGTTTTACAAGTTGTTTATTGGCGGGACTGTCTTTATATAAAAACTCTTACGACATCCCATGCATGTAAGGAAGTGGTGACTCTCGTATTCTTAGGCCGTCACTACACGGCACAATTTTATATTTACTATTAATTATTTTGAATCTTTTTAGTCATTTGCCAAGTCAGCTTTTATGTTTGCGATAGTAAGTTAAGTTTGTGTACAATCGGTGAATTTCTCGATATATAGTTTTTTAATTAGCGTTCTTTCGAAAAAACGTTTCTCAAAAAATCTCTACTGGTCTATCGGGAATTTACCGACTGTGCATTTAACTCATTCGATTTGAATCTTAAAAACAACAAGAAAACCAAAACCTAAAAGACACAAAAGGAAGAGAGTTGACAAATTGTGCAAGTTCCATTTAAATTTAAATTAACAAACTCGACAAATATTTTTAGAAATAATAATGTTATTGCATTATACATATTTTTTATCAAACCATAAACTAAAGGTATAGACGGATTCAGATTTCAGATTTAGTAAAGTAGTTTGACAGGTGCCAATGTATTTTTGTAGAAGTAATGCTGCTTTAAATAAACGTATCTATAATGATAATATTGAGTTTCTGTACATGAATGGAATCATTACTTACTGAACTGGAACTGGATCTGAGCAAATCATTATAAAAAACAGTTCAAAGCAGGATAATTTTTACGAAGTGACATTGGCTCCTGACATAATACTACTGAATTAAAAAGCCGACTATAGCCGTTGACGGTGCAATTCGAGGGTCTAAAAAGGGCGCAAAAGCAATATGGCTTTGTGAATTCCCTGACAATTAATTATTTGTTTATTTTCTTTGGAATTTGTAGTTATAAGTTTTTTCTCTTTAAAAAAATTAAAAGCTATTCTGCTACACTGACATCGACGAAGTTCTAAACTCTATAGAAAATAAAAAATGAAAAGAATTGATAGAGAATCCACTTAGCAATATTGCGTAAGCGCCCTTTTGTAGACCTCTAAGAATTCCTTTTTTTAATACATTACCTGTTGGCATCCCAATGACACAGACATGCAGGAACCCTAAAACCACAAAGCGACACACTGGCGGCTATTAAAAAGAGGTAACATATCTACTAGAAAAACCAAATGAATAATTCGCAGTACCAATACCCTCTCTATATTTTTTTGCGAGCTCTGGGCAACTGATTGGTAAAATAAAGATATAGCCTGTGTGCCCGGCATTTCGACAGTTATGTGTTGCACGTTGCAAATTTGTGTAGTGTGGTCCTTCAATTTTTTTATGTTTTATTGTGGTGCTAATAGGTTTTTGGGGCAAAATTGCGTTTTCACCCGCGTGGTTCTCGTTTCCGTGGGAATATCGAGATAAAAAGTAACATTTGTTTTAATCTAGGCTATCTTCTATCTGGGTGCCGAATTTCATCCAAATCGGTTCAGTAGTGTTTGCGTGAAATAGTAACAAACAAATAGTTTTTTTTTTATTTTATTTTTTTCATTGTTTTGTTGAAAACTTGATGTGCTGATGGGGATGTAAACTTTTTGTAGAAAAAACCGACTTTTTATAAAAAGTTTTTTATTAAAAAAAAAATAAGTTTGACTCAAACATTAGTGTAGGCAACTACTAGTTTGATTTAAACCGTTTTAGGTCAAACCGCTTGACTGAAAAAGCGACAGTTTTTTCAAGATTTCATCAAAACTATTGAACCGATTTTAAAATTTAAAAAAATAGGACCAACTTGGAATCAAACCCGATTTTATAACGTTTGAATTTTTTTTTTGAATTAACGGTTCAGGCGTTCTCGAGTAATCGGTGAACATACATAAAAAATATACGCTACGAATTGATAACCTCCTTCTTTTTTGATGTCGGTTAAAAGAGGGTATTGTCTGTCTTAATGGATGGACCTTTTTTATCGCCATGAAACAGTATTTGCAGAAATTAACAACTTTTCGTCGTCTTTAAACGTCGAAAGATCAAGAAAAAAGAGTCACTGCGCACTTTATCAAATCTGTAGATTAAAAATATGCCTCAAAATATACGGTATATTGGAACGCCTCATTTTTTAGCGCTAATGGCCTTTGGCACACAAATTATTATAGGCCTTAATTTTTTTCGCGCAATTGTCAACTGACCTGAATTCAGCCACATTTTTGCTTCTCTAATTCATCATTAGGCATAATTATTCATTATCCCTACTGTTTGCAAGTACTAAATTACGATTCGCACAACACCGTTACGCCTAAACATTAGTATATATGTCAAATTAGTGAAATAATTCATTCATGATACGAGCATGCAAGCAAACAGGCATGCAAGCAAGCGTGCAAGCAGGCATGCAAGCAGGCATGAAAGCAGGCATACACGCAGGTATGCAAGCAGGCATACAAGCAGGTATGCATGCAGGCATGTAAGCAGGCATCCAAGCAGGCATGCAAGCAGGCAAGAAAGCAGGCAAGCAAGCAGGCATGCAAGTAGGCATGCAATTGGGAATACAAGCAGCCATGGGCATAAGTAAGTAAGGTCTGCTAATATCTTGGCAAGTGCGATTACAAGCCCTCCTGTCAAGCGTGAAAATTATAGGAGACTTTAAGGTTACCAACCTATACCTACTTGAACGTAGTTCTTAATACTTTCTTAATGAAAGTAGTTCTTACTGCAGTAACACTCAAAAACATACTGCCATTTTGTTGGCTAATGATAGGTTTGCATTAGGTGTATGAATGTGTGGAGCATTCTATTTATTAGTAAAGTCTTCACATCATCATTGTTTCAATGGTTAGTTGATCCAACAAACGTAGTTTAATAAACTGTCATCACATATTTATCATTACTACAAGTTTCATTTATTCACCCGCCTTTCTTACGCACACAACCACACAACTTTAACAATTAACAGTATATAACACTTTTATACACCATTGTGTAGATTTCACATCTCGACACGCATGCAAGCAGCCATGCAAGCGAGCATACAAGCAATGCAAGCAAGCACGCAAACAAGACAGCAAGCAAGCAAGCGAGCAAGCAAACATGCAGCAGGCTACGGCGTTTTCCTATATGAGCCTTTCCTCGCACCTGCTCCTCAGCTCGCGGGCCGCCTCGCCCCTCCACGCCTGCGCGGGCTTAAATTACAGTCTAGGGGTAGGCATACAGGACTGCGTGGAGTCGGTTTTTAGGCGATTCGTTTGTTCGTTGTCACTGACTAGTATGCAAAACTATATATGATAGGGGTAACAAATGTAACAATACGTTTGCGTAGTAAGTTGTTACGTCAAAAGATATGTATGCTCATAAATTTAAGGACACTGTTAATTAGTGGTTTTGATTATTAGTGATTTTAATGCGACAAACAATGCGAAATAATCTATTTTGCTAAACAATAATTGTGTTTAAGAATTTTAGGCTAAAGAAATAAGGCGAGATCGAATTAGGACTAATGATTTTAGACGTGTCGAATAGCACCCAAATAATAACAGTACAATTCATTTTATTTTTTAAGAGTACGTTGTCATCACTGGCTGTTCCGGAAATAAGGAAGCCTCTTTTTAGCCACGTTGTTTTACTTGCCGCTCAAAATCCGATATAAACTCGTCAAATCTCATAACATTTTACAGGTCGCAACACACAAGTACCGCAGAACTGAACTTTTGATCGAGCAATAAAATCGGTACATAACATGATATCCTTATGGCGTGTGTTCACTAAGCGAGCCTGCTTCGCGAGCCAACTTTAAAATTGCCGCTCGCGAGCGTCGCTTGGCTCGCTGTTGAGTGGGCGGTGCTGAAAGGAAGCTCATGCGCTCACGACATGCCAGAAAATCTTAATTGAAAAAGGACAAAATAATATTAAAGGCTGCCATTAAATTAACTATACTTTTGCAGTTATATACGAGTAGTAACGTGAATAATAGGATTTATTTAGATTCATGCTGAAATTTATAATAGTGATGGCAGCCCCCGACGGATAATTAAGTCGGAGGTTTATATTATTTTTACCAACGACACGGTATGGAGACGGGGTATATGCGTTTGTTTGGAGTGAGAGGTTGTTTGTTTGTTTGTTTGTGCAAACCAATGTTACCATTTATCTCCAAAAGTACTAGTCCGATTTTGATGCGGTATGCAGTGATTTGCTCGGTTTGATTGGTGCATGTTCTTTGATGGTGTTACGGTGAGAACTCACCAGGAGGCGCTGGAGTTAACATTTGTTTTACAAACCAATGTTACCATTTATCTCCAAAACTACTGGTCCGATTTTGATGCGGTTTTCAGTAATTGGTTTGGGTTTGATTGGTAAATGTTCTTATATAAGTGTTATGGTGAAAACTTACCAGGGGGCGCTGCAGTAAACATTTGTTTGAGCAAAACCAAAACTACTAGTCTGATTTTGATGCGGTTTTCAGTAATCTCCGTGCCGTCGTTGGTAAAAAGCAGAACTTGGGTTTCAAACATACGACGCGCCGCCTCGCGCAGCCTCGCGATATGGATACATGCCATAACCCAGTTATTATCTTTTCAAAATATGGATTGGGCATAGTCGTAAAGTGGATGTGTTTTTAACGACTTTAGGTTGCCGAGGAAAAACGACTATATTATCATTGTATAGTGGTATAGGAGTATTAGAATGAATGTTTCAGGCTTAAATCTTTTATGCCGTTAATAATATAATTATCTGACTGTTTTTTACTTTGCATAACATAAAAAGGAGTGTAGAGAAGATATAGTTTTTTTTATGAACAACCTCCCGGAATCCTCACCTACTGAGGAACTGGCTATCTTATCTCTAGATGGCGGAACACAATAATGCTGAAGTTTGTTATTATGGCGTCAGAATTAGATGAGATGGATGGTAGCCTGCCAGCTGGACTTACAATACAACAAGTCCTACCACCAACCAAACCGAGTACAATATGTACCTCCGCTGGGAAACAAACGCGAGACCCTGGGTCTGATACTGTTGCGGTGGCTGTCAGCACTAGACCACAGAGGCGGTAATAATATAAGTATTGGGATATACGAGTACCCAGTCAAATTTGCGTTTCAAGTCATATTTGCTTGTAATTGTTTTTCAATATTCTTTTGACATGGACTTTTTAATTTTATTTATAAGTAGTGCAGTAATAATGTTGCCAGACCTATTAAAATAAGTTTTTTTTATTAACAAACGAAGAGACTATTAGTCTTCATCATACCGATGTTAGTACACTGTTTATATCTCCTTGTAACCATGTTTTTTTTATATGCAACTTATTTCTAATTAAATGCCCAACAACTTGGGCATTTAAGTTGTAAGTTCTTAAATCATCTAAGTCAAAAATAAAGACTTTCCAAGAGATGATATTACAATAGCAAACTTTTGTATACTTCTAATTTACATCAGACGTATTTTGAAGTGTACTTACTCAAATTGTGAAAATGGAATTTTAATGGATATTATGTAAAATAATGCAGATTTGAGGAGTTACAGCTTAAGCGATGACATGCGATAGAGGCGCGTCCAAGGTCAACACTTGAATTTGACATGATTTTGGGCACAGAAAATCCAATTAAAAAGTAACGCAACCAAATCACAAAACCATTTCAAATAAATCGTCTCCGTCAAAAGAGAGAATAACAAATAAAAGTGGATAAGTAAGATCTGTTGCGGCTGAAACGTTTAAAGTAAACACGTAATCTTGCGGATCTCCCCCTCCATGCCTTTATTACCTACTTCATTTTACGCTCCAAAGGTCTTGGTAATGACCTTCGAGTAGAACTTTGGGGCCTCGCCTTTTTCCGTTATTCCAACGTCTGGTTTGGCTTATGTTTTCCCCCCTTATTATTTCCATTGATGAGTTCTTATCAAATTTCTTTTCTTTGAGAGTAGTCGCGCGTGTTTTGTTTTTAGGTGGAATCTATTTGTCATTTGGGCGTTTTCTTTTGATTGGTAGTTTTCGGATTGATTGTTTTTTGTTCTCTTTATTATTAATTTCATCGTTACTATAATTATAAAAAAGGCATGTTTTTCATCTTTATCACTTCCATTGATGAGTTCTATCATTAACAAATTTCTTTCCTCTTGTTCAGTTTTTTTTTGCATAGTGGAATTCCATTCGTCATTGGGCGTTTTCTGTTGATAGGTAATTTTTGGATTTATTGTTTAATTTCGTTATTACTGTATTTAAATTTGGATACCATTAGTCATGTTTTTGCATTTATTATTTCTATTGATGAGTTCCTATCAAAGGGCAATAGTAACTTTCGGTGCCTTTTTTTCGGTCACTTAAATACTCGATCCATGGAATTTGAAAAAAAAATTAGTTATTTTCAACCTAAACCTAAAAAATAATAGTAATAAACAGATGCATTTATCTCGGAATGGATATTTATTTATTTATTTATTTATTTATTTCAGGTAACAAACAGTTATATACAAACAATATTATAAAAAATAGTTTACAAACAAACCATAACTTAAAGTATTAACTTAAGTAATATAGTGCATGCATAGATATGGTTTAGAAATGTGCTGTCTCGGTAACTATTGTTCGTACTTATATCCTCTGTCCATTGAATAACGTGTCAATGGTGTGCATGGATTTTCGAAAAGACGTCAACCCTCCATACATAGAAATGTAGATAGAAATGACCAATGCTAGAAAGCATTGGCCATATCTATCGTTTTTAGTGGTACTCTTTTTTTTGTTATTGGGTTTTTGATGTGTGGTTTACAGAATTATTGTGTTTTGTTCACTTTGTTATTACTACTTTTTTTAGACTTCCTGGAGGCCGCCAGGCTAAAAGAGATACTATAACAAGGTGGCGAGTTACAATAGATCTCATAGGTCGCAGTGACTACATTTCCAACTGGAGCTGCATAGCCCCTATATTCTGCAATTAATTAATTATTATTACTTACTTATTTTTCGATACAGCATAATTTTGATTTAGTAATTCTAATATCATTTTGAGAATAGCAATGGCGAAAATTATTTTTAACAACAAAAAACATCTTTTTAAAGCAAGAATATCCAAGGGAATCCGGAAACGACTAATAAAAACCTACAAATGGAGCATCGCATTGTATGGATGCAAAACGTGGACGCTGACCCGAAGAGGTAAAGAACGACTTGAGGCCTTCGAGATGTAGTGTTGAAGAAGAGTGGAAAGAATTAGCGGGACTGAAAAGAAGACGAATGAGGATGTACTGACCATGGTTGGGGAGGGAAGAAATTTACTTGGGGAGACTAGGAATAGAAGGGGAAAGATACTAGCCCACCTGTTACGACACGACAGTTTCCCATGGGAACGGAAACCACGCGGGTGAAATCGCAGGCATCCGCTAGTAAACTTTAAAAGTTATAACTTTCTAATTTTGCATTTTACAGTGCTATTTTTATGTCATAAATATTAAACAAGAAAATATACTAGAAAAAAGCAACTGGTCTCATGTCGGGCCTCGGGATTCGAAGCCGCATCCTTGGGATTCCGGCTCAATGCACTAACCAATTATGCTGCAGAGACCTATGAGGACACGTCGAATTTTTTTAGTATAATTCACCTTTCTACGGTGTTGGCCACCGTCGTTTCATCAATGAGAGAAACTTTAAAAGTGTTAAGATTACAGATAATTTCAAAACTTATTTACCTACAAAAAAATCTTATTACGAAAGTGATTGGTCACAAAAAAGCTCGATCTTTTATATAAAAAAGCGTCAAAAACAACAGTGATCAGAAGTAAAAATGATAGCCATTACGCCCCTGAGCGCGATGTGTTTGAGAAATAACCCTTTAGATGCAGCTGCGAATAGCGAGAAACGGCGTGTGTTACATACGGATATAGTGGATGAACAATTACAATAAATACGTCTCTCTAGCCTAGTAGCACCATACGTATCAGGCCCCATAGATAGATCTATACTAATATAGTAAAGAGGAAAGATTTGACTGTTTGTTTGTTTGCTTGCATTGAATAGGCTCCGAAACTACTGATGGGATTTGAATGAAATTTGGTACACAGATAGTAGATAGCCTGGTTATGAACATAGGATACTTTTTATCCCGATATTCCCACGGGAACGGAAACCGCGAGCAGCCGCTTGTAGATAATAATTTTATTTGCTACAACACACACAATCATACATAAAAAGTTCTCAGTGATGAGGATTCCGGGGGAGGCTTGCTTCCATCTTCAGCCTTATCAATACTTAACGTCAGGTATGATGGAGGCTAAGAGTCTCCCCGTTGTTCATAAAAAAAATATAAAATAAAAAGAAGCAAAAAAGAACACAATATCATTTACATTGGGATCTCACTTCCTGCATCCAGAAATAGCTATTATAACACGTCAAAAATAAAATACACAAAGTAAAAAGTCAAAAATAAAATGTATAAAATTGGCGGATAGGAATAGGCCGTGTTAAATAACTTGGTCAATTGCATCGTTATCACAAGTTGATAAGAGCATAATATAGACGAGAACGTATGTATTGATAATTTCGCTACGAAACGATGTTACTTTGTCTACAAATAGATCCAGAGTTCTTGCGTTCGATTTTCAGTGGGGGGCTGCAAATTGTTTATGGCTTTGTTGATAGTAAGCGGGTTTAAGTCCGCTACCACCATCCTATCTAGCCACCAGTAATTTTATTTGGGTTTTTTTGATTTCCCGACGTTTCGGCACCTTTTCAATTGCCGTGGTCACGGGTTGACATGACAGTCAACCCGTTTCGGGTAAATATCATCGTCATCAGCCATTTTTAATGTCCTCACTGCTGAAGCACTGGCCTTCCTTATGGATGGATAAGGTGAATGGGCCATGACGCACCACAAATTAGGCAATCCGAATTTGGCCCACCAAATTCGGGTTGCTGGGTTTAATGACTGATAATACAGCAAGGACCAACGGCTAAACGTGCCTTCCACAGCACGGAGGAGCTCGAGATAATAAATTTTCGGGCACCGACACTGCGACCCACCACCACCAGTAACGCAATTTCACCTTCAGTCTTTTCATTATTAAAGTTAAGGTATGATGAAGGCTAATGCACCGACCATTCAGAATTCAGAATTTGAAGTTGATAACATCTTAAACCACACTCATGCAGGTTATTGTATGAAAATTTCGTTTGAATTGAGTTTGAGACGTCGTCAACTTGAAAAACAATTTCAGATACCGGAACTCTATTTTTTATTTACTCTTCTCGAGGTTTCTACTGATTTTCACGCGACGTTTGAGTTTCCGTATTTCCGTAATAACGACGTTGCATGGGTATACATAACTTCGCTTTACGCCTGTAATACCGCCTCCCATCGCCCACCCATTGCAAGGTCGCTAATCGCCTGATCGCCTTCCCGTTAACCTCGCCACTCGCGCGACGAGTGATTCAAAAACAGAGGTCCAGGCCCCATAGACAAAGTAACATTCAAAAACGATAACGAAGTTCTAAAATAATTAAATTGGCGGATTGGCATAAGCTGCGCTAAATCACGTGGTTTTACCGCAAGTTAATTGGCGCTTATAGACAATAACAAATCGAATTATCGTTTTACGAAGTATCGTTTAACGATGTTACTTTATCCCCAGCCCTATGTAGATCTGTTTTAAATTTAAGAAAAATGCCCCTTGAGCATTTAATTTACAACATCACTTTGTTGCAAAACAAATGCTCACCGTTCATACTGCCCGTGTGTCATTCAGCTATTACGACACGCAGCAGAATGGTGTTTAGAATCCTTGCTAATGTAAAACTGCAACGTTCTTTGTTTCAGCGGAAACGTTTCTGCTGAGTTTGTTTTATCAATGCTCATTTGAGACCCTCTCTAGTCGCGTCCTTATCAGATTTGTTTAAACGATGGATGAATATAAATGGCTGTATATTTTGCCCTGCAGTTTTCTTTGTTGCTTTGGATTTCTTGCCAATTGCATTTGTAAACAAGAAGAAGAGTCGTCATCAGTTATTTTTAATGTCCCCACTGCTGGGGGCACCGGCCTTCCTTATGGATGAGGATGAGGAGAACGGGCATGACCCACCATACGGGCTCAATGCTGATTGGTGGGTTTTGACGACTGCAAATGCAGCCGGTTCCGAAGCACGGAGGAGCTCGAGATAGTAATATTTTGGTCACCCATCCCGTGACCGACCATTTTCACCACTGCGCCACGGGCTCCTCAGAGGAAGAGTAACATTGACGATGTGCGGCTGATCTGATGAAGACACCAAGCCGCATTGGGCACGCGTGGTGGGTCACTGTCCATTTCTTTATCCATCCTTAGGAAAGGGCCGGTGCACCAGCAGTGGGGACATTAAATGGCTGAGGATGTATGTGGTTTTGGATGAGGATGATCTGATGATGCAATGACATTTCTCTATTTCATTGTCCAGATACAAATATGTAACTTGAATGTTTCAAAGTATACTTTAGTGAAATTGGAAGAAAAGATAATGCCTAGAAAATTTTAATATTTTTTCTTTGAAGTCACTTAAAAGTAAGAATCTCATTAGTTCCATATTTTAAGCACTTTATCCTATTAAAAGTATACAGACATCCAATTACAGAAATTTACATGAGATGGATTTATATTTTTTTTATTTGTTTTGTTTTCGTTACCCTCGCGAGATGAAAGCAAAACGTTATTATATATATCGTTTTTAAAAAAATGGTGAACGTTTAGAACGGTGAGACAAAGTGCAGATAACGTTTCATTTTAACAATACGAATCGGAATGGAGTATCTTTGACCTCGAGTTTTATTTTACAGGTTAACGAGCTGAAGGGAGGAAGTGGAGGCTTGAAGAACTCGGTGGCGCAGTAGTTCTCGCGCTCGGCCTGCGATTATTGAGGTTAGGCAACTTTCAGAACAGCCAGTCACGTCCGTGCTTAAGGCACGTTATGTCATTGGTCTTAGCTGCATTTGCAGTCATTAAAACCACCATTCCGCATAAGGCCTGAGTGGTATATTATGGTCCATTCTCCTTATCCATCCCTATGGAAGGCCAGTGCCCTAGCATTGGGGACATTAAAAACGGGTGATGACGAACGAAATCGCATAGGATTTTTCAAAACCGACTTTGAATAGCAGGGGTAAGGTAGTAATAATGGTACCTAATGGTTACCTGCGACTTCGTTCGCATATTTTTTTTTTCAGTTAAACTAGAGGAAACTGAATGAAGAGTAGGTTCCCAAAATTATGCAGTAATCTTGTAACGCGAGAAATGTAATTTAGGTCATGGCCTTTATATTACTATTATTTTCTTTGCAAGACGAAAATTGTTTACGGCTACAATTATTATCTTATAATGTACTTTTATTTTAGTATTTTCTATGTGACGGAAAATGAACTTTCTCAATTTTTCAAATTGACGAGTCTGTATGAAATAAAACAGGGAGAAAAAAATAGTCCTTGACGAGTTTATTGCCGGTTCTTCTCGTTACAAGGTCTCCCGTCGTAGGGTTGGTGAACCGACTCACAAGTGCTTGTAACAGCCTCGACTGATTAAATGATATTGATTTTGAATAAGAGCACTCAAAAAACTTTTATCCGTTAACCGCCTCTGTGGTCTAGTGATACAACCACCGGTATCAGACCCAGTAGTCCCGGGTTCGATTTACAGCGTTCAGTTTTCAGCATTGTTGTGTTCCGGCAGTTCGAGATAAGATAGCCAGTTCCTCGGTGGTTGAGGATTCCGGGAGAGGCTCGCTTCCATCTTCAGCCTTATCAATTCTTATCATCATGTATGATGAAGGCTAAGAGTCTCCCGTCATTCATTAAAAAAAACCGCTACCTTTACTCACTTACAGATTTATTTCATTAACAAATCTTACAAATATAGGTATATAAACCATTTTATTATTTTTAGTTATTGTAATACACATGAAGTATTTTGTCCATTCCTTTGTAATGTTTTTAATTAAAAGTGTAGATTTAAAAGGAGTCTTATTTTTCAAAAGATCTATTAAAAATCCATCCAAAATCTGTTTGATAAGTTTTAATGGACATACTCCATTAAAACTTATCAAAGAGACTAAAATTACTTTTGGAACAGCTTATCCGCAATATTTATATCAACATAACCAAGAAACCGGTGACGTATACCTATACCAGAGACCTTAATCGATTTACGTAATTCCTTGATGCCAAGGTATCTTTAGTAATTTTCTTTTACAGAGTATTTTTTGCCCAAATTTTTGCTAGGCTTTGGGTATCAACCAAACACATCAATTTGGAAAAATAATCATAGCGAATTATAACCCTCAGTTTTCAATGAAATGCGGGAAGATGGGGTAAATACTAAGTTTTTTTTGGATAAGTTTGTGTAGCCTTAGCATACTGAAAGAAAAAACATGAGTTTTATTATTTTCATCAAAAATTTTAATCTATAAAATTTGGATAATATTTCAAAAATTATCTTGTACTTATACTAGAAATAACTTACATAACAATGCAATTACGTAGGTATAATCGGGGAACTTCCCGATTGGCCAGTACAGTTTTTTGGGAAACGTTATCTCCGAAAGCACTAAAATAAATAAATATAAATAGAAATAATTTAGTATTCAATGAAATACCTATTAATGTTCTATTAGTTGTGATACAAACGCTTTTTTATATTATTACTAGCTTCCCGCCCGCGGCTTCTCTCGCGGCTTCGCCCGCGTGGACTACACGACTTATGCTATTGTAGGTTATCCATAAGATATAAACATATACCACCGCGAAGTTTCCTGTAGACCTTTTCAAGGTGTACAAATACTTAGTACATTATTTTGATAAATCTCGTAGGGTTCAGCCTGCGTTTGCAATGCAAGCGGAAAAAATTTAATCATTTACAACATCACATTAGAAACCTCAAAAATTACAGTATTTCTCTACTCTATTATACATATAAACCTTCCTCTTGAATCACTCTATCTATTAAAAAAAAACCGCATCAAAATGCGTTGCGTAGTTTTAAAGATCTAAGCATACATAGGGACAGACAGCGAGAAGCGCCTTGCTTTATACTATGTAGTGATATCTATCACTTTTTTAAATAATGGTCCCTAATACTCTACTGGTCAACCGGGAAGTTCCCCGGGAAAAGTACCTATGTAGGTATAACAATTTGTTGACATAATTAATAAGCTAATACCTTTGTAACAACACTGCCGCGACTTAGAGATATTTGTGTTACATTACGGCATAATCTACTTCCTGAGGCTGCAGTGGAAACCAAACCAGCAAACCGCCGAGACTGGCTCGAAATTCGGTTTGAATTTGACAAATATAAGCAATAATAGGCACAACAGAAGGTTATCTATGTAATAATAAATGAAAATAAACATGAAGAGAATTTATGTTGCATTGACTTTGACCCACTTTACATTTCTGATGACGTGGATGAGTGTATTTCGTATTTAATAAACAAAGTTCGCTAAAAAATATCAAGAAATATGATAATTACACGAGTGAGTAATAAAAACTACCACATTAAGTATATTGTATGAGACATAGGGATAAATTACACATTTTACAAAATTTGACATAACAATTTTCATACAAAATATTTCGAACTTGTTGTAACGATCTTTTGAAAAAGGTTTAAAATAGTCACGACAAAAAGAACTAGAAAAGGCTGGATCGGTCAGCAAAAAAATATGGAAGTGTATAAAAAAATTTACAATGTCAAAGCAGCATGAGTCATCTTCAGGTTTACTTCAAGAACACATCGCAACTTACATCTGCGATAGCGCTAATGATTATTTCATCAATATAAGAAAGTGTCTGGCAAGCAAGGTTCAAAGTCAATCTACATGATTAATCGACAGTTACAGTCAAGTACTCCGTACGGTTGCGATAATTTACTAGGATCAATAAAATTTGTGCTGTTGCATGCAGATGAAGTTGAGGTGGAAAGGATGATCATGGGTCTCAAAAACAAATCAGCGGTTGGTTGGGATAACATCTATACTAATATTATAAAGAGGAAAGATTTGTATTTTTGTATGTAACGAATAAACTCAAAAACTACTGGACCGATTTTGACGAAATTTGGTATAGAGAATCCTTAGACCCCAAGTAGTAACATAGGCTATAAATGATCCCAAAATTCCCACGGGAACGGGAACCACGCGGTTGAAACCGCGCCCGGCCTCTAGTATGAAATAAAATACTAAAGCAATACAAGCATATTATTCTGGTCTGGTCTCACCTCTCACTAACACTTTTTGCAAGTGTGTGTCTCAAGGAGTTTCCTAAAATTAAAAAGCCGTTATTGTTCCTGTTTCTAAATTCGGAATGAAAGATCAAATTTCAAATTATTTCAATTTTACCCGCCATATCAAAATTATTGGAAAGGATGGTAAATAACAGGCTGGTTAATTGTTTGGAGAAGCATCCTGTATTTTTTTTAGTTCCTAGGACCTCTGCTGTTTAATAGATTGAATGCCAAATTTAGTATTTATTCAGTTAACCCTTTCGCGGACACTCAACGGTTTTATCTGTCATAATCTTTCCTCTTATATTAAATATGTTTCAAGATTGTAGATTTGTGTTTGGCAACGACATGTTCCTTTGTAAATGTTGTTGCTTCTGTTAAAGCTGATAAGTTTCTTGCGGCCGTTCTTCTTATCAGTTAAAAGATGTCCTGAATGGCTGGTAGGAAAAAAAAATTGGTTGATTCGAAAGCACTTATCTATAAGTCTATTTGAATAAAAATCTTTGACTTTGACTTTGACATTGCCATAAAAATTATAGTCTTTCGTTCAGTGTCCGCGAATGTTTTAATTATCATAGTGCTAGGCGTGATTGCAAGAAGCGCTTGAAAACATGTCCTACAAAGACACAGAGGAATTATTTATTGTAACCAAATGAATCGTCATGAGCCATTTTTAATGTCCTTACTGCTGGGGCACTGGCCTTCCTTATGGATGGATAAGGAGATTGCTTTCTTTTATTTAAATGTATTTTGTTCTTGTTATAGTGTAAATGTAATTGTTATATATTTGGTTGTATAATTAAAGAATTCATGTAAGATCTTTATCACCTGAAACACGGAGTATCCTTGAAATAAAACAACTTTTACGGATATCAAACGCGCTATATTTCCACTAAGTTGTAATTGTACCTGTAAAGGGGCCGAAATGTCAGGAAAATCTAAAAACCCCTAAAAAACCTAAAAATACGGACAATTACAACTTAGTTCGTGGAAATATAGCGCGTTTGATATCCGTAAAAGTTGATTTATTTCAATGAACAGTGCGCACCAAAACATAAGATGTACGTACGGAGTATCCTAGTTCAGGCCCCCTATATTATTATACTTCCTTTATACCTTTTTTCTAGGCTATAGTTTTAACATTGTTAATTTGTTATTTCATAAAACTATTTTATTTTTATACGTACATCTTATGTTTTGGCGCGCACTGTTCATTGAAATAAAACAACTTTTACGGATATCAAACGCGCTATATTTCCACGAACTAAGTTGTAATTGTCCGTATTTTTAGGTTTTTTAGGGGTTTTTTGATTTTCCCGACGTTTCGGCACCTTTACAGCTGCCGTGGTCACGGGATGACTGACTATTTTATTTTTTATATTTTTAATGCAATAAAGTTATCGAGAAACAGCATCGATATTAATATCACAAATGCCAGAGAAACTCTGTTTGTCTATAACCTTGTCAAGCGTAAACCGCTGAACATTTTAACTGAAGATTTTAACCCGTGAGAAGGCGCACCTTAAAAAGTAACACGGATAAGCATGCGGGAGCAAAAGGTTAATTTATTGTAATTTTTAAATATAGGTATCTATATTATATCTTTATTGGAAAACCCTACTTTTTCAATAAGGCCGTGTCGATGTAGAAATGGAATAAAATAAGATGTGTGTGAGGTATTAAAGAATTTCTTTTTTTTTATTGTAAGGCCTATGTACCTATGCCATTCAAATCAAATCAAATCAAGTCGTTTATTTTGCAAACTAAGCGATAGGTACATATGTTACATACATGGTAAAGTGCGGTTTAGTAACCGTTATGGTGTAGCAAAAACTATGACAGGACAACTTATTATCTACGGACACTTAAATTACAAAAAGCTAACGTTCGGGCACTTAACTTACATTACAAAAAGCTAACGTTCGGACACTTAACCTACATTACAAAAAGCTAACGTTTTTTTGCTAAGGGATGGTGCAGATTCTAACATATTAACATATTTCATGTATTTAGATAATCATTTACGGAGTAGTAACATTTTTGTATGAGGTAAGATTTCAATGACTTAGAAAATGATTTGAGGTTTAGTTCATTTTTTAATGAAGTTGGTAGTTTATTGAAGACTTTAATTGACATGTAATAAGGGCTGGTATTTAGCATTTTAATTCTGGATTGTGGTAAGTATAATCTGTTTTTATGTCTGGTATTTATGTTGTGCGTATCTTTAACTTTGGTAAAGGTTTCTAGATTTTTATAAGTAAATATGCATATATCATATATATAAAACTGTGAGTAAATTATATTTAATAAAGTAGGGTTTGCATGATTGAGTATTATCTATTTTTTTGCATAATAAAGAGATCATTTACGTTTGTGCTATTACCCCATAACATTATTCATAACATAACATAACATTTACTATAATATATAATAAAGTTTAAATATCCTCCGCCACTTTCTCTAACTGGAGCTCCAGGAGCTTTGAAAAAAATATACCAATTTCAGACGAAGGATATCATTTTTAGTGATAAGGTGCATTTTTTATGAGTGGCTTTATTGACAAGCAAAATGTATCTATGTGTGACGATGTCATCTCACACTAGATTCACCTGTTGATAGTCCAAAAAAAGAATTAAAGAATTAAACAAAATCAGACTCTCTGTCTTCGTATGTACTGTACAATTTGCCTTGAGGTCAAACATCAACTGTTGCGGTTCCGGCTAATACGCGGAATACCCTTTCTTCATCTTGAAAGGAACCAACCTGCTATAATATTCTATTACTAGTTGCCAGGGGATCGAGACTATGGTGAATAATTTGTGCAAGTTTCTATGTTTAGAAGCGATTTGATTCAATCGTAATGTGACATGCCGTCTAGTATTGCTTCCAAAATTATTTTGTACAATATGCTGATAACCGAAATGTACTGAAATGATGGTGATTTAACTCACGAGTAATCGCCTGTACCATCGAGGAACTTTCCGGTTGACCAGTAAAGTATTTATTTGTATACGTCAATTCGAAAAGTAACAAAGTTAAAGAAATAGTTTATTAATAAAATTAAAAACCTAACATCATTTACCTAAGAACACTTGGGTTGTCAAGACAAATCTAACGATTCGTTGATAATTTATGATAAAATTGTACCACAAAATATTAAATTATACAATAAATAATTTAAAAAAAAACACACTCATTTGTTTCTGTGTTCTTCTTCTTCTTCTTTCTTAAATAATGGCGTGCTCGCGTTAAATACGCGAAATTTGCCAATGTCAAGTAAATATATTTTGTAATATATAGAAATTGTACGGTAGATTAAGTTAAAAATGGAGCCTCACAACACGTGTTATTACGAAAAGAACTCGGGTGAAACTCCTCTTTCTGTGTTAAATTAAACGGATCCGAATAGGGCACAGACAGCGCGCTACGCGTAAGTGGGGATAATGCGAGTGGGCCCGACCGTAGCCCGACGCACGATGATCACCGGCTGTGCGACGCGTCTAAACAGTCTTTGCACTGCCTACGAACGGCTGAAATGACGCACTCACACAGATACGCGAATTTCCCGGGAAAACGTGTGGTCTAATAAGTAATAACAGAAAGTGAGTTGGTGTCCCTAATTAGGAAGACCGCCGCGCCGTAGTCCAGTCGACCGGGCGGCGGAGTTATTACATATCCTTGCAACAGCAACGCGACAGCGATAAGTCACGTACCTATCACCATAGCAACTATGAAATCAAAAATCGAATCTACAGTGTGGGGCCTAGAACCGGGGATAATACTAAAAACGGAGGCTCTATAGGTCACTAGTGATTGAATCATTATGGTCCTAAGTAATTAAAACCAAATCTTTACTTTTTAATTTTTTCTAACAAACTTAATCGTAAATTCAATGTAATGCGAACAACAGGTAGGTACCGCTCAACTTTTTCGGAGCTACCCGGAATCTCTTTTTGACAAATGTGTCGGCTGATAGAAAAATAATATTGTCTTACTTACTATCGTACTTAGGCGCGCACGGCCCGGCCGGCCCGATGTCCACGCAGTGAGGGCATGTGCATGCAGCTTGCTGTGTCAGTGTCCGAGTTTCTGAGTGGTTTTTCTATACCTGCCTACTTACATACAGTCTGTCATAAATTCTATGTTTCTTAATACTCATAATTATGTCGACTACACCGGTACACGGTAAAGTTAATTTAATTTATGTTTGTATCGTACAGTTATCAGATTTAAAAACTTTTATTATAATAATAATAAATAAATAAAATAAATATCTTAATACATAATCCGTTCAGCCGTTTGAAATTGGAGGTAATAAAGAACATTACATAACTATAAACATACAAGATACGATAGATTATGTTTTTCGCGAAAAACATAACGCTACCTTTGCAGTTGGGTAAAAATAAAAAGTTTTCGTTTAGAGTTCTATAATTTCAGGTTTTTTCTTTTGTATATAAAAAATGTGTGTTATCATTAGTAAAAATTTTTTTTATCAAAGTCTATTTTACTTTACTTTCATACGACATTGAAAATAAACGTAAACAGCTTTCAAAATTACCATTCATAACATTATTTTTACGAGGCTTTCTTATTTTACTGTTCATTTTCAGAGTAGTGGATAGTAAAAAACATTTCTAACAAAAATGCTAGATGGTAAAAGTAATAAAATCTATTGGTAAACAACAGATTTCGTTGGCAATCAACATTGAACATAAGTCCTCTTATGGTGAACGATAAATATAGATTTAGGGCCGGCGCTCACTGACGGCACGGCACGGCATGGCACGGTACGGCAAGCTTCGGTATATTGTGGCATTCTGAAGGATCTACTGGGCGCTCTAAGCCAATGGAACTTTGTCCCGACGGGCCAGATTCAACCTTAATTTAATTACTTGGATCTCATTACTTGATAAAAAATTATGAAATAGCAATAATCGTCTTGCGTGATTATATATATGTATTATATATATCATCCCGCGGAACGCCTCGACTGATTCGTCATAAGATAAAGGAATTTCATTGCTAAAGAAGGTCAAATATCATTTGTCTACAAAAAAAATCTTTGCAAAGCCGTGCCGTGCCATGCCATCAGTCGGTGCCCAGACCTTAACTTATGGCGGAACCACATTCAATTTAGGATCAGCAGGATGAAAGAGAAAATAGGTAGTTATTTTGTGAGAGAAAATATACTAGAAAATATTGCTAAGAAAATATTCCTAACATACCTCTTTTTAGAACAAGTAATTTATTGATTAACTTTTATGGCTTTTGGTCTAACGAGTAGAATATACTCGTATCTTAATAATTGTAAAGAGACTGAACTGAAAATTGTAAAAAAGCAGGGCATTTACCTCATAATAAAATTAGGCATTTTTGTACAAAAAAACCATAAGATTTTAATATAATACTTGAAGAGAATAATACTTGAGAATGAACATAGAAGAGACGTAAATCATGTCAAATTCCATATTGTACCCACTTCAGTTCACGTTGGGAACACTACACTCGAAGTTGTTGACCATTACGTTTACCTTGGACAGACAATCCAATTAGGTAAGTCCAACTTCGAGAAAGAGATCTCCCGTCGAATCCAACTCGGTTGGGCAGCATTCGGGAAACTCCGTAAAATCTTCACGTCCAACTTACCGCAGTGCCTCAAGACGAAAGTCTATGACCAGTGTGTGTTGCCAGCGATGACTTACGGTGGTGAAACGTGGTCACTAACTATGGGTCTGATAAGAAAACTAAAGGTCACCCAGCGTGAAATGGAGAGGGCTATGCTCGGCGTTTCCCTACGTGATCGAATCAGACATGAGGAGATCCGTTAGGAGAACTAAAGTAACTGACATTGCTCGAAGGATTGCTCAGCTGAAGTGGCAGTGGGCGGGACACATAGCGAGAAGAACCGATGGCCGTTGAGGCGGAAAGGTTCTGGAATGGCAACCGCGCACAGGATGACGCTCCGTGGGTAGGCCCCCGACAAGGTGTGCAAGTGCAAGACAAGGTGGACCGACGATCTGGCGAGAAGCCGCTGGATGCAGACTGCGCAGGACCGATCGTTGTGGAGATCCTTGGGGGAGGCCTATACCCAGCAGTGGGTGTCATGTGGCTTGAGAAAGAAATATTGCTTGAAAATACAGTCAAAACCAAGTCAGGCTTAATTTAAGATGTAGATATAAAAAAGAGCGTAGGGCATTGTGTTTTCGTTGCAATATGTTAGCGCGCAGGTTTGCTAGATGTAGAAGAGAATTCAAAATCAGCCTTTTTAAGGCATACTGCCATTCGATGTACACCTGCAGCCTGTGGGTCAACATACAATGTCCTTCGTGTACAATACAACAATGCGTTCAGGGTGCTGTTGGGGCTGAGACGTTTTTGTAGCGCTTCCAACATGAAGCTGGAACCAACGAATTTTATGTAATTATATGTAAGAGGTTCGCGTCGTTATTAGAATCGAATTAGAATCGTCGTTATTCGTTCCAGCTTCAACAGCTTGCTGATCGCGTTGGCAGACAAGTGGGACTTCCCTTTTTTGCTGACTGTTACCCAGTCAGTCAGCATCAAAAAGTGTAGTGTAGTGTAGATGAAGACTACCCTAGGTTAATTAACACTTTGTTACTAACACTATGAATCTCTGGTGTGAAAATAAAATTTTATTTTTTATTATCATACAACACTTGCACTCCGAGAACCACCGCTATTACCAGCGACATAGAGATCTCAAGGTCAAACTGTGAAACCAGACATAATGTTGATTATTTTAAGTTACCCAGCGTGCTATCAATATGCGAGAAATATCTTAAATAATAAAACAAAAGGTATCACTGTGTCAATTCCTGTATTATCTGTTATCAATAACCTTATTACTTTTTACATAAATCTACTTTGCCAAACTTCCCTCACTACAGACCATTGTAACATCCCCACAAATTAATACACCACATACAAGATTGTGTAGAAGCTTTGCCAAATATCGGAACGGTTAGTTTCAATAAAAACTTTTCATATAAAATACCCGGACCCTATCTTTACTGTGGCAGCGGAAGATAACCGGTCCTTTTAAATCTCCCATGATATCAATTTGGCGAGAGTAGCGAACAATTGAATGTTTGTAATCTCGAGCCAATATCGGTGCTACTATGATATAAAGAGATTGAAGATGCGAAGTTTTACGAAGCGAATGCAATGTAAAGGTTTTTCTGCAGTTTTTTTTATAAGAATTAGTGTTGTTGTTATGAAGAGATATTTCACGGAAGTTGGTACGGATATGTTGATGGTGTTACAAAGGTGATCGATATACAGGGTGGAAAAAAAGGCGGTAGCTGGAGCGAAAGTACCCTAAATACTGATGTAAGCCAATTTTACTAAAAAAACATTCCTTTATTTTCAAAAATAAGTTAAACTGCATTCAAAGCTTTTTGATAAATCACTTAACTACGCCGGGAATCTAACCGGCTTAAATGAGAAAAAGTAACAACCTGTAATTTTATGGTACCGTTTGATAGTCATAAGTGTAAATATATTTTAGTATCTTAAATTAAAGACAAAGTAAATAAAGATAAAAAATGCAAAGGTAATAAATAGTTTAAAATACTTTATCGTACCTGGGTACTTACTCATACTCATTACTAAAATAAAAATGAAATTCACTTATTTAACTTTATAGGTTGGTCGAAATAAAAGCCATTTGCAGCATCACAACATCACAGCTTAAAACTTTTAGTTAATTAAGTATTTTTTTATATTCACCATAAATCGATACAAATGGCCACGAGACGCGAGTTCTGTCGATGAATAAGTTTGTGTTTAATAAATCATAATAATAATTATAATAGTTATTTTTATTTGCAAATAAACACGGTATACAGGCTGGAAATTTAAAACGGGGCACGAAGGGCAGGTACCTTAAGGGGCCGTACAAAGCCAAATACACATTTTTGATCAAGGATTTCACATAGTATTACTAGATTTATCGGCCCCAAAAAAATACTGTAGAAAGTAGACTATAGTACTCAGTTATGTGATTGAAAAAAATCGTAAAGTTACTTCCAATTTTGTAGTTTTTCAATGCTGTGCCAACCGCTATTAAACCTTTAGTCTTGAAACTATTATTAAAAAATACCGTAGCTAGTTCTCTAGTTTTGTGATTTACAGTTTTTTAAAATAGTTCATTAATAATAAATTAAAAACGATAATGTCGCTTACGTTGATGTTTTTAAAACAGACACCAGTGTTTGCATCTCTATCGCATGCGTTATTTCACCGTATTTCTGTCTGATTCGCTCCTCGCTCTTCAGTCGTGAGTGCTCCATTGAGATGTGTGGACTGCGCTTGCCTTACGCTCCGCGACGATTTCGCACGTAGATTATTTAAAAAGTCTATTTGTTAATCATAACCTAGGTATAGGTAATTATAGCAAACAGAGATAAAAAATAAGCTTTTGCAGAAATTTTTAGAAAGTAGACAAGTATTCGACGCGCAGCATATTAAGATACAAAACTGTCAAATATCTGTCAGAAATCAGTGCCAATTTAAATGTTTGAAATTGATTAAAGATATTATTTGACTGTACTTTTTAGATAAAAGTAGTAATTTATTATAAGTAAATACATAGTATACTTTTTTTAGTTTCAGGCACAAACAAATAGCCATTGCCCCCCTCCCCCCGGCACACAGTTTTACGCAAAATTTTTAAGCAAAATGTTTGCAATTATGATATAACCTCCCTGAACCAAATCCCCCCCCCCCCTCAAACAAATCCTGGATCCGCGCCTGTATTATATTCTATGTAAGTTCCGAACAAGACCAATTTGGTACCTCATTGGTCACATCGCGGAACCAAAATATTGCTCGGCACTTACTTATAGTAATGCAAAGTTTAGATGACGGAATTATTAAGACGGAATGATCAGAATTTCTTTTCTTTATTTCCTCGGGCTGTACCTGTTTCCGGTTTTTATTTCAGAGCCGAGTCTAGTAGTAACAGCATTGTAACAGGTAGCTCAATTTTCAATTCTGATATGACGGTGCAGGAAGCTACGAATGTCGAATGTATTAGTCCCAAAAGGTATCTTAAAATACCCAATACCTTAAAAGTGCTTTGGTGCATGACAAAACAAAACAGTTATAAAATGTATTATTTTTCGGTTTTTTAGAATCGTATTGGCAGATCTTACAAACATAATTCCTGATGTTACTTCTACTTTCATTAATGATGAGCAGCAACAACATTTAGATAATGACAATGTGAGGGCTAAAATGTAACTAAGTTTGCAGACAGTGGTACCAGTATCGAGCGTAATAAAAGACTTAGACTTAGACGGAAGGTAGATCTATTCGTGTGCCAATAACATCAACCCGCAACAATCAACAGTTCTTTCGTGACCATGGCGCATGCAACTGCGCCGAAATATCGGAGTCTCAAATATAAACAGGTACATGGTGTAAATCCAGTCCTAGTTTATTCTAGTAACTTCAATAACCATGGAAATTTAAAAGAAGATAAGCTTGTAAAATTAATAATACTTATATTGTCGAAGACATTATACAACCCTACATGTTTTTATTGTTAGACACAAATACATGTTATTGTCTCTTTTTCAGATCTGAGCATAGAAGTAGTTCAATGTCCAATTTTGATAAATGTTGTCATCCCAAAAGGTTTTTAAAAATACTCTTATTGTTTTGTACTGTGTGTGTATGAAAATTTAGAAAATTGAAAGAGACGACAAACTTTGGGAGACCTTTATGCTACCGAAACTAAAAGACTTTTATATGCAACATGTTTTGCCAGAATTAGTGGATCCTCGTCAGACTCGAAATATGCCCTTAAGGTGGTACGACTTCCATACAAACAAACATTGCACATTGATTAGTTCATCATACCTTAATAATTCATAAATACATGCGCAACTAACTCGTTTCAGTTATTTGTTTGCGTGAAATAATAAAAAAAATGTACTTTCATACATAAATCACGAAAAACCTAACATCTTATAATTTCAATAATTCTATGTATGTGTGTGTGACTCATCGCATTTATATACCTCATGTATGAAAGTACATTTTTTTCATAATTTCGCGCTAACAAATAACTAAAACGAGTTAGTTGCACATGTATTTATGAATTATTAATGTATGATGAACCAATTAATGTGCAATGTTTGTTAGTATGGAAGTCGTACCACCTTAAGCAGTCCGCTAGTAAATGTAAGCAAAAATAAACGAAAAGGAGCAATATCAATGAGTATTGAAGCTAAACGTAAGAAAATGTAAATAAAAAATTGGTTGCTTGTTTAATAGTTTATTATTTTTCACGCTGCCATCTTACATGGGTTTTGGGTATATTATAATTGTTTTTTTTTTGCATTTCTATACTAAAATCAAGAATTAATAAGAAAAGGATCTTTGTGTTGAGTGTATTAATTATTATTGAGAGACGTACTGAACCCCTGTCAGAACGTGTAAATTGCGTTTTTTTTTCATATAAATTTCACTTAGGCAAACAAAACTCACACTAGGCATACAGACCAATGGATCCCAAGATGGTTATTAACATATGTAAAACGAATAATAATGCGGGAGGTTCACCAAACCACATTAAAATACAAAATGTAATGTCGCACATTTTTTTATATATTTATTACTTGTATGTTTATTATTAATCCTCAGGTTACCTAAGGATTACCATAATAAAAAGTACTCGTCTCCTGTTTTTAATCGCGCTACACTGTTGCCAATCTGAAACAGAAAAAACATTATAAATATTATTAAAAAACGTAATTTATAAAATAAACAATAAACAGTACTCACCAGGAATATCTATTTGAATGCATTAAGTATGTGTATATACATGCGACACTTGTCTCTGTTTTCTTCATTACACTGTGCACGTAAACTCAAGCGAACTTTGTTCTCGGCCTGCGATAACGACACGCGCGGAGCTAGTCAACAGCGGCATAGTGTGCGGGACGCGCGGGGGAAATCCTTATTTCTTCTAGCTTTCTATGGCCCCTTAACCGTTGTAGCTACATGAAAACGTTCTTAGGAAACCATCCTTTTTCAAAAATATTTTTTTTTATGGCGATCGGTCCTGTGTCTCATGAAGATCAAAACACTCTTCGATTCTGACTTCTTTGATTTCTGACTTTCCTAGTGCTCATACCTCAGTTGATGTCGAAGACTGTTTTGATCCTCATGAGAAACAGGCTCGATCGCTATAAAAAAAATATATTTTTGAAATCGGTGAATGCAGTTCTAAATTCCTCAAAAAATTAAGGATGGTTTCTGAACGTTTTCATGTAGCTACATCGGTTGAGGTACCTGCCTTTCGTGCCCCGTTTTAAATTTCCACCCTGTATAAAAGATGTAACAGTTTAAAAAATGAATCCATACATGTTTAGCCAAAAGTCATCAGCATGTAGTATAAAGCTTTTTTAACAGGTTTTTAAGGACTTGTTTTTAATTTAGGATAGTTTGTCACTCACACTAAATTATTTTTTAAGATTAACACTATCGATTCGTAACATAAAAGTACACGATGTTATTTTTCTCATTTAAGCGGGTTCGATTCCCGGTGCAGGTACGTGATTTATCAAAAATCTTTAAATGCAGTTTTACTTAATTTTAGAAATTATAATTAGCAACTAGTTTTTAATTCCTAAATCTAGTATTATGTATATTTAATGTTTTCTATGGCACGTTTTTAGGTTATTTTTCTTGAAAACGCTTTGTTTTTAATCAATGAACAAGTTAATATTATTAGGTACACACTAATTTACGAGTTCACTTTTCTCTGACAAAACACGATTAACCAAGGAAATTGCATACAAAACCGATGAACATATATTCGACACTAGAATAACCGACATGAACGTCTTCTTCTTCTTCTTTCTTAATTAATGGCGTGCTCACGATAAATTTCGCGAATTTTGCCAATGTCAGGTAAATATATGTTGTATCTTAAAGAAATTGTACGGTAGATTGAGTTAAAAATGGAGTCTCACAACACGTGTTATTACGAAAAGAACTCGTGTGAAACTCGACCGACATGAACATTAGTTGACATTTTATTACATACAGCTTAACTTCAACGTCAACATGAAATTGACAAAAGTCAATTCGATTTCCGTCAATATGGCTGTGATGTTGCCACTACGTTCGTATCGATTATTTCATCGGACTTTTGTATTTAAATTTTTTGAACTTAAAAAAGATATCACGAGAAAGCGCTTCTACATGACAAACAAACAAACATGTGATCAAGATATTTTATCATTTACACTTTCATATCTGTCGATATGATGGTCATCATAAATCATCGTTTTGAATCAACTAAGCGGTTTATTGAAATTTCTTCTCTTTATAAGTACCTAAACACAACGGGGCAACGCGAGCGCGCGAGTGACAAAGCGAATAGCGACCTTCTATACATAGACATAAGCTCACTATTTGCCTGAAATACCGCCCTCCCAACGCGAGCACACTAATGGTAAGTCGACTAGCTAGCTCATTTCTACATGGAAGGTCGCCTTTTTGCAGCTTTGGATTAAACCCGTTTACTTCGATTTTTGCAGCGCTTTCATTCCAATTACGTTGGAAGTGGTTTTTGCAAAAACCTTAATAAAAACCTTTATAAACCGGGATTTTTTAAACCGGTTTCAAGCCCTGTGATAAAGACAAAAAAGACTTTTTAATAACCTATCAAGATTTTTGGTGCTTAAATTATCTTAAATAGATTTATAGGTACTTACATAAGTGGATTATTCTCGTACGTTGAGTAGTTAGGGTAGATTAATAGTTGATAATAACGTCTTAATAAAATATTTTAAGAGATATCTTATTTATAAGATATGTTGGAAAATCGAGTATTACAATAACTGACGAAAAATAATCTAGTTTTAATCTACTCAGATGTCGATACTTATCTCGAGTCCGTATATTTTTCACTGGCAACATTTTTAGAAAATCAAGATGGACTCTGTCTGATGTTGTAAGTAGTAAATTGTTTTAATCTAATATATAAAATTCTCGTGTCACAGTTTTCGTTCCCATACTCCTCCGAAACGGCTTGACCGATTCTCATGAAATTTTGTGAGCGTATTGAGTAGGTCTGAGAATCGGTTACTATCTATTTTTTATCCCCAAATTCCACGGGAGCGAAGCCCCGGGGCACAGCTAGTTACTCAATAAAACTGTCTTCAATCTCAGTTATGTATCACAGTATTATCTAGATTGTTACGATTGAAAAAACAGCTATATTTATGGTTTTTATTTCGTTAAGGCACAAGTCAGTTAAAGGCGAGATCATTTTTGGGCATTCTCCTTTGCTTACATCAATATTTAGGGTACTTTCCCTCCGACGACCGTCTTTTTTTTCTACCATTTTGATTTGTTGGGTCTAAAGCATACTCACTTAGTAGATACCGTATCAACCAATCGTACCAACCTACAAAGTGGGTACTGGTCGTGCACGTTCACCACGTATACAGCTGAGAGCCCCCTGGATACGCTGTGCTCGCGACGATATCATGCCGACAACAGCCGTATCTTAAAGCCCGTGGCGGAGGAGCCCGTGGCGCAGTCGTTCGCGCGCTCGGCCTGCGATTGTTGAGATTAAGCAACTTTCGCAATGGTGAGTCACGGGAGGGGAGACCTAAAATTTACTATCCCAAGCTCCTCTGTGCTTCGGAAGGCACGTTAAGCCGTTGGTCCCGGCTGCATTTGCAGTTGTTAAAACCCATAAATCCATGCGTCATTCCCGATCCTCTTATCAATCCATAAGGAAAGACAGCGTCCCAGCAGTGGGGACATTAAAAAAATTGATGATAGCCACGACGAAATGTCTCCAATTAAAAAACAGCCAACGTCGATACTGTCGGGAGAATCTCGTATCAATTGCGTGTATCCATTGATAGATAATCTGGGATTGTTTGTCCAAATAACATCCATTGCGACTTATTGCGAATTTTGATGCTCAAAACAACGAATAAAAACTACCAGCGACAGATGAACCGAATAAAGTTTACACTTTTAGTTACTTACTTAGACATATATATATATACAAAAACACAAGGCAATGCGGCAGAATCACTCAAATAATATTTTCATGTGTTATTATTTTATTAATTTAACCGCGTATTTGTGGCGCTTTTGATTCACATTTATTTAATAGGCGTTATTATTTTTTCAAATCAAGTGTACTACTGGTTCGTTTTTTTTTTCAATTTAAATTTTGCGTGGCATGTTTGTTTGGATTAATTAGTGAAATAGAGACATATTCTACTAATTCATCTGAATCATCAGATTTTGATGCAATTATGCTTTTAAAGTTAAAGATAATAATAATATAGGTAGACCTGCTAGTACGCATTCATAGGAATGTAAAAAAAAACAAGGCAGTAATAAAAACCTAGAATATAAGTCAAGATTAATACGTTTCAACCTGACTAGCCTGAAAGGATCGCAAAGAAAGAGGAGACCAAGCATTGGCCTCATACCTACTTACATACATTTTAATAATATTTACACATAAAAATCGCACAGACTAACACAAAAATTCCTATTACTAGCGGATCCTCGCGGTTTTACCCGCGTGGTGCCCGTTCCCGTGGGAATATCGGGATAAAATATAGCCTATGTCACTCGGGAGAAATGTAGCTTTCTAATGGTCTAAGAATTTTCTAAATCGGTCCAGTAGTTCCTGAGATTAGCGCGTTCAAACAAACAAACTCTTCAGCTTTATAATATTATTATATAATTATATATTTGCGTTCTGTGGGAATCAAACCTTTTAATGTTAGTTTCAAAGCAATAAGTCATACAATGAACTAAACATTGAAATAGGTATCTCCTGTTGTCCAGATTTAGAATGAAGCAAGTACAAATTCACCTATTCGTTTTAGTCTTTGATATCGTATTTGATAGAGACATCGTTGTTATACTCCCGAAACAATTAGCCTTAGGGCCTCGCTTTATTAGAGACTTAATAAAAGATCCGACTGAACATATAGAAGCCTTTAGACAATGAAACTAAAGGGACGGAGTACAATATCTACATAAAGGAACTGGAGTGAATCAAAGAAAGTTTTGATCAAATATGTAATGGGGGCTTGCGAGACCGAGTGTCTTCTTAAGGCATTGCGTTGTTTTGCCACGTGGAGGGGAAACCTTAGAATTTGTTGATAAGGACTATTTTCAAGTAAAATAATAGACTTTTATGATTTTTGAATTTTTGCAAATTTCAATGCTATTTTTATACTTATGATAAATTTTAAATAGAAAAATATAATAGGCCACAAGTGAATTCTCAGATGGGACTCGAACCCACGACCTTTGGAAATCCAGTCCAATGCTCTAACCATTGAGCTACTGAGACTTAGTCAAGTCTAACAGTGGTTAGACTTAGTCATTCACTTGTGGCCTATTATATTTAAAATTTATCATAAGTATAAAAATAGCATTGAAAATTGCAAAAATTTAAAAATCATGAAGTCTATTATTTTACTTGAAAATAGTCCTTAGTCAAGTCTAACAGTGGTTAGACTTAGTCAAGTCTCGGTATCTCAGTGGTAAGAGCATTGGACCGGTTCGAGTCCCATCTGAGACTGGTCTTAGTGAAAATAGTCCTTATCAACAATTTCTAAGGTTTCCCTCCACGTGGCAAAACAACGCAATGCCTTAAGAAGATACTCGGTCTCGCAAGCCCCCATTACATATTTGATCAAAACTTTCTTTGATTCACTCCCGTTCCTTTATGTAGATATTGTACTCCGTCCCTTTAGTTTCATTGTCTAAAGGCTTCTATATGTTCAGTCGGATCTTTTATTAAGTCTCGAATAAAGCGAGGCCCTAAGGCTAATTGTTTCGGGAGTATAATAACGATGTCTCTATCAAATACGATACGAATAGGTGAATTTGTACATGCTTCATTCTAAATCTGGACAATAGGAGATACCTATTTCAATGTTTAGTTCATTGTATAACTTATTGCTTTTAAACTAAAATTAAAAGGTTTGATTCCCACAGAACGCAAATCTATACTTATATATTATAATATTATAAAGCTGTTTGTTTGAACGCGCTAATCTCAGGAACTACTGGACCGATTTAGAAAATTCTTAGACCATTAGAAAGCTACATTTCTCCCGAGTGACATAGGCTATATTTTATCCCGATATTCCCACGGAAACGGGCAGCACGCGGGTAAAACCGCGAGGATCCGCTAGTATTTTATAAATACGAATATTTGTGTTAGTCTGTCCGATTTTTATGTGTACATATTATTAAAATGTATGTAAGTAGGTATGAGGCCAATGCTTGGTCTCCTCTTTCTTTGCGATCCTTTCAGGCTAGTCAGGTTGAAACGTATTAAACTTGACTTATATTCTAGGTTTTTATTACTGCCTTGTTTTTTTTTTACATTCCTATGAATGCGTACTAGCAGGTCTACCTATATTATTATTATCTTTAACTTTAAAAGCATAATTGCATCAAAATCTGATGATTCAGATGAATTAGTAGAATATGTCTCTATTTCACTAATTGATCCAAACAAACATGCCACGCAAAATTTAAATTGAAAAAAAACGAACCAGTACACTTTATTTGAAAAAATAATAACGCCTATTAAATAAATGTGAATCAAAAGCGCCACAAATACGCGGTTAAATTAATAAAATAATTATTTTATTCATCAAAAAATCATGAAGTCTATTATTTTACTTGAAAATAGTCCTTAGTCAAGTCTAACAGTGGTTAGACTTAGTCAAGTCTCGGTATCTCAGTGGTAAGAGCATTGGACCGGATTTCCAAAGGTCGTGGGTTCGAGTCCCATCTGAGACTGGTCTAATGCTCTAACTTGTGGCCGTGTCGTGAGGTATATCGTGATGGAATATCCTGCCTTTTTGTAAAGTATGTTGGGTTCTTGTGTATGAATTTACAAATTTCTAATATATAAATACAGGCTAAAGGTAAAATTTCGAGTTTTTTAAAGTATGGTCTGCAACTGTCTGTTTGATCAATGTTTACTAAAATGCGAACTAACTTTTTTTGTGATGTGAAAACTGAGACTGCATCTGAGCTACAACCCCATAATATTAGACCGTAGTTAAGCCACGCATGTGCATAGGCGTAATATGCAGCTTTTGCGGTTTCTAAATTAGTGGTTCTTTTAGTTTCGCTTAGCGTATATGTAAAACTTGAAAGTTTAATTTTTATTTTAGCTAAATGTGAATCTATAACTAGGCCGAGCAGTTTAAATTCAGTGGCGTTTTCGATTTTTACACCGTTATAAGAAAATTCTACTTCCAAATTATCTTTTTGACGCGGATGAAATGTAATAAGTTTTGTTTTAAGGAAATTGATTTCTAAATTATGCTGTGTCATCCAGGTAGATATGCTACTGAATAGATCTGTAAGTTTTGTATTTAAGTTTATGTTATTTTTACATGGTACAAGCAAGGAAATATCGTCTGCAAATAAAACGCATGGATCATTGATTATTTTAGCTAGTTCGTTAATATAAACTAAAAATAGTAAACTCCCTACTGTACTGACCTGAGGAATAGATGAGTTTACTATTTTGCTATCCGATCGAACAAGCTGCATTTCTTGCGTGATTTCCTCAAAGTATAATTTGTTCAAGGTATAATTTGTTCGTAACCAAAAGTTCAAAATCTAATCTAGGTTTATTTCCGCCTTTAAACAGAATGTTTTCACAATATAATTCACTGTCAAAGTCTACCAACTACGACATATATGCTGATCCTTTAAGCAAATTAAAATCTATTTGTCTGGGCAAAGTATAACTTAGCCATTGTGACATTTTAACTTGCATAGTTTTAATTTTAACATAATTTTCTTATATTTTTTTTTTGTAAAGCTGTTGGTTTGTTGTATTTAATGCATGCCGTTGTCACCTATAATTAAGGTTTCACTTTGTTCTCAATGTTAATATGTGTGAGTCTTCTTTTTTCTTTTTGTTGGTGTAATCTTGTTGGTGATCCAAATAAATAAATAAATAAAATAAATAAATAAATAAAGTATTCTATTTCAACATACTGTTCTCTATCTTTTAAGTATGAGTTTGAACCATTTATGCGCAAGACCTCTTATACAAATATCATAAAGTTTTTGTAATAATATATTATGTTGGACTTTGTCATAAGCTTTCAACAGCATATTTTTTATCGTCTAAATTTTTCAATATTTCTTGTACGATTATATGATTTTATCTAGACACTTTTTCATTTCGAAATGACCCCCTAAAAATACGAAAATTCGAGATTATTCTCAAACAGGGTTACACATACTATTGGAAATTGGTTTAATTGGTGGACACCATTAATATTCAGCATCGTGTAGTTTAATTTCTCTTTAATCGCTATAGTTATTTACTACGAAGTGATTTCGTGTTTGAAATAAAACAACTTTTACGGATATCTAACGCGCTATATTTCACGAATTAAGTTGTATTGTCCGTATTTTTAGGTTTTAGAGGTTTTTAAATATGAATGAAGTCATCCCGTGATCATGGGTCAACCGTCGGGAAAATCAAAAAACCCTTATTAAACCTAAAAATTCGTTCTTGAAATATAGCGCGTTTGATATCCGTAAAAGTTGTTTTATTTTAATGGAAAGTGCGCTGCGTGCGTATGTTTTCGTGTTTTTTTTCGCTTACTTGAAAAATCCTTCTCTCATTGCTATTTCGCTTCAGCCTTAACACTTATCATTAAAAGAAAATATATATACAACGAAAAAATAACTGAATGTAACAACAACCACAGGTAAACACCTCATGCAAAAAAAATAATATCAAAAATATATACTTAATATTAACTGTTCAAAGGGAAATGTCAATACTTGTCCACTTACAAATATATCAAAAAGGTTAAATATAATAAGAGAGTATAATCATAGATACAGTCCACTATATTCTGTCATACTTATATGTCGTGTGTTACGAGTAAAATAAATACAAATAGTAAATTGCACGTTTCTTTAATTTAGGTAAATTAGCCTTGTTCATAAATACACATTAACGCGTAAACATTTTAGGTCCTAAATCGAGCGGATAGTGTGCAAAGAAAGTTGTGATTTTCGTACCGCGAAAGATGTGCGCGAACAAAAGACGATCGAAGGACGCGCTCCGTTGAACAATTTTCTTGCAATTTGCTAGTGAAAAATTATCTATTACGTGTTATAACTTTGAGTGAGTGAGTGTATTAATTCGAATGTTTGCAATATAAACTGAGTTTAATTGTGTATTTTCAACTTAAAACCATTGAGCGAGTGAGTTTTTTAACGATCTATTTACGAGAACTTAGTTGAGAATCTATACTACTATCTTATATATTGCGGCTGAGAATAATACTATTTAAACATGGAAACAAGCGCTAAACAACTAAACGTACTATTTGCATTACAAGAGGAGTGATTAAACAATTTAAAGAGAGCTGAAACGAACTATAAGAAGACTCCAAAAGATCGTATTAAACGGCCTTATTTGGAAACGCGGTTACAATCACTAGAAGAGTTATACTACCGTTTTAAAGAAGGGCATACGGCCATCGTTACGGAAACTCTGACAAACCAAAAGTACCCCTACTTCCAAGAAGAGAAATATGAATGCTTTGAAGAGATATACATTGAGTAGGTATAAGTCATCCATACTGGAAGCTTTACAACCATTATTAACCACACTACAGCCGTCATTGGCCACCACACCGGCGCCCGGCTCTATGCAAGATAATGGACATTGTGATTTGAGACTACCACGGATTACTTTACCGACATTTAGCGGAAAGTACGAAGAGTGGCAGACTTTCTACGATATGTTTTCATCGCTAATACATAATAACAAGTTAATATCGTCTGTTCAGAAACTGCATTACTTAAAAAGTAATCTATCGGGTGAGGCACAAGATCTATTGCGTAACTTTTCGATCACTGAGGCTAATTACGAAGAAGCTTGGAAACAACTAGTGCGGCGCTATGACAATAAGAGGTACAATTCTAATGCTGTTTTAAGACATTTATTCACGCTAAAGAAGTTGCATACCGAATCAGCTTACGAAATTAGTAGACACAACTTCTACTTGCTTGAAGTCGTTAGAGAATATGGGTATAAGTACGAAGGAATGGGACGCTTTTATTATATTTTTTGTCGTTTCAAAGCTGGATTCAGAGTCGATAAAGCAGTGGGAACATCATATTAACTCCACAAGCAGTGATGAGCTACCGACCTGGGAACAATTACGAAATTATTTAGAGAGTAGATTCCGATCTTTAGAGATGATTGACACTAATGTAATGCGTTCCACACAAGGACCTAAGCCCGTATCGAAGCCTAGAACATTCCATACCTCAATTGAAAGCAAGCCGAGTAGTAACGACATCAAATGTGCAATGTGTCAAGAAAGCCACTTCATTTACCATTGCAAGCAGTTTCAACTGTTATCACCTATCAAGCGACAAGAGTTTGTACAAAATAATAAATTATGTTTTAACTGTTTATCGTCTACGCATTCTGTCATGAAGTGTCGGCAATCAACAAGCTGCAGAAAGTGCGGACGGCGCCACCACACTACCTTACATTTTGACCGAGACAACAGAGATACCAACCCACACCAGGAGGTCACACAAGTCAGTGGCGAAATTGCAACTACATCATCGAGTGAACCGCTACGTGAAAAACCGATGATTTCACGAGGTGACACCAATATTACTACAACATTTTCCAGAGAACTTCAACCGAATCGAGTACTGTTGGCGACGGCTAGAGTTAAGGTATTTAATTCAAATAATTGTAAACAAAGTATTAGAGCTTTACTTGACCAAGGGTCACAGGCCTCTTTTGTGACCGAGGCTACGGTACAATTATTAGGTCTAGCACGTAAGCCTATAAGTGGTTAGGTGTTAGGGTTAGGAGATGCTCGTTTGAGCATTAAACACACGGTTTCACTTCGCCTGGTATCACGTCATGAGCCCGAAAAAGAGATCCAAGTACACGCTTATGTCTTACCTTCATTAACTTCCTTGCTTCCACCAACCAAATTTAATGTAACCGAGTGGTCGGATATCAATAACCTACCTTTAGCTGATCCTGCTTATACAGTACCTGGGAAGATTGACATCTTACTCGGCGCAGAGGTGTACAGCGAGATACTACTCGACGGAGTAATCAAGCAAGCGGATGGAAGTCTGATGGCACAAAACACTGCCTTTGGATGGATTATATCAGGGAGAGTGTCAAGAGAGTTGGGTGAGTCTGCACAATTCAATGTTTCTAGCATGCATGTACATGTGGAAGAAGATGATCTATTGAAGAAGTTTTGGGAAATGGATAATGAACCTGACACTATACAAAAAGAAATGACGACGAGTGAGAAGCTATGTGATTATTTATATGATTCAACTACAGAGAGAGATGAGGATGGGAGATTTGTGGTCAGATTACCTTTTGTAACGGATGATCCTAAGAGTAAGTATGGGCATTCTAAAGAGATAGCTATCAAGAGACTAAAGTCATTAGAGAAAAAATTATCACTGGATCCGAAACTACGACATGAGTACAACAAGGTATTCGATGAATATCTTACTTTAAATCACATGAGACCTGTTTATGAGCATGAATTAGAAAATGAAAATTCAGTCTATCTTCCTCACCATGCCGTAATACGAGAGGACAAGCTGACTACAATGGTAAGAATTGTGTTCAATGCATCGAGTAAAGGAGATAATAACGTATCGTTAAATGACGATCTCCTTGTCGGACCTAAATTACAACAAGATTTAAGGCATATTCTGATGAGATGGAGAAATCATAGAATATGTCTTATCGCGGACATTGTCAAAATGTACAGAATGATTTGCGTAGCACCTGAGGATGCAGACTACCAGAGAATCGTGTGGAGATTCAAGTCAGATGGATCGGAGCCTATACAACATTTCAAGTTGTTACGCTTGACTTTCGGCACTGCGTGCGCGCCATATTTGGCAGTCAAGTCCTTGCAAAAATTAGCCGACTTGGAAGAAGATAAGTATCCTAGAGCAGCAGAAATAACAAAACGAGATTATTATATAGATGATTTAATAACTGGAGCAGAGACAGAAGCCGAAGCATTGGAAATACATTATGAGATGAACGAGTTAATGAAATTAGGTGGATTTACACTTCAAAAATGGAATAGCAACTGCGAGAACGTCTTAGAGAAAATAACAGGCAAACATGAGCAATTTAATCAAACAGAGCTTATTAAACTAAACAAGACTATCAACTTGGAGTGAGTTGGTGCAGAGAGACTGATGAGTTTGTTTACACGGTGGATTTGCCAGAAACCAAGGAACCCATTACTAAGAGACAAGTTCTAGCTGATGTAGCGAGTCTATACGACCCAGAGGGCTGGATTGCGCCAGTCGTCATCAATGCAAAGAAATTGATTCAAAGTCTTTGGAAAACAGGTTTGTCTTGGGATCAATCCTTACCTGAGGATATATTGAAAGAGTGGCTAACATATAGGAGGAGCTTAGTAGACTTGAAGCAACTGAAAATACCGAGATGGTTTAATGTTACGCGAAACTCTAAAACGGAACTACACGTATTCTCAGATGCTTCGAAATCAGCGTTCGCAGCGGCAGTCTACATTCGAGTCATCGACGAGTCTAATCAAATTCATGTTCACTTAGTGACTGCAACAACTAAGGTTGCTCCACTAGAAAAAGAAGTTTCGATACCAAGGCTCGAATTATGTGGTTCGGCTTTAGCTGCGAAACTTATATGGGAAGTATCACAAGTGATATAAATACCAAAGCAACGATTGTTTGGTTGGACTGATTCCACAATTGTTCTGGCGTGGCTGAGAGGAGGCGCATCTCGGTGGACTACCTTTGTGAGTAATCGTGTCTCTACTATTTTGAACATCATGGATGTAGAACAATGGAATCACGTCCCTACAGCATCAAACCCTGCTGATTGTGCGTCGAGAGGGTTGCAACCTAAGGATTTAATTAATCACCCCTTATGGTGGCGAGGATCGCACATGTTAGCAGAGTGTGAAATTGAGATGGGTGACACAATCATAGAAGACACACACAAGGAGGAAAAAGTCAAATCTTTCATTTCATCAGTTGAAAACGAAGACTTTATTTTGGCAAAATTTTCATCCTTAACGAGATTACTAAAAGTCGTAGCTTACTGCAGAAGAGTTTTAAATTTTAAATTACCAAAAGATGAGAGACCAAATTTACCAAAATTTATAACAGCTGATGAAATGAAGGAATCTTTACTGGCTTGCATTAAACAGCTACAAAAACATGAATTTGAGAGAGAAATCAAGCAGTTGAATGGAGGTTGTGTACTTAAAAAGAGTCCATTGCGCAGTCTCTGTCCTTTTTTGGATGAGAAAGGAATATTAAGAGTTTCAGGTCGCATAACACATTCTGATGCATGTTATGATACCAAACATCCAATGATTATACCTGCTAAACATCATTTTACCAAATTGTTAATTATTGATGCACATTATCAGACTTGTCATGGAGGACCGCAAGTGATGCTTAACATCTTGAGAACTAAGTTCTGGGTCATTCAGGGTAAAGAGCGTGTCAAAAAGGTTTACAGAGAATGTGTTACTTGTACGAGATATTCAACAAAAAAGACTACTCCACTAATGGGTCTTCTGCCAGAGTCGAGATTAAAACCTTGTAAACCTTTCAAATCTACAGGTGTAGATTATTTTGGCCCAATACAAAAAAGATTTTCGCCAGGTAGAGGAACGAAAACTGTTAAGAGTAATGGATCTATTTTTGTGTGTATGGTCACAAAGGCCATACACTTGGAAGCGGTCACTGATTTGACAGCGAAAGCATTTATCGCAGCGTTCAGACGTTTTACAGCACGACGTGGTCACTGCCAAGAACTGTGGAGTGACAACGGCACGAATTTTGTTGGCGCAGACAGAGAAATGAGAGAGATGTTCAATAGTGCTAAGTCATCACTTCCTAGAGAAATCGCGGAACTACTGGTGTTAGAGCGTACCACTTGGCATTTCATACCTCCCCATTCACCCAACTTTGGAGGTCTATGGGAAGCTGGCGTACGAAGTACTAAAACACATTTGCGTAAAATACTTGGGAACACAACACTCACCTATGAAGAGCTTGCAACGGTCTTGGCGCAGGTGGAAGCGTGTTTAAATTCGCGGCCTATAAGCACAATTAGCGACGATCCTAACGATCCCTTACCGCTGACACCAGGCCACTTTCTGATAGGCGAACCGTTATTAAATATAGCAGATCAGGACAGCGATTGCAATGTACATAGCTTAGATAGATGGAGATAAGTCCAGAAACTTGTAAATAATTTTTGGAATAGGTGGCATAGAGAATATTTAGGTAGCCTGAGTCAAGATACAAGTGGAATACAAAAGGTGTGGAGCCAGAAATAGGTAATATTGTAATTATAAGCCGCGAATTTAAACACGCTTCCTGCAAAATGGCTCTTAGGAAAAATTACACAGAAACATACCGGGCCTGATAATGTCACAAGAGTTGTAACTGTCAAATGTAAATCTGGTCTACTCAAGCGTCCTGTAAGAAAACTTTGTATATTATTGTATAAACAATGAATAACCTTTCTTAATTTTAGGTTTGTGTAAACAGTTCTGTAGTTTAGTTTTCATACTAGTTATGACTTTATGAGAGTGTTATTTTTACGTTTTTATTAATTAGTCTTATAAGCTTATGTGTAAGGAAAGGATGTTATACCAATACATCACGGTGGGCGGTTAAATGTAATTAATTGTTTGTTATTTTTGCTTATCGTTTTCACAATGTGTATATATTTATTTCAAATTGAATCCGTTCATATGTAGAGTTGTCTAGAGTGCAAAGTATGGGCATATGTCTGTCATTATCTCACATCTTGTATAGAGTTTGAGCATTTTAATTGTGTTTAAATACTTGTCTTAGTTCTTAGGTTTAATTAACAACTAACGTTCTTGGTGGGCGGGATGTTCAAAGGGAAATGTCAATACTGTCCACTTACAAATATATCAAAAAGGTTAAATATAATAAGAGAGTATAATCATAGATACAGTCCACTATATTCTGTCATACTTATATGTCGTGTGTTACGAGTAAAATAAATACAAATAGTAAATTGCACGTTTCTTTAATTTAGGTAAATTAGCCTTGTTCATAAATACACATTAACGCGTAAACATTAACAATAATAGGTGTGTAGGAGTGGAGGAGAGTTTACATTTTTTATTTTATTAAATAAAGTCTGTAAAAATGCGTAGATTAAAGTATCAAGAAATAACCTATAGATCACCACTCTTTGACCGAGGTACTATCATTGATCAAAATTGTTAAATGGTACTATCGTTTCCACTTGACGGCGACTGGCGGGCAAACAACAATTAATTTTGTGAGCATGAAGGCGGAAACCCTATCATCACGTTGGGTAACCTGTCTACTGAATGCGTAAAATTGAGGCGATATAATGCTACGCGACACCGGTTTAAAACCAAAGAAAGCTATCACTTGATAAAACGAACTGCATAATCTAAGCACTATTATTGTCTTTATAATATTTTCAAATAAATAAGAGGCTGGCGGTGTTTTTAGTAGTTTGTATCGAAAGTATATGAAAAACCCTACAAAACTTAAAATGTAAGATAAGTAATATACATATGACTTTATCTTATGAATTCTGATCTACCGAACTTGAGACATAATTGGCCTTAAACAAACATTTTTATCAAGATTTATTACTGCAAAAATAGTCAACCAGCGTTGTTTTTAACGCTACACATCAACACCATTTGTATAGTGAAATACATGTAAGGTAAAGGTGGGTATAGATAATTATGATCTTTTGTCTGTACCTTACCTCCTTTTCGTATCAGAGCGTCGCGAACCAAAAACTCTGGACGCAAAGTTCGTCGCCCCGTCCATCGCGCGTTCATTTCCTTTGACAGGACGAAATGCCGACTCCGATGGATCGAAGCGTACTTGTCGCGCCGTACCAACGACCGTACCGTGTCGAACGGGCGTCCAGACTAGTATTCTTATTCGGGACGCTGATACGAACCAGTGAAACGTCATGCCAATAAAACCATCCCCCTAAAACTTCCGCCTTTTACAAAAATCAGATAAGTTTCCTTACATACATTTATCAATCTGTAAACTGTACTGTATTTGATTTATGAATATTATAATCATGTTCAGATACTAAAACTAAATAATTGGCCAAGTGCGAGTCGAACTCGCACATGAAGGGTTTCGTCTCTCAACCAAGGTTGCCTGGAAGAGATTGCTATGTAGCAATTAGGTCGCCTATTGTGTGTTCCTCTTTTTTATCATTTACTCTGTATGTGTTTGCTTTTGAATAAAGTTATTCTGAAATGGGTACCAGGTCATTCGGGAGTCGTTGGCAATTAAAAAACTGATGAACTTGCAAGGAAGGGGGCTCAGGGACTACAGATGGGCCCAGAACCTTTCTGTGGCATCTCAAAGAACCAGGCCATGCAACTGCTTAAGGACAACCTTCTTGACGAAGCAAAAAATACTGGCTTAACCAACCGGGATTACTGCACGCCAAGTCCCTTAAAGAAGGATACTCGCTAAAGCGAACTGCAAAACTTTTAGAGCTCAGCAGGACGAACATCTGTACGATTGTCAGAGCCTTAACCGGACACTGCAAATTAAACAGGCACCAATTTCACATGAAGTTGAGTGATACTGATATTTGCCGCTACTGTAAACAGGAGAGGGAGACACCAAAGCACCTTCTGTGTGACTGCGGGCCATATATGCACAAACGCAGTATTCACCTGGGTCGACACATGATCGACCCAGAGGAACTAAAATCTCTAAAAGCTAGGAAGATTCTTGACTTTCTGGAAAAAACCGGGCTAAAAGAGGTACTATAAATAGGTCGCGAGTTACAATAGATCTCTTAGGTCGCAGTGACTACAGCCCTCAACAGGGTTGCAAAGCCCCTATTTCCTTAAATAATAATAATAATGTGTTTGCTTTTGTATCGTGTATTCGTGCATTATTATTATATTAAATACACCTACCCAAAATGCCACTATGATTTTTCGTCTGCAAAAATAACTTTGTTTTTCAAAGTGCCTGTATGGATGACAAATTTATATTTGCGAAAATGTGCTGTAGCTCTGAAACTGCTAAATATATTTCGTTCAAACAAATTTTCGTTGAAAGTTTTAGACTTCTAAACTCTAAAGTTTAGAAAAGTCTTATAATCCCTCTCTGTCCGTCCGTACGTACGTACGTATGTATGTACGCATCGAGATCTCAGAAACCATAAGAGATAGAGACAAACGGTCAACGGGAATGAGTTTAGGACACCTTGGACATGTGTCAAATGTACTTTTTTAGTTTCTACACTACAAAACAATAACAACTGTCACGTGGTTTAGAAGTCTATTTTGTGCCTGCTAACTAGCAGGCGCTGCTAACTTGTTTATCAAGGTCTACAGCATAACAGTTTTTTCTCAAAGTCAACCATTTGAATGATATACACTTTCAAAGTGGTAAAATGTGTGTCCCTCCCCCCTCTAACTTTTAAAATAAGGAAGTGAAAAATCTAAAAAAAAAAAATTATATTTTTTTTCAGAAAGTGGAAAGTATTTTTTAAGAAAGTGGAAAATCTAAAAAAAATACGTATATTTTTTGACACACATTTTACCACTTTGAAAGTGTATATCATTCAAATGGTTGACTTTGAGAAAAAACTGTGTTATGAATCTCAATGTAATTTTTAAAGACCTATCTATAGGTATGGTTTGATGAAAAAAATATTTACAGTTTAAGTTCCATGTATGGGGAGCCCCCCCCCCCCTTAATATATCCATTTTTATTTTTGTCTAAAAACTGTAAAGCGGTTTACAGAATACATCTACCTACCAAGTTTCAACTGTGTTTTCCTCATAGTTTTGGAATAAAGTGGCTGTAATATTTTACCACTTTGGAAGTGTATATCTATATGTGTATATCTTTCAAACGGATGACTTTGAAAAAAACTGATTTAAGAACCTCAATGTAATTTTAAAAGACCTCTCTATAGATACCCCACACGCATAGGAATGACGAAAAAAAAATATTTCTAAAACTGCCAACTATATTTCGTTCAAACCAATTTTCGTTGAATGTTTTTATTAAGATCTACAGCATATATTTTTTTTTATTTTTCTCTCTCTTATTTCAAAAGTTAGGGGGGGGGGGGTGAGCGGGGACACACACCTTTTGCTTCTTTGGAAGCATACATCTTTCAAACGGTTGACTTCGAAAAAAAATTGTTTTAGAAATCAAGATGTTCATACAAGACGAAAGTCTAATTATTACAAAATGATGAATGATTTTCGGCCAACGTTCGGAGAGGACACCGGTGTCCGGTCGGGATTGCAATGCCAGCATTCGGTGCTGGTTGGTATTGCACGGTCTAACTCCTGAGGATGCTCCGAGTGTGGGGGAAACATGTGTAGAGTAGTCGGTGAAGGTGCAAGGTGTGTCACTGTTTTGCATTTGCATTTATTTTCGGGCGGGCGAGCGGTGCATCTTGCATGTCTTTTTTTATTGCGGAATTAAGCTAGATATTTTTCGTTTTCTACTAGAGGATTTCCGCCAAGTAACGCCTGATTCTATCAAATATTCCTTTCATTCATTGTCTTTGTTTAGCGCTTTTCCATCGCTATGTCAATTGGACAGTACACCTTACCTCTTCTTTGGTAGCATGTCACCAATTCTTGTTTCTGGCACATCCAAAACAAGCCCGAATCACCATTGTATTTTTGAGCCGGTTTCAGGCTTCAAGACAACTTAATGGAGTTTTTACCTAAATTGTTAGTAAATAATTTTAGTTCATAAATAGGTGGGTTATGCGTGAATAAGTAGATAGCTATAACACACGGTGAAAAATTTGTATTTTGTGGCTCAAGCTTATTTTGATTAGTCCTAAAATGATCAAAATTATGTAACCTACTATTTGTGAGGAACTCAGTGGCGCTGTGGTTCGCGTGTTTTTCATGCTATTGTAGAGGTAAAGCAACTTTATAAAGCACAGGATAAGTGACTGAAAAAACTACCTATTCTAAGTATATCTATTATAGGGGTATTATCTATATCACAAGTTTTCAATTAAAGTACCCTGTAGCTTAGCTCGATACCTTAGCACTGTCCTGCTGACAGTAACAACGCCATATCGCGTGATATATCGTTGTTCATACTAAAGGGCCTAGATATCTACGTGAAAGACAAATAACAGATCTAATTTACGGTACGGTACAGATAAGGTAGACTGGTCATTATTTGAAGTGCAAAAATCTTGTTCAGGAGTAATAATTTTCAGATTTTATGTCTTTGAGACGTTAATTAATGTAAAACATAAGAACTTTCATAAGGGTTAACTGTATTGTATTCTTTTACGTACATACATTATCAAGATTTCAAGTTTTTTTTTTTAGAAAATCACGTTACGTGGTCCTGGTTCAGATATACACTGAAAACTTCAAGCGTTCATAAAAAATACTACTTTAGTCAAAACGAACCTTTTCTGTTTGTTTTTATAAAGATAATTGTATACTTGAGTATTTTAAATAAAAACCAAAAGTAAATATAGAACTTGTAGTTTTTCAATTTCTTATTATATATTGCTCCGAAAAATGCCGTCACTTTTCGTGGGCAGTTATAATTTTATATCATTTAGGTAAAAAACGGTGATACTCGAAATATTTTTCTACTAGCAACACTATCATAAGTTGTCATATCATTGTAATTAATATTTGGGTGTGACTTGATAACTGTTTTTGTGTAAAATCATATTTTATTCCTCAAAAGGCTGGTGGAGAAGATCATGCATCACTTTCGTCGTTGATGTACTTTAGCTAATTTTTAATTAAATAACATAATTAAAGGTTAATTCTGTTCTGAGTTGCAAATAGGATATTGTATTATTTATATAATTGTATTTAGAACTATAGCTGGTAAAGTACGTAATCCTCAACTTCGTGGTCATAATGGACCACGAAAGTGATATATGGCAACGATAGTGATTTTTATATAGCTGTGGGTCAACTGTTGGTAAAACACACGCAATGAGACAGAAATCGATATTTTAAGAAATATTTTACACATACAAAGCGTTACGTCGGCATATCGAGGTAAAATAAGGTGACATCTCGTCCCAATCCCGTCAGGGCGACATGAGACTAGTTGCTTTTTTCTAGTATATTTTCTTGTTTAATATTTATCACATAAGGTGACATGTTTGTTTTTTTTTTCATTGCAAGGTAATAACTTTTTACCACTTGATCTCTTAGAAATCATGGCCTCGTCCACCTTTAGTTAAAATTTAATAAAGGTATACATAAGAAGAAAGTCAATATTTTATGAAAGTGTTATTTTATAAAATAAAATAAGATTTTTCAAGTAAATAAGCCTTATCGATCTCTGAAACTATCATAACTGTGATCAATATTCGTATCACGTCCATAATAAAACAAATCCAATAAAAAAAGTTTTTTTTTTACTATTTGATGTTACTTCAAATAATGACCCAGACACACTGCTAACATTCTGTCTACCATAATAGTCTTATGGCATATTGTGTTATCGCGTTTTCACGATGCCAACAAATATCGCAACTAATTTGGCACCTACTTTAGGCGCTAAAACTATTTTTCTAATAAACTTACCTAGGCATCTAGTGTATAAGTATCTTTTTTATAAATAGGGTAATATATTTCAGTACATTTCGTTGAAAAGCTTACACAATCGTTACTTTTTTTATTTCCCAGTGTGCAGCAGCACAGAATACATAATAGTTGGCAGCAGTAGGGACATAATAATATAACAAATGAAAAGTAACTCCACATAGACATTACTAATTCTCGACTTCTTGTTGACGAACGAACACAATGTTTAAAACAACGAACTAAAATTTCCAAAAAAAGAAACAACGAAAGTTGGTCCGTCACATCGGGTTTCACCAGTGTGCACCAAAAGGGATATAATTAAATGACGAACGAAATTCAACTAACTTCAAAATCTTTATTAATTTGCATCTACTTGTTGACAAACTAAAACAATAAGCAAAACTAAAATTTCAAAAAGAAACAACGGAAAATTGGCCCGTTCCATCGTATAGGAACACAAACGGGGGCTTACAAATCACAACTGCCACCCTTCTGAATTATTCATAATTCACGTGAGCAGTAATGGCGGTAGGTGAATATTATTATTTTTTCAGCGTTTTTCCATTCGCCCACTCGGCCTGAATAGAAAGCCTGCGTTAGAATGATAATAACTCATCGATTGTTTACTAGCCAGGTGGTTATTAAGCGTGTTTCGTTTTTATACTCCTTTCTGTTTTGACCGCTATTTTCTTTCAATTAACGCCTTTGCACAGTGGTTTACTGAAAGCCATTATTTTGGAAAATCAATTCTATTTTATGAGTTGTATTGATTATAGATTATGGTAGAACTTTTATAGAATTATGTTGTTATTTATCTATGACCAAAGTATGAATACAGAGTAATACCTAAATGTCTGAATGTCATTATTGAGATGTCGATAAAGTTATCAGTTTAATTACAGCTCGTCTTGTTGATGCACCGTTGATGTTGGCGGTGGACAAACGCCATAACTGTGTCATGTTTCAGTCATCAAGTCGAATATCCAATATATTGTAGTGCTAAAATTGCAGCTTTTAATATACAGCATTTATCGCCCATAACCAGGCTATTTTCTATCTGTGTACCAAATTTCATCCAAACCCGTTCGGTAGTTTTTGAGTTTATTCGTTGCAAACAAACAAACAAACAATCAAATCTTTCCTATATAAAATATTAGTATAGAAGATAGATATCATTGCATTGTTATGCTCAAGTATACCATATTTTTTTGGCTGCACCTTTGATACTCTGCGAACCCCAATATATGGCGTAAAGATACCTTTGCAATCGAGAAACATCCCGGTTGACCAGTAGAGATTTCTTGGGAACCGTTTATTCTAAAAGTTATAAGGTAATATTAATAATGTATGGAGGGTTTGCCATCATCGCCACGCTTGGCAGGCGGGTTAGCGATCGCAGTATGGCCAAGTTTCTAGGAGACGCTGATGCCCGTCTCCTGAAGGCTGAGTCCCTTAGTCGCCTTTTACGACACCCACGGGATGAGAGGGGGTAGTGCTTTTCTAAGCCGACACTACACAGCTGCAATAGGTTTTTCATTTGAATAATGTATTAATCAAATGAAAAACCTATTAAGGTGGTACGACTTCTATACAAACAAACATTACACAATTATTGGTTCATCATACCTTAATAATACATAAATACCATGCGCAACTAACTCGTTTCAGTTATTTGTTTGCGCGAAATTATAAAAAAAATGTATATTCATACATAAAACACGAATATACTAATATCTTATAATTTCAATAATTCTACGTATGTGTGTGTGACCCATCGCATTAATATAGCTCATGTATGAAAGTACATTTTTTTAATAATTCCGCGCAAACAAATAACGGGTACGAGTTAGTTGCACATGTATTTATGAATAAAATTATTAATGTATGACGAACCGATTAATGTGCAATCTTTGTTTGTGTGGAAGTCGTACCACCTTAACGATTTATTATTTGTGATAAAAACGTTTTCTAAAAATCTAAAAGTATTTTTTTTTGCTAAAAAAAAAACTCTACTGGTCATCGATATTTATATTATGGTAAGTTAGGGCAGTAGAGTTTCTTTGGCAAATGAGATGAGACCCATTTAATGTCAATATAAATGTTGCCTATAAATCTTTTGATTTAAGATTTATGGGAAACAATTGTATGTAATATTTATATAAATGTTGCATATAAATCTTTTGATTTAAGATTTATGGGAAACAATAGTATATAATATTTTTATATTATAGAAAAACAGTCATTGCACATCAGTCCGTCACGTTTCTCACGTTAGCATAGACGACACTAGTCAGCAATAGATCTTTTTTGAGGCTCTCACAATGTCGGGTTAAACTAGAATTGATACGTTTTGATACTGAATATTAAACACACGTATCGTGTGTTTCGTGTTACCGAACGTATTTTTTTTACAAATAATGAAAATAGACTTTTGTTGAGTTACTTACAATATATTTTTTCCATTTTGCAGCGAAAATGAAAAAATAAAACACACTTATTCCAGTGCACGAAAGTAAGTGCTAGATGAGACTAAATGAATAATTTACCCAATTCTCTGTAGATACCTACTTCAGAGAAAAAAACCGGTCAAGTGCGAGTCGGACCGCCCACCGAGAATTCCGCACAAATTTGTAGATACCTACCTAAGTACAAAATATTATAAATAGTTCAGGAATTGAATCTCGAATTTTTTCCGAAGTTTTACCGAAATTCAGTATCCGATACTAAAACTATGACTTTATTTCAAATGTATGGTTTTTAGACGTTTTCCTGTATTTGTAGTAAAAGACAATATTATTTGCCAAAATTCATAGTTCTAGGTCTACGGAGTACCCTATGAATTTGGATTCCCTTGAGGTTTCGAAATATACGATTTTTTGGGACATAAACAGTTCTATCTTTTTTACGGTAATTTACAAGTTTGGTTTTTTTACACCGTCAACAAACTGTTGACCTGAATATATGGTTTTAATTTCAACCTCCACGCGTTTCCGAGATAAATGCAAACGGACGGACGGACAGACGGACAACAAAGTGATCCTATAAGGGTTCCGGTTTTTTATGAGGTTCGGAACCCTAAAAATGTGTAGTTATTATATTTAACTGATCAATAAAATGACTCAAATTAAGCTACAAAATATAGGTACTAAGTTAGCATTTAATGCTTAAATGCACACAGAAACAATGTGAGTGATGTAATTATAGATTTACGCCCGAAATTAATAACCTATCTGTAGATATGAAAAGGGCTATCTGAGATAGTTGCCTAGGATATTTTTGTTAATAGGACCAAAATAACAATGGTTGCTAGACAACGAATCCCGAATCCTAGGGAACAATCTCAGATAGCCCAATCCATATCTACAAATAGGTTATTAATTTCGGGCGTAAGATAGTACAACCTTTTTTTACCAGCAGAAAGCTTAGTGGAGAGTAGGAAAAGGACGTACTATGTCGATCACAAATATAATTGTAATATAATATTTATACCTTAATATTTTAACAGGCAGCCATTTGTGCCGTGTGGTGACGGCCTAAGAATACAAGTGTCACCACTCCCTTACATGCCTGGGATGTCGTAAGAGTCGACTAAGAGGCTCGACACATTGAACACCTGTGCGAGAGAAGGAAAACTTGAAACAAACCCTATACCAACCCGTCTGGCCAGCGTGGTAGCAGTAGGCTAATAGCCTCATATGAACGCCACAATAAGCGTGAGCTAGGACAGGGTTATTTCCAGCAGTGGACATCCACAGGCTGATGATGATGATGATGATTTTAAAAGACTTAAAAAAGAGGAGGCAATATGCAATATGTATAATAAATGAAACAATTCACAATACAATTATTACTTCTTTTATTAATATTTTACTTACTCATCGTTTTTTATACTACAATCACTTTCAAGTTAATGCACAATTAGGCAACCTTATTGTAATAAGGTACAATGGATTATGAAGTAAGTTGATAACTTTACCGAGAATTAGGTACAATCTTTTATTAAAACAGAATAAAAAACAACGGGTTGCACTCCGGGAGTGCCGGCAGAAGTGAAAACCGCTAAAACGAAACAGCAGGAGCAGGCATACATTTTCGCCGCGCGGTAGAAAGAGAGGGGGATATTACTTCCTCTCCTACGCCGCGCCGGCGGTCTACTCTCCCTCCGTCTTACGAATTTTCGATCAAGTCACGTGTCCTGACGCGACTTTTACTTTTTTTACCCATCCCAAAAATTTAAAACACTGATGTGCTCAACGCCGCTAAAGAAGTTTTCACTTCAAAAATTAAGTAAGTAAATCTCTTTTTTTTCAGATAATCAATGTCAATCCCTATAATCAAAGGTTCTGTTTAGCTAAAAATGTCTGTTGAACCCATTGGGACTATCAGGTTAGGCCAGCAAATAAGGTTTCAGCAATAAGACTAAAGTCTGATTTTTCTATAAGAATTTATTATTGAGGTTAGTAATAAGTATAAATATTGCATTGAAAATGCAAAACCTGAAAAATCACAAATGTAACAACCTTCGCGTATTTAAACCAACTTTGTAGGTGTGGATTTGAATCCATACAAGGAACTGAAAAATCATGAAGCCCGAAGAACATGGACTTATGATCCATCAAGAAAATTTATTTTCGCGACTCAAAGAAGACAGTTGCTACATCATTGTACAAAACTGGGCAAGCATGCAACACCTTAGACCACATCCTGTTTATAAAGCACGATGGTAGTCAAATGCCTGCCCAGTTATTATTTAAAAAAAAAAACTTCACCTATGTAACGAAAGGGGGAAAAAAACAATAAGTTGAAAAGGGGACAAGTCACGGTAGTAATGGTAATATCACGTTTATCGTACTAATAGCTATGCAGACAAACACTGTTACTTTTACAGTTATTATTTAAGTTAGTGTTCAATGCAGCAACACTAACCTGTAGGCCTAGCGCGAATAACTTTCGAGTAACTATCGAGAAAGTAAAGTAAAAAAATGTATTTGATATTAAGCAGCGTTCCTACCGGACGTAAACTACATTTTCCTATACATTTTTTAGTAGAAAACGAAAAATATGTAGCATAATTCCGCAAGAAAAAACTTAAATGCAAGATGCACCGCCCGCCCGCAAATAAATGCAGATGCAGCACAAATGACACACCGACTACTCTACACGTGTTTCGCCCACACACGGAGCATCCTCAGGAGTTGTTAGACCGTGCAATACCAGCACCGTGACTCGGGCGGGCGGTGCATCTTGCATGTAAGTTTTTTCATGCGGAATTATGCTACATATTTTTCGTTTTCTACTAAGATATGGATTTCCGCCAAGTAACGCCTGATTCTATCAACTACTATACATTTTTGACATAACTTGCTCGATACTTACTCGATACTTTTTAAATAGTTATTCGTGCTAACCGTGCTGAGAATGCAACGCTGTACGCTGTGCCATGCGGCATCCTCATACCACAAAGCCGCTTACAACAATGTTATTTATGACATACAAGTACATCCTGCGACATCAACTTCGTCCTCCATAATTTAATATCTTCAATACAGCCTTAGTTTACGGCTATCATTGAACAATTTCATGGCTACAGTCCAGCGACTTGTTTATGAGATTTCAAGTTTATTATATCCAACATGAAACAGTTTCTCACTCAAACTTAGCGTAGGTACTAAATAACTCAATTTACTTCGCATAATCTCCTATAGAACTGTTGTAAATTTCACGTAAAACGGAACGTAATTCTCAGTAAAGTTATTCAAAGTGTTAACGGTTTTGTTACCTATAGTTTTTAAGGAATTTTGGTCTAAATTATTTACATTGGACTAGTAATAAACACAACATTATAGATTACACTTTTAATATGCACCATCGTTTTTTTTTTATCTAATAAAGTTTGAAAGGTTTAAAACAACTAGAGAAAACTTTTTATGTGTAAATTTTAAATTTACTATACACACAGCCACGTTTTTATGTTCACTGATGTCCGGTAACAAATGTTATAAAACTATTTATGAAGCGTAAGGCGAAAATACGTAAGATCGTTAATCCGATTTCGGAAATCTAGAGTACAGTATTCTAGTGTGAATGTGTTAATAAAACTTTTTTAATTTTTGGTACTGCTTTTTCACTAAATATAAAATTGTAGTGTTTTTGTAATCCTATAAACTAACATACTTGTTTGTAGGTGTCTTTTAATACAGCAAACTGTATCGATTGTATTTTTTTTATGCTACGCCGTGCTACGAAGTAAGCTCAGCTACGACGCTGCGGTAGCAACTATGGTGCTACGTACAATCTCGAAATTGTACAAATCGCTCGATTATCACTTGAAGACGACTGAGAACTTATATGACTGTACTTCTTGAAGAAAATACTTGTTGGAAAAATATATAAAATTACTCTTTCTTTAGGATGGAGATCAATTTACTAGCTTTTGGGTAGTATTTAACCGATCGATTGAAACACTTCTTGAGCGACAAACAAACTAGGTGAGAGATTAAGTCGCCAATGTAACCTAACATAAACCCATTTTTTCTGCAACCCAACTTAGATTTTAAGTCGCTCAATTTAGTAATTTTAAGTCGACCGGTTTATTATATTCCTTTGCTTTTGCAATTTGCCTTACTATTTCTGTTATGTTTATTTTTTGTTGTTAGGTGCAACAAAAAATAAACATATATTTATAAATATACATTTTGGTAATTATCTTTTGTAACATTTGCACCGGACAGCAACATTTGAAATTAACAAGAATTCAAAAACTAACTGTTGCTAACATACAAATTAACAATGATAGAATAAAGACTATAATAACAATAGAAAAATTAATTCTGTGTCGCTTCAAAATTAATCAATGATAAATAATCATTATAAAAATTCGAGTAAAGATCCTAATTTTAGAGATAAATTAAAAATATTTACATCCGTCATTATTTTTAGGAGGTTAAATTTAAAAATTAAAACAACATCCGTTTGTAATACTTCGATATAAAAAAAGGGTTATTTTTCAAAATTCGTTATATAACAATTTCTTACGTATGCAATGGACTAAATATTTCAATATATAATAATGTACAGGTCAACGCACACTAAAATCATGTTGCGGTCACGAAACACATTACAACATTGCAATCCTTCAACGATATGAATTGCAGTCATTTGCAGCCTCCAAACTGGCGCATTATGTGGCATTGTATGATGCGTTGCAATTTCGCAATAAAATTGTTAATGTGCGTCGACCTTAAGTCCAACCAACGATTATGAAGGTAGTATCACAATTATTCATAAAACACTTTATTTCACATAAAGACACTTAACAAAGGGAACAGAAAAATATATTATGAAAAAGGCATTTTTTTTTTCTAAATACAGGATGTTAAAAGATCCATACCGAAGCCGTAATATACAGGGCAATTTTAAAAAGAGTATCCTTTTTTTTGTTTGATCCAGAATCTGTGAGTGAACAATTTTCTCCTAGAAACATGGGTCGAAATATGACAAAAAAAATTTGACTCTTCACACAAATTTGACTGATCACGTGATCGATTTGGTATGGCAAGTCCAAAAATTGTTCTCGTATTTCGACCCATGTTTCTAGGAGAAAGTTGGCCACTTACCTGATTCTGAGGCGAACTTAAAAAAAAAGTATAATGTTTTTAAAATGACCCTGCAGGCTTAGTGTACATCAAACTAAATAATAATATGTGAAAATAATTGCTGGAAAACTCCCTTATTTTTCGTTTACAAAAAATGGGTGTCATTTTTTAAAACGCGTGCAGCAACGAATGCGTATGTCTAGAGTACGAGTAGGCGGCCAGGATCCAGTTTCTTTGACTGTTTTTGATATTCATTGCGGGTGTTGTAACTTTAAACGGTAATCTTTAAAAATAAATATTGACTTTGATCCTCAATAACTCCTTAACTATCAGGTTTCCAGATTTGGCACCATACAAGAAAATGATAGTAACGATGGGTAGAATACTTGGTTTTCGTTTTTGTTATGGGTCTTTTAACACCCTGTATAGCAATATTTTCTAGAAAATTTTGAGAATAATAATAAAAAGGAAGGGAATGATGGGTAGGTGCAGTCACAACAGTTACATGTTATAAAAGTAAAACTAATATAGATTTCATGATTGTTTTTAACACCAATTCAATCCTTTCAATGTGAGAATACGTGGTTTTCGTTTTTGTTATGAGTCTTTTAACATCCTGTATAGCAATATTTTCCAGAAAATTTTGAGAAGAAAAATAAAAAGTAAGGGAATAATGGGGAGGTGCAGTCACAACAGTTACATGTTATAAAAGTAAAACTAATATCGATTTCATGATTGTTTTAACACGAATTCAATTCTTTCAATGTAGCTTTTTTAATTAAAATCAAATATTGAAATTATCCTATGAAGCTTAGTCCCAAAGTTTATTAGCCCTTTTGTGTTTACTTGTAAAGGTTAATACACCAGATACTATTTAAATTATAATGTTGCTAATCCTTCAATAATCCTTAGTTGGACATTTTATAATCATACGTGACTTTTAACATACACTGATCAAAAACAGTTTGTGATCACTTAATGATTTTCATACAAAATACCTTTTTTCGTAGAGGGATTATTATAGTAAAAATTTACCGATTTTTTTTTATTTGGTAACTTTCAAAAGCTAGAATGTTCAACATTTCGACTGTGTTTTTCGTTTTACCTATGCGGGTTTTAAACTACTTCAAAATTCATTCAATAACTAGGGCGGTTACAACCCGATACTCGGGTTCGTCGATCGACGAAAAATTCCAAATAATGCGAAAATCTTTAATTGCAGTTTGTGATCTGATGATCGTTTAATATTTTGTATATTTTATAGTTTTCGGAACAAATAGACTCGAGTACCTTTAATTTGATACCTTACTCGGCCGCGTACTACGCGCCAAAGTCCCTATCGAGTCGTCACAAATTTTGCGAACCTGAATTAAGTATATAGATAACCACAATTTACAACTTTTTTCTTTTTTTGAACTTCCTCTTTTTTGACGTCGTTTAAAAATATAAAAAACAACGTCAAAATGAACATTTTAGCTTTTGAATGGTACCAAACTGAAAAAATATCAGTCAAGATTTACTATAATAATTCCACTACTAAAACAGGTATTTTGTACGAAAATCATAAAGTGTTTACAGACTTTTTTATGAGTGTACATACCTACATAATAAATATTTACAAACAACTTACTTATTACAATTACAATTTTATTTACAATTTAAATTATTCAATATAATCAGTCTATGTCAACAGCATGGCTTCTAAACATGAATGAATAATAATAATAATAATTTTAATATATCAAATACATTCATTATTTACGATTAAAAATAAACAAAACAAAATATTGTTTTATTAATAAATTTATATTGCATAAGGAATTCGCATTGAATAAATAATTTAAAAATTTCGTTTAGTCCGAAAAGGCCCTATTCCAGAAATTGACGCACGGTACTAAAAGAACTTATTCTTAGGAATAACTCATTATTGGAATAAGTTTTTTTTCGGAATATGTAATTTGTTTCTTTGTTTTATGAACGACAGGGAGAATTTTAGCATTCATCATACCTGATCAAATATTGATAAGGCTGAAGATAGAAGTGAGCCTCTGCCGGAATCCTCAAGCACTGAGGACTTGGCTATCTTATCTCTAACTGCCGGAATACAACAATGCTGGTCATGTTTGGAACGAGTCTTTTTAAGAATAAATTATTTCAAGAATAAGTCCTTTTAATACCGTGTGTCCATTAACGGAATGGGACCTTTTCGGACTAAATGGAAAATTTTACCTACCCTCTCAAGAAGAAAATTTTCTATTTGTTTAAATGCTAGACGCAAACTTAAAATATTAAAATAACCAATTAACTATACAATATAAACAGGGTGCCTACTGACATCTCTTAGCGCAGTATTGTTTTAATCTTACCATGCTATTTCGTAATACGACCCGGAAAAGTAAGCTTATTTTTACGCTAGAAGTTGTGTGACTTTTTGCTCAATCATCGTCTTAACAGTGTGAAGTATGTCAAAGATGACTCACGATCAGAAGGTCTAAGTAGCAGAACGTCCTACAACGACAAATGAGCAGTAAGCTTACTGAGCAAAATGTCCATGTAGCAAAACGTCCAACAATTACTCTTAGTACGAGTTAAGCAAACTAAAATCGTTTTCGAAAACTATCGCTTTGTTTCTTTCGTATCCATAGACTGCTTGTAACATGAGTAGAGGATTCGATAGTTATCGACGACGTTGACAGTAAATGTCAACTCGTACTAGGGGCTCAGATGGCGTATATAGCAAAACGTCTTTTCCGCAAATCCCTCTTGACCTTACCGATCTTCTGATCGGGAGGGTCAAAGTCAACTCCGATTGTTGTTGGTAGGAATAAAGTAGTTTTAATTTGTGAAGGTCATGGTATGAATTGGAATATAATTGAAAACTGAACTTTCTATGGTATTCTAAGAAATAGTGGTAGGCTCCTTGTCAATCCATTAAGCTTCCTTTCAAATATTTAATCATTTATACCTTATTTTTAAACTTTTAAGTCACCATTAGCTTTCAAACGAATAGAAAATGTGCCACTTGAGTGGGTGGGCAGTTCATAAATCCAAACTAACTTGGTAAGACTTAACCCGCGAACATTTTAACATCGAAACTTGTTAATTTCACAAAACAAACTTTGAGAATATCCCAAAGCTGAATTAGGCCACTTAAGTTTAGTTAAGTTACGATTACAACTTTCAAAGAAATTGCTTAAAACCACAGGAGTAAGCAATCGAACAGAGGCAATGATCAAAATCATCAGTACCGCTTAGTAGAAGTTAACAACAAACTGTAATATATAATCTGATCATCACCTATCGAAAACAAACGATTTGTTTTGTACGAAGTATGTTCACATGAGTTTAAAGTAACATACATAACTTAGGTATTTACAATCATGATTTACAACTGTTTTTTGTTTTTTTTTTGTATTCTTATTTAATATTAAGGACAGCATTAACTATAAAAAGCACCTTGTCTAGCCTCCTGACTAACCAAGATATTTGTTTCTGAATTTCCCCCATGACACTTTGTAAATGGAGACCTAATCGATATCTCTATATAAGTATGTATTTATTTTCATCGCAAAAAAGAATACAACCACTAAATACTGGTTTAAAATTGATGTAATATAAGGACATCAGGTTCTTTATTACAAAAAAAATGCACTCGCTTACCCTTTTTAGCTAATTTTAAAAATCATCAATAATAAATTACATAAATAAAGTTAATATAGAATACAAGCAACCCAGACCGAATTCTGATCAGATTACAATATTTTTACGTACATATTTGAAAAAACTTAGTGAACGAGTACTGCCCCCTGATTAAGTAACTTGTTTCTATCAACGTTCGATTGAAAGTGCAGTAGTAACATTGCTGCTTTAGTAAAAATCAATGTGACAGCTGTCTTACTAAAGCAGCAATGTAACTGCACGTTTAATTCATTTCAATTAAAATCTGTTAGCAACAGAGTTAGATAATCATCTAGCTGGTCTATATTTAATTTTTGCCTCTGTCCCCTTCCCCACTCCTGTGTAAAAACCCTGAACTACTAGTATAACATTGATGGGTTCAACTACAACTCACCAGACATATAAGACAGCTATCTTATCGAAGTTTCAGTGTAACTCCCTAGCAGGAATTGTAACAGGACTTGCAATAGTAAAACCATTAAAGTTGGTATGCAAGTTTCCGTGGCCGCACCTGTAACGTTGAAAGGTTGTTATTGAGAAATTGCTGACTTTGAAGTCCTTAGAAAGGACCGGTGGTATGTCACTTACTACGCTGGTGATATGGTCGTAATTGGTCTTTCCTATGGTGGATTTCCACGTATAAACTTTCTCGTTGTTTTTGCGTTCATTCTTCAAAATTTTTTACCCGTAGGAGTAAAAGCCCCACGTCCGCAAAAACATCACAGGTGGCAGGCTGGCTGGTCAAATTTCTTTCCCGTGGTTCACCTGTGTGGTTCACCTAGGTGTTCCACGGGAACTTTTTTGTACCCGTGGTCCACCCAATAGGTGAACCATGTGTAAAAGCCACCGAAAAGAAATAGTACTAAGAGAATTTGCTCGCTCGTGATTGGCTGATGATGAGTGAGATGACAGAATTGTTTGGCATTGTATGACTGTATTGCGATGTTGTGTTAATTATTTGTATACTGCCATCATTGTAATAATAACACCTGCATTTCACAAATAAATCATTCTATTCTTTCACACTGGTCGTAGACTTTCGTCTTGAGACATTGCGGTAAGTTGGACGCGAAGATTTTACGGAACTTCCCGAATATGCGCCTTATCTTCAGCCAGTCAAGAGCAAGCCAAATCTCTCAGTAGTTTTTCGTTTCGGTCAACATTCTATAGCTTAGGGTGTATCAAAGTAAACAACCGTGTAGGTTTTTTGTGCCGAGACGCGACACATTTTAATGAAAAAAAGCCAATGAAATATTGATTGCATCAGTCGCCACCACGCAAACTACCTTCAGTGCGACCACCGTGTATTCTAGCAAGTACCTAGATGCAAAGCCACTATATTCTGTTCACCGAAATGCCAATCAGGAGCGATTATATTCTCTCAGTACTAGCTCATTTCAATGAACTGACTATAGGCTCCAGGCGCTAAGCTAGCCGCCTATCTGTGCAGACTACGTCGACGTAGCCTTAAACTTTATTGCGATTGCGTGGACACCAATCATAAGGAGGACCAATTTTAGACAAGACAATCTTTTATACTAACAAATACCTGTGAAACTTCTGCCCAAAGCAGAGGCAGGACTAGCACTCCTCTCTCTCAATACTATAGTGTGGCTTGTAGCTTTCCACACATCGAAGATTGAAGCCTCGCACCTGGAACAAGGATAATTGGTGAGCTATTTGAAACAATTAAGCCAGCTAGGCCACAGTCTAAACAGTATTACAGCTTACAAACGGCCGAAATTTTACCGCCTCTGTGGTCTAGTGGTACAACCACCGGTATCAGACTCAGGGGTCCCGGGTTCGTTTGGTTGGTTGTAGGACTTGTTGTAAGTCTGCCTGGCTAGCTACCATTATGTTATCTAAGTCTGACGCCATAACAACAATGTTTTCAGCATTGTTGTGTTCCGGCAGTTCGAGATAAGATAGCCGGTTCCTCAGTGGCTGAGGATTCCGGAAGAGGCGAGCCTCTTCCATCTTCAGCCTTATCAATGCTTATCATCAGGAATGATGAAGGCAAAGCTCTCCCCGTCGTTCATAAAACAAAAAAATTGCATTCACACAGCACGGGTAGCTACACGCGCGCTCGCATTTGTTTTAACATATCGAGAGGCCGTGTAGCCACAGTCTAGCGGTGCGTGCCTGTGTGAGTGCGCCATATCGGCCGTATGTAGGCAGTGCCAACACTGTTTATGCTTAGACTGTGGCTAGGCTTACCACGTGTGAGATTATTAAGCCGATGTAAACTCAGACATGCCTGTACGGACATGCCTGGTTGATAGTTTGGCAAAGACTTAGAATTGGTTGTTGTCGAAATATAAAATATTCAGTCATGAAACTTGAAAATATCACAAGGCCCCAAATAATAGCATTCGAAAATATGAGGTTTAATAGTTTAGAGTCCTGTACTTTGTCTGTCAAAGGAGACTGAGCAAAAGTCATTTATGAACCAATCGGGACATTATTGTGTTTTTTGTAGGCACATTTTAACGACACCCTTGGTAATAAGGGGCACCTCACACATCCGGCACTTTTGAGGAAAATTCAGTAGGTGTTTTTTTTTAAATACTAGGATTTTACTATATCTTTGTGTCCATGAACCAATAGCGAAACTGTTGCAGTATTTGTGTGGGGACACCTCAAATACACCGTTTGTGCAAAAAGTTTAGTCCAAAAAGGCTCCATATTCCTAAGTCCATTTTCAAGATAAGTCATTTTAGTACCGTGTGTCCATTACACACGGTACTAAAAGGACTTATCTTGAAATTACTCATTCTTAAAAGGACTCGTTCCGAAAATTACCTATACTGAAAAGGATTAATGCCTATAACGACTTATTCTTAAAAGGACTCATTACGGAAATGGCTTAAAATCTATAAAACCATAAAAAAAACTATTTGAATTGTTACTCATAACAAATAGATGACTTTTCTTAAAAAAAAACCTATTTTGGTTCTCATTATGTTACAAGTGATATTATAGTTGAAGGGGTGTAATTTTTTTTTAAATGTTGATATATTTTTTTTAAATGCTTTATACTTGTTTTTTTGTGAACGACAGTTTTACAGATTCAAATCCATTTCTGGAATGAGTCCTTTTAGAAATAAGTCATTATAGGAAAAAGTATTTTCGGAATAGTTACTTTTGGAAGGAGTCCTCAATAAGCCGTTTTAGTACCGTGTGTCCATTTCTGGAAAAAGGGCCTTTTTTTGTTCAAATCACGGTAACAATAAAGATAATAAATAGAAAAGACCCTCCTGTTTTGGCGGATGGATTAACATGCAATTATAAATTATCAATAAAAGGGCATTAAAACTGATCCGTAAGTTTTCGGCATATTCGCATTTTTTAACCCACTTAAGTCTGGTTAAGATGGTGGTTCTTTTACTAGTTCACTACTCACCTTATCATCAGCGTAGGTACCGGTGAAAGGGCTGCGGCTTCCAGTTCTAAGGTAGCTAGGCTTGACGCGTAGCCATTACTAAAGTTTGACACGTGGTTGGCGGTGAAACCTGGCACCTGTTAAAAATAATTTAAGGTGATAAATATTAAACAAGAACATATACTAGAAAAAAGCAAGTAGTCTCATGTCGCCCTGACGGGATTCGAACCCGCATCTTTGGGAGTCGGCCCAATGCACTAACCAATTATGCTACAGAGACCTATGAGGACCCGTCGAATCTTTCTAGTATATTCATGAATGACAGAAATATCCTCGCATTCGAAAGAAACATCTTTACAGATGTTTGACTATCGATTAAGATGAAACAGCCATCTAATTATAACTTTTTAATTGTGTATTATACAATGCTATTTTTATATGATAAATATTAAACAAGAAAATATACTAGAAAAAAGCAACTAGTCTCATGTCGCCCTGACGGGATTCGAACCCGCATCCTTGGGACTCCAGCCCAATGCACTAATTTAAGGTGGTTTAACCCACAAGGACTAATTTAACACGTTCGTAAGGTAATCTTAAATTAGATCCTAAATATTTGCATCCAATCCCACCAATTATCTAACCCACGTTAAGTTTCATGAAGAACTTTTGTTACGGATACTAACGGATAAACATACTTATATACGTTTTTTTGTGAATACATACATAATATACATATTAAACACCCAGACCAAGACAAATAGACATGTTCATGCACACAAATACTTGTCTTGTCCGGGGATCGAAAATTATATCACACACACACACGCACGCACGCGCGCGCACACACACACTCACACACACAGTTATATAATTAAGTTACTCACAAAAAATAATAATCATAAAAATAAATATTAAGGTACTATTGTACACCAGGTCCAGTGATGGAGAGGCTGGTTATCTGTCATACAGGTTTTCCAAGCGCAGAAACCAGTCTCTTACATAGTAAAATTTAAATATTGTACCTATTTAAAATTTTGTTAGTTTTAAGTTTTTATCTGTGTGAGAGAACAAATAAAGATTTTTGTATTTTTGTATTATGTCACGTTGCATGCTAAGTGGGGTTTGTCAGACCCGCCACTTTTTCATACACGTCCTTGTGTCGTTCGGGACCTCGCTATAGATTGACAAAACGATCGCAGGACGTCAAGTGGTGCCTAAGACTATTCCTATGGGTTCGATAGACCCCACTAGCCATGCCAAGGGTTAATTGGCTAAAATTAATAAATATAATAAATAAAAATATTTGTTGTATTACTTATGTAATCTATGCTATTAAAAAGCACATAAAAAGTTATTGGAAACAAAATTTTAACAAGCGCATCACCTAAGATCACATTCACAATATCCTTGCCTTTTCTTTAAGGCGCAGTGGACACTGCAAGATATGACAATACTATAAATCATACGCTACGCTCTGAATCCGTAGTGGCCACACTTATCACAGTACAAAAGATACATACAGTATTATATCTTCCTACAAAAGGTGCCATGGCGAGTAAAACTCGGCAAGCATCGCAGTCTCGAATGAGCCGCGGTAACGAACGCACGCTGTGAAAGCTTTTTACGCAGTAAGCGTGTGGTATGGCTAACCTATGTTGGCGGGCAACCCTATCGCGTATTGCGTACCGCGTGGCTACAATAATAATAATTAACTTTTATCAAGAAAGAGGCGCCATTCCACCAGTGTGTGGCACAGAGTTCTGCACAAATGTTCCTTTCGGTGGGCTCTTTTTAGCAAATATTATCAAAATGTGTGTGCACTCGTAGCTCTTTGCTTCCACGGTTAGAGCGAAAACATTTATTTGTTACACACGTGATAATGCAGCACTGTTCGCTTACAAAAAATATCCAAAACTTTAGCAGTGGACATAGAGCCACGTAGTTGACGCACTATTTGAGTTTGTGCACGAAACATGCACACGCTTTTGGTGGAATCCGACCTTAACCCTAATATAACTAATAAACATTCGTCGATGCGACGACGCATAACTCGCAAAAGTTGAGTTAATGCCCTTTGCCACGCCCCCATCCTCTACTCCTTTTCTACCTTTCTAATTAATAGTGTAAATAGTGCGATGCGTGATGCAATTTCAGGTACACACATATTATAGAGTGACACCTATGACAATGCCGTCGTCTACACGACGGAAGTTTAGTTCTAAGTAAGTTATACGGACGTATGAATATTTTTGTTTTCTTTTAGCTTTCATCAGATATAATCAGTTTTACACCATGTTTTTTATATTTGGTATATTTTCATTTATTTTAATGTGACATACTATAAAAAAAAATTATGGCGCAGATGACACTGTTGGTCAAATGTGTTTTAACAATATTTACTAGTACTATCAGAAAAACCTAAAAAGGGCCGATACGTGTTATAGCCTATCTATTATTAATGTCTATGCCGTCCACGTAACTAACAATGTGAGAAATAAGAATAAAATCTATGCTTCGCCGCGATTTTAGCTCATGAAGTTCTGGGTGCGGCAGCGATTACAGACGGTGACTTTGAGGCATGATATCAAGCTAAGGATATTCTGGGAGAACCATTCAATATTGAAGACCTTGTTCAACTATGTCAGTCCAAGAATCAAAAAATGACAAAACAACGTTGCATGAAATGCAAAAAATCCATTTAAGGCACACGTAATGGTAACATGTCTAATCCTTGAGTTCGCTATTGTTTTCACTATTATTATGTATTTATTAAATTTATAAGTGACACAGCTTTCGTGCCATACAACATTTTTCTACTTTTATCAAACAATTTCGTCGATTTTAAGCTTTTTTACTGCGTAGTCGGGTCGACGAATGTTTAGTTATTATGTAACTGTGGATATAGTTTAGTTGTATAGGGTTAAGACAAAATACTGTATATTTCTTTATGCTGTGGTCGTACTCAGCAATTCGAATAACATGTTCGCACGTGCCGCGCGAAGCATTTAATATGGCGCTGCAAATTCACAGTTGTAACATGCAAATTACGCAATATCTCTAGCGAGCAAGCATCACCTGATGTTGACAGAGGATTCAGTTATTAAAGTGTCGACATTAATTAAAACGAAACGTGTCTGAGGAAGAGGTGAAAGAAAATGAGAACATTATTTTTAATAGCCTTAATGACACTCGATATATTTTATGAAAGAAAAGTAAGAAATTAATATTGAAAATAATTTTAATAGAGTTATCAATCATAACCATTATTACGTTACTCAAAGTCAAAGTCAAGAACTTTTTAACTGACATAAATACTAAGGAAATTATCAATTCGTTAGTAGATAGGTATTACATAACTTTTAGAAGTTAAAAATTTTGTACAAGTGCCAGCACATCATTTAATACGTACTAGTACTAAAGGTGCACGTAAACTCTATCAAAGAAATAAATTATACAGGCTTAAGCTAGATTATTTAAATTAAAGTGAACTCTGTTTATTACTTAGAACAATGACTATAACAATACTGACGCGTGATTTTCGTTACTAACGTTTACCACATTATCTGATAAGTATTTTGAAACGTTAATCTATTTTGATTCAAGTTCGCATGCAAAATATGTTTTTTCCAAAACCCATTACGAACAACGAATCATAAAAATTAACCCGTGCGTAGAGGCTTACATTCCGCGAAAATTAAAGCTAGCTAAGCTGGGACGACGAATCCAATTTAATTTGGACGTTTTTCTGTGTGTATCTGTCGCAGCCATCTGATTAAATCAGCCATCAAACTGAAAGGCAAGACCGTCAATTGAATGCCTAGGCCAATCGTTAATTGAACAAACGACATGTTGACTAGCATGGTACTCACATGTTGACTAGCATGTTCAACTAGTTGGCTTACAGTAAGTAAGAAGTAAAATCAGGCAAGTGATTTAAACTTAATTATCTTTTTGCCACTGCAACGCTGGTAGTAACGAAATAAAATATGGCGTCAAAAAGCTCGGGCAGCTGACAAAACACCTATATTGACGTTTAGCCAAATCGTAAAACATTTTATTCACCGACTTGGCTATTAGTCCTTTAGCCATTTCATTGAATGCCGGCGTTAAACTAACGTACTAGCTTTTTCAATGGCTAATTTAACCAGATGGCTGCGACATATACTGCCATCTGAAATACTGTATGGTTGAGTTTGTCATGTTTCATTATGCAGTGCGAATCATTTTTATCTGGATTGGATATATTTCTTGGTTTCAAAGTTTTATGTTTATTTTTCGCATTCTGATAATGCAAAGAGGTAATATAAAATAAACCTGATAGTGATAATATTATGCTATGTGAGCTATTTTTATCTAATCCATCACGGATTAGATAAAAATAAAATAATTTACAACATCTCAACGTTGTTCATAAAAAAATGTGATGTATTTCTTGTTTCTTGTGTAAGTGTTATTATCTATGATAATAATATTTATTTTTTTGATTCTCATCTGTTCTTAGCTACTTTTCACAGACTACTTAAAAAAGAAATGTGTTGCACCGACTAACTTTTACATATTATTTTTGGCTGTAACAGCTGTCAAACCTTTTACATTTTCACGTATATAATACATTAATATATTTTGATACCATTACAAAACATCCCAAACAATTTTTTCTAATACTTTTTGAGTTTTCTCTTGACCTATCTCCAAAAACATGACATTAGATAATTAACCTAATGTCATGAAGAATAAAGCTTACATTACTCACCATCTGTTCATTGACGTACCACGTGATGTTAGCCGCAGGTAGCGAGGGAGGGGATGAGCAGTTCGCCCTTATATGATCCCCCCCAACGTACGTCATACGGTCTGACGTCACATTTGGACCCATGAGAGGTGGTTCTGGGAACAAAAGAAGGTTTGCTGTATTTTTTACACTCGATCGAATCACGATTTATACATATTATGGACTCCCCGGGTGTATATATTTGTCCATGGGCTAAAATAATTTCCCGCTGTCCACCCAGGTGGATAGCGCGGGTGGAAAACGTACCACATCTAACAAATAACGTGTCACATGTACGATGTGAGACGTTATTTGTTAGACATTAAATCCAAGATGCATTTAAATGTCGATTAAAGTTAGAAAGTGAAATAGGTATGTATTGTATCGCGAAGGCGCAAGTTTTATAAATAAAAGTAAAGTTTTATAAATAAAGTTCATACTATTTTTATATTTTGTTTTGACTAATTATCAAAGTTTTACAAATATTTTATATGATTAAGAGACCATCCATATCTACGCACGACGCGCAGTGTCCTCTCCATACTGAGTGACGGACAATATTATTTAAGATCAGAAATATCTACCTATGATTATAATATTTAAGATATAATGATATTATAATAGAATAAAAAACTTTTTGGAAAGTATGTACTTCTAAGTATGTACTTGATTTTTTTATGATTTTTTTACTGACTGATTTGAATGCTGAAATAAAAATCCCAAAAATATTAATATCATTTCTAAAAGGCCTTGCCCTCCAGAATTAATGTTGATAATCTTGAAAATAACAAGAAATAACAAAATAGCACCCTATTCAAATGCATTGAAATAAGCTTACAAAAACACCTTGTTTACTACGTCGTACTTTGATAGGTGATATCTCAGTTTATATGTTCGAGACCTACCCTTCATATTTAATATTTTGACAGAGATATTCTATTTGAACGTTTGATGATAATTTTTCATGTACCCTCAAGTTGAGAAATTTGGTTTTTGTCCGCCTATGGTAGCACTGTGCAGCGGGCCTCTCTTTTTAAGTTTATCACAAACAGTACTAGCCAGCAACGGCGGTGTACCAGCCTGCTTGCAGTGCGGAAGCATACACGATCTCCACAATTTTTGAAGTCAGTTAAAAATAGCCGATAATGATGATGACTTTTTATTATGTGAAACTATGACTGGAATAGATTTGCACAAATCTATTATCGTTACATTGCAAATACCTACATGCTATCATTGAACATACAAATTAATTGAATTTATCTTCAAAATTTAATACGTTTCCGCGAATATCGTCATGGAATTCATGTTTGCATAATAATTTCACTTTACAAATCAGTTTTAACGTGGAATTTGGCTTTGTGAAAGCAACTTTTACTTTAGTAAAATTTTACTTGCAAATATAAATTTAAATCTATGAGTTAGCTAGCATATGAAAACATATGAAAGGTAATTTAAGTTAATTGACGTTTTTAGATACCCAACTATTTACAACAGGGACACAATGCTTTCATCGTACCGGATGCCAATCTATACTTAAAATTATAAAGCTGAAGAGTTTGTTTGTTTGAACGCGCTAATCTCAGGAACTACTGGACCGATTAAAAAAAATCTTACACAATCTATACTAATATTATAATGCTGAAGAGTTTGTTTGTTTGAACGTGCTAATCTCAGGAACTACTGGACCGATTTAGAAAATTCTTAGACCATTAGAAAGCTACATTTATCCCGAGTGACATAGGCTATATTTTATCCCGATATTCCCACGGGAACGGGCACCACGCGGGTAAAACCGCGTACATGATAAAGCTGAAAATGGAATCGCATTTTTCCCGGAAATCTCGACAAGTGACAAAAATGTTATTTATCTCTAACTGCCGGAACACTTCAACAGCAAAAAATTACTACATATCGAAATGGTTGTAGCTAGCCAAGCGGGCTTAGAACAAGTCCTGCCACCAACCAAAGCGTATTCAATATTTACCCCCAATGGGAATCGAACCCGAGACTTCTTGATCAATACCCTTAAAGAAGTTGACATTTATTACCAACTTTTTCGAAAATTATTGGATGCACTGCTCATATTGGTAAAGCTGTCGTGGGATATGAAAGAGACAAAGCGAAAGCTTTTGAAAATGAAAACAGTTTGCCAATCTTGTATTAAGTACAGGGGTCTAACGTCATCTCTTAGCGCAGTATTGTTTCAACCGCCTCTGTGGTCTAGTGGTACAACCATCGGTATCAGACCCAGAGGACCCGGGTTCGATTCCCAGCGGGGGTACATATATTCGCAACTAAAGCAACTAGTCTCATGTCTACTAGCGACATAAGACTGGTTGCTTTTTTCTAATATATTTTCTTGTTTAATATTTATCATATTAAAATGTAGTTTGGGTTTCTGAACGAACCAAGTGAACCATCATCATAGGTACAGTCGGGGGACTTCCCGGTTGACCAATAGTTTATTTAGGGATCTTTATTTTAAAAAAGTATTAGATTCATGATTTTTTAATTTTTGCATTTTTCAATGCTATTTTTATACTTATGAAAGTTTTTAAGGAAAAAATGAACTCGGCCACAAGTGAATTTTTAGATGGGAATTGAACCCATGACCTTTGGAAATCCGGTCCAATGCTCTTCCAAAGGTTGTGGGTTCAAATCCCATCTAAGAATTCACTTGTGGCCGAGTTCATTTTTTCCTTAAAAACTTTCATAAGTATAATGTAATAGATATATAGAAAATGTTGATATCACAACTAATAGGACATTAAGAGGTTTTTCATTTGAACACTAAATTATTTCGGTAACCTTAATACTTTCCGAGAAAACGTTTCCCAAAATACTCTTACTGGTCAACCGGGGAGTTCCCCGATTGTACTAACCTATATTGGTCGTTTATTAATAAAACAGGGAGAGAAAAAACAGCACTTGACGTGTTTCTTGCCGGTTCTTCTCGTTAATTTCAATTATCAAACATTAATGATAATTACTGAATAAAGGTCAATAAATTAAGCAACAGGAATAAATAAATAAATTTTACGGTGAATTTAGATTACTTACAAATTATTCCTTAGTAAAGTGCGATTCATCGTTTAATTCCTTTATTTATTTATTTATTAAATAAAAAACCATACTTAGACTAAGACTATTACATTTTCTGCCAAAAAGTTGCCCACAGTGAAAATCAACAATACGCCCTTATGGAAAATTATTACCTTTAAAAGTGATTAGAGTTGAATCACCATAGAAATGGAAAAAAAACAGCAGCATTTCGATAAATAAGTAACAAATATAATAATCTATTCCTTTGCCGATACGTTGGTACCTCTGTTAAAATCTGTCAAGCTGGTTAAGTAATTATGTAATAGGAGTTCCCAGCAGATTTATTAAGATTTGGATTCTTTGCTGAAATCATGCTCAAAAGATTAAAAAGCGGTGCAAAAAAAAAATGTTTTTAAAATGACGCTTCTAACGCGTTCGCGTTTTTTTTGGAAAACAGGAGCACCAAACCAACATAACGGGTATGGAAATATACGATGAAACGCACTCTACCTCCCATACCTACAAAAAAGAAAAACACGTCTACCTCAAAGTTGACAGCGGGATTTTTGAAATTTCAAAATTAGAACAAAGGACGAATTGAAAACCGAACGGTGTTTTTGCCAAAATGGCAGCTGGCTTCTGAATATGCAATATTTCACCCGGACCTAATAAAAGATTCCCGAAATGGGGATATTGAAAAGGCAGATGGTAAACGGACCTCGATATGAGCTTTGTGCAGATGAGCCTCCGATTTTTTTTTAGGGTTCCGTACCTCAAAAGGAAAAAACCGGAACCCTTATAGGATCAATTCGTTGTCCGTCCGTCCGTCCGTTCGTCTGTCAAGACCGTTTTTCTCAGGAACGCGTAGAGGTATCTAACTGTAATTTATATCTAATACTCAGGTCTACTGTCCTTTGGAGCTTTGAAAAAATGAAACTTCTAAGCCAAAGCAATCAAAAGATACAGCCGTTTATGCCGCAATTTCCGCAAATTTTCGAAACTCGCACGAGAATCAAAACCTACAGGGTACTTCCCGTGAACTTAGAATCTTGAATTTTGGTACGAAGTAACGTCTTATAGTACAGATAAAGGAAAAATTGCGAAAACCGTAAATTTTTTGTTAAATCATATAATAAAAAATATATTAGAAAAATTTTAACGGAACCTAGGTGCGCGAGTCCGACTCGCACTTGGCTGGTTTTTTATGTTACGAACTATGCTGTGAACAACGAGAACAGCGGGCCTACCATCATCTCTTAGAAACCATCATGTCAAACGAACGTTTTGTTTGCATTTTGTTTTTAATAATAAATAAAAATAATTTATTTCGGAATTCAAATGTACATCCATATTTTGTTAGTAACAAAGCACTTACAACTATGTTAGTAAAATTTAATTATTATATAATTGATTGATTAAGACAATTACAATTAACTTATTCAAACAATTATTTTATTGAAATTATCACATTTTGACACACTTCACACTTTGGAGGTGATGATTAAGCAAAGATGTCACAAAACTTCCAACAAAAAACAAGCTTACTTTAAGAGGTTCATAGTACGAAGTAGCATGGTAACATTGAAACAATACTGCGCTTAGAGATTGCGGTAGGCCCCCTGGAGGCACTACGAAAAATATACACCAAACGAAGGTTCGAGTTAGTTTCATCAAAATATTGGTTGGTGGAAAGACTCGCTGTAAGTCCACCTGGCTAGCCACCACCATCTTATCTAAGTCTGACGCCATAACATCACTGTTTTCAGCATTGTTGTGTTCCGGCAGTTAGATATAAGATAGCCAGTTCCTCAGTGATTGAGGATTCCGGGAGAGGCTCGCTTCCATCTTCAGCCTTATCAATACTTAACATCAGGTATGATGAAGGCTACATGGTGGGACCAGTGGGTGGTGGCGGGTGTGCCATCGTCTGCATTGCACGGTTCCACCTGTTGGGGGGATGGCCAAACTTGCTCGGCCATCTCCTTTCCTCGACGGGGCCCGATGGGGCCACGGCCGCCTGGTCTTAGGGGTGATTGCGAACCCTACCCCCCGTGACCAATGGCGGCCTGGAGGGCAAGTACTAGGAGTTTTAGTTGGTAGTACTTCAGGTGAGTCCAACATTTCATATCGCCCCTACACCCAGGGGCGAGGGATGCGTAAAAGCTTTTTTCCTAGTATAAAAAAAAAATAAAAAAAAAGGTATGATGAAGGCTAAGAGTCTACCCGTCGTTCATAAAAAAAGGTCCATTAAAAGGTAAATCGTATGACGAAAATCGTCTTGGCCTGTCTTTTGTAGTAGACCGCTACAGCGGTTTGGTCTCACTATTTTTAAATACATAAAAATAAATATAATATTCACCTTTATTCAAACAACTTAATAATTTATATCGATATGAGCTTTGTGCAGATGATCCTCCGAAAAGTTTTTACTCGTTTTTTTATGTTACGAACTATGCTGTGAGCAAAGAGAATAGAGGGAACTTCAAAAACGATTCGTTTTTTAAGTTTAGTCGATTAGTTTCGAGACTTTGAAGGCCCAATATGAAGTAAATCGAATGACGGAATACCGTCTGATTAAACCGACCTTTAACTTTTAATCTAGGATTGAAAAATCGGCCCTAAATACCAGCGGACAAATGCTAATAGAGTAGGTAACCTAATCTATTTGCGCAGATTTCTACATAAAGGAAAGATACCGAAAAAGTGGTATTACTCGTATAATATAGTTTTTATGAAGTATTGAATTGAAACTTAAACTATTTCCCACTATTCTCTTTTACCTTTCTCTCATAGTTGGTTTAAAATTGCGTTCCATTTCAACCTCTTTTCAATAAAAACACTAAACAAAGACCTGTATGGCACTCGGCATTTATTTTTAAAACATAAACACGGTTCTCGAAAAAGGTTGGAAGCGAACACTCACCTCGGTAGGCCATTAAACAAACGGAGAAAAATAAATAAAAATCTGAAAACTGGCAAAATTTTTATAAGGTACAAAACAAATTAGAAGAAAACAAAAAATCTTAACTCAGGTCATTAAGCTCATATCTCTTCGGTACGAGGGTACAGTAATTATTTATTTAAATGGCTAAGCCTGATCCATAGTAGATAAAAAGGAACAGTAAGGCCGCCTTCAAATTAGACGCATGAAGAAGCACTGCAGTGGCGCCACTATGGCACGCTAGCCGCGCCACTACTAGTATTCATACAATATCTAAAAGTACCTAACGCACCAATGTCGTGCTACACGCACGCTTCTAGATATTGTATGAAAACTGGTAGTGGCGCAGCTGGCGTGCCATAGTGGCGCCACTGCAGCCTTCTTCAAGCGTCTAATTTGAAGGAACAGTTAACAAGTATTTCAAGGACCAAAGGATAGAGAGTACCTATAGAAACGAGGCGGTATTGAGACAGAGAAGATGAATTAGATGGAAACTGGAAGAAAACACAAAAGTTGATAATGTAATTAATTCCTGGGCACTGGCATCCTACTGGCATATATTTCATCCTTCATGATGCTATCTTGAAATGAAGACTATGTCTCATGTTACGATTTATCTTTATTTAATAATTTTCAGTGCTTTTGGTGTGAAAAGATAAAAAATACACATTATCTACAGCATTATCTCTTTTTTTTAAATTTAATATAGATAAGTTTTTTTTTAGAATGCCTTCAAATTTGTCGTATGAAGTAGCCGCGCTAGCACTAGTTTCAATACAATGCGTGCGTGTGGCACGACAGTAGTGGCGCGGTTTCCTACGGCGAGACTGCGCGTAGTCGCGAACTTTGTCGTTTTTAAGACAAGTCTGGCCAAGCAATAGTCACATTTCAGAACACGGACAGAAAGGTGATTATTGCTTGGCGACACTGGTCGTGGAAGTAGCAAAAGTTCGCATTTCTGACCTTGTAGCATTAGTAGCGCTGCAAATATGGCCGCGCCACAGTGGTACCACCGTAGCTCTTTCTCATGAGAATGCTTCTTTGCCTTTATAAGATTTCCAGTATAAACGAAACACTTCCTACCGTTTTGTCATGTGCACTATGATCGAACTTCAGTCTTATATTTTTAAAGCTGCACAGATTAAAAAAGTACTTTATTGTTCATGCAACAAAAAAGGTTGGATACGACTTAAAGTAATAACTCTTGTGTGACGGTAATTGAGCGCCCCAAGTATTTTAACTTCTTGTGGTGGGGGAAAGGGGGAGGGGGAGAATACAGGGTGCCTTACACAGTTCAAGAATATTAAATGCTCTGAAGTTTATACCACTACTTTGTATTTGTAATTAAAAAGAATTAAGAAACAAGTGAAACAACTATTTTGATAATAGCGAAATTTTGTGTGTTATGTATTGGGAACTACTAATTGGACTGACAACCTGAGAAAGGTGGCAAATATTGGCTGAATAGAAAGAACTGGAGATCGTGTCTTGTGGCGTGCTTTGGAGGAGGCTTACGTCCAGCAGTGGACTGAATAGGCTGAATGAATAAAATTTTCCATCTTATTTTTATTTGCTGAACTTGTCATTCATATATTTCTTCTAAGTTAAAAAAATATTGTCGATAATTAGTATAGCGTATAGTAGTCTTCATCATAGGTGATGTTTTAAGTAATGTTAAGGCTGAAAGTGGAAGCGCTTTTCTCCAGGAATACTCAATCACAGAGGATCTTAGACATTACCTACTGAGTTTGGTTATTTATTTTAAATACAGTTACATTTTTAAAGAAAAGACTTTTATATTTTCTCTTCAAACTGCTATCATAACGCAAAATTAATTCAAACCAAAACATAGAATCTCGAAAACGCCTCGTAGAAAGATTTCCATTGCGCAGAAGTTACTTTGAAATTCTCTCTGACTACCGCTATTAACATATTAACCGAAAAATAAATAGCCAAAACAACCCGACGAAACCAAGATGCGAATCCAAGATATTTTGTGCAAACTGCATTCCAAGTTTTCAACGCAGATATGAATTAAATGTTTTTAATAGGTGTGGCCAACGTTCTCACATAATCTACAAAGAAATAAAGTTTTAACACTATGAAGCTCGATGTCGCATTTGTTAACTTTCGACCTGCACCTGTAGCGGTTAAGCAACTTTAGCCATGGTCGGTCTTTGGATGGGTGACCAAAAAAGAACTATCTTTAGCTTTTGTGTGATTTTCATGACGCTAGACCTCCTGGCAGTTTCTGCAGTACTTAATGCCTACCAATCCCCTATTAGGCGAGAAGTAAGTAGTGCAAATAATATTCGGAATCGTAAGCGAACAAAGGAGATCAGTCAAGTTTCATTCATACATTGTTGGACCAAAACAGTAAAGTATGGGCCAACGAAAATAAATTGCACATTATTATTAATAACAGTGCAAAACAAAAGTGACCGATGTACTAAACAGAATAGACCAACAAATATGGCGATGGACTGGACATTTGTTAAGATGTGGCCTAGATAATTGGAGCAAACCGGTTACAGAGCGTACAGAGAACCGGGTACCCTCGGAGTGCAAAAAGGAGATGGGTGGACGAAATCCAACAAACATTGGGACCATATTGGACAAGAGATCCAAAAGATAGAGGGCGATGGAAGAAGTTGGAGGAGGCCTATGCTAAAAGGCACATAGAAATAAGACACCTAGGTAATTTAAAAAAAATATTAATGTAAAATAGTATGTGAAAAATTTCTTAATTATCATTTATTTATTTATTATTTATCTATTATTTATTAGTAACAGTGTTACGATCATTTTTTTTGTTATGACGTGTAAGATTAGTGGCTGTAATCCTCCTGATTGCCTCGTGCGTGTGCCTTCCGCGTAAGCCGCGAGCTCAAGGCTAATAAACGAGTCTAAGCGCGGAGTGAAACCCCCCGTCTAAGCACGGAGTTAGACTCCTCTTAGGTTTAGGCCAATACAAGTCTGAACGCGGAGTGAGACTCTACTGCTGTAGGCTAATACGAGTCTAAGCGCGGAGTGAGCCTCTTAGGGATTAACAGATCATCAAACTACTCACCTACAACGACCATCTCAGCTGACTTGATGTCAGTGTGGAACAACGGCGCGTCGGCCGATACCTCGCACTGGTACTCGCCGGTCAGGGTTCGGTCTACCTCTGTCAGTATCACACGGTTTTGGTCTGAACCGGCCACCTGTAACAAAGAAATGACTATTAATTATGTAAAGGCTGGTGCATAATGTGCATATTAGAGCGCGGCGTACCGTACCACATCACATACAAAAATCCCCTCCTACATCACTTTCATACATTTTAGATAAGTATAAACATTACACACAACAGGCGGGCTGCATCACAACGGGCACTTGGATCGCTTCCTAAAAGTATGCATTGACAAATTGAGATGCTGTTTAAAGTATGGCCGCTGAGAGAATGCTTTTTATACACCATATTTCAGCGGGCCAACCATCATTTATTAGAAATCATCATTTCGTAAGAACGTTTTGTTTGCGTTTTGTTTTTATCGAAGTTGTCACATTTTTTTCTTTGTTTTTTTTTTATAATAACTGGGCAGGCATTTGGCCACCATCGTGCTTAATATTCAGGAAGTGGTCTAAGATGTTGCATGCTTTGATTGATTGCTTTTGACATACTTCACACTTTGGAGGCGATGGTTGAGCGAAGACGTCACAAAACTTCCGTCAAAAACAAGCTTACTTAAGGTTAAGAGACTCTTAGTACAAAATAGCATGATAAGATTGAAACCATACTGCGCTTAGTGATGCCGGTAGGCCCCCAAGCATAATTTAAAAATAATCTATACTCCAAATACTAAAACCACCTAGCAGAACTAGAGATATTATTTTTACATCTTAAAGTCCAGGTAATTTGATCTGAAAAGGTCACATAATCCATGGTGACGAAGCCGGTCCAATACATATTGATATTCACCGACATTGCAAGAATAATCTGGTCTGGAATAAGTGGGTCGCGTGCTCGGCTTGCGATTGTTGTGGTTAAGCAACTTTTGCAAAATTGTAACAAGAGCAATAATTTTGTAAATTAGGCATTAACTAGCGGCCGCCCACGGTATTAACCGCGTGGTTCCCGTTCCTGTAGGCATATCGGGATAAAAAGTATCCTATGTAGCAGTACATAAATCTTTGTTGAATTTTAACGTCATATTTGTATTATTAATACAATCTAATTTAAAGATTAAAAGTTATTACTTAGACTTCCGGTTACAATTCGCGCCAAACCGTTCGCGCTAACTTCAACACGACGCATAAACCCCACCCCAACCGGTGGTTGGGCTGGGTCGCTGCGTCGGCAGAGCGTCATTCGATCGCTGACTACGGTACCGTCCACTAGTTATCCAGAAGTGTGTCAGTTTTAGTAATAGCTCTGAAAACCAACATTGTAAAATTATAAAACTTATTTAATTTAAAGAAAATAAAACCCAAGTGAAGTTGAAACATCGTTTAATTCCACCGTTCCCGCTTACTGCTTCTCTGCTGCTGCTGGTGTCACTGCTTCACCTATATTTTAATCCAGGCTATCAACTATCTCTGTGCCAAATTTCATCCGAATCAAAAGGTAACAACGAACTGACATACTATCTCATTTATAATTATAATAATACTAATAAGAAGAAAAATGTTGTTGTTATAGTCAGATTTGCCGAGCTGCCGAGACCGAAGGCATGTGCATAACTAGTGGGGACATTAAAAAAAGCTGATTATGAACGATGATTGTCAGAATCTTGCCCACGATAGACAACAAAACAACAGCAGTTGAAGCTTTTATCCGGTCTTCGCATATGCTTCACATAAAAGTACTGAACGGGTTTTATCATTTTTTTAATGGGTCTGGGTCTATAGATAAAATACTTTTCACGGAAAAAATCTCTTGTTACATAAACTATAAACACGCTACGACCGTTATTCTACATAGACCAAACATTTTATTTTCCATGAAAGCAATCCAATTAAATGTGAGCCTTTTCCAAAGAAAACGAGCCAGTTTATTTCTGTAAGACTATGAGTCTCCCCGTTGTTCATCAGTAAATACTTACTAGTTTTTTATACTATTTGAAACTAAAAAAAAATCCACTCAAGGTTCATCAGCATTTTGTTGTCTGTACTGCTGGGACACATTTCTTATCGATAGATATGGAGAATGGGCCATTCACCACGCAGGCCCAATGTGGATATCCAGCCCGGTCAAACAACTACTTGTCTTTCGAAGCAGGGAGGAGCTTGAGAAAATAATGTTTTGGTCAACTATCCGATGGTTATCGACCTTTGCAGAAAGTTGCTTACGCTCTCTAGTTTTAAACTGTAAATTTCTTAGCTACTGTAGTTTAGAAATAACTACTGACTATCTGCAGTTTCACCCGACTGTTTCCTGTGGCCGTGGGAATATTGGGATAAAAAGTATTATACGTGTTAGTCCCCCCTACCCTACTTGAAGCCCCTACATACCAAATTTCATTAAAATCCGTTCATAAGTTTTTGCGTGAAAGAGTAAGAAACAAACAAAAACAAATTGACATCCTTTCACGTTTATAATATTAGTAGGATAGGATAATAAAACTTCGCGTTTGAACTCATACCATAATTTCAAATTATTATAGAATCCTGCTTTCCGAATAGTAAGACATTGTCTAGACTAGTTCAATAGTAAAAAGCTAAATTACATCAAGATTCATCAGATAGCTTCCAGGCAGTAAACAATTTCATGACATAAAAATATTCATGACAACTGTTTCAGTTCTTGTCTTTCATCGCCTATAATATATGTCTCGAATACTACGTTCATATTATTCTCATAACACTGCTTCACAGTCGAAAATGAAAGGAGTACGTACACAAGCATAAAATGCTATAATCTATACTTATACAATGATTATGTAATAATAGTTAAGAACTTTTTAGTTTGTCTTTATAGACTCCAAAATCAGTGGCGGCGCTAGGCGTCGGCGACGTCGGCGATCGCCTCGCGCCTAAAAAGTTCAAAGTTGCAAAGTTGTAATTATGCATGTAAGGCTAACACAAAAAACTATCTAAATAGTATCGAGGATGTATGGGGGACCTGTCAAAAAAATTGGTATAGGAAAATTTGTTCCATTTACTTCCGAGATCGCTGCCAATATGTCATACATTATTTTAACTTTACTTCCTCGATTCTTACTCGAAAGTGTGTTGTGATAGGCCTACAGTTCCTATCAAGACAGTTTCCACTGAGAAAAGCTTCTCAAAGGGAGGTTTGAACATTTTTGTATGGAGGTCGGCCTCGTCCAAGTCCGTTTCAAACGCCATTAACTCGGCGTTCGTCGCACCCGTATAAGCTATATCGATACTCGCTATGGGTAAAATAAACCCAGATATGAAACTAGATATATATCAAAAGTCATTGCGAATTGGATTTTTTATTTATTTTATATTTATAAAATGAAAAATATATATGTGAACCCAATTTCTATAACTTCTATAAACTCAAATTCATCATCACCTTCATTATTAGAAAAAAATCTGACGAACTAAGTTGTAATTTTCCGTATTTTGATTTTCCCCACCACGCAGCTGAAAAGGTGCCGAAACGTCGGGAAAATAGGAAAAAACCTCTAAAAAAACCTAAAAATACGGACAATTACAACTTAGTTCGTGAAATATAGCGCGTTTGATATCTTTTGTTGTTGTTTGTTTTGTTTCATTTCAATTTTTTTATTTCAATGAACAGTGCACGCCAAAACTTAAGATGAGTACGTATAAAAAAATCTAAGATATGGTGAGATAAGACCTTTGACTTACTATTAATTAATCGAAAACAAAAACAATAAACAGAGAAACAAAAAGATACACTAGAAAAATTGCATAATAAAAAATATACCATCAACAAATAACAGCTTATCCTAAACAAACAGCTTTAAATATATCACCCAAAACACTTGCACAAACTTAAAAAGTAGAGGACAGAAAAATGAGCTCCTGAACTACCGTTAATGCGAAGTAGCGGGGGGGTGGGATTTCCGAACTCATAATGTACAAGAGCATTAGCAGGTGTGAGGGTACCTTGGTACTAAATGATCAAGAAAGGTGTGTGTGTATTATGAAACTTAGTGCCCGCTACTTTGTATGTGTGGACTAAGGGTGAACACTGGTAGAAACTTATTTAACGAAAACAAATAATAACCCATTTAATAGCTTTTGTGCGAACAGACAGGCAAACGAAAGATGACATCAACTATTGTTTTAGTTTCTAGAGCCTGGCTGTAATAGGCAGTATACATAATTATGAACATTCATTTTTCAAATTTTGATAAAAAAAAGTATACTGTATCGAGTTTCCTTGCAAATTCAATCTTCTGACTAGCAACATTTCTTCTGCCAGAAATGGAAATATTCTACTATTATTCGAATATACAAAATTACAAATTAAAAAAACATACCAATGGAATTGAGAATTCCTTTTTGGAAGTCGGTAAAAAATGTTAAATAATCTATACTTATAATAAGAATCAAAGTTCAGCGTGTCTGTACATTGCTTGGATTTGCAAAAAAATAGATAGACTCAGAATAAGCAGCAGAACAAATTTCTATAATTTTTAGAATTGTTGTCTGTCCGTCTGTCTATATGTCTGTGTGTTTGAATGAGCATTACACCAACACCACTGATCTAAGTCAGAATTGTTTATATGTTTGAAGTCCGTATCTCAACGTACCGTATAGGCATTATTTCATCAAAATCGGTCAACTCTGTCAAAGGTAATAAATAAAAGGTAATTACATTCTAAAGAGAGGACAGACGGAGAAATTTATACGTATAACTTATCTATAGATAGGTCTTTAAAAATTGCATTAAGGTTTCTAAAACGATTTTTTCTCAAAGTCATTAGGTAGATGTTTAAAAATTAAATTGAGGCTTGTAAAACAGTTTTTTCTCAAAGTCAACCGTTTGAAAGTTATACACTTCCAAAGTGGAAAAATGTGTCCCCCCCCCTCTAACTTTAAAATAAGAAAGTGAAAAATAAAAATAAAAAATATGATGTAGATCTTTATAAAAACTTTTAACGAAATTTGGTTTGAAATAAATTTATTTAGTAGTTTCAGAGCTATAGCACATTTTCCAAAACATAACTTTCGCAAATATAACTTTGTCATTCATACAAACACTATGGAAAACAAACTTATTTTTGCAGACGAAAAATTATAATGGCATTTTGGCAATAATAATAATAGAAACTTTATTGCACACGATACAAAAACAAACACATAAAATGTCAAAAAAGAGGAACACACAATAGGCCTTATAGCTATCTAGCAGTCTCTTCCAGGCAACCTTGGGTGAGAGACGAAACCCTTCATGTGCGAGTTCGATTTGCACTTGGCCGATTTTATTTATTACTTTAGCGGTATGGCGTGCATGAAAGATGGCGTTGTATATACGTTTCGTCCTGGTTTTGTCGCTATTTCTAAAAGTTTTAGTTCTTTTATAATTCTTTTAGGTACTTAAAAAAAGAAGGAGTTTATCAATGTGTCGCAAATAAAAGTGGTAGCTTTATGTAATCAACAGAAGGTCAGGCTTTATACTTTGTGCTTGAGATTGCCCTTTTACAATTATCTAGCCCACGTTAAGTATCATGAAGAACTTGTGTTATGGATACTAGACAACGGATAAACTACTTTTTTTTTGTAAATACATACATAATAAACACCCAGACCAAGACAAATAGACATGTTCATGCACACAAATATTTGTCTTGTCCGGGGATCGAACCCGGGACCTCTGGCGCAGAAGGTGGGTTTACCTATGTCGTTCATTTTAGATGCGGTTTTCGTAATACAAGTTCTATCGTTATTACACAAGATTTATGTTTCAGTACCTATGAACAGATTGAACAGTTGTCATTAACCATTTTTTTATGCACCCACTGCCCGCGCACTGGCCTTCCTTATGGAAGGATAAGTCATAAGATAGGGAGAATGGGCCATGATCCGCCACGCGGGACCAATGCAGATTGGTGGGTTTTCATGACCGCAAATACAGCCGGGACCAACGGTTTAACGTGCCTTCTGAGGCACGGAAGAGATAGTTAATTATTGGTCACCTATCCCGTGACCGTGACCGACCATTGCGAATCGAAATCGTAGGCCGAGCGCGCGAACCATTGCGTCTCCTCATACCGTAAAAAGTAAATAATATAGGCGAGTCAATAGCCTCTTCCTTTTTTGAAGTTGGTTAAAAAGACCGCCTTACCAACAATTCAGTCGGGAAGGATTGCAAACGATGTTCCGGTTCTCACGGGAACGAAGTTGCGGGCACAGCTAGTAATATATAGGCTAAATGAACTATTGAAATAAAGTACTTGTGCAGAAGAAACATCTTTGCGAGCATTAAGAAATGAACTTTAAAAATTCAACAGTTTGTGAAAACTTTCATATATGAAAACTCAAGTTTTCGTTTTGAAAATCTTCACGAACGGAGAGAACTACCTCTATGATAATAATGTGAGCAATATGCTTTTATATCACACTAAGTCAATAAAATAAAACCAGACAAATTCAGAGAATATAAATAAGGGTTCCGTACTGTTAGAACACCTGTTCCCAATATCAATATGATCAACATTCAGCCCCGAGGCCAAGGCGATAAGAGCCTCGCAAACAGGAATAAGCAACCATATTTGTTCCCGTATTCTTATGTCTTAAGACACATTTAAAACCTCTTGCTTTGGCTTGCTTCCAGAAATCCAAGACCAAAATGATTTTGCTGAAAGCTGTTTTGTACAAAGCAAAAAGTACCTACAAAGTTTTAACCTTACTTATAAAATTAGCATTTTTATTTTTATATTTAGATTTAAGAAAAATTGACACCGGATAATCAGTTACAATCATTTTAGAAATGTCAATCTGTGTGTACTTAATACTTTCAACTAAGTATGTATGTGTCTGGTTTAGTTGTTATGTATTCGACAGCAGATCATGACGTCATGGGCTCAACTCCCAAACGGCACAAATGGATTTTCGATAACCTTGCCTAGTATCGGTAGATAGATACACAAAATGATTTAATTTGTTGCAGCAAGTCTCGCGGGAGGGATTAAGGAAGCGGCAATTGTGGGCATTTAGCGATGAGATACTTTCGCTATATTTTCAAGAAATTATCAAATCCGTCCATTGCTGGATATATACCTGCACAAGTCGTCACTACCTGGCTTCTACTATTGTAGAATCAATGTACTACTTTCTTTTTGCATCGAGTAATATTGTTTTGTGCACCAGGTTAGTTCGCGCAGTCTTCCTCAGAAATTTCCATTCATGCAAACGTCTTTCGCGCAAGTGTCCATTCGCGCAAATGTCTTTCGGGCAAGTCTCAGACCCGGCTTCTACTATTGTATGATGACGGCATAAATGCACTGCCATATTTTTGTATTAAGTTAATGTGATAATCTTATATGAATCAAGTTCCTTTAAAAATACTTTAATACAAAATTGAAGCAAATACTCACATCAACTTTGATCTCCGCTACAGGGAACACCTTAGTCGCTGGTGACTCCTTAGGCACGAATCTGTAGAACTCCATCATATTCCGGTACCACCGTATGGAGTAAAGCTGGGCACCTTCCAGCTCGTAGGTGCACATCAGCTCTGCGTCCCTCCCAGTTAGTACCGCACGAGGGACGTGGATTCGTAGAGATTTCAGGGAATTCACTGCACCTGGAGAATAGAAATAATTATTGAAACGATTTACAATTCAATCCAGTTAAAGAAGGCGAGTGGGAGAGGGATCGATTGTAATCCTCAGACCCTTGTTCACCATCGGAGGACCATTGGATTGACAGACACAGATCAGCCCACACCCTTACATTGATGACATGACATGTCACTTGGCCTTGCTATGCTATGCGGTTTGCCGGTTCTTCCCTGATGTAAATCACTAAAGAATGAAATTTGTGGCCTGCCCTGCCCAAATTATGTTTCCTGATCACAAAACCATAAATCCAAGAGGGAATAAGACATCCTAGGCAAACCTGGCAGGAAGCCGTCCTGTCATTTGAATAGGTTGGTGATCAAATGCAGTAAGCATTAATTCTAAAGTTTTATATTGAACGAAACTATAGACTGTTGAAAGCACTTGTAAGTTTTAGTTAGCTACGTCATTGGTTTGCTTTTGATGGAAGGTTTCGTGACGCCTTTGCTTAATCATCGCCTTCAAAGTGTGTCAAAATGTGACAACTTCAATAAAAACAAAACTTTCTTAGTACACGATAGTTTCTAATAGATGATGGTAGGCCCGCTGGTCTTATCAAGCCTTAAAACAAAATATTTGTTATGATTATGAGGGGCGTCAAAATAAAAACTTTTATCTAACTTTTATTTGTGTCGCATCACTATGTTACTAAATTACTTGCAACTATGTAACGCGGTAATAATTTTAGTATCTACAAGAATAAAATATTCAAAATAAGTTATTCAAACAAACCTACCAATTTTGTCAGTTCAAGTTTGTTTTGGTCAAAGGCATTCTAGATATTTTTTAACGAAACTAAAGGCGAAAAAACAATGACTCCATTTTCATCTTTTAAGGTGTCAAGAGAGATCGGAACGTTCCAACATTATATTTTACGATAAGATCCTTCGGAACATTTTCGTTGAAATCGGAATACCTTGATACTTCGAGATCGTCGGCATCATGACTGTAGCGTTGTGATAGCAAGTGACAAGTGGATTTTAAGATAGGTTTGACAGATGGCTCTTTGTCGAGGTTACTAAAGGATTCTCGCTCCTTGGAAATGGAATCCTATTGTAGAATCTAAAATAGGATATAAACATAAATCAATAAAGCAAGTGTTATTATGAGAAGCGCCACTCATTCGAAAATAATGATGATTGTTTGAAGTATTTAGTTTGTGTACAATCAACAAAACGTCAGGCCTCACATTTGCAATATTTTGAAAATTTTGAAAATGAAAAAATATGTATTTCATAAAAAACAAGTGGGTAATACAGGGTATGGTTGATTCCCCCTTTTAGGTGTAAAAACACCTGTACCAGGAGAAAATCGCTCTCTCATAACAACATCTATTTTTCGTGTTTTTAAAGAAATAAAACTAAAAATTTAATAACAAAAATATTAATTCTAAAACTTTAAAATGTGCTTGTGTGTGTGTGTGTGTGTGTGTGTGTGTGTGCGTGTGTGTGTGTGTGTGTGTGTGTGTGTGCGTGTGTGCGTGTGTGCGTATGCGTGACCTCGTATTTATTTGTATGTAATACTATATTTATATAAATGAAAATAAAATACTAAATAAAAATAAAATAAAAATAAAATAAAAATAAAATAAAAATAAAATAAAAATAAAATAAAAATAAAATAAAAATAAAATAAAAATAAAATAAAAATAAAATAAAAATAAAATAAAAATAAAATAAAAATAAAATAAAAATAAAAAACAATTACAGCATTTTAAGAGATAACTCAGTTAAGTATCTATATGAACTATTACTTTTTCTGTTTCCTCATAGTTCAGTTTTTTAACCCATTCTGTTACTAGCTGCTTGCAAACGTGGTTGGTTCTTGTGTATATTTTAAGAATTTTATTAGCATGGTTATAGATATGAGATGATTGGTAAATGTACTGGTGTTTGGCAAAGTAAGTTTTACATTTACTTGTTTTGGCTACAATGGCATTACGTCTTTTAGCTAAAATATTGGAGTCAATTGGTAGTGATTTGTGTTTTAATGAAATAGTGTGCAAGATATACATTTGTCGAATAGTCATTACGTCTGTTGTTGAATAAAGAGTATGTGTTGAGAATCTTTGTTTTTTAAAGTACATGACTTTCAAAAGTATCTTTTGCGCACGTTCTGCCTCCAGAAATTTTACTTTAGACGCCCCTCCCCAGACTGGAATACAATAGATTATAATCGATTGTGCCAAGGCAACATATATATTTTTAAGTAGTTCTTTACTAGCAGAATACCTCAGAATTTTAAATATCCAAATCAGCTTCCTAATTCTAGTTGCAATTAGATCAATTTGAGCATGCCAGGAGAGCCTTTCGTCGATCATGATTCCAAGGTATTTTGTAGTGGCTACCTTATTTATATCAGGACAGTTGCAGGAAGTGTTGGTTAATTTGTCACAACTATGTATTTTAAGACTATAATTAGGATGTGGTTGAGTTCTGCTATTTATTGTGAAGCACATGAAATTAGTTTTGGCAGTGTTTAATGTAAGTATTGTGTCTGAGCCAAAGAGCAGTTGTAGCAAGTGCAGATTCCGCATCTTTCTTTATTGAGTCCCATGAATTACCAGTAATAACCAGAGCAGTGTCGTCTGCATAGGAAAAGATCTTTGTGTTGCTTAGGTTCATCTTGCAAAGGTCATTGATATAAATTAAAAATAAGGTTGGACCCAGGACTGAACCCTGGGGCACCCCGAAGGTCAGGCCAGCATCCTGGCTCACATATCGTCCCACCTTTACTCTCTGTGTCCTTCCACTAAGGTAGTCCCTGAACAAATTCAGAGGAGCGCCTCTCACACCAATTTTTTCCAGCTTTTGCACAAGGATGGGAACAGCAACGGTGTCAAACGCCTTTTTCAGATCTAAGAATACCGTTAGGCATTTACCTCCATTGTCCAATTGTTGAGTAACTAAAGAAGATAGAGCCATTACCGCATCTTGAGTTGATTTACCGGCTTGAAAACCATATTGTGAATCAGACAAGATTTTAAACTTACTAAGAAATTTCATAAGTCTGTTATTTAAGAGCTTTTCTAATATTTTGGACAATGAAGGCAAGACGGAAATTGGTCTATAGTTATTGACGTCCTCTCTGTCCCCACCCTTATGAACCGGGGTAACGACAGCTTGTTTGAGAATGGCCGGAAAAACACCTTTCCTAAAACAAGTGTTAGCCAGGTGAGATATGACGGGGATTAGGACAATGTTAGCTAATTTGAGAAAGCTAACTGGAATGCGATCCAATCCAGCAGCACTATTGGTTTTTAAACTCATAAGAACATCGTGTATCTCTTGCGGATCGGTTTCCAATAGAACAAAGGATGAAGACAGAGATTGATCCAGATGCTGGGAGACAGACAATTTCTCAGTGGAGCTGAGGGGTATAATACCACTTGCAAGATCCCTTCCTATGCCTAAGAAAAAGTTGTTAACGTGGTCAACAGATGTATTAGGGGTAGATTTTACGTTTAAGAGTTTCTCACTGTCAGAGTTATTCTGCTTTATGTGAGTAATAGTCTTAATATTTCTCCAAAGGCACTTTGCATTTTTCGTTGAATTTTCAAGAATTGTTCTTTCATAGTTACGTTTGAGTTTTTTTATCAGTTTATTACAAAAATTGCGATAGCGTCTATAAGTGACAGCCAGAACTTCGTCATGTGGATTCAAGCGGAGTTTTTTATGCATTCTGTTTCTATTTCTAATGCAACGTAATATTCCTTGTGTTATCCAAGGTTTGATAATCCGTTGTTTTTTTGGAATGCGTTTTTCATATGTGCTTTCATTTAGTGGTTCTGTGATTTTGGACACTAGGTCATTACATATCGTCTCTGGATCATCTGAGAGAAGCAAGTTGGTTATAATTTTAGACAGAAGACTATCTAATGCTTTGTCATAGTCAGTTACTCTTTGTACTTTGCGAATTTTGGATTCATTATTTACGTTAGAAAGTTGTAATAAAGTCATATAATGGTCTGTTATTGATGTGTTAAGTACTACCACTCGAGCACACATTCTACCTTTGTCAATTTTAAGCATTATGTGGTCTAGACACCTAATATCCCGAGTTGGAAGACTGTGACCGGCCATGATATATGAAAGCTTGATGTTTTGTTGAGGAACAAAAAACAATCAATTTATACATCATACTTCTGAATTAAATACAATACACTATTACAAATGGATGTAAAAGATAAAGTCCCAATGAATGAAGAAATGAGTGATATTAAGACAGATCAAGTTGTGTTTTATTAAAATTTCAATAAATACGGAACGGAAAGATCTTTATAATTTATAGTGTTTATTTAGTGCATCCATCATACATCGTACACATACATCATACAGCATACATCGTAGCTTACAAGAATAAATATTGTACGAATAGTCCATAGAATGCTCTCACAGGAAAGGTACCACCATTAAGTTTTACACCAACGCTTATTTACATCCAAAAAGGTTACAAAGTTGTTTAAACCCAGCTCACTCTTGACCACTTTGCCCTCTGAGGTGAGGTGAGAGGAGTAAATATTCAGTTTATGGCTGCTCGTTAGAAGTTGGGCCATAACCTTAAACGACGCGATGTTACCGCGTTTTTGCCCCAAAATCTGCTACTCACATCCACCTAACTTATGATTGCCTGCTACTTATATCTTGTTATTGCTTACACTTTTTGTGGGGAGTTTGTTTTTCATCTCGCTTTTGTAATGAAAGTTTAGGATATTAAATTCCCAATACTATATCTCTTTAGTAGGTATCTATTAATCAGCAATAATAAAAATATTACTTGCAAAATTAGTCCAGTATTAGGTACATTTAGTGCCATTATTATCACGGTGATTTGGAGATTTTATTAAAATAGCAAACATAATGACTAAATCAAATCAAATCAAAATCAATATCATTTATTCAGTCTAGGCTGTCACAAGCACTTATGAACGTCAAAGAAGCCATCGGTTTACAAACCCTACGGCGGGAGACCTTGTAACGAGAAGAACCGGCAAGAAACTCGTCAAGGGCTGTTTTTTTCTCCCTGTTTTATTTCATACAGAGTCGTCAAATTGAAAAGTGAGCTTAATATATCAGTAAGGTCAATTTCCATCACAAAAGAAAATACAAATTATAATATTACATTTTTTGGTTATCCTAACCGTAAACAATTTTCAACTCGCAAGGAAGGACTTACATTTAACATTTCTCGCATTACAAGGTTACTGTACTGCAAGTTGTGACGTACATACAGGTCGATAGCAATTTATTTTAAACTAGGATCCAGACAAAGATATAAGTGCTAGGAATAAGATATAAGATAGCCAATTCTTCAGTAGTTGAAGATTCTGGGGAAAGCGCGAATCCACAAGTTAGTCATATCATCACTTTACATCAAGTATGGTGAATGCATCGTTTCCTTTTTGTAGTTAAAAATACCTTACTAGGTACACTTAGCATATAATTGATACTCGTATGACCCCAACTCAGATCACAGGTTTTCTTCTGAAACCTTATATCGCTTAAATAAATTATATAACTTAAATGAAGATAGGTATTCCAGAAAAGTACACGGCAATTAAAATATGTACCAAGATCAAAAAGGTTAACGATATTTTATTCACCCTATATCATTCAGCCTTGCATGTTATTTTAATACTTGTAAAGTAGGAACATAATTTATTTAACATCCGACCAAAAACAATATCTATCAATAGCAAAAGTGCCTAATTTCAACCTTGAGTGCATTTTTTTACATTAATACATTTTATCTCTTAGTTATAACCTATAGAATCGATATTAGTATTTTAGAACAGTAAAAAACTTGTTGTATCCATTAGTACCATGTCTCACCAGTTACTTTGCAAGATTTTTAAACTTCCCGTACAAACGGTAAATTATTTACTGTAACTAAGTGCTAAGGTGTTCAGCTACTCATTCCTACATATAAGAAACATACTACTACCTATTCGTATAACGTGACCGATGTTAAAAACGTGTTCTTGCATAAAACGTCCGTGCCTATTAAAATATTATCGGTCGTTGGACACTTTCAGTACAAATAGTGTTCAGCTTACGCAAACAGACCATAAATTCGAAGATTTTAAAAGCTTTTATCTCTTTGTTTGCTATGCTGTTTGGCGCAATACCCCCGGGTGGAAAACTTCAGCTTTAAAATACAAGTTCAATAGTACAATAGTACAGTTTTTATTCGGACTCTGCAGCTGTGCTAAAAACTAAATTACTGGATTACCCACTAGCTTTCATTTCACCAATAGTTTGGAACGAATAAGTATGTTTTATGAAAATGCAGCTAAAATTTCCATTATTGAGATTTGTTTGTTTAATATTTAGCAGCGCGAGCTTTAATTTAGCTGAGCATTTTTTAAGGTGAATGCATGACAAAGAGGAAAGACATTGAAAAAGGATGATTAGGATAGACATTGATTAGGATTGAGGATAATTAGGATGACGATCTGTTTGGCGCAGGGGTACTAAGCCGCCTTCTACGCCAGAGGTCCCGGGTTCGATATCGGACAAGACAAATATTTGTGTGCATGAACATGTCTATTTCCATTGGTCTGGGAGTTTAATATGTATATTAAGGGTGTATTTACAAAAAAAAGTATTTAACTATGTTTATCTGTTGTCTAGTATCCATAACATAAGTTCTTCATGAAACTTAACGTGGGCTAGACAATTGATGTATTTGTATACAATTATTTTTTATTTATTGTATTATAATTGAAAGAGGATAGATACATTGATAAGAGGATAGATGGCGTTTTAACTCCTATTCTCTTTTAGTTAATATTTTAAAGAGATGGTAAACTGAAACTGAATGTTTTCCATTAAGCTCGATGACCACTGTTGACAGCTGTAAGCTAGCTGAAAATAATTCCGATAGCGGAAAAGCAATTCTATCGGATATGGCAGTGACACAAGTTTCGAATTAATCTGATAGAATGTTATGTTTGATAAAAAATTGGATCTCGGTGTCCGATGTTAGGTGATTGGATTTTTCGAGCGTTAGACATATTGAAAATTTTCAATCTGTGAAAATTGACGAGTTACAACTGTTTCTGTTTTTATTTGATACGCGATGATGTGTAGTTGCCAGTTCCTTTTTACTAGAAAAAATATTCAAAATATTGTAATATAGACAATTATTTATAGACAAAAAAAAAACAACTCTATCTTTATCAAGACATTGGTTTTAGACTGTGAGTTATTATGTATAGTTAGTTACTGCCCGATTGTCTAAGCAACTTCTTCTTTCTTAATTAATGGCGTGCTCATATTAAATACTCGAATTTTGCCAATGTTAAGTAAATATATTTTGTAATAAACAGAAATAGAAGTACGGTAGATTGAGTTAAAAATGGAGCCTCACAACACGTGTTATTACGAAAAGAACTCGGGTGAAACTCCTTGTCTAAGCAAAGTAAAACACGAAAATATCTTTCAAATATATAGTGAAGTGTCAAATGAAATGTCATCTTAATATTATTCAATACATCATTCGTTCCAAAAGCGATTCTGACTCTGATTTGTTTTCAATATTTGTTATTGTTTCCATATTTTCAGTTGACTTGCCTTTTGACGTAGGCGGGTTTTTCAGTTTTTTTTTTTAATTTAATAATTTTTTAAGATTAAAAAAGGCATACGTACATCTTATGTTTTGGCGCGCACTGTTCATTGAAATAAAACTACTTATACGGATATCAAAATGCGCTATATCTCCACGAACTAAGTTGTAATTGTCCGTATTTTTAGGTTTTTAGGGGTTTTTTGATTTTCCCTTTACAGCTGCCGTGGTCCCGTGACCACAAAATTACGGACAATTACAACTTAGTTCGTGGAAATATAGAGCGTTTGATATCCGTAAAAGTTGTTTATTTCATTAAAAAAGGCTTTTAGGCTTTTTCAAACCCTAACTCATATATTTTGTGAATTCAAACTAATAATTTGAGGGTGTAGTTTACGAGTACCTAATCTAATACCTATAGGTAGATGACACACAATCAAGAATATGTCTTTTCAATATTGTACAAATTTTATAATTTTTTAATAGAAAGATATTGCAAAAAAACGACTCGGCTAGAAGTTTTCTCATACAGGGTTCGAACCTGTGACGTTTGTCCCGGCCCACTACTGCTAATACTGATTCCACTGATTCCATTTAATAACTTGTAAAATGTGAATACAGAACTTAAGTTAAAACAAAAAACACTTAAAAAAATCATAAATTGTAGATACAGATTTGTATACCTTTTCAAAAAGTTTTTGTTCCATTTGCTCCGTGAAGCAACGCATCGCTTCGCATAGCGAGCTGTGCACCACAATATGTAGTTCTACTAATTTGTAAATATTTAATAACTTGTAAAATGTAAATACAGAACTTAAGTAATAAAAAAAACACTTAAAAAAATCATAAATTTTACAGATTTATATACCTTTTCAAAAAGTTTTTGTTCCATTTGCTCCTTTAAGCAGCGCATCGCTTCGCAAAGCGAGCTTTGCACCACAATATGTAGTTCAATCAAAAGATTTGACGATTTTTTTTCACCAAAAACCGACCAATAGTGGTATCAAAGGATTTTTCGAACAACCTCAAAAAGACGATGTATTTTGTCAAACGAAAAACAGCTTTATAAGATTTTCGTACAAAATTGTTTTGTGAAACATTTCACTTTTTTGTTTCCATCCAAACGGAATGCGCCTCTTGGGACCGCTACAAAATATAAATAAAGTCGCTAGCAAAAATGGATTCAAGAACAATATGTATTCCAATCTCCATCCTAGTATTTTTTTGTATATATGTGCGTAGGTACCTTGGGATATTCAAAAGAGAAATTAAGCTTTTTGTTCCTTTTCATAACTACCTATAATTTCTTTTTATGCATTTTCATAGCTACTTACCTTTTTACATTAATTTTACGAGATAATAAATACTAAAATTGACTCAACTCACAAGTTGTCTCGCCTGTGAGCAATTTGTGTTGTGAGTCGATCCGTTTTTATTGTATTTTTCTATTTTAAAATGCAATGAACTTGAATTTAAATTTTTGAAAGGAAATTACTTTACTAAAATATCTAAATGTAGGCAGTTCAGCAGGTAAATTAAATGTTCAGAATCAGCATTCTGCATTGCTATTCTGAAAATGGTAAATCACTTCGAAAGTCACCTCGCAAATCATCTCACCTGTCATTGTTTTGGTATAAAAAGGATGAAAGATAATAATTATATTTTTAAGTATTTCAAATCGTGTTCGACCTCATTTAAAAATATTAAAGTATTCTACCTATCATTTATATACCAAGACAATGACAGGTGAGATGATTTGCGAGGTGTCTTTTGAAGTCTTCTTCTTCTTTCTTAAATGATGGCATGCTCACGATAAAAAATTCGCAAATTTTGCCAATGTCATGTTAATATATTTTGTAATATGTTTGATATTGTACGGTAGATTGACTCAAAAATGGAGTCTCACAATACGTGTTATTACGAAAAGAACTCGGGTGAAACTCGTCTTTTGAAGTCATATACCATTTTAAGAATAGCAAAGAAGCTCTATTATTTTATGATTTTGTAATTTTTGCATTTTTCAATGCTATTTTTATACTTATGGTAAATTTTTTTAAATAGAAAAATATTGGAAAAAATTAACTCGGCCACAAGTGAATTCTCAGGCTGGAATCGAACCAGCGACCTTTGGAAATCCGGTCCAATGCTCTAACCGCTGAGCTACCGAGACTTGCGAACCACCGTCGAAATTCTCCAATACTTTTATATTTTTAATACGCTGTAGGCCAGCGTTGTTACATCAATGCTAGGAAATATCCTTGCATTCGAAAGAAACATCTTTTCAGGTGTTTAACGATCGATTAAGATGCAACTGCCAATAATTTATGATTTTGTAATTTTTGCATTTTTCAATGCTATTTTTATACTTTGTAACACCGAATTTTATACCTATCCATAGGGATACTGGGCACTAAGGAAATAAGTACTTGTGGTAGTCTAAATGCTGGCTACAGTCATTGGTATGGGCAAGGATAATAGTTTAGGTTGTATTTCGATTCTTTAAGTAATCCTTGGTGTTGGTTTTATGCGTTATTATCGATAGTTATATAGATTTTAGTTTGCAGTTATATGAGAAGGAATTACCTTTTTGTTAGAACATGTTTTCCATCGTTTGGCTAACGAATGTTGACCTAGCCATACCGCAACTGCACAGGTTTATAGCAAAACTATTTAAATACCACCTTCTAATCGATCATTCACCAATATCTCATTTAGTTTCCAAAGTTTGTTTGCAATAATAAATTTGTTCTCACAATATCACAGATGTTTATTATTTTGACGTTCACTGGATGACAGTTGTGACAGAGCCGGTCGGTGACACAAGTGCGTTCCGTTTTTGCTGTCGGACGGCGTCGAACTCGTAGTCTTCTATTCGTATTGTGAAAAGCAAATACTATTCTAGTTTTGTTGTTATGATGAAAAAGTCAATACTTATTAAGTAAATGACTGGTTTGGTTTCAATATTTTGATAATAGTAGTTATTTGAGTGACATTTGGTTTTTTTTGTGCTAAGTATTAAAGTTTTTGTCATGAAATAACGAAACGTCAGGCGATGATTGGCAATTTTGTTCTTCCTTCATGGCGCGAGCGCAGCGATTGAGCAAGCGGCCATTTCACACAGATTTTTACAATGATTTTTACACATTTACATTAATTTTGAATTTTAAATAAATAAAGTGTTGGTGAGAGTGTGAATCGGGTGAGTAGTTATTATCAGACAAATTCATTGATTGGTGCGAGAGAATTTCTTTTCTTTCTCCATGCGGTGCCCATTTGTAATGCGAGTCTTATTGTTCAAATTTTCAGATCGCTAGACACAGTAATGGTGTGATCCCATACCTTCGGGAGGTTTCCCGCATTATATTTAAATAAAGCCCAATTCCTGGTAAGACTTCCCATAGTACTCTCCGGTTTGTTAGTTGTATGGAAAACGCTGTACATAAAATGGCGTCATGGTCATTTCTAAATGTTCTTTCTGGTTTCCAGGGCTTTTTGGGACATACCGGGTTTTTTGGAGATACCTCTTTTTATGAGGATTTTAGGAGTTTATCTCAAGCACTAGGAGGCATGATGTTCCCTTGCAAGCGGGCGCGCTGCTGTTCCACGGGGCGTGTGTCCTCTGACGGACCGAGGTTATGATAATTTAAATGCGGGCGTGAGTCTCCGCGGGTGTTTCTTCACCTCCTCGCTTATAAATATATCCAGGATTTAGAGGTAAACCTATGTCTCCTTTTTGATAAAACCATGGTCCGGGGAATCTACCCACGGAATGAGTATAAACATGTTCAGGGTCAGCCATAGCGATCCTTAGCCAATAGTAAAATGTTTTGTGTTAATTTAGCCTTCAGGTAACCTGGTTTAATTACAGGATTAATATTTGTTATACAAATTTAATTGTACTCCGGATGTACTCCTTTAAGTTAAGTGTAACCGGGTATCTTTAAGAGATTTCTATGTTAAGTCACCCATCTTAATTATAGGACAATGTACCTATGTATAAGCCATTTTAGGTTAATTAGACTCTTAATATAATCTCAACCGAGGAGCTGTCCCTCGTAAAGGACTTCTATTCATATTAATTTGTTGTATATTCCCCTTTATTTTAAAAAGGGTATGATCACACTTTAAATAAAGGATTGTTGAAGCATATGCTGAGTTTTGTTTCATTGAGTTCATCTTGTTACGGTTCGTGGATTTTAATTTTTTGTTAACTTTAATTTGTTTATTTTACTAACGGCGCCCAACCCATTTAGATCCACGGACGACTGAGCCAAACGACCACACGACCCTATAATTCGATCTCTGAGCTAACCGCATTGTAAAATTACCATCGGGGTAAGATTGACTAACTTACCCCAAGTGGGTAAGAAAAATTTTCATTACAACTTATGGTAAATTTTTTCAAATAGAAAAATATTGGAAAAAATTAACTCGGCCACAAGTGAATTCTCAGGCTGGAATCGAACCAGCGACCTTTGGAAATCCGGTCCAATGCTCTAACCGCTGAGCTACCGAGACTTGCGAACCACCGTCGAAATTCTCCAATACTTTTATATTTTTAATACGCTGTAGGCCAGCGTTGTTACATCAATGCTAGGAAATATCCTTGCATTCGAAAGAAACATCTTTTCAGGTGTTTAACGATCGATTAAGATGCAACTGCCAATAATTTATGATTTTGTAATTTTTGCATTTTTCAATGCTATTTTTATACTTATGGTAAATTTTTTTAAATAGAAAAATATTGGAAAAAATTAACTCGGCCACAAGTGAATTCTCAGGCTGGAATCGAACCAGCGACCTTTGGAAATCCGGTCCAATGCTCTAACCGCTGAGCTACCGAGACTTGCGAACCACCGTCGAAATTCTCCAATACTTTTATATTTTTAATACGCTGTAGGCCAGCGTTGTTACATCAATGCTAGGAAATATCCTTGCATTCGAAAGAAACATCTTTTCAGGTGTTTAACGATCGATTAAGATGCAACTGCCAATAATTTATGATTTTGTAATTTTTGCATTTTTCAATGCTATTTTTATACTTATGGTAAATTTTTTTAAATAGAAAAATATTGGAAAAAATTAACTCGGCCACAAGTGAATTCTCAGGCTGGAATCGAACCAGCGACCTTTGGAAATCCGGTCCAATGCTCTAACCGCTGAGCTACCGAGACTTGCGAACCACCGTCGAAATTCTCCAATACTTTTATATTTTTAATACGCTGTAGGCCAGCGTTGTTACATCAATGCTAGGAAATATCCTTGCATTCGAAAGAAACATCTTTTCAGGTGTTTAACGATCGATTAAGATGCAACTGCCAATAATTTATGATTTTGTAATTTTTGCATTTTTCAATGCTATTTTTATACTTATGGTAAATTTTTTTAAATAGAAAAATATTGGAAAAAATTAACTCGGCCACAAGTGAATTCTCAGGCTGGAATCGAACCAGCGACCTTTGGAAATCCGGTCCAATGCTCTAACCGCTGAGCTACCGAGACTTGCGAACCACCGTCGAAATTCTCCAATACTTTTATATTTTTAATACGCTGTAGGCCAGCGTTGTTACATCAATGCTAGGAAATATCCTTGCATTCGAAAGAAACATCTTTTCAGGTGTTTAACGATCGATTAAGATGCAACTGCCAATAATTTATGATTTTGTAATTTTTGCATTTTTCAATGCTATTTTTATACTTATGGTAATTTTTTTTAAATAGAAAAATATTGGAAAAAATTAACTCGGCCACAAGTGAATTCTCAGGCTGGAATCGAACCAGCGACCTTTGGAAATCCGGTCCAATGCTCTAACCGCTGAGCTACCGAGACTTGCGAACCGAGTTAATTTTTTCCAATATTTTTCTATTTAAAAAAATTTACCATAAGTATAAAAATAGCATTGAAAAATGCAAAAATTACAAAATCATAAATTATTGGCAGTGGCATCTTAATCGATCGTTAAACACCTGAAAAGATGTTTCTTTCGAATGCAAGGATATTTCCTAGCATTGATGTAACAACGCTGGCCTACAGCGTATTAAAAATATAAAAGTATTGGAGAATTTCGACGGTGGTTCGCAAGTCTCGGTAGCTCAGCGGTTAGAGCATTGGACCGGATTTCCAAAGGTCGCTGGTTCGATTCCAGCCTGAGAATTCACTTGTGGCCGAGTTAATTTTTTCCAATATTTTTCTATTTAAAAAAATTTACCATAAGCTCTATTATTTCTTACCCCTTTAATAATTCTTCAATTTTATCTTATGCATCCTCAAAAGTCTTTTCTAATATCCAATAGCATGTTTCTCTTTTACAAGCTGCTTCATTTACATTTCCTTTTTTTATCTTATTCCCGGGTTCACTAATTAACCAACTCGTTTTAGAATCTAACCGCAAATCGCTAGTAACGGGTTCATTAAACCAATTGTGGATAAACTTCCGAGTTTCTCCAATATAATAAATACCCTGTTAAATATTATGCAATTTAAACTTAAATCTAAGTAAATTGTTAGGTCTTGTAATAAGCTTTGTAAAGCAAACGCTTCTTAGAAAATGCTCTGGGGACGGCTTTATGCTTGCGACACTATCTGTGAATTGGTTACCAGTGGTAAATAAGTAAAATCAGGATATATCAGTTAAAATACATTGATCTGACTCAGAAATAAGCACTTAAAATCACTTTTACAACCAAACGACCAAAGATGATAACATTATTTAAAAAAAAAATTGCTATGTTTGTATTTGATTCCCGATATTTCGGAGCAGTTGCATGCGCCATGATCACGAAGTAATTGAAGTTAATGCGGGTGGATCATCCACATGTATCCGTGATGATGAAACGTCCGTGAACGTGAACCACATCCGTGACGTACAATGATGTTAGTGAAGGTGACCATGAAAGTTTAATGTGTTATTTAACCAAAGAAGGTAATAACAATAAACATACTCAGTATGCAAAAGTAGCATTAGCTCTGGGTTTTATGTGTTCAGCCCACAGACCACATCGAGGTAGACGTTTAAAGTGTACCTACCTTGCGTGCCAAATGTTTTATCCACGGTCAAAGTTTTACGACCTCAGTCAGTCCGTTTGAGACCATTGCCATGAAAACACGCGTCACATGGACAGGAAAATGGTTAATTGTGAAGCGCTTTCTTGCAAGAGCTCGTCAATAACATTTATACATCACTAAATCTCGCTCGTGATGTCATCGTAGGTACGAAAAATTCGACACGCTAGGTCTTCATACAGTTTGAAGCGTTCTTTTCGTCTATCTCGATATAGGTCTGTGGTTAACCCAGCTTAGGTAAGAACTAATACACAGGACAAATGATAAATTACATAAGTATTTGTCGCGGGTGGGGATCGAACACGACCCCTGGCGCATAAGTTAGGATTAGTACATACAACTGCGCTATCATGGCCGTCTAACGCTGTACCTATTTCTAGAGATAGCTAGGGCTATCAGAGTTAGAGAGAATAGAGGGCTAATATACTTTTGTTAACACTTTAACCGCCGCGTAGGTCACAGTGACCTACGGTTTAAACATTATTTTGTAGATATTTTTTTATTATAGAAGATTTTTCTGTTTTTTTTTTAATTACCTAAATAAAACGGGACAACGCGAGCGCATGAGAAGCAAAGCGAAAAACGACCTTCCGCACATAAGCTCGCTATTTGAATGAAAAACCGCGCTACCAACTCGAGCGCGCGAGTGGTAAATCGACTAGCGAGCTTATGTCTACATACCCGAAGGTCGCTTTTAGCCTGAGTGCCTCGCCAGTTAGTAGGTACATTTGCAGTTTTGGATCAAAGCGGTTTAGGTTTTTGAAGCGCTCTCATTCCGAATAGTCGGAAGCGGTTTTTGTGATAACCTTAATCAAAAACTTTGATTAAACCTATATCGAGATAGACGCAAAGAGCGCTTCAAACTGTATGAGAACCTGGCGTGTCGAGTATTTCGTACCTACTTCGACGTCACGAGCGAGATTTAGTGATGTGTAAATGTTATTGACGAGCTCTTGCAAGAAAGCACTGCACAATTAACTATTTTCGTTTGTGATTGAAGCGTATTTCCTTGGCAATCTTCTCAAGCGGACTGACTTAGGTCGTAAAACTTTGACCGTGGATCAAACTTTTGGTACACTTTTACCGTCTATTTCGATATAGGTCTGTGATTAACCGTTATTTTAGACTTCGAAACTCTAAAGTTTAGAAAAGTCTTATAATCCCTCTCTGTCCGTCCGTACGTACGTACGTATGTATGTACGCATCGAGATCTCAGAAACCATAAGAGATAGAGACAAACGGTCAACGGGAATGAGTTTAGGACACCTTGGACATGTGTCAAATGTACTTTTTTAGTTTCTACACTACAAAACAATAACAACTGTCACGTGGTTTAGAAGTCTATTTTGTGCCTGCTAACTAGCAGGCGCTGCTAACTTGTTTCATACCGGTTTCAAGCCCTGGCTCGATACCGTCCCGATCACATCTTTGCAGGGTAGCAAAACAGCATCATGCTCCATATCATATCGCGTGGTATAGCGGGGTTCATGCTTGCGGGCTAGGGGCCCTACCTATATCTCTTAGCGCGGTATTGTTTAAATCCTACCATGCTATTATCTACTATAGTACTACGAATTTCTTAAAGTAAGCTTGTTTTTTGAGACGTCTTCAAAAAACAAAACGCAAACAAATAGTTCATAAACATGATGGTTTCTAATAGATGATGGTAGCACTAGTATGGTCTACGCGGGTGTCGGTTTGTTGTTTCTTGCAATATTAATATACGCCATAAAAATAAGTTTAATTTTTCATCGCATTTCCGTTTTTACCTTCGAGCAAGAAAGATACGTTTCTACGTCAAAAAACAAAAGATTTTTCCCCATGCCATAGTTAAAAGAACATCATAATTATCCTAACATATCAAAACTTGTTATAATAAGAAATTTCACTCCAGCGTACCCTGCAATAACAACGTACATTAAGGAGCTGAGCTTGCAGGAAAATATAATTTTCCCATAATAACAAAATACATTTTCCTCTTACAATAATGATAATAATGTTTGAAAGTAAAGCGAATCCTGAGTACGTTTTACCTTCTAGCAGTTGAGCTCACTACGTCAAGGGGAAATTTGCGATGAAAATCACTCTTTTTTGCCAGAAATTCAGGTATAGAAAACAGGTACGTTTGCGCCTTGCCCCAGAGGTTGTTCTTGCAGCCGCAAGCGACTTCGTCGTCTGTCAGTCTGTTGTAATAAGTAAATATTTTCATTGACAGACTGCGTACGCTTCAGTATTTAAAAAAAGTAGCTGATAAACAAAAATAATGCGGTTACTACGGAAAACCTAACGTAAAACCTAATCATACTCGTTTCATAATCATAATAATTTCCTTAGAAATAAGCAGTATGACGCGCGTGTGCATCGCGTTCGTATCGATAATAGGTGCGTTTAAAAATCACGGTGAGCAAAAGCCCTTTATGGCCTGCGCAGACGACGGACATTGAAGGACTTTTTGTCCGCGACACGACCTTATTACTAAGAACATAAAGTTGAATAAATAACGAGGACTATCGCGTACTTCTCGCGGATATACGCGGTCTAAGTTGAATCTAATTTGTTTAACAATAAAGACGTGTCGCGGACAAAAAGTCCTCCGTTATCCTTCGTCTGCGCTAGATCTTAAGCTGATATGTTTCTTGCTTACTTGAAGATGTTCTGAATGACTGGTAGGGAAAAAATTTAAGATTCGAAAACAATAATCTATAAGTCTATATAAAAATGACTTAGACTAATCTTACATAAATGTTAGTTTAAGAGTCGTTTGTTTAGTGTATTTTGCAGCGAAAATATTTTACTAGTAAAGGATGCTGTATAACAATAACAGTTAGTTTCAGTTGATTTAATCATGCTTTAAAACATCTGTATAATGCAATTACATTTATATGATGTTTATCGTTTATCGGCCGATTAATCAGTAGGTAAAAAATAACTGCTGCTTTGCTTTGTTTTATGTAAATAGCCCGTGTTTTGTCCGTGTGTATGCAATAAAATAAACAAAAAGTACCTTAAATAACCTTGCAAACAAAGAAATTGACTTACATTACATCTGTAAACTTAATAGTTTATTGCAGAAATACAAAAACTTCTTAGTGAGCATTATTTATTCAATGAACATTGTTGCAGCCGCTCAATTAATTTTATAATCATTTTATTTGTAGTTTCATATTTGCACTTTGATAGTTTTTATGTAAAACGAAACACTTAATAGTGACAGTTCTAGTAGGTAGTTGTTCGCGAATTATTTTTGAAATTGTTAATTCAGTGAGGGTACTTTTGTATTTTTCGTCGATGGCTCTCACTGACATTGCCGTCATTCGCCCCACTTGTCGAGACGGAGCTGCGCGGACAACATCTATTATCAGTTGTACCGCTGCCGTAGTGCGAACCCAAATATATTGAACTTTTTGTTGTGATTTGTGATTGTGAACACCAGGAACATTGCCAAAAGTCGGCGCCGACAGGCATACTAGCAGCAGAAGACCGGTGAGTAGGCTTTCGACCTTTTACTTAAGACCGTCACTGGATCGTTTTCCATTCGTTCTATTTTCGTGTCGTTGTTAAAATCCTATACGCCCTTCGACTCGCGAAGGCGCGTACAGCAAGTTTATTTCTTTGCTCGCAGATGTATTTTAAAAGCTGAAATTGAGATAACCTCGTTGCAATAATTCTTTGGAACAGCAAATAATTGTTGCAACGAGATACTGTTTGCTTATTACCTTGAAAATATTTGTAGTTATACATTTTACTTAATGGAAAAATATACAAAAAAATATCAACTACTTATTCTCCATACGGGAGTCGAATGAATAAAAATCTGACCCATATTTCTAGTTGATTTTTCTAGTATAAAATCACAAATTAGCATTGTGAATGCTGCAATAAAAAAATCACATTATTTGTTATTACAGTGCTATTTTGTATCTTACAACTTGCGAGACGAATCGATTTTTATCTAGTAAAAAAATGATTGTTATATACGAAACATTAAAAAAAATAATGGGTCTTGTGAACACAGAGCTTTGTTTCCGTGTGTTTCAATGTGATAAGGTTGTATAGTGTTTACATACACTTTTCAGCAAATAAATCGAGCCACTGCGTTATTTTCATACAAACATACTACTCACTTTACAGTCTCAGTATTGACGACCTGTTTTGCGCAGGGGTACTACTCCCACCTTCTGCGCCAGAGGTCCCGGGTTCGATCCCCGGACAAGACAAATATTTGGGTGCATGAAAATGTATATTTGTCTTGGTCTGGGTGCTTGATATGTATATTATGTAGGTATTTACAAAAGAAGTGTTTAAGTAACATGTTTGTCCGTTATCTAGTATCCATAACACAAGTTCTTCGTGAAACTTAATGTGGGCTAGATAATGGGTGTGATTGTATGCAATAATTTATTTATTTATTTTTAATTCAAAACGTATAAACAGTTGTGTAATAGTACATTATGATATAAGTGCGGTAAGTTAAAAATTACAGACGAGGCGATATTGCTAGTCCAAGCCGTAGGCGAGGGCTACAAGAAAGCAGAGGCTGTAATTATAACAGCGCACATATATCATACGTTTTATAAAATATTTGCGAGGAAATATATAAAACTCGGACTTTCTTCAACGAGTATTTTTTTTGTGTTTTTGTTACAGATAAATGGTTGTAAGTAATTTATTGTGAAAATTAATTAAATTAAAGAAATAAATGTTTATTTTATAAATTTTATCTCCCAAAGTTAATTTTATTCATAAAATGTTGACCTCTTTTCTGACATAAAAACTCTTTGTTAAGATTTAAAAAAAGTACCATTCGTTTTAGACGGAGCATCTTGATAAACCGTGCGTTTTACATTACAATAACGCGCAAGTACGTAATGAGATACAATACGATATTGAAATTGGTGTAATAAGAGACTCTTTACGAGCAAATATGTTATAAACATTTGTACGCAACATTTGTACGTCGATGTATGAGTCGAATACTCGACTTGTGAATAAAAGTCGCAAAAATTCAAGAAAACTTTCAGTTTTGTACAAAGTAAGAAAAACAATTGTTTAATTTTCATTCCATATAAAGTTGTGGGAAACTGGATTGAGTGACCGGATTGGATTGAGTTATGCGACTCATACATCGACGTACAAATGTTTACATAACTGTTTATACGTTTTGAATACTGATGAGACTGTCAAGTGAGTATGTTTGTATAAAAATAATGCAGTGGCTCGATTTATTTGATGACAAGTGTATTATTTGGTCATGAATGTACCTTATTAAATAAATTAGGTTTTACAAATATTCATATTATTATCGGCAGTGAAAACAATGTGACCATCTGAGAATTCACTTGTGGACGAGATGTTTTTTAGCAATATTTATCTGTTTAAAATTTATCATAAGTATAAAAATAGCATTGAAAAATACAAAAAATCAAAATCAATAATTATTGGCTGTTGCATCTTAATCGATCGTCAAACACCTGAAAAGATGTTTCTTTCGAATGCAAGGATATTCCTAGCATTGATGTGACAACGCTGTCCTACAGCGTATTCAAAATATAAAATTATTGGAGAATTTCGACGGTAGTTCGCAAGTCTCGGTAGCTCAGTGGTTAGAGCATTGGACCGGAATTCCAAAGGTCATGGCTTCGTGCCCCATCTGAGAATTCAATTGCGGCCGAGTGGTTTTTTCCAATATTTTTCTATTTAAAATTTATCACAAGGTGACTATTTAATAAGCTATTTACTAGCCTAAATAAAAGATAAGATTTTCTTATTAATTTAATGCCGTCATAACTTCAGTAAAAAATAATATGTTTGTAACTTATTGACCAAAATATACGAGCAATATTAGTTCACGTTTCTTTTTCGGCGCGATGAAGTATTTCATTATCTTGTCAGCTTTCATGAATGTGCGTAAAATGGGTATGATATACGGGGGAAGTTAGTCTTTTTACAACATTTGATATGCCTTACTGATAGTCAGTATAAATTGCTATATTTTTATACTTTTATGTCCTAAAAGTTGAAAGTAATATAAAATAATATATTTTTTCTTTAATTAATAATATGTAAAAATACTTACACTCACACCAATTAACCTAGCCCCAAAGTAAACACTGTAAGGCTTGTTTATGTATGTGATACTAGTGTAACGGATATAAATACATATGATTATACATACTCGTTTAAAAGTATTTATGCGTAGAAATATATATAAACGTCCATGATGATAGAGGCTCGTATTCATCATACAAACATTTGCTTCTACCAGGATTCGAACCCAGGACCTTAGAGTAGGCGACACCTTGAAACCGGTGTACCACTCTACCATAGAGATAGTCGTTCTTTATTGCAGTAAAAACACACTACACATAAATAAATACAATTTTATTATTATTAATCAGCTACGTTGATAGTATATTATAATTTTATTTTATGAACTGTTTACTAACATAATGTAGGTATTAAGATAACAATATGAAAATTTTGGTTATTATAAACCACAACAACTGTGTGCTAAATATTATTGGCTTTTATAAAAACTTCTAAAAAGCCAATCGTCTGTTAATGGTCATGTATTTTGGGCATAAATGTACTTGATCCTGCAATTTAGACCTTTGAATTAGAGAGAAGATTCTGAAAAGATTTCATATTTTTTATCTAAATTGTTTTCTTATTTTGTTATAAAGGTACCTTTAAAAGTTATAATTTTCTTTTTAGTCTCAGTTTTCCAAAATAAAACTGTTTTAGTTTTCCAATATAGTACGTGGGGTTCTTTATTGTACATTTAATTCGTCGCACGTCTGTCGGCTTAAGATGTCAAGCATAAGCGACGCACTTTAACTTTGTACTTCAACTGCTACGAAAGATCAGTATAGGTGGCTTATAAGTTCAATTTTATAAAGTTCTTATTTTAATAGGATGATTTAATATTTACGGTAAATGTAACGATATTTTCCGTTGGACTAACTACGGATATTGATTATTCCAGGAATACCTATACCCATGTATGAAAAGACGTGGGACTCCTTTCTTCGCCACAACACAAAAATAGTATATGGCAAACATGTAGATAAAACAAAAACCGACTTCAAAGAGTAAAAAAATAAGTCATTTGGAATCGGTGCCAGCCAACACAGAGGTGGTGCATTCTGCACATAGTTTTTAGTCTTGACTGATGTTATAACGTTTAAATAATTTCAATCGGTTCAGCATTCCCACCTCCATCTTTGAAAACGGTTAAATCGAAATCTTCTATAATCATTATTATAATAGCTCTGCCTTGACAATGAACTTTTTTAATCAGTTCTCTACTTTATAACTGTCCAATCAAATTAAAATTTAATTTCTATGTTGAATAACTAAAAAAGTTTTGTCAAAATCTTCCAATAGGCCTTTTGTACAACTTGAAGACCAAGATTGTTCCTCCTAAAGGAAATAACGAGTTAAGGAGTAAGAAAGTTACAAAAGAGTGGAACGCTATCATTTTTCCAATTCATTGCGTTACTTTACCGTAAAAGAAAATTATTTCCCAACTTCATTTGTTACCATCAAGTCATTTGAGGTTGATTGTGGGAAGAGGGAAAATGATCTGAAAGTTCTGGATGTGCAAGCACGATTTGAAATGTTTTTTTTTTATTATTACATGACCAGCTTGCAGCGCGGTAACATCATTAAACGATCTCCTCGTTGTCATCTGTATATTAAAGATATATTCAATATGGTTTATTTATTTTAATGGCCAGCATGCAATGTGGAAACATTATACGATATCCACATTGTATAGCGCATTTGGAAGAAAACAAAAGTTTATGATACAGACTAAAATTTTGAAATCCTGTAGTCCACTGTGTAAAAACCCCCCCTGTGTTAATCTTTTTCAACCACCAATGTAAAAGTTCCTTCTGGAGACTTTTTATACTTCCTTTGCAAGTTTGTTAAGCTTTAGGAAAATACTTTTATAATTTAAATACTGAATTCTGAAATATTTAAACTAAATACCTCCCTTGTAATATTATAAGTTGGAACTATAATTATTGAAAGTATTATTTTATTTGGCCAAATTTAAATAGTGATCGTCTAGAACGGTTAGGATTCCTACGTTGTGTAATTTTTTGTTTTAGTAATCCAAACTTCTTTTAGATGTGGTATGTCCGGGGCAAAGCTATGCTTATCAAGGTGAATACTGTGTCCAACCTAATTAAATATAACTTCGATTAAAATAAATATTAGCTAATTTAATTATACTTAAACATATATCGATAAAACTATAGTATAAACTAGACATAGATGTGTATGAAGTAAAGTGTATTGTAGACAGGATGAGTGAAAGGGAAATACTATAGGAATAAATACAGGTTATAGGAATGAAGTAACCGGAGCCCAAGAGGGCTCCGGGGGTCCTCTCCAACCTCCCCTGAGACCCGACCTAAAACCACGCCAATGGGACTGGACGGATGGAGTGAGTAAAACCCGATTCCATAAGTAAGTTAGGAAGAAATTCTTCCGATCCCATCGATGCCTGTCTCAATAACTGCGTTACCATGCGGTACGCACAGATCAAATGTGGAGTAATCACTTGGAAGCCTAATAAAAGGACATACCAGTGAATTACAAGTATAGTGAAATTCCAATGCTGCTTGCAGACATGGAAGTATAGTGTTGGGTTCCCACTTGAATGACTGGGTAACAAATACGCAGGTCTTTTCGTTATGCAATTTACTCTCACATAGTAGTGAGTATCGACAACTGAACATAACTACTTTGAAATGCGAACTGCCACAAACTAAGAAGAACGAATCTAACATAGTTAAGTCATACAAGATGAGAAAAATATAGATATATGTGGTATGCGAACATACCACCTTATGTAGAGTGGTGTATTGTGAATAGTCTATGCGCAGACACATAGGACACAATAACTTGAGAAAGCATCGGTAAAACCGGATGAATAGTTCAAGTTGCAGTAACATTGAACATTTATAAGTAAGTAATTTAGATATCATTGTAATCAGGTACACTCACAAGGACATGGTAAGGATTATGATGAGGCAAGGAACCTGTCTCGAGATAAATGAAACACACTGCATAGTAGCAATCATTTACTCAGATAACCCGTTACCGTAGCTAGAGCTTCCCAAATCATACAATGTAAAATATTCATAGGTAAGTATATCTGTCCAATATATGGTTGCAATATATTTTGAAACACAAGAGGACAGTTATCATATCTTGTTCTACCACGAATTCTGAATTAATGGCATTACAAAATACGACTTTAAGACTGGGTGGGTACGAACACTAGATGCTCACAAGGATCCACCTAGTCGAAGTCCATGGATAGCATTGACCTGAACGGATATGAGTATGTCAGTTTACACAAGACTGCTCAAGAGTAAAAACCCATGGCTCACACCATCCATTAGCCACTACTAAACACGTTGCTACAAACAAAAATTACTGTTGACAAATAATCAGTTTTGATTATCGTTCAAAAGCAATAGAGTAAGTATGGCACACATCCAGAAAACACTAAGATAAACATGTTGCCTATCATAATATTAGCCGGAAATATGTCCACTAGCTGACTCGGTACACACTCCTTTGGGAATTTCCTATAGTAAAACACAATTTGGTTGCAATCATATACTGGACCATAGACCCAGAGACACTATTAGAATTATAGGTAAGTATTAATTATAAAATTCTGGAAGCCCAGCATTACCTCATTCCTGCAAACTAATGCCAACCAGAACTAAGGCCAGACATTACCTTACAGAAACTACAATTCCTCACATAATTATCTCGCTCTGAACTTCCTCAGCATACTGGAAAGCTGGCTCTGAGTCCATTCAGAACTACACAATCATTAAATTATAATAAAAGTGTGTGTAGCGAGTGCATATTGTGTCGAAAATAAATGCCTTAATACCCTAAACCTAGCAAACCACAGGTGACTGCAAAATATTGCTTGAATGGACAATGTCATGCTCAATTGGAAATATTTGAATCCTCTCACTCAGTTTAGTTGATAGTGTCTATATTAGACATAAATTCTTACTAGTTTTATAGAGGCTTAATCCATGCATGACACCATACCATTCACACAAAATAATATAATATAATAGCCATTTGCAGTGCAGAACACATGAAATAAATTTATTCACAATTTTTCCTAATACCTACCTACTTTCCATGAAATACCTGATTCCTGTCTAGCATAAAATTATGAACGTCAAGATAATCCTACCCTAACCTACATCATGATCATGACAACTTCCATAAACTTACCTACCTACCTACAATAAATAAACCATGGGAATCCGTTTCATTCTACTGCTTTATTATATTCCGCCCTCAGAGCCTTGAAACCACGCATCGTATGATCCAGTAGTGATTACGTCATAATCTATTTCTCTAATACTATCCGTCATCATGTCGCCTACCATACATAACAGCGGGTGGCCGCGGAATGATTTAAAATTATACTAAGTCGATGAAGCCAAAATGAAAAATGTCAAAGGAATTTAAATATACTACCTAACACTAACACAGTACGTACCTATAATAATCAGATTTTAGAAATTCACAGTATAATCATAGAAAGCATGCTTACGTACCTTATTATTTATCTAGATAGATAAATAATCCAATGTACCTACCCTATAACACAATTTATCACACAAAAAACCTAGCTAAAAATATGTAGGTACACTGCTATTTCGCACCAGTTTTCATATATCGCGGATCATCTACCTACCAGCAAACTCTTTTACCTACCTAACTATCACTATTAATTGACCACGAGGTCCGAAATACCTAGCCCAGACCATGCCATCAATCTCATTTCCATTTTGGCATAAAACCAAAACAGAAACACTCATAACAGCAAGCGATTTTATTAAATACAGTTACTAGACTTTGCTAGTATCTAATGAAATAGAAGTACCTATAGCAGAATATCAATAAAATCCTGACGGAAGGCCGGCAATATTCCAACAGGATCTCATCATTGCATAAAATAAATTACAATACAATCAAAAGAGAATCAATAGAAAATCGCTTGCCGCACAGAATTTTCAGGAATAATCTAGAGCTATGTACCTTAGAACGCCCCGATGGTGGTAGTCCAGCAGAGCTCCCGCGTCGCTTGGAGTCAGAGGAAAAAACCGTCTCATTCTACCCGCACTAGCCTTTTTATACCCTTGAAAATCCTCATCCCCACCCCCTTTACCTGTGGAAAGTTCTAGAATCGTGTCTCTCGCTCTTTTACCCTATATGGTCTTCTCTGTCCTAATAGGGTTGCCTACTTCTTCTACAAGGTCCATTGTAGATGACACATTTATTTTCAATAACCGATTTCCCATATGAAAGATTATTTATTGTCCTTTAATAATCTGCTTGACAAACACATGCTTTGACGATATTTTTAATTACGATGGTTAAACATTAGCAAATAAATAACTAGGTAACACGTCACGGTCAACACAACTTAATGCAAATAGTATGGTCCACTTACACCGTGAAACCCCACAACCCCGTTACGCAGAATAATGCGTTCACATCACAATATCTAATATTCATATTCATCTTTCAAAACCTCTAACATAATGTGTAGTGTACCTAATAATAAAAAGTTCTCGCGCCCTACACTTTTCATTATGCATGCACTCTTAATTGTCATGTTATCATATTCGTTGCATATTTTTAGGAACGTAGAATATCAGTGTAAAACCTCCCTTCAATATTGTAGATCATTATTAATCGACAACCCATATTTTCTTTTTCTCCTTTCATCCTCTTTTTAATCTAAAAGTCACGAACGCATTATAAATATTTTAATGGTATCAGTCTGATATTTTAAAATTGTACCTTATTCAAATTAAATGTTCTTTTATAATATTTTAAACACTGAATTTTGCCTATAGATATTTGACACGAAATTATAAATTAATTTAATTCTCACAAAATCATAGCATAGAGTCATAGACCATAGATACAACAGTTTGTTTCCGTTCCGTTATTTATGAGTCAAATGTCACTTGACATTGACATTAGGTACGTCCCAATTTAGTAATTAAGAAAGAAATAAATTTAACTGATGAAGCGCGGGATTGTGGTTGGCAATTTGTTTAGATTAGAACCAAAATTAGGAATAACACCAACCCAAAATATATTATAGATCAAACAATCAATACTACTTAAACCTTAAGGTATAACTAACGCTGTAAGTAATCAAAATATTTTCATATGTTTATTTTTTTTATAAGACAAGTTAACTTTTGAATAAGTTCCTATATTCTTACATTGTAAAGCATGGATTCCTACTAACCGAAAACCAACTTATGTTTCAGACTAATTTTATGGAATTAAAGCCTAAAATGTTCCCAGTCAATAGACTGAAAGTGTACTGGAACTTTAATTAACTAGCTATATCACTTGCAATGATATAAGAAAATCTACTTCTATAACTGTCCATTACCCCCAGGTAAGAGTTTTAATAAGGATTTTGCATTGTCATCATAATCTAATACCATTTATTTCAAAACAAATTATATCCATACTGGCCATCTTTCAATTCAATCAACACCCATCTATGCACTGAATCAAATAGATCAAATCATCATTTACTATATTGAGAGCACTGTAAATATCGTCACATTTATAGCAGGACTTTATATAAATATAAAATTATTACCTCCATAGAATATCTTCTAAATCAATTGAATCAACCTTCTAATTCTAACTGAATTGAATGAATTGTTTGGTATAAAAGGTCAAACTTATGCATGCTTTATCATAGCCAAAGTTAGGAGGAGATTCCACTAAAGGCACATAATTCCAGGTTGTAATTTTAACAAGAATACCTAATGTAATATTTCAATACATTAACCAGTGATAAACTCTATTTCAGAAAAAATTCAACTCTATATTATGGATGTTGGAACTAGCAAGAAAAGGAAAACTGGATTAGCAAAGGCTTTTGAGAGAGTACCTTTTTGTTAAAGGAATTTGTTTCTTTCTATTAATATCTCAAGTTATTCTAGTATGCTTTTGCTTGTAAATTATGCCATTAGTTTTATTCCTTAATCTTAGAGTCTCTTGTTTGTTATTCAACAAGTAAGAAAATAAATTGTATTTCTTATGTAATAAACCATGCATTTTATTCCCATTATTTTAATAGCGCCATCTATTATTTTCGATCATAAACGTTAACTGCCCGCTTACATAGTCCTGAACCTACCAGAGACTGTTTAACTAGGTGTCACTAGATGTCGCTTTTTTTTAAATATTGAAAAATTATTATGTGAATGGTCTTATTTATGAAGTTAGTGAATTAATGGGTAACTAAATTAGAATTTGAAGCCTTAATTAATGAAGACAATGACTTTGTTTGGAAACGATAAAATTTTTGAATAATTATACAAAAAAAAAAACCATGTCGCTTTGCCCATAAAGTTACAGAAATAAGGCAATATTATAGTTTGGATTGTCACAACTGCTAAGCTTCGGTCTAATCTAATCGGGAAATGGTTAAAAATTATCGACACAAGGGATTAAAAGAGGAGAACGTAAAGATTTTTATATGGGTTTTATTTTTAGGAACGGCCTTCAAGTAATTGGAGGTTCTGCCAATTACTTGTAGGCCGTCAGGCCGTCTGAAAAAGGAATTCATAGGTGGAACTTTTACGAATTTCGCGATAATAAATAGCGGTTATATTTTACGCGTCCTGTTTTCATATCTACGTTAAAGGTAAATATAGCCTAAGTAAACATACTAGAGGCACAATATAAAGATACTCAGTATTCTGTCTCCCTATTAAAGGTCAGTTCGCGAGTCATACCCGACGCGCCTCAGTTCGGCAAGACCTCGGAGTGACGTTTTGCCCGAAAAATATCGCCTGATTGTGTGAACTGACACTTTTAAATTTAGTTATTTCTTTAGTGACGTTTCGCCTGTTTTTTTAAATCAAAGCAATTTTGTATAGAAAAACCTACTGGTTGACATTACACTATGTAGGCCAGGAGCCCCGGTTTTGGTCACTGCCCCCTTTTTGGCCATTTCGTTAAATAAGTAATTATTAAATAACTATTGAATATTAGTTATCATGGCAAATAAAATATATAAATATATAATTATTAATAGTAGCAGTCAGCCTTTCGTATGTCTTCAGACATTTTATCAATAAACGCTATTTTATTTCAAAAAGTGTAAAGTTGACAATTTCTTAAGAAATTCTTTAACGATGGAGGTTTTTAATTTTTTGTTTATTTATGCAACAACATTATATTATTGGAATTATTGAATGCTTATTGGTATGTTTTTCAATCTAGTTCATATAATTTTCAATCGGTAATTTGAAAAGTGAAAAAAACCTTAAAGTGGCCAAAGTTTAAAGCGATATCTTTCAAACATGAATGTTCTTGCTATGGAAATGAATCCATCCAAATTAAAATATGTTTAGTTTAAAGTACCATTGTCGCATAGCTTAGGTGAAACTTATAGGTTATAAGTTATTTATATTATAGTTAGAGCTAATAGACGAAACTTTTTCGGGCGCTCGTCACTAACTCAGACCTCGGCAAGACTGCGCTGCCGGTGACAAAGCAGCTGTGAAACTTTTGTACGCAGTAAGCGTATATTGGCGGGAAACCCTATCGAGTGTTGCATACCGCACGGCTGTAATAATAATAATTAATTTTTATTGAAAAAAAAACATTTAAAAAAAAATTCAAACCGACTTCAAAACGTAAAAAATAAAACTTTTGGAGTCGGTGCCAGCCAGGGCATTCTACATTGCACTTCTATTAACTATATATTTTTTTTGCCTTAGCTAGCTAGCACCGACTCCAAAAGTTTTATTTTTTACTTTTTGAAGTCGGTTTGATTTTTTTTTATAAAATGTTTTTATTTCAGATTTTTTAGTTACATCATGTGCCGTTACTTACACTAAAAATCAGCCCATACACAACAATGTCATCTAGGTAAACGACTACTTGCCAAAAGGTGATTGATATTTTTCAAGATTATGAAAAAACTACTAGCCAGATCTTTGTAAAAATTATATGGGACCAAATTGACAGTGTACCCGATCGAACAAAAAATCAATTATTAAAATCGGATCACCAACACCGGAGTAATCGGTATACATACATCGGACAAAAAAAAAAATACGCGTTGAATTGAGTACCTCCCTCCTTTTTGTTGAAGTCGGTAAAAATAAGAAGCGTCATCATCATCAATAAAGAATAATCAAGTCTTAAGAATCGTCAAGTATACCTACTAGTGATTCCTATTACCTTGCCAAAAGTGTGTGTTGAAATATACTCGTATTTTAATTTAACGTTCAGAAAACCATGTTCATTACACAAAGGGTCTAGAGTTTCAATAACCCAACGTCATCACGATCACAATTTCACTTCTCACAAATGAATGAGAAATTGTGAATTTGCAAGATATTCTACGAAGCGGTGTTTTGATCTTAAGATTGTTCTTAAGGCCTGTGTACATTACCCCTTTTAGGTATATTAAATTACGCAATATTGCAGTTTTTTCGACTGCTTGAACTAATTGTAGTATGATAACGTCGTTTTGTGCTTTAGTCAGTATATTCGGTATTCTTCTTCTTAGTGGCTATATTTGTGAGGACCAAAATTTTGCCACCGAAACGGCACTATCTGTGGTCTTGTAAAGGTCTTATTCGGCATTTTTAACCCACTTCAAAAAAAGGAAAAAAAGGTTCTCAACTCGACGGAATCTTTTTTTAATTATGTTACTCGATTACTCGAAGACGGCTCGACCGATTTGAGTAATTCTTTTCTAATATATGCTTAATTGATTGAGTAATCGATTAGGCATTTCTCCTAATAACTATGCCTATAATGCTACATTCTGCCTACAATTCATGGCATTCTTTATTTTTATGTTATAATCTACAGATTTTTGTAATTGAAGACATTGTTTTATCAGTACTGGCCTAAAACCACTACCTCTGTGATAATATGAATGAACATTCTAAGAAAATTTTGCTATGCACCGAAATATCTAGGTATGTATTGTACTTACCAACATTTTAGCGACGTCTATCAAACGGGATAAGTATGGGGTAGTATAGTAATCCATGAAACATGTCATTACGACAATACCTACACACATTTTGAGTCTGTTCGGCTAGCGTTTGTGACGTTTAAGCAACTTTTGGGATAGGTGACAAAAAAATAATATCTCGGTAGTTCTAAAGAAAGTACGCTAGCAATGTGTCTGCTGTCGTTCACACCCGTTTATATTCAGTGGACCCACGCGCATGGTGGGTCATGTCCAATATTAATTATACCCCATATCCCTGATTTTTCTATGTCAACGGAAAATGCCCATCAAGTTAAACAACTCTTGCTAAGGCGCAACTTTCATATCTTTTATAGATTAGATTGTCTATTTGCTTCCTGCATCAGGTTTTCCATATTTCAAAATAAATTGTAGCCTATTATGTTGGCCCGCAATAGTAGCTACTTATTACAAAAAGTTTTAGTCAACTTGGTTCAGGACATTCGGAGATTAGACAGACAAACAGACATGCAAAGCATTTGAAAATCGTCGTTACGTATTTTGTTACTGTTTTTACGTCGCCCCCATCAGTTTTTGGTAAATATATTTATTATACAGAAATTCTATTTCTTTATTTTTGATTATATGCTTAAGTCACCGTCTTTTTGCAAGAACCGGTTGTTTATAGATAATCGAGGGTATTTATCAACTGCTGAACTATTGTAAACGATTTGCAATAAAACAGATAAATAAACGAATATTTCGTTTATTTATTTATTTATTTGTTTATTGGGCAGTCAACAAAAACATGTACTAACAATATGTAATAAATTAAATGTAGAATCTTAGTCTAAATACAGTTTCTAATTATAGACAGCCACGGCATGCAATTACGAACTTCAAAAAATAAAAATAAAAAAGACAATGTAAAAATCCAATACATGCTGCGGAAGGTTAAAATCAGGTTGTTACAAAATCATCTAATTTAATTTATCTTAATTGGGGTTTACGTTACTAATAATAGATTTAACAATTTCTCTATATTTTCTCAGGCTGAGGTGGAATATGTCCAAGTCTTCAGAATTATTTGACCGATTTTATTTATAGATAATCATTGTCTAGCGGTCAGTTTATAAACAAACGCGATCAGCAGCGTTTAATTGAGAGCGAACCCGTATCAATAGCACCAATCCGGGGTGGTGTGCATACCCGTAGTTACCGTATACATGTTTTTGTACGAGGTCATCTGATTGGCCCTGTGGATTAACCCATGGATTGGTTATCATCAGCATATTCAGAGTTAATTAGCACTGGTTGGTCATTTATTTCTTCGCCCGCAGGCTCCGTTTCACTTTTCAATTAATTTTTAGTTTGTATGTTAAACCAACACTCTTGAGCATACGTTGTTACGAATTTCAACCAATCGGCGTAAATCATGCTTTTCGTAACACGCATACGTACAATATAACGTAGAGTTACTGATTTATTTATAATAATCGTTTTATTGTTAATCCAATTGTCCGTTTACAATAATTCGACAGTTACTAAATGCCCTCGATTATTTACAAACTATCGATTGTTGCAAAATGACGGTGACACATATATAAGATCAAGGAAGACCTGCCCCGACGAGGACATGAAAGCATGAGTAAATTTAGGTAATCGAGCTACCCAAAATTGCCATAATGACTTAAAAAAATTGCCTTCGAAAAGTGTTTCAACAGGGATTATGTGTACCAAGCCTAACTTACTCGGAAGAGGGGACCCTAATTTATCTGTCTTCCACCCCGATTACTTAAACGCCCGAAATGATTCGCCCCATTTACTTCTTGTTTTACATTTTGAAAGACGAATTTTTAGATACAGCCTTTCAATCGGACCCTCAAAATTGACAGTTTGAAAGGAAAATGACCCTTGTTATCTTAACAATAATGACAGCTTTTGTTTTTGTGTTTGATTGTTGAATGAAAAAGTTATTATAATTTGATTGAAATTAATTTATGTGAACCAGCTTCTTTGAAGAGTAGGTAAATTCACTTATAATTATATTTGATGAACTGAGATGATTAAATGTTTAGTAGCTATTTTAGATATTTGTATGAAACTCTGCAATGGTAGCATTAGCAGATCTTGCCTACAACATGATTAGTTGATTATTAGGGACAATAAGAGCTTTTACCTAGCGCACCCATACGTCGTCGTTTCTTTACGTCATCCACGACGAAAGTCGTCAATCAGTGCGATCGGTAGGTAAAACGTTCGACTTAGCAGTCACAAGACTCGTGACGGTAAGTCATGACATACGGAGCCGAAACAGAGACTCTCACGGCAGGGGTGGTTCTCAAATTGAGAGTAGCTCAGCTCAGTATGAAAATGGCTATGCTCGCAGATTCTCTGAAGGAGTGGATCCAGAACCAGGTGATCTGACAGAGAACTAATGTCATCGAGATTACCCATCGAATAAGCAAAGTGAAGTGGCAGAGGGCCAGGCAAGGAACACAATGGTTTATTCTTCCGAGTTCAATGTTTATTATGCACTCAATTATTATCTTAGATAAGAACGCATTACAATGGCCAAAACGAGGTTTACCCACTATTTATATTTTGATTGGCAAATCTAAACCACGTGACAATAGTTTCACACAACATCAATAACGTCCAAACAAATTCGAAAACAGAAATTTCTAATATTTTTGACAGTTTTTTTTGTAAACATACCGTTGGAAACCACCCCTGATTTGGAGTCTTCACCAGCGTCTGCAGTCTCGTTGCTCGTAAAGCATGTATCTGAATGTAGTTCATCGTTTAATTTTAGATCTATTAATGCTGGGGACATATTAAAGGCTTTCAAATCCCTTAAAATGAAAACAACCACTGACTTATGGGGCATATCTGTTACTGTTCTTAAAAGTGTTGTTTACACCACAGAACAGAAAAAATAGTAGAAGTAGCATGAGACGGGTCTCTCATAGAAAACCTGCGTACCCTGGGCGTAGCCAACTCACACAAGTGTGAAATAGCATCTTCGTTGTGATTGGTTAAAAAAACGCATTCCGAGTTGAACTCTTATGCTATACAATTATAGTTCAAAATTAAATAACAGCGTGAAAGTGCCAAGTAGTACATCTATTTTGCGCAAGGTAGCGCTACAGACATGCTGCTTTGCTTTTGCCATGTTAATTACGCTATTCCACACTAGATGGCGCTTTAAAGAAACAAGCTTACTGATTGATTAGGGTTGGACACAATTAAGTATATCGATACGTCGATCAAAACCTAAGCACGAGTTTCGGCAAATAAATTGGCACTAGCGTGGCCAGCGAGGCATTAGATTCGCTGTAACTACAAAAACTAGTGATTGCTCATCTTCTGTCTTTCCGCACGTGGGTCTTAATAATTGCCGGTATCGTTACTAAGATTTGAAAACAAGAAATTAAAATGATTTTTGTAACGTTATATTTTACTAACAGGGTGATATAAGAATAAGAAAAAGCCTGCTGTTGCTCAGCAATGTAATATTGCTCAGACTGCTCAGCACAGCAAGAAGACGCCTGTACCAGTTTCCATTTCTCCCCCTGCGCAGGTAAATATTTCGGTGCGCGAGAGTGACTGTATTAAAAATTCTACGAGCGGTAACACTTCTGTCGCATCAACAGCAGTCCCATCCTCGGACACCGAATGTTTGGATGGTACAGGCAAAGAAGAATGGACTGAAGTAAAATCTAAGCGTAACCGGGGTCCCATGTCCGGTGTATGTCGTGGTGCTGCGGTTGCTGGTACTACTCTTCTCCGCGCTGCTGAAAGGAGAAAATTCTTACACCTGTACTATGTCCAGGAAGGTACCCCAGTAGACCAAGTGCGTACCCATTTGAATGCTGTCTGTGGGAATGACCTATGTACAGTGGAAGCACTAAAGTCGCGTGGTCATTATGCGTCCTTCAAACTTGGCGTACCTATCAAACAGGCTGAACTTGTCATGTCCCCGCTTAACTGGGCTGAAGATATATGTGTTAGACCATGGCGCCAGAACTTTCGTTCCAAACCAGAAACAAGTGGAGAACAAACGAAGAACTAAAAACATACAATGCATCTACCAAAATGTGCGTGGCCTGCGGTCTAAGACGTCTGTTTTCCATAACAGTGTGTTACAATGCGAATGCGATTTAATAGCTCTGACTGAGACATTTCTGACAAGCTCTGTGTCCGACGGTGAACTCTTCCCCACCGGGTATACTGTAGTTCGCAAAGATCGCATTGACGATAAGGGTTGGGGTGGAGTATTGTTAGCTGTTCGCGAATGTTATTCTGTTCGTTTAATTAATGATATCGATGGTCTTACGTCAGACAAAGAGCTATTATTTGCTATAATAACTTGGAAAAATGTTAATTTTTTATGTTGCGTAGCTTACTTTCCACCCAACTATAATGATGAGCAATATGTAAGCGTCCTAACTTGTATTGGAAACGCTATCTGCTCATATCCTGATTTAACAGTCTTAGTTTTAGGTGACTTTAATTTGAACTCGTGTAGTAATAATGCTAAGAATCAATTTGAATTGTTCTGTGAATTCTGTATGCTTGGTAATCATAATACTGTATTAAATTACCATGGTGGTATGTTGGATCTCGTACTGAGTGACCTTGGCGCTGATCATATAACCGTGGAAATTGCCGATCCGTTAGTGCCGGAAGACAAGTACCACCCCGCTCTTACGGTAGCAGTAAGCTTGCCCCGTTTTTCTCTACCACCCACCACCGTCCCGCCGCCAGATACATGCCTTGGCTGGAACTGGAAAAAGGCTGACTATGGTTTACTGTATGATGCTCTCAGTAACGTTGATTGGTCTGATTTATTTACAACAACAGACGTTAATTTGGCGGTAGAAGCTTTTTATTCTAAATTATATGAATGCTTTAATCTGTTTGTGCCCGTCAAAAGAAATTCTTCTCGTAGCCCTAAATACAATTACCCACAATGGTATTCAGCAGAAATTGTGTACAATATTAAACAGAAATATTATCATCTAATAAAATATCGATTGGAGGGAAGGGAATATAATAGAGAACTTTTTAAATATTACAGGTGGCACGTTAAGAGACTAATTGACAACGCATATCAGCAGCACATAAATTTGATGCAAAAACATATTGTTGATGAACCAGCTAAGTTCTGGGAATACATAAGAGAGAAGAAAAAGGATAGACGGCCAGCGGGTTTTTATATACATGAAAATGTTGAAGTCTCGGGTCAGGATGCTGCAGATGCATTCGCTCAATATTTTAGCTCTGTTTTTCTGAAAAATGTACCAAAACTTGATCCTATGGAGGCGGCGCGCGCAGCTCATTCCCTTGGTGACGCGAAATCGGTTTCAATAGGGACAATTGATAAAACTGACCTTAGAATAGCCGCGAGGCGCCTCAAACCTCGTTCATCAGGGGGACCTGACCATGTCCCTGTGTTTATAGTAAAGGATTGCATTCGCGTTCTTGAGGCTCCTCTTTTATATCTGTACAACCTTAGTATGAGCAACTCAACATATCCAGATTCTTGGAAAGTATCCAGAGTTTCGCCAATTCCTAAGGGAGAACCTGGAAACCATGTCTCATCTCAAAGACCAATTGCAGTGCTTCCTGTATTCGGTAAAGTATTCGAAGCAATACTAAATCGTCTTATTGGGAGACAGATTTGTAACTTGTTGCATGATAGTCAACACGGTTTCCGTAAAGGCAGATCGACAACCACCAATCTAATTGCCCTTGCGGATTACGTTTATACCGAGTTTGATGCAGGAAGGCAGGTTGACGCTGCCTATTTTGACTTCAAAAAAGCCTTTGACCTTGTTGATAATGACATCCTCTTGGAGAAGCTAGCAATTGTTGGTTTCAATCCCACGCTGCTTGAATTTTTTGCAAGCTACCTCAGGGACCGACATCAGTTTGTTAGGGTGAATGGGTACGACTCGGAGAAGTACTATACTAGGTCTGGGGTGAGTCAAGGGAGTACTCTTGGCCCAACATTATTTCTATTAATGATAAACGACTTGCCTGATGTAGTTAAAACTGCTCAGTGCCTTTTATTTGCCGACGACCTTAAACTATATTTGGGAATATCTCACAAAGACGACACCGTGGCCCTTCAAGCTGATATCGATGCCGTCTCACAGTGGAGCCAAGACAATCGTCTCCCATTTAACACTTCCAAGTGCAAAACTATGTCGTTTAATCGGAGACGGAATTTGATTGATACTAATTATAATTTGTTTGACGCCCAGTTGGATAGAATTAATAGTATACGTGACCTCGGACTGACATTAGACAATAAATTTGACTTTCATCAGCATGTGACAGAATTGTGTAAATCTGTAAGCAAGACATTAGGTTTTATTATGAGGATAGCCTCACAATTTAATAATATGATGGCGGCCGTAGTACTATTCAATGCTTATGTACGCAGCAAGCTTGAATATGCAGCTGTCATTTGGGCGCCGTATGAAGACAAATATGTTCTCATGGTAGAAAGAGTACAGCGTAAATTTTGTCGGTGGTTGTACAAAAGAATGTATGGTTATTATCCATTTTTATACCCATCTCTATTTGTATATGCAATGGTAGGTTTTGAAACGTTGCATTTCAGGAGAATAAAGCTTTTAGTGTAGTGCACTATATGCAGGTGTTGCGCGGAAAGGTTGACAGTCCAGCAATACTTGGTGGGTTCGGCCTCCTAGTTCCTACACGCATGCCTCGCGATGGCCAAGGAATGACGGTGGCACCACGTCGTCGCCCTCGCTTGTTGAGGAAACCGGTAACGCGCACGCGAAACGCCGCTCATGCGCCTACAGTTCGCGCCATGATTCTGATCAGCGACATGCTCACTCAGTGCGATGAAATCGACCTATTCGTTGATCCTATTCAACTAATTTGTGCTAAGGCTTATCAGTTTTTTGTTCGCTTCTAATTTTTCTGACATTTGAATTCATTATAATTTGACAATATGTTTCATATTATTTATAATTAGAATTTTGTATTTGACATTTCTAAATTTTTTTTTTTTTTATTATTTCATAAGTTGACTATTTTTTTTTTATTGAATATTTTTTACATTATTGATTAATAATTAATTATGTTTTTGAAATCTGACATTGTAATTTTGACATGATTTTGACAATAAGTTTTATTAATTTTAATAAAAATTTCAATTTTTTTTTTTTTTCTTTATAATGATGACTGTAACATTCCATTTTTATGTTCTAATATTATTTCCACATTTTTTGTATCATCTATATTTTATTATTTGTGTGACTTGCATGTGCTTTGGAGAATACCTCTGTAAACTTGCTGGTATGAAATAAATAAATAAATATACCTAAACTCAATACACCGTTACACGTTACACACACAAATCGGGAAATAGAGAAGACCCAAGTAATTATAGACCAATATCTATATTACCCGTCTTAAGCAAAATTTTTGAGAAAATCATGTTGGAACAGTTATTGACATATTTCACCTTAAATAATCTCTTACATAATAAACAGTTTGGTTTTACGAAGGGACGGTCTACCAATGATGCAGGGGTTGCACTTTTAAAACATGTTTAAGAAGCCTGGGAAAAGTCGCAGAATGCTCTTGGCGTATTCTGCGATTTGTCCAAGGCGTTTGATTGCGTGGATCACCGGCTCTGCTGTTCAAACTAAATCATTACGGTGTCAAAGTTGATGCTCAAAAGTTAATACTGTCGTATCTCAGTTCCAGAACTCAGACCGTTGATATTAATGGAGTGAAATCTGCCGGCTCAAATATAAAACTAGGCGTGCCCCAAGGCTCTATTTTGGGCCCTTTCCTGTTTCTAGTATATATTAATGACTTGCCTTTCTTTGCCAAAAACTTATGTGAGATTGTCTTGTTTGATACTTCTTTAATATTTAACATTGATAGGAATAATACTAGCTTGGTTTAATTATAATAATCTACAGCTTAATGCAAAGAAAACTAAATGCGCTCTTTTTTCTTTACCAAATGTTCAGAAAGTACCCATGGAAATTGTTATGAACAATGAAAAATTAGATTTAGTAGAATCAACAGTCTTTGTGGGTGTAACTATGGACTGTAAACTTCAATGGAGTCCACATATTGCAATACTAGCTGGCAAGCTTAGTTCTGCTGCCTACGCTGTTAGAAAAGTCAGACAACTGACTGATATAGAAACTGCTAGGACTGTGTACTTCAGTTATTTTCACAGCATCATGTCGTATGGTATTCTTATGTAGGGAGTAGCAACTGACATTAATACAATATTTAAACTACAAAAACGAGCTATAAGGGCCATTTATCAACTGGGTTCCAGAACATCTCTTCGGGAAAAATTTAAAGAAATTGGTATACTGACAGCTGCTTCTCAATTTATTTTAAATTGTATTCTTTTTGTACGGCGTAATATCAACCTGTATATCAAACATGGTGATTTGCACGATCGCAATACTAGAAATAGAAATAAACTTGTTATGCCTCGGTACCGATTAAAGAATTCCAGATAATATTTTGGATTTGCCTTTCGAAAAGTTTAAGATGAATGTCATATATATATTTTTTTACTTTAATTACGCTTTGAGATTGTGACCCAGCTGATGCTTCTTTTAGAGACATTGTAGGTTGTCTTACATTAATGCACTTTTATCTTTATTTTTTTGCTGTTGCCATTGTATTTTTTTTTATATTTATACAGCTTAACATAAGTACCTGAAGTACGTCATGCTCACTCAAACGTTTCTTCAGCGGTGTCGTGTAAGGCGGGTCATTACGTTCCCTAAAATATGGTTGAGCGAAGCGATGGCTGGTTCAGGCGTCATGCTCGTGAACGGGTGCCGCCAGCGGAAATGGGTCTACCTCAGTCTGCTTATCTTAATGCTGTGCTTAAAGCCTAAATATTTTAAAATATGTATCTGCCTTTCACATTATCCGGTCCGATATCGGATATCGGAGCCGACACCAATTTTATGTCGGCGGCGACATCGGAGTATTGCACGATAATGTTTGCCGTAATTTTTGCTTTTCTATTTTAACACCTTAAGTGAAAGGATAAGTTATCATCCTGTATTCCACTTATTTCCACCACCACGTAGAACACATATGAACCATTTCTTTAAAACACATTCAAAATCACGAGTCGTAAAACTGAGATTACAGACTTTATCGGCCGATAACATCGGCAATATGTGATGGCACCGATATCGGATGTCGGCTGTCGGCTATCGGCCCCGATACCGATATCCGATCGGATAAATGTGAAAACGCTTGAGTTACGTCGTATAAGTACATTAACCCTGCTTAAGTACAAAGCGAGAATATAATAAAGAAATTACCCTACTCCAGTAAAAGTTATAAAATTGAGAAAAGTTCTTCCGCTGGCCCCGAGTGGAGATTTTTATTATTCAAAAGCCTTGCTCATGACGTCTTGATGAATGTTGTAAAAGAAGTTCTAATTTTATTCAACGTTAAAACGAATGAAAGTTATAAATTTTACGATTCCAACTGTGTAGTACTGGATCACGTAATTTCGTTTCTTGTTTCTGTTGGTGGCGCTGTTTTTTTTTATAAAAATGATCGTTACTCCTTGTTGCTTGTTCGGGTAATTTATGAGCTTAAATGTTTGTGACAATTGAGCCCGTTATCCGAATTATCTTCTAAAGATATTGATATACGAGTAAAGTGGTAACATTTTGCCTTAGAATTTTCTTTTCGTCATCCAGTCTTCAGCAATTTTCGAATTTTTCAACATAACATGTTTTGACGGTTGCAGCAATTCTTGTGTTCCCGTCTATGTAATTAGACCGGTACTTTTATCTAGAAGGTACAGAACTAAAAATTTAAAATTGTATTCTATAAAAGCTCTACGATGTCATTGCAACGTTTGAGGGGCTCGGTAGGCAGCGCGCTTGACCTGCGATCGTAGCCGTTAAGCAACTTTCGCAATGGTCGGCTACAGGACGGTTGATCAAAAATGAATTATTGCGAGCTGGTTCTCCGTGCTTCAGAAGGCACGATTAGTCGTTGGTGCTGGCTGTATTTGCAGTTGCTAAAACCCACTAATCCCCATTTGTCCTGTGTGGTCTGCCATGACCCATTCATCCATAAGGAATGTCAGTGCTCTAGCAGTGGGGACATTAAACTGGCGATGATAATTGACTTCTCCAAAAAAGATCTTAGACAAATCTACTACATCTTCCTAACAAAAAAAAAACCAGATTCCAGTTCGAGCTAACGACAGTATCACAAACATAGAACAAATCAAGATTAACTTTTTCGTATCTCTTACTGCGTCCATTTTAAGCAACGCCTTTATACAAATACCGTCGCGTTGAATAACGAACACATTGTGTGTGAAAGGCTGAACATTACTGAACATTAGAGGTTTTGCTTCAGCCCATTGTTCCCTTAATTGCTACTGTTAAGAACCTCATTGTCGCCATAAACCGTTGAATAGATATTTCGGCGCACATAATTCACTGTTTTTGGTTTATATTGACGACATTATTATATTCCTACACGCTTCGCGGTATCATTTTGCCGTGTAAGGAGAACATTAAAATTGTATTACGCAGTTGTAATCCAACGTCTAGTGTGTAATCCGTGAGATTTCGGTAGATTGATCGAAATTTAAGTAACTTAAATCCAAAGATCCAAAGTAACAAAACTCTTATTTCGTTAAATTTTAAATAGAAAAATACTTTAACGAAAAAATGGGACTCGAACCCACGACTTTGGAAATCCGGTCCAATGCTCAAACCACTGAGTCTCGATAGTAAGTCTCGGTAGCCATCATAGGATTTCCAAAGGTCGAGTCCCATCTGAGAATTCACTTGTGGCCGATTTGATTTTTTCCAATATTTTTCTATTTAAAAATTTTCACATGTACAAAAATAGCATTGATAAATGGAAAAAATCAAAAATCTTATATCTTTTTCTTAATACTTAATTTGTTTAACGTTTGAAACTTCCCGATATACTACTCTTATTTAAGTTTGACATCTCATAAAGATTTTCTAACAGTTCACTAATATAATAAAAAAACAAATCACCATTTTTGTTGCGTACACAACGTAAACATTTGCCACTTTTGTAAAAAAAAAATTGTCTTTCGTTGTTATTTTTATAGTACCTAATATTTATAATTTATAATATATGAACTTTATTGTAGTAAATTAATCATAATATTCATAATATGAAAATACTTTAAGAAATAAAATAAAAGGAAAATAGAAGGAAAAAGAGGTAACTTTGTGAATTTATTCTATTGAGACAACTTTATCAAATCAAGTTTCCATCAGATTTAATCACTATAATATACCCTCAACATTATCAATACATTTTATTACCCTAAACTTCACTGTTAACTAATTTAAAAATGCATTCAAAAAACATGTATTATGTGGATTTTGCAGAACCACCCAGCCATTACCAACTGTCAATAAACACATTTAGCGCTAAACATTTTTAAAATGACATTGCATTTCAGTTATTAATTTGAAGTAAAAAGTGACAGACCGGCTGTTTTAAATAATCCTCCTTAATTCGGTTTATGCATTTTGCCTTTTCTTTTTGTTTCCTCATCTTCCTTTACTCTCGTGTATAAGAGTAACTCTGCAATAACATACGTTTGGCCTGCGATCAAGGTGGTACAGCAAATTCCGCTAGGGTCACATATGGGATGGGTGGTCAAAAATGTATTTTCGTAAAGCTCCTTCGTACACTGGAAGGTATGTAAGTGCTGATCTAACAATAGCTCAAACAAACAACTTTATATGTGTTACTTAAAATAAAACCGCTAATCGCATAAATGCAAATTCCACTTTCCATAAGAACAAAAGCTTGCAAAATCAAGGTTTGCGATTTTTCATTTCTGCAACTGAAACGGAAATAAAATTTTCAACTTTGTTTAAAACATTAATCAAGACGTCACGGTTTCTCATGAATAATGAAAGCTTTATGAGAAAAGATTTCTATGAGAGTTTTAAGTAAAATGCAACGCAAACAGCAGTGTTACCGTAATAAGTTTTGCTTTACTCGCTTACGTTGTTTACAGAGATTTGCCTTTTCATTTAGAGTTGATTGTTTTTTTTTAAATAAACACATGCATTTCCGAATTATGATAACTATTTGTGTCGTAAAATGTGCCCCTAGTTACAAAAAAGGGTAAAATTTTGGTTGGTGGCCAGCACCTTATCTAAATCTGTCGCCATTACAATAATGTTTTCAGCGTTGTTGTATTCCGGAAATTCAGTGATAAGATAGATCCCAGTAGTTAAAGATTCCAGGAGATGTACAATTTCACCTTTAGCCTTAATTATATATATTATATATTATTGAAAGCTAAGCGTCTTTAGTCCGTGCCAGATAAGTATGCAAATAAGGTTATTGCCCTCTTGCACCAGTGTAACCAATTTACTCAAAAACGAGCGAGAGAAATCTATGAAGCGTATCGCTAGTAAAAGAACCGTTGTAGACAAAAAAACAAAAGCAAACTTTTTACGAATTATTAATAGCTGACCGCGTTGAGAGGTGAATGACACTTCTTTACACACTTAGCTGGCACGGACTTGAAGGTTAGAAGAAGAAACTATCAAAAGCGAAATAGCTTTTTGATAATTAAGCTTACAAAAGCCAAGGTGTCCTAACAACCGTCACCGATTCGTAGAACACGACCAAATTCAGAAGGTCGACAAATTACTCCACATTTCCTACACTGCCATACATTTCATATCACCACACTTCATCCATATATGTGCTTTATTGAGAACTTTAGTGATTAACTGCTGTATAACTCGGCTAGCCGAGAAGCTCAATAGATCGGAACTTCGCCATCGCATATTTTAGAACGCTAATGTGTTTTCGGTTTAATAACATTCCGAAAGCGCTAGTAGTTTCGCGTGGTATGGTGGCTTATGCGAAAATATTAAAGTCTTGTGAATTATTGCTTTTAGGTTTATATAAAAATATTAATGTACCTATTAACTTAAAGAAGCTTAATGACAAATGAGTTGGTATCCATCGTTCACTGCTGGATAAAGGCTATCTACGTGCACGCCACCGAGCACGATCCGCTTCTCCTGTGGGTCTACCATCATCTATCAGAAACCATCGTGTCATAAGAACGTCTTGTTTGCGTTTCGTTTTATTAAAGTTGTCACATTTTGACCCACTTCACACTTTAGAGGCGAATAATTAAGCGAAGACGTCACAAAACTTCCGTCAAAAAAACAAGCTTATTTTAAGAAATTCGTAGTACGAAAAAGCATGATGCGGTAAGAGATGGCGGTAGGCCCCCAATTCTGGCCTGCCAACTTACGAAGATTGTCGCTCCAACTAGTCTGACGGTGACCTACACAGCGTTTGCCGATACGCGGTCTCCACTCTAGATTTCGTTTACCCAAGGCTTATGGTTTTGCTGCTTCCCATACATTTTTTTACTAGAAAACAGGAAGTTAAATTATATTGATGAAATAGAATCAAAATAGCCAAAACTGACACTCGTACACTTCTGTACTATTTTTTTATGACAAATGTAAATAAAGAAAATACGTTACTGGCGATCACCACAAATAATAGTAAAAATAATATAAAAAATCTTTTTGGTTAATAATAACAAGTGAGTCAGCTACTTCTACTACTTTTAGGTAATTTAAATTAATATTTTTATACAGTAAAATACTATAATAAAAGTAGGAATAATACGAGCCAAGCAATAAAAGCACTTTATAAAAAATCAAAAGAATATTAAAACGTATTTCAATACCACAAAAGCTAAGATGTCAAGAATAACGACGGAACTTTTTTCTAAGAACTTTTAAAGGAACCGGAAAATGTCGGAATTAGCTGGAAATCGCTTGAGGCACGTCTAAATATATTTAGTTGGCGGTTTGGGATACTGAGGGGTTTATTTTTTAAACCGATCTTATCAAGAAGACATTCATATTATATCGCTTAGATGGCTCTTTTCTTTGCAGAAAGAAACGTAAAATAACATTTTATGATTTTTGAAATTTCGCATTTTTCAATGCTATTTCTATACTTATGATAAATTTTAAATAGAAAAATATTGGAAAATTTCAACTCCAGTTCCAAGTGAAAAGTGAAAGTCCCATCTGAGAATTCACTTATGGCCGAGTTGATATTTTCCAATATTTTTCTATTTAATACTTACCATAAGTGAAATAACATTTTTAAGACCATTACCGCCCGAAATTAATCTCAGTAAGGGATAGTGTTGGATGTTTCAATTACTTTAGCGGGATAAAGTTTGTGACATTTAGGATTATCGTCGCATTACATATTATCTAACTTCACAATTTCAGCAAGGTTTCATGAAAACAGCATAGAAACGGACTTACTGGGAAGCTGCTTGAAGGTTTTCACCCAAAAACTACGGGGGCGCGCGCGCCCATTAGATCTCTCGGTTAGAATGTGTAAACGGCGGCGAGACGTAAAGGTCTGTCATTTCAATTAGTTGGACCGGATTTCCAAAGGTCATGGGTTCAATTCCCATCTGAGAATTCACTTGTGGCCGAGTTAACTTTTTCCAATATTTTTCTATTTAAAATTTATCATAAGTATAAAAATAGCATTGAAAAATGCAAAAATTATAAAATAATACAAAGTATTCTCTTTGTAGCAAGTAGATTCAGCCATGGAATTATTAAGTACTAGTACGTAGTACCTATTAATTCCATGGATTCTACGTTTTTTATATTATGATCTTCTTATAAAGAAGATCATAGTGTAAAAAGAGTGGATTCATGACGAACGATAGTAAGAGAGTATTATTTTTCTATAAGCTGACACATAAATTGTCAAAAAGACGTCCCGAGTAGCTCCGAAAGAGTTGAGCGAGCGGAACTGTTGTTTGCATTATATTGAATTTACGATTAAGTTTGTTAGAAAAAATCAATAAGTAAAGATTTGGTTTTAATTAGTTAGGACCATAATGATTCAATTACTAGTGACCTATAGAGCCTACGTTTTTAATATTTTTAAGTTTTTAATTACAAAAAGAACTCGGGTGAAACTCCCTGTTGTCAAAGTGTTGTGACATTCACTTGAAAATTGACAGCAGATATTAAGATGCGTTCGGAAATGTATGGGGAAGGAAACAAGGATGGGGGATTGAGTCTAGGCTGCAACAGATAGCCTTATCTGAGAGTAGATGCCTAACTATTTTTAACCGACTTAAAAAAGGAGGAGGTTCTCAATTTGACGGAATCTTTTTTTTTATGTATGTTACTCGATTATTGGAAGACGGCTGGACCAAATCGAGTAATTCTTTTTTCTTCGAAAGGGTATACTTCCCATGTGGTCCCATTGTCATGATATGAGGATCTGATGATGGGATCCTGGAGAAATCTAGGGAACTCTTCAAATATTATAGGCACTCCTATAGCGATTTTGGTGTTTTCTATAATAACTCATGCATATGCTTCCGGAAAGTATCATTTGGTAAAGTGGAACTGATGAAGACCACAAATGGTCATCGGAACTATTTAATACTTAGCATTTCACGGAAGCGATATGATTACTTTAATGTGTTTCATAAGCAATTTATGCTCGACTCAATCCAAGTAATAAAATGGAGCTGATGATGAAGTACCGGGAGAACTTGTTATTAAGTAACGTCCCTGCACTAGGAAAAGCAGCATTTAGTAAAAGGTGATGAACAGTTGGCATAAGGTTATTGCGTAGGCACGGGACCTCTTCTACCTTTAAAAATTGTAAATACCATGGCTGCGGTGCCTTGGCTGGCACCGACTACAAAAGACTTATGTTTTGCTTATTAATTTTTTGAAGTCAGTTGTATTTTTTTTATAAAAAGTTTTTTATTGTAAATATGACCAAAATAACAATGGTTAAATTATGATTTTCTTAACTCCTTAGTTCCTCGGTAGTTGAGGATTCCAGGAGAGGCTCATCTGCAGCGCACCATCAGTCTGCTTGTGACCACGGCTGTAACAACACAGCCGAAATGTCAAGCTGTAAGTACATATGTACTTTATAATAAATGTCACGTTTGATTCCTGTTGCTCTAAGCCTTTCAGTCCCTTTTGCAAAACTAAATATATTTTAATTTTATCTCATATTTGCAAAATAGTTAAGCAAATGTCACTGTTCTTGATATATCCAGCTGTGACAGACAGACCAAAATGGTAAAAAGGAACCCTTATGGTGCGACTCAGAACCATAAGGGTTCCTTTTTACCATTTTGGTAGGAACATTAAAAAAGAACATTTAATCGGTAAGTCGTAAACCTAATAAAAAGTTTTTATCAAACTTTTTCGTATAATGTGTCTTGATTCAGCGGTTAGAAGTTGAGAGCTTCTATCAGCGATACAGCACAGTAAATATGTAATCTAAACCAGTAACTCATCAATACAGGCCGTAATCGATCATAATAATATGATGAACATTTTTGTTTGTTGCATGTCTTGTTGTTATATTAACTTCCAATAAAAACGATGTAAGACCAAAGTGCACAACTTAATGCCAGAAAAAAAATCACTACACTCCAGCTTACAACGACAGAATATAGAATAATTGTAAATGCTAAAATCATGAATTAATAATGTTAAACTGAGTATATCTCGGGTAACTAGCCGTCGCCGCCCTGTGGGTCACCTGAGGTGTCGCTGGAAAGACGAAGTTGCCAAATCTTTGATAGAACTTGACGTGTTCAACTGGTCCAATCTGTCACAAGATTGGAAGAATAGAGCACTTTACTGTCTGAGCCCAAGGTCCACTTCGGGTCGCTGACCGAAATAAGTAAGTTTTTTATTTGCGTCTTCAACACAACACCATCTAGCCCAAACCTATTAATTATTCTGTGCCCAAACTAAGGAAGTTAAGATACTGTTTACGCCAATATATTTACTGTGGATACGAAGTAATAAATCTAAAGGATTATGTGTAGATACTGCATATTCCCGGGAGAGTTTCGGGTACTTACGTGGTTTCTTAGCACGCGAGTGGCTTTAAGAGGTGTGATAAGAAGGGCCCAGTCATGGCTACGAGTCATTTTCCTGCCCAAAGTTTCATTTATCACGATAATTATTTGGATGTCCGTTCTTTTCCGGGTTCGGCCATTTAATATCTTTATCCCTGGATACTGTTAAGAGAAAGACATGGAGCTAGATACAGCTTTTAATAAATTTACATACAAAACATGTAGCTAGATCACAAGCCAAAATTTTGTGACACCTAACCATGGTTTTTAAGTAATATCACATAAGAATAAAAAAATCTTCTTTCGTTAATATTATCAACACTGTAAAATATTAAAATAGTGTCATAATTTTACAGATTTTTATTTAATAGCACAATCACTTTGTGTAGAAGTTCGGTTTTATTATTATATTAATAACCAGCGGATCCTCGCGGTTTTACCCGCGTGGTGCCCGTTCTCGTGGGAGTATCGGGATAAAATATAGCCTATGTCACTCGGGAGAAATGTAGCTTTCCACTGATCTAAGAATTTTCTAAATCGGTCTAGTAGTTCCTGAGATTAGCGCGTTCAAACAAACAAACACTTTAGCTTTATAATATTATTATAGATGTGCTCGTTATGTTGCCTTGTCTCCATATTGTAGAGAGGTACGTACACTGGTTTCAAGGTGTCGCCTACTCTAAGGTCCTGGGTTCGAATCCCGATAGGGGCAAATGTTTGTATGATGAATACGAGCAGTTTGTACAATCGGGGAACTTCCCGGTTGAACAGTAGAGTTTTTTTGGGAAACGTTTTCTCGGAAAGTACTGAGGTAAAAGAAAATGTTCTCTATACATCTGTTACTTTTTAAATAAAGCTCAGTAATAGATCTATAGAAAATGTTAATGTATCAAATAATAGATCATTAATAGGTATTTCATTTGAATAATAATTACTATTACCTTATTACTTTACGAATAAATGTTAAATAAGTAAACTCTACTGGTCAACCGGGAAGTTCTCAGATTGTACCTGAGTTACGGACCATAATATATATAAATAATAAATACTTATATATGTATAATTATATGTATTTATATCTGTTACTCTAGTACCTATCCCATAACACAAGCCTTACAGTCCATATTTATTTTTATATTTATAATGATTTCATATTATATAATTGTACTAGAAAAAGCCTAAAAACAACTTGTGAGACGTAAAATTTATCATTTAAGATATTGAAAATGAAAAATTTATAAATCATAAATGCGCTATCTTTTTGTGAATAATTTCCAAAACTGCACGCAAATCCATTACATTTAAGAGATGATAGTATGATTAAAACGCTTTCCAATATCTTCTGAGTAAATACTTCAATCGATCAAAAGGGTCATTAATATTGCTGAGCACCTAATAAAAGTTCCTAAATCTTATGACAAGGGCACAAAGGAATCTCTACTGATTGAAAATTTCTATCTTTCGATAGAAAATATTTTGAAGGGCTCAGTTCGTTTTAATAAAAATTAAATTAGAAAATTCAATCGGTATCAAACTAGCTGAAAGCAAATCGATTTTTTTCTAAGTTTTCTATTAAATAAATCTAACGATGTCGTTAAAATAGTCTTGTATATTAGACATGGAAATTATTGCTACATTTCATTCATTTTGATGTTTTTTTTTCATATGATTTCACAGGTGAAACACGGGCTGTGATTTTTATTTAACAGTGACCTAATTTAACACTTGCTAGTGTTTGCTCCTAATAATGAAGTGTGAATTATTATAAATGATAGCTTACTTGCGACTTACAAGAAATGCTCATAACTGAAATATTACTTTGTCGAATGATCTTTATTTTTCGTTGGCCCGCCCTCATCAGCGTAATGAAACTTAACTGGTTGAATATGTTAATCTTTTTCTAACATGTACTAAGCTGTTCGTTTGTGGAATAGAAAATATTAGAAAAGCTCGTACTTTGGCATCTTTTCGCGATCAAGTAAAAAAGCATTTCCTTTCTTTTTCCTAATATTTACTTATTTTGTATTTGTATATTTTCCTTTTCAATTCCATTATATTATACTTTATTTCTTTACTTATATTATGTACATCTATATCAACTATCCTTCCCATAATTGCACCCACTCCCCTTTGTCCTCTTCGTTATTATTTTTCTAACCGAGGTTGCCTGGAAGAGATTGCTATTAAGGCCGCCTTTTGTATGTTTTCTGTCTGTTTTTGTTATTTCTTTTTTGTTTGTCTTTGTGTGCAATAAAGTATTTTATTATTATTATTATTAAGCGCACAAATCATACTCGCTCGCTTGCGCTCAAGGATTTTGTTTTGGGTAAATGAGTAAGAAACATCCAAACTACCACATGTTTTTTTTTAACTAATATTTGTAGGATTGCCAGTATTTTTTGTTTCTTCATAGCTACGACTGAAATAGCTATATTTTTTTCCAAAGCAGATTTATTCCCAACCGTCATACGACTTCAGCAAATATAGCAGCGCATTTTACCGTCTGCATTATGCCTTTAAAATCTCTATCGCAGTGAATAGAGGTAGCATTAAAGTGCTCGCGATATCGTCGGTTATGTTCTCAACGTGGCGTTTACCGGAATTACGAAAGAAGAATAAAGTTTTTGTTTATGTTATTTTGACGAAGAATATTAATTTTTAACGTGTGCTGTTGTTATACAGATTATTGTCGAAGGATTTTCGCTCACTTCAGGTTTTATTATCTGCTATCTGTTTTATTATCTGATAGCTTCTAAGACAGTTTGACAGTTGTTATATGAAAACCTTTTTATAAAAAAAAGATTGGCACCGATTCCAAAAGGCTCGTTTTATACTTTTTGAAATCGGGTTTTTTATATAAAGTTCTTTATTTCACAACTTTTAAAATCGAGTACAGCGCCATCTCGCGGCATATTAGGAACTACTATGTACGCAACCACAACATTACAGTATTTTCAAGATCTCTCAAAAAATGTGCAACCAATTTCAAAATTTCAAAAAATTAAACCATCTTGAGAACAAACCTAATATTATAGCGTTTGAATTATTGGAATCGGTTATTCGTCGGAAATGGAATCATGAACATGTCTATTTGTCTTGGTCTGGATGTTTAACATGTATATTATGTATGAATAAAAAAAAAGTATATAAGTATGTTTATCCGATTTAGTATCCATAACACGAGTTCTTCATGATACTTAACGTGGGCTCGATAATGGTGTGATTGTATGCAATTTTTTTTTTTATTTTTTTTTATGACCCAATAAAATAAAGTTGGTCACACTGCATTCCCTTCTCCCGATACTGTAAAAACTAATAACAAAATAACGCGCGTCAAAACGAACAGAAAATTAGGTTCTTCAATTATAGTGGAAAAAGCATTTTGTTCTAGCCCAATTTGTCGATCATGATTTGACTTTAAATGTTACTGTCGAAAAGACAAAGACGTCGATGTCTACGAAGTGTGTGTTATATATGTCGCAGGATAATTAGATAAATCGATATTTTTGCGAAAATCCTAGGGATATTGCGAAAACGGATAATAAGACAATGATGTTGTCATTTCTCAATCCTACTGAAAAAATATTGGGTTTTTGCGATAAAACGGGCTGCCTTGGTAAGACTGCGAAAAGAATCGCTGGCTATTATGTACCTAATAAGAACACTGATTGGCTGATCGGACCATCCAAAACAACATCTTTTCTGATTGGTTGACGACTTGACGTTTCAAATATCAATCTATTCTCTCACGTATAGTAAACTTTCGTGGTCCAATCAGAATAAGAGTAAGAAAGTTAAAAGTAAGCCAATCAGAGTTAAGAATATCCAATGTTCCTAAAGCAATCCGTTGTTTTGCAAAAACCCTATCTTTTTTCAGTAACATTTAGAAATGTCAACACCGTTGTCTAATTATCCATGTTTTTGCAATATCCCTAGAATTTTTGCGAAAATTCTATTTATCAAATCATCCCACGACATATACGTCCAGTAAGCGACGGGTTATACGCAAGATGAAATATTTTTTTTAAAATTGAGGTGAATAAAAGGAGTCTTGCAAAATATTGAAAAACATTATTTGAATATTATTTATTATTAATGGTTTTGAGTTCTCATATTTCAGGACGATTTACATTTATTTCAATGCCAAAAATATAAGGTTTATATAGAAAGAGTTCTTATAACGAAATATTTAAATATTTAAAGGTTATGGTATGGAAGGTGGAAACAAAATTCGAAATGTATTGGTAATTATTTAACGTTCAGCGAAGTAAAAAAGTTTGATCGGTTTTGCTATCGAACAATAATTAATTTAAATGTAATTATTTAAAAAGTCCTCCCCTTCCAGTTTTGGTGTAGGACGTAATCTGCTTGCTTAAGTATTCAAATCAAAATACTAAAATATAATAAAAAATAAGCACACAAAGCCATTGTTGACTAAGGTCAGGAAGTACAAGAAGTTAGAAGTTTTCTACTGAAAGTATCTTAAAATACAAAGTGCAAATGTTTTCAATAAAAAAATAATTACACTATCACAGCTTAGCGTTGCCAGATGAAAAATTCGGTGACACCAAAACTCTTTAAGCTGGCTAATTTGTCTCGTCTATTTCATTATGCATAGAAGACAAAGAAAACCTCATTTAAAAAAACAATACCGTGACACTGCAAAGCGACTGATAAGACATGCAGCGCCAACTTGTCTAGACAAAGGGAATAAAAAAAAACGGTCAAACATACACGAGACGTAAGATTTGTGATAAACGAAGCAATTTGTAAACGTTGATTCGAGTGCTTGAACGGGTGTCGAGATACGAAAGTGGTTGGGTTGTGGTCCAATTCATAAGACGCGTGGAGACTTGATGTAATCAATCATCGATCTATTATTTATTTATTCACTCTGATTTAATTCTTTTATGTTCTCATTTTATTAATATATTTAATTGTTTCCCTCTATCCATCCCTGCTCTTGTAGTACATTTGACTGTTCTCATTTTTATCGCATTATTAAAAAAAATTAAAAAATCTTACACTCACACCAATTAACCTAGCCCCAAAGTAAGCACTGTAAGGCTTGTGTTATGGGATACTACTAGGGTAACGGATATAAATACATATAATTATACATAAATAAGTATTTATGTGTAGAAATATATATAAACGTCCATGACTCAGGTACAAATGTTCGTATTCATCATACAAACATTTGCCCCTAACGGGATTCGAACCCGGGACCCCAGAGTAGGCGACACCTTGAAACCGGTGTACGAACCACTCGACCACGGAAGTCGTCTAATCATTATATCATTCATCAGTCATAATCATTATTCGCAAATCGAAACATTTAGTTCCATTACTATTAGTTATCTACACCTTTCCTGCCCCTAATCCATTTACTGCCATGCTATGGAGCTGATAAAATGTTGCTGTGCTGCACATGTTACGCTTCGGCCACGACACCACCGCCGATACCGAAACAGCATGCAGTGGTTGAACAGACGCAAAACGTTGGAAATCCCAGTGTCGTCGTGGCAGAGGCGTTAGGACTCCTTTAACAGCTCTCGGGCAGCAACACACCTATTTAGATTTCTTCTTGCTCTCGACAGCTTTTGTATTACACCAAACCCCACTCAGTGGGCAAAATGTATGTACGAATTGGACGCGGGAGACTCAACGGCCACTGCTTTTACGTGATTTCGTTCCTCTAAATTGGTGAAATAAGTGGCGTTACGTGTAGCAGTACTACCAACGTACGGCATCACTGGGGTATAATGCTGTAAGAATAAGGGAAACAGATGAACGATACTTGGTGGAAGTTGCCAAGCCGAAAAATGCATAAATTATTTTTTGTCTTTTGCTGTTACTTTGTCTACGCGTTTGGTTTGCCAATGAATTATTAGGTAGAATAGAATAGAATAGAAAATTGTTTATTTTGTTGCAACACACATAGATACATCTGGTATTTTAGACATCATATAAATAGGTAACATATTTTTATAATCACTTCGTCAGACGTAGTGCGGATGCCTCTATGTGCAGCAGCAAAACAGGGTCTAGGCTCGATGTGGTATTTTCGCTCGTGGGATGAGCGAAACATCGATTTTCAGCCCTCACCCTATTGATGGGTGGGCGGGAAATGGTGAAAATGACGCACTTAAAAAAAAAACAAAAAGTATAAAGTCTTAAAAATATATGTATTGGAAGGGAAAGGATTGCGCGGAAGTCTTATAAACCAGTAGGATTATGAATGACTTACAAGTTTAAATAAAATATAAATAGTTTAGTAACAAGTTAATGCATTTAGGTCTTGGACGAATTAACCACTGGACGCGTAACGAGGACCGCGTTCGCCTTTACCCCTCTGTCACTTACCCTGCCTTTTAGACATAGTAAGCAATATGGCGTTGTCAGTATGACGCGAGATCTCGAAGTGGAACATTATCTCAAAAATGGGTAAATACGCTGAGTTAATTTGTAAAAAACATACCGGACAATCAAAACATTTTTCTTTTCACGCGTGAGTATAATTTCAATCTATTAGAGTAGCAATTTTTCGTAAAATAAATAAAATTTGGTATGTAAACAAAATGTAATACGGCATTTCAAAAAGTAATCATTGTACGTGTAAATTCTTCAAAGATATTGCATAAGTAATTTGGTTGGGTTATATGTATCACTCATTCAATCAATTGCCATTTTTATGTCGTATAGGGCTTGAACATATCGATAAACATATCGATGTATGTAAATGAACGAACGAATCCAATTTTAATGTAGGAACTATTCAAATTAATTTCAGATTTACAGTTGAACCCCTAACAAGAAGAAATTGGGTGGAACCGGTACGCAGGGAGATAACATGGACGAGGACTCAGGTCTTAGATAACATCTAAGGTCTGATGATGGAGCCAGAAGATAACTATAGGAACTCTGTAATTATACGACGCAACCCTACGAACTTTGAGCTCGTTATATTTTAAATATAGCTTCAAACTTAAAAAAGGTGCTTTTTTCACCCGCATGGTTCCCGTTCCCGTGGTAATATCAAAACATCCTTCCTTAGTGCTCGCCAATATCGTTAAAGGAACCTGTATGCAAAATTTCAGTTTAATTGGTTTAGCCGTTTGGGCTGTGCGTTGCCTATCAATCAGTCACGGTATTGTTTTTTAGTATTAGACTTATGTTGTGCATTATCATAGTGTGTTGTACATTAACATTTAACATTTATAATAAGTATAAAAATAGCATTGACAACGCAAAATTTAAAAAATTATAAATTATTAGCTGTTGCATCATAATTGATCGTAAAACATTTGTTTTTTTTTTCTCTTTCGAATGCAAAGAAGGATATTCTTACAGCATATTAAAAGCATAAAAGTATCGGAGAATTTTGACAGTGGTCCGCAAGTCTCGGTAGCTCATTGGTAAGAGCAGTGGAATTTTCAGTCCCATCTGAAAATTCACTTGTGGCCGAGTTCATTTGTTCCAATATTCTTCTTGTTAAAATTTATCATAACTGGTGGTTACATTTATTATTTGTTTCTAACATAGACCTTGTTAGGTCACAGCAAGAATAAAATTAATTATATTTATATTATATAATGTACGTACGTAAGCTATATTATACTATTTTTTAATCTTTTATTATCTTAATTTAAATATCGTTTTATTATATTGAAGTAAAATAATCTTAAAACTACAATACAATAAAATGAAAGAGAAAATAAAATGTTTTAGTCTCAACGATCTTTGACAATCCTATAATGTCGATGAATATTTTTAGTAAGTTTTAGTATACTTAGATTTTTTGCTCCAAAGAAAATGTCGAATACGAGATGTCACAGCTCGAGAAGCACACAGGGGGCTAATTGTCTAATTTTAAATCCATCACAATCCCTTTAAATTTTTCATTTAAAAGGTACATATTATACGAGCATCGCGCCACAACTATTTGACCTTTGAAAAGGATTGCAATCGATTATAAAATTAAACACTTATGGAGGGGTTGCTATTGTGTATGTCCTATACAAAGGTTCTGTAATGAACTAATTACCCATATTTTGTTTTATATAAAAGAGCTCGAGTGATTGAAGAAGAAGTTAATGTAAATAATGAATTATATTATTATATAAACCAAATATTAATGATTTTTACTCACATAAAGAGTGTTAGTAAGTAATTTGTCAGTCTGCCTGGCTAGGACTACCATCTTATCTAAGTCCGTTCCGGCAGTTAGAGGTAAGATAGCCAGTTCCTCAGTGATTGAGGATTCCGGGAGAGGCGCGCTTCCATTTAGTATCAGGTTGCATGTATCTACCCATTTTTCACGAAAAAAACCCAAACACACGCTTTGGAAACCATATTTTATAGTTTTAATGAATTTGAGGGATTTTTTAATGAAGTTTTCATTATTATTAGGTGCTTTTTATTTTTCAACGAAAGAAACAATTAACTTACTAATTTCTTTAAAATACACATGATTTATTAAACTTAATAGGTTCATTCATTCACTCCTTACTTATCGATAAAAAAATTATCGATTACTTCAAGCACTACTGTCATTATTTGACATTAGTAATCGCCCCTCACCCCCGCAAGAATTGGTTGATCGTAATTTCATACATTCTTCTCGGGTTTCGTGTCCAGTGGTTAATTCGTCCAAGATTTAGGTGTATCACAAAAGTCTCAATTTTTGTATGTGAGATGTTTCATGCGTTCACTCAGGGTTTTATGTAGGTATTGATTTCAAATCAGTATTCCATTAGGCCAAACAAATCTGTTCACAATAGATTATAGGTGACTGTTAAAAGAGGAGATTTAAATATTATTGATTTTTACGGTATTTATAGGTAGGGAAAAAAAATGTTGGACTATTCGAAAGTACTTATCTATAAGTCTATTTGAATAAAAATCTTTGACTTTGACTTTAGTTGGTTTTATTAGGATTACTAATCTAGTACTTACTGACCAAATAGGTTTTTTGCAGATCAATTAATTAAGGTCAAGTAAGATTTTATTTTGCTGATCGATTAAATAACACCCGTATTCATGTTTGCCATTTTGACTTACTTTTAGTCAATATAGTCGTCGTAACCAATGTTCTAAATCGAGAACATTTAAAATCAGTACATGAAACAGACCATTTAGTTTACTTCCATAATTCCTAGTCTTGCCCAAAACATTTAAAGAAAAAATAAATTTATATTCTTTTCTAAAAAAAATATAAGGGATACTGCCTTAAATCTTACCACGTTAAACCCATGCAAAACCCGGTCCAAGACGGGCCTATATTTATACAAAGAGGACGGTTGCGAATAATGCTTGGGTATAAATTACTTTTGTCATATTATACGGCCTTAGCAAACACAGACTATAAAATCTCGGAGAAGTCTTCAGAAAGGTCCTAAAGGAAGTTTTGGCAGCGAAAAAGTTATATAAGGGCTTTCGTTTTATTTAAAGACATAAAGGTATCTTTGAAGAATTAGTTCAATCTGTCTATATTTCAAGATCTTTTTACCCGTCTTCAAAAAAGGAGGAGGCAGATTTTTTGTGTAGGTAAGTAATGTACGGGACATAATGCAATAAAAAAAAGACGGGTTGCACTCCGGGAGTGCCGGCAGAAGTGAAAACTTGATTATTAACGTTGAGCATGTTTGATATTTTGGAATGGTTAGGGAATAATTTTGCACCAATTGCTTTATCAGTATAAAAGTACTATCATTTATGTGGTAGAATACAATATTCATTTATTGCGCTATCGTACACAAACATGACAAACCATATTAAAGTGAACGTTAAGTTAGGTAATAAGATATAAGAAAACATTAGTTATTATAGAGAATCGAAAAATATATATTGACAATAAAACAAGAGACAAGTAAAAGACATTATCAACAGTCTGTCGCTAAGCAACCGAGACCATAGTCAACCTGTCACCTCAACATTCTCCATCCGTCCTACGCTTTTTCGATCAGGTCACGTGTCCTGACGCGAGTTTAAGATTTTATACCCATTACAGAAAAAGTGCTCAACGCCGCTAAAGAAGTTTTCACTTCAAAAAAAACTGAAGTTTTATTCGAAACGAAAGTTTTATTACTTACCTGTAGAAGTCGGTTTTTTTATCTAAAAAGTTTTTTTCGAAACACACGAAGAAGAAAACTTTTATTATGACTATCTAAGGTCTATGATTTTCTTAAATATAATGATAAAAAAAGATACTTCATCTTGAATAGTAACTGCAAAGCCCTAAAGTCATAAAATAATAACTGCACCTTCGAAATATATAATGACAATGTCGTGTATTTTTATTACTTACTAGCGGATCCTCGCGGTTTTACCCGCGTGGTGCCCGTTCCCGTGGGAATATCAGGATAAAATATAGCCTATGTCACTCGGGAGAAATGTAGCTTTCTAATGGTCTAAGAATTTTCTTAATCGGTCCAGTAGTTCCTGAGATTAGCGCGTTCAAACAAACAAACTCTTCAGCTTTAAAATATTAGTATAGATAATAATATACGGGAATAAAAAACATTAAAGGAAAAATCAGATTCAGTTATGTTGTAATAATATCATTTTTCCTTTTGAATAAGTTACCAGAAACAATAGAGTCAACCATGTTGAGTTTTATTCAGAAATGATATTACTTAAACGTTTTTTTATGACGTAACTATAAGATTTCTTATCACAATCAAAAGTCAATACCACGATTATTACTAACCGCAAAATTCAACTGTACGTACTAATTCTGTGTCCAAAACTGCTATAAAACCATCAGACCAATCAAAACCAGTTTCATTTCCATTGAAACCATTTGAGTCACATTAAAGGAATTTAAATATTGAAATTATTGCGCTTAATGTTCTAAATAGACATCGGTGCCTACAATGTAACGACAACTCGGGCTTAGGAGGCTGTTTTATGTGAGTTTCAGTAATCCGGGGTTAGGGCTACCCAATCCAGATTATAATGTTCGGGAAAATCCAGCTGTGCTGTTCTTAAAATATCTTATTCGTATTCACAACACAGTGTAGTCCCGTGTCTGAATAGGACTACCCTATGTCCTCCTGTGGCACAGTGGTTTTTTTTTGGTTAAAAATCGGACATGCTTGTTTCATCCGTTCGTTTTATAGATTAACTGGATACAAAAGCCTGACTACAACTCCCATTAAGATTACTTGCATAGTTTTTGAACTATCTTAATTTAAAGTTACAGTTCCGGAAAAAGGCAAAAATATCTTATATAATGTGATGGTCATTGGGTGCCAACCATATTCTGCAACGTATTTATATGTTATTTTTGTCAAATTTAACGGTCTCAATTGACAATCCGCTGTTAACTGTAAGTAAAATCGTGCTTAAAACATCTACTAGCCAGGTTTCAATAACAAGAATTTGAAAATGTTCTACGACTTTCTACTGTGGCAAGAAGATACTGATCCACAGTCTTACTATTATAGATGCGACATCTTTGCCTATAAATGCGTTGTCCAAACAGGCGAGAGAATCACGAAATAAATTTTGGCGGCACGACCGTCAACATCACACCCGAAAAGACACAAGCATTCATACAATGACCGATCTCTTTCATAGGGCGATAGAATCATCAGACCCTATCGTGTCAGTCTCCAGTCTCATTGCACGAACAATTATCCAAAAAAAGTAACTCTTCCACCTGAGGTAACAAATTTGTTAAAGCCCTTTCAAATCACATGCAATGATGACGAGAGTGATGATGATGTTGGAGAACTGGGTGATGACTATTTTGAAAACGTATATATCCTTTCCCATGAAATAGATAATTACGAGACGTAGCTTATATTTAAGGAAGAAAATATTTTTATGATGAATTCCGGAAAATTCGGGTGCAAAATCTCCGAAGCTCCTCGGTTTTTGAATTTAGTTTTTTTACTGATAATAGTACTTTTAAGGAACTTTATATTAAAGCTATTTACAATTTCTACTTCACAAGAACAAAGTCAGAAAAAAATAAAGTTGCTACACACTTAACATCGATTTGCTCGGTCATCTTAACACTTAAAGATTTTAAAATGGGTTCCTAAAATGCTTCTTAATTGGCGTCACAATATAATAACACACCACCATCTTTCCACTGAAGAATAAAGAATAAAATATTTTTTTGTATTTTTGCCTTTTTTTGGAACTGTAACTTTAAATTATGATAGTTCAAAAACTATGCAAGTAATCTTAATGGGAGTTTTATTCAGGCTTTTGTATCCAGTTAATCTATAAAACGAACGAAATTTATTCCGTGATTCTCCCGCCTGTTCGGACAACACATCTATAGGCAAAGATGTCGTATCTATAATAGTAGGACTGTGGATCAGTATCTTCTTGCCACAGTAGAAAGTCGTAGAACATTTTCAAATTCTTGTTATTGAAACCTGGCTAGTAGATGTTTTAAGCACGATTTTACTCACAATAAACAGCGGATTGCCAATTGAGACCTTTAATTTGACACTTTTTGCAAAATTTGCATATAAATACGTTGCAGAATATAGTTGGCACCCAATGACCATCACATTATATAAGATATTTTAACCGGAACTGTAACTTTAAATTAAGATAGTTAAAAAACTATGCAAGTAATCTTAATGGGAGTTTTAGTCAGGCTATTTTATCAAGTTAATCTATAAAACGAACGGATAAAACAAGCATGTCGAAAAAAAAAACACTGTGCGTGGGTGTCAAAAGAGCTACACCATTCAGGTGTATACCGTTAAATAGTGCATATTATGCGGTACGCGACCTCGGATTACCGAGCTACTATAACTTTGTCCGAAAGATCATTTCAAGTAAGTGTACCCTATCTATCCTTTTCGTAGGAAAAGGATAGGGTACTAGTTACTTACTTGTATTGGGTTATATCAATTCCATTTTTACTAATGACAATATTATCCCTAGCCCAGTATCCGGTATTGGCAAATAGGCTGGCCCCCTTTTGCAAGAGACTAAAACAAACCTGGCGAATTGTTGTAGGTGTAGTTACACCTACTTCAATTCGCCAGCTATGTTTCTGCCTGCCCTGTCTTTGCCTGCCGTTGTTTAAATAGGAAAATTTACTGTATGTTTTAAAGAGTACCTAAGTTAACCTGCGGCATTTTACTTCTTAGTTAAAAACACAAATATATCACTTACATAAAGTTTAAAACTACTAACGTAAAGTTTACAGCACAAAGAAGAGTTCCCAAAAACGGTACCCATTCGCTTCAAACCGTTTTTTAAAGTGAAATATTCGAAACGATTCAAATAGACAGTTCATAGCTGTTTCTCTTTAGTGCCCATTAAGCGGCGAACATACTGAGCAAATTACAAATTAAAAGAGAATAAAAAGAACTGGCTTGTGGCAACCCTATGTCCAAGCTTTTGCAGAATGGCTATGTTTTCACTTAGCGCTTGTTTTCCCATCTAGGTGTGCTTTATCGTTCGACTGTCCTGTTCCAGGATTTATTTCCCGAAATTGCCCGTCTCTTTTGCTTTGTGTAGAAATGAAAGAGAGAACCGTAATTGATATACTGGCCGTTTAAGAACGCTTATAGGTTGTTTTGGTTTGATTGTTAGGCTGTAGTTTATTGGAGAAAAATGAAGACCAGCGAACAGCAGCGACAAATTGAATGTCTATAATATAATATAGAGTATAATAAATACTGTCCAAAATCCGTAGAAATCAACCTTTTACTATATTTTTGTCGGTTTTTTTTATTGTTTTGTGTTACACATTTTGTAACACAAAACAATAAAAAACAATAGTTTAACCATTCAAAGTAAATCAATCGTGCTAATTAAATAATAACAAAACTTTTTATAAAAAAAAGAACTAAGAGAACCGGCATCGATAGTGCATTCTACATTGCACTTTTATTTTCCTTGTCTTGGCACCGACTCTAAGCTTTTTATATGCGACAAAAAGGGTTATCTTCTTATTTTTTTAAGCCGGTTAAAAATCAAAGCTGAAGTAAAACCCACGGGGGTGGAGTCGAAACTGGCCACTACTTAAATAAAAACATAATACTTTTACTTTATTTCAAAAAGCCCGACTTCTTCATTAATATTGAAATATATTGTAAACTTCAAAGTAGAGAGAATTATTAAAAATGGCATAATGAAGATTAAAAAGAACTCTCTGCTAAAACACATCAAAAGATGTTTCATTACCATTAGCGAAGTGAAACATGTTGAATTAATGTTAATAATTGCACAAGTATAGTAAATATAGTCCGATTACTCAAGGCACATGGAGTCGTAAACTTGTCTGTGACGTCATTAGAATCCATAAGTGTGCTAGTGCGCTTTTTGTGCTATGCTGGTCCCACGTTTTATGATTCTGTGTGCCACGAGAGATTAGGCAGACTACGAAAGTATGTGGTTTAGTCGTGAAAAGGTCAAACAAAGAGTAACATACACATTTTCACATAACTTTGCTGTTTGGCGCAGGTGTACTATACCCGACTTGCGCCAGAGGTTCCGGGTTCGATCCCCGGATACGACAAAGATTTGTGTGCATAAACATGTTTATTTGTCTTGGTCTGGGTGTTTGATATGTATATTATGTATGTATTTACAAAAAAAGTATATAAGTACTATCTGACCAAGACAATGAGGCGCATGACAGCTAAGAAAATAATATATTTACTTATCCGTTATCTAGTATCTATAACACCTATCTATAATATCTATAACAGTTTTTCTTGAAACAACGTGGGCTAGATAATAGATTTGATTGTATGAAATTATTAATGTTGTTATTATTTATAATATTAATTATTTATTTAACTCTATGAGTGTAATTTAAAGTCTCGATAAGTACGAAGAGGACGGTTTATCGGCAAAGTAACTTAGTGTAGGTTCAGCGGAATTTCTTGGTAATACAATTATTGGAACAAGAAAATTCTTAGAGAAGGTGGCAGACTAAGCGAATTACGAAGTATGGCCTCGTTACACGTGAGCTTCGTATGGTGGAGCCCTAAGATATGAGGGGAAGCGATTTTAAGGCGCTTTTCCATTGGACAAGTCTTGCATGCAAATGTGACGTCACCTTTGCAAATTGCTTGCAACTTGAACATTGCATGCAACCTGCATACAAGCTACAAGTTATAGTTTCTACTTGTAGATTGCTGTAACGTACGTTACTTGAACAAAATGTTTGGACAAAACTTGGACGCTAATGTGACGTCATATTTGCAAGCAAGACTTGTCTAATGGAATGGCGTCTTTAGGCCGTAGTCCATGCGAGCAAAAAGTTTAAAACGCCCGACGACGCGTTGATCTATTTCTGTCTCTAGACATAGTAGAACATTTTTTTTTTTTAATACTTGAAAGAGCTGCATTTCTTAAATATTTATTGATAATTATGAAGGTGTGTGTTTGTTTTTGTTGTACCTGTGTGGTATAATTATAAAAAGTCAAGTATGAGTAATTGATTAAAAAAATCCAATTCGTATATTACTCCACATAATAACAAGACAATAAGTTCTAAACTATTTTGGTAGTGGCGAAAACCATCGTTTTTTTATTGACAAAACCCGAAATTGAAATAATTTGTTTTATATCTGAAAGTTATTTCATATTTGAAGCTCCCCATTAGAGACTTGAAAACGATAGCATCACTATGAATTTCAAATACATTGTCAGTTGAAGTTGTTATTGCCAAACTAGTTTGGTCTGTTTTGTTTATAATATTCTCATTGAAATCCGCTTGCTATTCCAAATTGAACCATACCCCATCCCGATAGAATGCCAAGTTCCACAAAATTTGTTTTGCACACGAAGTTGGCTGTATCATAACGAACCGCAATTCGATACTCGATCACGTGAACGTCTAACACAGTTGCAAACTTTCGTTGGACAGTACAGTCTTATTGCTTCGGCTTAAGGTCTACTTTACAATGGGAATTTCTTGCTTCAACCATTCAGTTGTATTGTACATTCAGCAATAGCCTTTGCTGTATGACTAAATTAGTGTATGTGTGAAGGCGATGGTAATTGAGTAATAGAAGCAGTGTACTAGTTCGGAGCAGGTGCTAAGCCAATTCAGCTTTGTTTGTAAGCTTAATTTTCAAATGTATGACTATTGGAATCCATATTGCCAAATCCAGAGAGTTAGCACACCTATCATATAATTTATCCCTTAAATCAGCTTTGAACGTGAAAGAATTAAAACCATTTCAGTGAACATCCGAGAGCCGATTCGTCGTCGTCGTCTCAGCCACATAATACCCACTGCTGGGTATAGGCCTCCTCCAAAAAGCGGGGGTTTGCCATAATCGCCACGCTTGACAGGCGGGTTGGTGATCGCAGTATGGCCAAGTTTGGGGTGCGCGCCAGATAACCTCCACGTGGTGCACCCTGGGCGTCACTGTAAGCGAGCTTTTATCGTTTGCAGTGGAGGCGAATAATCTGGCAGATGGTGACGGTGTCGGTTCTGTCCGACGCCGTCGGGGGGGAGGGGAACCCTTCAGTTCCAGCCGCTTTGGCGGTTTTGTTGGCTCCGTGTCGGCGTCCCAGACGTAATCTGGGCAGCGGCGTTGCGGTTCGGGCTCGGCCAGCGTCCTGGATAGTCCGGGTAGCGGTGGTGCGAGCGTGTCGGGTGGAGCAGACCGGACCCTTGTACGTAGTGCAGGGGCTGGGGGCCGCCACTTCAGGTGGGGGCTGCGTGGAAAGACACCACTCTAAAAAACCAAATTATGTGGGATTTTCTGGCTCTTTTCCCCTCGTAAAGGGCCAACAACATGAAATGGCAAGTGGCAATCAGATATTACCCCAGGAGGGTACCGACTGCAACGCAGTCGGAGAATCCCTCCCCGTAGCTTCGGTTACGGGCTGCCCCTCGTATTCTGGGGGGGGCACCAACTGCCAAATGGACAGCGCACAGGGTCCGATAATAAACAGTGCCCAGGATGAGATGTCGGATGTGAACAACCTGTCCGACTATGATACTGTAGACCTCGAAATCGAGGACGCTCTGAGTGAGCGTGGTAGTGTCGGGAGCCAAAGGGCGATGACGAGAGCTGCTGCAGCGGCGTCTGGAATGAAACTCTTGTTTCCTCCCCCGTCACCTCCGCTAAAGCGGAAGTCGAAGGTTCCGGTGAAGGTGTCAGCCAAAGGCAAGGGTCCTGCGGCACATACCTCGGTCGGACTGGCTACGGCCAAAAAGCGATATAAAGGACGGGAGAGCTCTGATGAGTACCTCCCCTTTGAGGATGATGACGCTGATTCAGAGGGATCGTCACTATTCCGCCGTGAGACGACGGAAAGCTCTCCACCACCGAACTTATCACCGGCGGAGTTGCACAAGAGGGCGAGAGAGGAGATCGACGCTGTGTGGAAAGCGGTTGGTGGCTCCAAACACCTGACCGTTGGTAAGAAGGCGGTCGTACAAAAGTCTTCGGAAAGGCTCGTAAAATTGATCGGAGGTCTGTGCGAGTCAAGCCTATCTGCGGAAGTGAGGCGTCTTGGGGCGGAAAATGCTCGTCTCAAAGACGAAATGCTGAAGATGAGGCAAGAAATGGAGGCTTTCCGCAGGGGCTTCCAGGAGAAGAGCGCTGAGGCTGCTCGGCTGAAGCGCTCGGAAGGCAAGCCACAAGTCCATGTCGTAGAGAGGAGTCCCGAACCGGAATCCATAGATTTATCGAGTCCGGCGGAGTTTCTGGAGCACGTTCGTAGGTCGGTCCAAGAGTCGGTTGGCGTTATGCTTCAGGCGAGGCTAGAAGGTTTGGAGAGCAGACTCCTCCCAGCCCCAAATCTTCGCCCACCATTGGAGGCGGACAAAAGAAATGCTGCTAGGGCCGCGGCGAGTGCCGCTAGGTCTGGGACTCAGCCAGATCCAGCGGTGGCCGGACCTTCCCGTCCGTCATATGCTCAGGCGGCGGTGACCCCTGCTGAAACATCTCAGGAGCCCTGGCAAGTTGTGGGCAAACAGGGTAAAGCTGTAAAGGAAGGCAAGGGCAAGGGTAAGGGCAAAACACAGGTTAAGCCGCAGCCGAAACTGCCCAAACAAAAGCCGGCACCTAAGGCCCCCAAGGGACCAAGATTGGCGCCCCCCCGCTCGGCGGCGGTAGTCCTCACGATCTCCGAGGAAGTGGAGGCGAAGGGTGTTACTTACGCTGATGCCATTGCCAAGGCAAGAGCGGCAGTTTCTTTGCAGGAATTGGGGCTAGACGTAATCTCGGTGAAACGGACACAGTCCGGGTCCCTCAAAATAGAGATTCCCGGCCCCACAGGTGCGCAGAAGGCGGATGACATGGCATCCAAATTGAAGGTGGCGCTGGAGGGCATTGCCAATGTCACCAGACCCGTGAAGTGCGTGGATCTGCGCATTTCTGGGCTGGATGACTCTGTGACGGCAGAGGACATCCAATCTGCGATATCGGCAAAAGGTGGATGTTCGCGGGACCAGGTTAAGGTGGGACCTTTCAGAATTGGGCCAGGTAGAATGTTCACCACGATGGTCAAGTGTCCGACGGCGGCGGCTAAGGTGGTTGTCGAGTCAGATCGGTCGAGGTTAATGGTGGGGTGGAGCTGTGCCCAGATTCGGGCTATGGAAACACTGCCGCTACGGTGCTGGAGATGTATGGCGCCAGGGCACGTGCGGCGGATGTGCCCTCAAACTATCGATCGCTCCGCCGCTTGTTATAGGTGCGGGCAGGACGGGCATAAGGCGGTGACATGCACAGCGGAGCCGAAATGCTCGGTTTGTCTGGCGGCCAAGCTGCCGGCCGATCATGTCATGGGAGGTAAGAACTGCCGCCCCCCGGTGGTCAAGCCAAAACCTCACCCCAAAGTCAGGGGAGCCGATAGCGGGGCACCAGCTGCTATGGAGGTTATTGAGACAACTCCTTAATGGAAATACAACCCCTCAATATCCTGCAGCTGAACAGCAACCACTGCGCTGCTGCACAAGATCTCCTAATGCAGCAGGCAGCGGTGTGGCGGTCCGATCTGGTGATCATGTCGGAGCCCTATTTTGTACCGGATCGCCGTAACTGGGTGGGGGATGAGGACGACACTGTCGCTATCTTGGCGCCGATAAAGGCCACCCACTCCCCTCCTCTCTCGGTTAGGGAAAGAGGACCGGGATTTGTAGCCGCGACCTGGGGAGAACTTGCCATTCTAGGCACATATTTCTCCCCGAATCGGCCTCTGGACGAGATGGAGCAATGGTTGGAAGTCATCGGTGGTGTGGTCCGACGGCTCGCACCGCTGCAGGTGCTGGTAGCAGGTGATTTTAACGCCAAGCACCCGGCCTGGGGGTCCGCCGTCACTAACTCCAAAGGCACGGCGGTGTTGGAGTGGATGACGTCCGTCGGCCTCGAGTGTTTGAATCGGGGCACGACCTATACGTGCATTCGGTGGAATGGGGGCTCCAGGGTGGACCTCACCTTTGCGACCCCCGCTTTTGCGCGCAGAGTCAGCGGTTGGAGGGTCATGGTGGAGCCGGACTCCCTGTCAGACCACCGATACATCCGGTTCGAGGTCGCGCCCCGGTCAGGGGGGTCCTCGGCGAGGACTAGGCCGGTATACTCGCATTTCCCAAGGTGGGCGATAACCCGGCTCAACGAGCAAAGGGCGGAGGAGGAGGCGGTCGTCCAAGCCTGGTGCAGCGACAGACACGGTTGGGGCGGGGAAATCGAGGAAAGAGCAGGCCGATTAACACAGTCCCTCACGGCGGTATGCGATGCCGCTATGCCCCGGGTCTACGGTCCACCAGAGAAGTCCCAAGTTTACTGGTGGTCGGAGGAGGTGAGCTCTCTACGAGCCTCATGCACCCGGGCGCGTCGAGCCCTCCAAAGGTGCAGGCGGCGTCGAAGGCGTCGGCGCCGTGATGTCACGACGCTAGAAGAGTTGGCGCTCCGCGAGGCCTACCTGGCCGTCAAGAAGGACCTCGAGGTGGCGATTGTCCGGGCCAAGACGTTGGCATGGGAAGAGTTCCTGGCGGGACTGGACCTGGACCCGTGGGGACGACCTTTTATGATGGTGCGAAACCGGCTTCGCCATCAAGCCCCTCCCATGGAGTCCATGGAGCCGGAGCTCAGAGAGAGGGTGGTGGCAAGCCTCTTCCCACGCGATGCCCCTCTAGTGGCCCCGCTAATGGCCCCTCAACATCCTGCCGAGGTGGAATCGGGCTTCACGCCGGTCACCGAGTCCGAGATGGAGGTAGTGGTGGATAGGCTGAAGGGGAAGAAGAAGTCCCCTGGCCCGGACGGAATCCCCGCGCGCATCTTACCATCGGCGCTAAAACATCTTGGGGAGCCGCTTAGGGAACTGTATAGCGACTGTCTCGAGTCGGGTGTGTTCCCTAGGCGGTGGAAGAGGGGGCGCCTGTGCCTTTTGGTGAAGGAGGGACGGCCGCTGGATTCCCCATCTGGCTATCGTCCGGTGGTGCTGCTGGACGAGCCCGCGAAACTCTTCGAGCGTATTATCGCGGAGCGTATCGTCCGGCACATGGAAACGGTGGGACCCGATCTGGCTGACAATCAGTACGGCTTCCGCAAGAGGCGGTCCACTGTGGATGCCCTCCTGGCCCTGCGGGACCTGGTGGAGAAGGCGGTGGAGAAGGGGGAGGTGGTGGTTGCGGTGTCCCTAGATATTAGGAACGCCTTCAACTCCCTCCCCTTCTCGGTCATCCGGGAGGCACTCCGATTTCACGGGCTGCCCCCGTACCTGATCAGGGTGGTGGAGAACTACCTGGAGGACAGGGAGGTCCTGTACCCAGCAGAGGATGGAGGAATTGTCGCCAAAGAGATGGTGTGCGGTGTTCCACAGGGATCGGTTCTGGGTCCGCTCCTGTGGAACATCGGATACGACTGGGTGTTGAGAGGGGTCCTCTTGCCCCGGATGGCAGTCATCTGCTATGCCGACGACACATTGGTTGTCGCCCGGGGCAAGACGTACGAAGATGTTAGGAGGTTGGCGGGGGTCGGAGCCTCCCTGGTGACGGAGAGGATCCGTATGCTCGGGCTCAACGTGGCCATTGAGAAGACGGAGGCGGTCTTTTTTCATGGTCCGCGGAGGGGCCCTCCGGCAGATGCGAACATCCGGGTCGACGGAGCGCGTATCCCTTTGCGCCCGTGGATCAAGTACCTGGGGCTGGTGCTCGACGGACGCTGGAAGTTCGAAGAGCATTTCCGGCAGCTGGCCCCGAAGGTAACGAAGGCGGCGGGGGCACTGGGGCGCCTCCTCCCTAACACAAGTGGTCCGGGGGACACTTGCCGGAGGCTGTTCGCCGGGGTGCTGAGGAGCATGGCCCTGTACGGGGCGCCGGTCTGGGCCGACAAGCTCAACGATGAAAATCGGAGATGCTTGCGTCGGCCGCAGAGAGCGATCGCTCAGCGCATCGTGAGGGGGTACAGGACCATGTCCTTCGACGCAGCGTGCGCGCTGGCGGGAACTCCTCCCTGGGAGTTGGACGCCCAGGTAATGAGGGAGGCGTATCTCCAGAGGAGTGAGGCGCTGAGGAGCGGGAACTCGTTGGCCCCGGCGGAAAGTTTGGCGGCTAGACGCCGAGCAGAGGAGGACCTTATGATAGGGTGGGAGGCCCTGCTGGACGCGGATCCGGCTGGCAGGCGAACGGTGGAGGCCATCCGTCCTATCCTACGGGAGTGGTGCGGGAGAAAGTTTGGGTCGCTGACCTTCAGGTTGGCGCAGGTGTTTTCCGGGCATGGATGCTTTGGAAAGTACCTGCACCTGATCAGGAGGGAAGCGACCCCGCAGTGCCATGAGTGCGGCGCTTCGGAGGACAGTGCGGAGCACACTCTTGCTGTGTGTCCCGCCTGGGCTCCGCAGCGCGGCACTCTGGTGGCTGCAGTAGGAAGGGATCTCTCGCTGCCCAGCGTGGCAAGAGCCATGCTGGCCAGCGACAGATCCTGGCAGGCGGCGGTTTCCTTTTGCGAGGACGTCATCTCGCAAAAGGAAGCATCGGAGCGGATACGCGAGGAGGACGCTCATGCGGACCGACTCCGACGAAGACGGGTGGGGCGGAGGAGACGGCGCTACGCGCATCTTGTCCCCCTTTAGCGGGGTGGTGCGATCCGGGAGGCGACCTTTCGGTCGTCTCCCGGATCGCACGGTCCCCCCTCACCAGTCTGAGAGATGGCCACGCTTGCCCGGCCATCTCTAGCCGCGACGAGGCCCGGACAGCCGGGCGGACTGCCGGTCTAAGGGGTGCATACTACCCTGGTCCCCCGTGACCAATGGCAGTGAGAAGGTTATTATTAAAAAAAAAAAAAAAAAAAAAAGTATGGCCAAGTTTGTAGAAGAAGCTGCTGCCCGTGTCCTGAAGGCTGAGTCCCTTAGTCGCCTTTTACGACACCCACGGTATGAGAGGGGGTAGTGCTATTCTAAGCTAACACTACACAGCTCAGAGCTGATTATCTAATGGAAACTCGGGTTAGGTCCAGTTTCGTCGCTATTGTGGCTGTCATACAGTATGAAAATGTGACAGTAATGACAGCAACGAAACCATTTAGCCAGTGCAGTGGTTTTAGATTATTTGTCTTAGTCTGGGTGTTTAATATGTATATTATGTATATATTTACAAAAAAGTATATAAGCATATTTATCCGTTATCTAGTACCTATAACACAAATTCTTCTTGAAACTTAAAGTGGGCTAGATAATCGGTGTGATTGTATGAAATTATTGATGTTATTATTATTTATAATATTAATTATTTATTTAACTTTATGAGTGTAAAACTGTGTGTGCACAATGTGCCTACCGTCATCTATTAGAAGCCATCATGTCATAAGAACGTTATTTTTGCGTTTTGTTTTTATTGAAATTGTCACATTTTGACACACTTCACACTTTGAAGGCGATGATTGAGCGAAGACGTCACAAAACTTCTGTCCAAAAACAAGCTTACTTTAAGAGATTCGTAGTGCAAAATAGCTTGGTAAGATTGAAACAATACTACGCTAAGAGATGGCGGTAGGCCGATTTTATAGATGAATTCGAATAAAAAAATATCAATTTTATACTGATATGCAGATAGGTATGGACTGCTTTATCCTTTCCCATCTGCACGAAGACGACAGGAAGTCCGAAGTTTGTATGTGAGAAATTTATATAATTTTAGAAACGAAGAGAAGATCATATATACGTATACCGCCTTGGGAATGAAAGTAACAATCTGTCTTTCCGTCAGTCTCGAACACTGTTAACATTGGTTTGTGACTGCTTTAAAAAGTTTCCAATTATCATCCAGACAATCCCTTCTAAAATTAAGGTATTCCTCGAAGCGCACCAAGGAATTAAGCTCTTCATGAAAACAGGTGCGCTTCGAAAAATACCTCCTAAAATGCCTTTTCTCTACGTCGCTCATTTGAATACATTCGATCATCCAAAGCGCAGGTTGCCGCTTTAATATGATCTTTGATTGGCTCATGGATCAGTTCTATGTTCTTTATTCGCCTCTGTGATCTAATGGTACAACCACCGGTATCTGATCCAGAGGTTCCGGGTTCGATTCCCAGCGGTACATATTGTATTCGGTTGGGTTGGTGGTAGGAATTGTTGTAGGTCCGCCTGGCTAGCTACTACCATCTTATCTAAGTCTGACGGCATAAAAAAAATGTTTTCAGCATTGTTGTGACCCGGCAGTTAGAAATAAGATAGCCAGTTCCTCAGTAATTGAGAATTCCGGAAGAGCATCGCTTCTAACTTCAGCCTTATCATTACTTAACATCAGGTATGATGAAGGCTAAGAGTCGTAAGAGTCCGTTCTTGGACACCTTCTTTTGGACTTTATCATCAACAGAGTTTCAAGAAATCGTAGTAACTTGCAAGAAAGAAACCTTGTCTAACTTTTCGTCAGCACTTACTTCATAAGCCGCAAACTAATAGCGTGTCTAAAGCGGGGAATCAAAACCTTTTAAAAATTTTCACTTTTCTTAATGTATCAATATGCCTTTTCTTCAAGATAAAGTGAAAAAGAGACATATTGATAGCACAGCCATTCTACGGCAAAAAACTGACAAGTATTAAGAGCTTGAGAGCTTGTAATACCCGCCCAGGCCTATTCTGTAACTTACAGCTTCAGTGGTCAACCGAGTTTGGCATACGGTGTAAATAAATAAATAAATAAATTTCATACAATCACACCAATTATCTAGCCCACGTTAAGTTTCATGAAGAACTTGTGTTATGGATACTAGATAACGGATAAACATACTTATATACATTTTTTTTTGTAAATACATACATAATATACGTATTAAACACCCCGATCAAGATAAATAGACATGTTCATGCACACAAATATTTGTCTTGTCCGGCGATCGAACCCGGGACCTCTGCCGTAGAATGTGGGTTTAGTACCCCTGCGCCAAACAGGTCGTCTAAATAAGAGGACATCGGCTGCAACGTTAATCAATGTGACGATTCTCTATAAAAAGGAAACTACATATAACGCACTTTGACCATTTGCCAAACTTATTTATTTGTCCTCTGAAACTGTCTTAACTACAGAATTAGCTAATGGCAATGGATGTTAAAATGATGTCGATAAGCTAAGCTACTGCTAAAGATGTTTTTTTAACATATTATGAAACTTATGAATTATGAGATAGGTATTCATAATTAAGGTCCCCGCAGACTATATACAAAATACAATTACCTATTCAGAAGTTTAACCAATTCTTGGCATGGTTCCAAAGTTTGAAGTTCAAACTTAAAACCTCCTGGGTGTGAACCTTCGTCGTTAACATGTTACAATAATCAGGCTTAGAGGCTAGAGCTCTGCCAAATTCAGGCCAAATAAAATGTAACGGTATGACACTTCCAAAATTTACGAGGCAGTTTGAATTAAGATTCCAAGATTTATAAAATTATTAGTATTTGAATTCTTCATTAACAGTGCCTCAATAATATGACAAAATTTCTTCTTTGTTATATTCGTTGCGACAGATTCAACTGAAACCTGTATATAAGGCCTAGACTCCAAAAAAAACTAAACACTTAGGTTATTTTGTTTTAATAATAAACTAAAGTAAAATATTGCATTCAAATAATCAGCGTTAACCAGTAGGTAGATCAAGGTATTCCTCGAAGCTCACGAAAGAAGGGAAGAGCATGAAGAAAACGTAATATATTTATGATATCCACGAGTCTCTTACTCGTCAATATCATAATTATATTACGTTTCCTGAAGTTTTAATACTCATTTGTGCTAATTGCTATTTTGAGGGGTAATACGAATACATTAAATTCTTCAAAAAAAGGAGGAGGTTCTCAAGTCGACTGTATTTTTTTATTTTTTATTTTTTTTTATGTATGTTCCACCATAACTTCGCCAGTTGTTAACAGATTTTTATAATTCTTTTTTTATCTGGAAGAAAATGGTTTATGTGTGGTCCCATATAATTTTAACGAAGATCTGGCTAGTAGTTTTTTCATAATCCTGAAAAATATCAATCACCTTTTGGCAAGTAGTCGTATACCTAGATGACATCATTGTTGTGTATGGGCTGATTTTTAGTGTAAGTAACGGCACATAATGTAACAAAAAAATCTGAAATAAAAACATTTTATAAAAAAAAAACAAACCGACTTCAAAAAGTAAAAAATAAAACTTTTGGAGTCGGTGCTAGTTAGCTAAGGCCAAAAAAAATATATTTAATAGAAGTGCAATGTAGAATGCTTTGGCTGGCACCGACTCCAAAAGTTTTATTTTTTACTTTTTGAAGTCGGTTAGTTTTTTTTTTATAAATTGTTTTTTTAGTTGAAAGTTCCATGGTCGCCTATGTAACCAGGAATTATTTTAGATGTTTTGAGAAGTTTTGATTTTATATTTATTTTGTAATAAGGCATTTTTTATTTAATTATAGGCAGCAGCTTTTCATGTAAGTATATTAACTCCTGGTTGGTTATGCTGCCCTGGTACTTCGTGTGAAATATTTTGATTTTTATTAATAATACTCTATCGTAGTGTGAAGCAGGCAGTTTTTCTAAACAACGTCACTAACTAATATTTTTTTGCAAATTCATTACTTAATGCGTTATTTTCAGTTAGTACCCATCACTATTCAAAATTTGAACATAGGTGCGCTTCGAGGAATACCTCGGTACAACATCTTTTCTAAGCTTCTTGTTTGAACAAAACACAATCACTGAGGCATTTAAATTTGTGAATAGCCACGGCCACGAAAAAGAACAAAGGAATTTTTGTATTTATAAAACCAAATCCAAACTTTTATAATAGTGTGTGTGAAAATTGCCCCTTAAAATAAACAGCAGTAAAAAGAGGCTTCTCACTTCCGCATACATACACAAACACACACACCAGCACAAGCTCTTCAAGTTTGACATTTAGCATAAGTTTCGCACATGCTACACTGGCAAATTGGTCCCGACTTCTAACGACTTCAGTTCGGAAATAATCTTTGAGAAATGAGCATTATTATTGTTCACAAACTTCTGGAAGTTCCTATAGTTTTAGATAAATTATTAAGATATAAAGTTGAATTCAACTTTAACTAATAAAATTTTTGACGAGTTTATATATATATATTTTTTTATTTATTTATTTAGGTACACAAAACACAGTGACAGCAAATACATGAAGACCAGTACAAACAGATAAAGATTTATGATAGGCTGCAACTCCACAAGTATGTGTACACAGCAACAACTGGAATACCAAAAATATGTTAGTATTATTTCGAGTTTATAAAGGGGCTTGGACCTTTTGGCCTCGTCACCGGTCGCATTATAATACCTATATAAATGGATAGGGAACGTAAAAATTAACAAAAAATATCGTACAAAATAATGCCCTAAAGTGTCAGGTTAGTGAGATAATTGGAGTTAAAGATACAAAGGTGATATTATGGGTCGGCATTGTTCACTTTTAACTCTAATTCTATGGTGTGCCGGTATGCACATACCTATCTGATTGAGAGGGATTGTTCAGTAGATAATAAATAGTTTTATCTAAAAAAGATTACGTCTGTACTGCTAGCGATAAGTCACAATTATATTTTAGTATTTAAGCGCGTAGTTTAAGTAAGTAAATATACTTATATACCAACCACTGGAGTATCAATACCTCTCCCGGTCTCTCGGTATATTTGATGACCCCGAAAGAGAACAACAACCTTCTGAACACACTTTACGCACAGTTGAAGAAAGGAATCATCATGTCTCAGCAATCCGGCTGCCAAGCGAAGACATGCCATGCCGAATCACAAGAAGTGGCCACTACAACCGCGTCAATGATACCAGAATTTTGAAAGGATCAACCTCGCCTATGGTTCTCGCAACTGGAAGCAGTACGTGACACTTTATTTATTTATAGTAAATTATAAATAGAAAAATATTGGAAAAAATTAACTCGGCCACAAGTGAATTCTCAGACGGGAATCGAACCCGCGACCTTTGGAAACCCGGTCCAATGCTCTCCAAAGGTCAAAGGTCAAAGTATAAAAATAGCATTGAAAAATGCAAAAATTACAAAATCATAAAAAAAACTTTATTTATTTATTTATTGTACAATCACATGAGTAAACAGATGTAATTATATAAAGAAGTACATGTGATACCCTGTAAGGGTGTTGGCAATTGAGTGACAAAGATAGTTTTAATCTAAAAACGTAATTACATAAATTCATAAAATAATAATTAATTGCACAACATTAAATCTAAATTTCAATAAAATTTCATTAATATATTCAATTACATTACACAACACGTATAGACATTTATTAAATTATTATAAAGTGTAGAAAATAATTTGGATTTCTTTCAGACATATTGTAAATTATTGAAATAAAAAAATTAAAAAAACAATAACTTTACCATGCTTAATTAATACAATCATAGTTTATCATTCAACATAATTATTAAATTATTATTTTAAAGAATAAATTGGATTTCATTCAGATATATTACAATTATTCATATTTAAATAAAATATATAATTATCTTACGTTACATGTTAAAATACAATTTATAGTTTATTCATGTTAATTAGTTATTTATTTTCTATTTCATTCACATTTAAATTAAAATTTATCATTAAAATATTCCAATAGGCCGTAGTAGCATTTATCTATTAATAGTTTTTTTAATTGCGCCTCAAAAGACCTGGGTGCTTCTATAGTTTTCAAGTTATTTGGTAAATGATTATATATTTTTATTAACTTTGAGTGCGGGGCCGATGAGAACATATTTAGCGTTGGTAGCGGTTATTTCGTCTAACATCTTTTCGCGGCGAATATAGATCAAAGTGTTTTTGATAAACTTACAAGCCCCAAAGATGTATATACAAGTAAGCGTCATTATCTTTGCAAAAGTAGGGTTTACAAGACTGCATCTGGTCTATATTGCATATTATTCTTACACAACGTTTCTGTAGAATGAAAATATCTTGAATATTTGTGCAGTTACCCCATAGGACAATTACATAAGACAACAGCGAGTGAAAATAAGCGTAATAGGCTGCGAGTGCTGTATTTTGGTTTGTGACTTGTTTTAGCATAAATTAGAGATGATTTTTTTAGCTACTTTTTGGATATGTGGTTTCCAGCTAAGGTGGGTATCAATCTCTATTCCCAATAAAACGGCAGAGTCTACAGCTTCTATAGGTGTGTTGTTGTATTCGTAGCTAAGGTCGAGAGAAGCTTTCTGGTAGGGTTTAAATTGGAGTAATTTGTTTTTTTTTTAAGTTTATTTCTAAGTTATTGCGAACAAGCCAACTAGTTATAGTATCGAAAAGATCCTTTAAATGTTTTTTCAATGCAATTGAATCTGAGCATGGGAACATTACTGAGATGTCATCTGCAAAGGAGATACTATAAAAACCTATTTGAGATGGTAGGTCATTTATATAGACCAAAAATAGGATACAGCCAAGCACGCTTCCCTGGGGAATAGAACCTAACATTGAGGCCCGATCGGATCTAACGCGTTCTATTTTTCCGGTAGTAAAGTTAGTGTACTCAATCTCTACGTATTGGGAACGATTTTTTAGGTAGGAGCAAAACCAGTCGTAGGCAGCCCCTCTTATTCCAAAGCCATACATTTTTTGTAACAAAACCCTGTAATTAACCCTATCATAAGCCTTGCTCATGTCAAGGAGTACGCCTACTGCGTAGTCTTTTTTATTTATCACATCTAAGATTTTTTGTATATATTTATAGACAGCTAGATAAGTAGATCTGTTTTTACTTTAGGGCATTATACTTATGTCATAGCATTTTTTGTTCCTCTATGTGTTCCATGTTCTTTTATATAGGTGTTAAGTGTCGTGCGACGCTATTTAAAAAACAAAAAAAACATTTTATAAAAAAAATCAAACCGACTTCAAAAAGTAAAAAATAAAACTTTTGGAGTCGGTGCCAGCCAAAGCATTCTACATTGCACTTCTATTAACTATATTTTTTTTGGCCTTAGCTAACTAGCACCAACTCCAAAAGTTTTATTTTTTACTTTTTGAAGTCGGTTTGATTTTTTTTATAAAATGTTTTTATTTCAGATTTTTTTTGTTACATTATGTGCCGTTACTTACACTAAAAATCAGCCCATACACAACAATGATGTCATCTAGGTATACGACTACTTGCCAAAAGGTGATTGATATTTTTCAGGATTATGAAAAAACTACTAGCCAGATCTTCGTAAAAATTATATGGGACCACACATAAACCATTTTCTTCCAGATAAAAAAAGAATTTTAAAAATCTGTTAACAACTGGCGAAGTTATGGTGGAACATACATAAAAAAAAAAAAAAAAAAAATACAGTCGACTTGATAACCTCCTCCTTTTTTTGAAGTCGGTTAAAAAATAACAAAACGGCGTCTCATGATTATACCTATGCGAACTGGGACAAGGCCTGCCTCCATACAAAAAAGTTCAAACCGCTTTAAACACAATCAACAACATTTGATCTTGAGCACACCCTAATGACGTATTAAAAAACAATTTTACGTCACGTGTTAAAACAGATGCGTTGGCCACTGTGCTTAAATTATTTAGTTTTTATTAAATACTCATCAATCATTCAAATAATTTTATTTATCATTCCATTTAAATACATAATTATAAAATAAAAAGTCTCCAAAAACGCTTTGAAAAAAGCAAAAGAAATAGAAAATGATTTGTGCTTTTGTCTAAAATAGAATATACAAAACATCTGCATAAAAATTCTAATAAATTTTGTTTGAAAAATCCTTTGATGTCCGAGCGTAAGACTTTTCGAATAATTTGTAATTTTGTTTGAAATGTTAATTGGTAGAATATATTTAAATGCTGCTGCCTTATTAAAGTGAATAATATATTAACTATGCCATTTTGGACGATGTAGTAGAAAATTACTTTCTATATTAATATAATATACGTTTTTATTTGTTATTAGGTATTCCCGTGTATGGAGTATGGAGCGTAAAACTGCGGGGCACAGCTAGTCATTATAGTAAGTTAAATTCACATGATTTTTTTAAGACAAACGCTACTTGATTACAAACCAAGTGATATTTTTAATAATGAAATTCCACAATTATGAAGGAATTACAATAAAAGCTAATAAGGCGACCTTCATAAAAAAATTAATACGAAATAAGCATTAGCCGTTAAAGTCCGCAATCACAGCAGGTGCCAGAACTCCAAACAAAACCGCTCAACGGTGAAAAGTAATCAGGAAAATTTATTCAAGTAGTATCCTATGAATCTCAGCTACTTAACCAAGTTATCCTACTAATATTTTAAATGTCAAAATATGTCAATTAGTTTGTTTGGTTGTTTCTTTGTTGCTCTTTCACACATAAACTACTTATCGGATTTGGATGAAATTTGGTATGTAGAGACTTCAAATAGTGGACTATATAGGGTACTTTTTATCCCACAAACGGAAACACGCGGGTGAAACCGTAAGCGGCCGCTAGTATACCATAAAACTAACGCTATTCATATTCAAAGTTATCTAAAAACCAAATGATCAGTTTTCAATTTTCATTTAATGAAGTTGCACGCACACGTCCATGAAGGCCTTATAATACAACCTAATAAGGCGACCTTTCTACAAAAAGTGATACGAAATAAGCATTAGCCGTTAAAGTCCGCAATCACAGCAGGTGTGAGAACTCCAAACAAAACCGCTCAACGGTGAAAAGTTATCAGGAAAATTAATTCTTGTGAATCTCAGCTACTTAGCCAAGTTAGCACATTGTTAAGTTAGAACGAGTCCCGGCTTATCTTAGAATCGCCCTGTTGGTAGTGCAACAATTTATAGTTGCAAACAATTTGAAAACACCATTTGTGGTAAATGGGCCCGTGTAATTGGCCCGCCAGCTGCAAGATAGGAGTTATTTGAATAAAGCTACGCGATTGTAAGACGGAGAAGGATTAATTTATTGACACCGTGTTTTAGGTAGTACGACAAATTTGTCAAAATAAGAAAAAATAAATATGAGAGCCTACCGCCATCTCTTAGCGCAATTTTGTTCAATATTACCATGCTATTTCGTACTACGAATGTCTCTTACACCCATATTCTAAGTCGTTCCTCCAAAACTTACTCGTCCTCGACTTAACGAAACCTTATTGAAAACCTCTTCGAAATACTCCTCGAAATCGGTATTCTAAGTCATAACTCCGTAAGGACCTGGAGGAGCCAAAGAGTACGTAGCCACTCCGTGTTATGCCTAGCGCACACTACCATTTTTACCCACGACGAGGTTGAGTGGAGTGTAAAAAGTTTTGGAGGAACGACTTAGAATATGGGGGTAAGTGTACTATGTATAGCTTGTTTGTTGACGGAAGTTTTGTAACGCCTTTGCTTAATCATCGCCTCCAAAGTGTGAAGTGTGACAACTTCAATAAAAACAAAACGCAAGCAAAACGTTCTTATGACATGATGGTTTGTAATGGATGATGGTAGGTCTGCTGAACTATTTATGTTAGAAAAGCAGTTTTTAACCGACTTCAAAAAGGAGGAGGTTCTCAATTCGACGGAATCTTTTTTTTTTGTGTGTTTCTCTACCTACTCGAAGACGGCTAGACCGATTTGAGTAATCCTTTTTTGTTCGAAAGGGTATACTTCCCATGTGGTCCCATTGTCATCATCAGTCAGGAGGATCTGATGATGGGATCCTGGATAAATCCAGGGAACTCTTCAAATATTATAGGCACTCCTATAGCGATTTCGTTGTTTTTTATAGTAACTTATGCATATGCTTCCGGAAAGCACCATTTAGTGAAGTGGAACTGATGATAAAGACCATCAAATGGTCGATATGATTACTTTTTACCGACTTCAATAAAAAAGGAGGGAGGTACTCAATTCAACGCGTTTTTTTTTTTTTTGTCTGATGTATGTATACCGATTACTCCGGTGTTGGTGATCCGATTTTAATAGTTGTTTTTTTGTTCGATCGGGTACACTGTCAATTTGGTCCCGTATAAGTCTCATTGAGATCCGATGATAATCTTCGGAGATATGGGGCCTAATGTCATGGAAGTCATGAAACAATTATATCATCCAGGTAATTGTTAGATTCTTGTTCGAGCTGAAGTTTCACGCAATAATTATAATTCTTTTTTTATCTGAAAGAAAATGGTTTATGTGTGGTCCCATATAATTTTTACGAAGATCTGGCTAGTAGTTTTTTAAAATATCAATCACCTTTTGGCAAGTAGTCGTTTACCTAGATGGTAACCGAAAACGCGGGACTATGCAAACAAAACCGCGGGAGGCTACTAGTGAATTAAAAAAACCTCTAAACAAACCATCTGACTCAGAAGTCCATAAAACAAAAACAACACTCCACCCCGAATTCCAAATTAGCTACAGTATTCGTTCAGTAAATCAAAACAATGTCCAGCGCCCCAGTTACAAAGTGCAGGCAGCAACTGCACTGTGTCATTGAATTGGGAGCAAACAATGTATCAACTGAGCCACTTTAGAGCCAGATGAGCATTATAGTTTAAGGACCTAGTTTATTATGGAATCGAGCACTGATAAAGATACCTGGCTGCCTAATAATCCTAATCCTAACTATCCATCCATCTATCATCAGCCTGTGGACGTCCACTGCTGGACATAAGCCTCTCCTAGCTCACGTCTATTGTGGCGTTCATAGGAGGCTATTAGCCTACTGCTACCACCCGGGTTTGTAGAGATTTTGATTCAAGTTTTCCTTCTCTCGCAGAGGTTTACAATGCGTCGAGCCTCTTAGTCGACTCTTACGACATCCCAGGCATGTAAGGAAGTGGTGACACTTGTATTCTTAGGCCGTCACCACACGGCACAATCCTAACTATCCTAAGTATATAACCTTATAAATGTGAAAGTGTGTTTGTTTGTCCTTTCTTCACGCCTTAACTAAGCAACTAATTGATTTTCGGTACAGAGTTAGTTGAATGGACGGAGAGTAACAAAGGCTACTTTTTATCCCGATATTCCCACGGGAACGGGAACTATAACTCTACTAGCTAGTAGAGTAATATTTTACGAACCTATGATTTTACAAAGCTAGTGTCATTGTCTCTAGGGCTTATGTAAGGACTCTAACGATACCATACATCCCAAATCCGTTATGGCATTTAGAAGTAGGTACGAAAAAGTAATTAGTTATCTTCTTCGCTAAAAAGAATTTTTAAATCGGAATTTGTACCACAATCGCCATTTTCTTTTTCCTAAAGGTTGACTGGCAGGGAATACTATAGTATTCCGTAAGTCCACCTTTTGTACGTAACTGTGTGTTTTTGTACAATGAAGTTAAATAAAAAGAAGAGAAGGTGGAATAAAAGACGGACTTCTAATCTCTTTATCGTATTTTGTAGACCATATAATAAACCAGCATCGCAATACTGAAATCATGTTGATTAAAGGGCAGATCCATACATACACTGCGTAAAGCGCCATCCCGCTTACAATAATACTTTAACACTAATACTTCAACATTTGAGCTTATATATAGCAGCGCAGGAGCGATCGTCGTGGAGATCCTTGGGGGAGGCCTATATACCCAGCAGTCGGTGTCATGTGGCTGAGACGACAAATAACTTAACTGCTCAAACACAGTTTCATCCATCATCAGCCTGTGGACTTCCACTGCTGAACATAGGCCTCTCCTAGATCACGCCTATTGTGGCGATCATAGGAGGCTATTAGCCTACTGCTACCACGCTGGCCAGACGGGTTGGTAGAGGGTTTGTCTCAAGTTTTCCTTCTCTCGCACAGGTGTTCAATGCGTCAAGCCTCTTAGTCGACTCTTACGACATCCCAGGCATCTGAGGGAGTGATGACACTTGTATTCTTAGGCCGTCACCACACGGCCAAACACAGTTTAGCTCATGTCAAAGAAGATGTTGTAAAGGAGTTAATGCCATTTACAGGTAACGTCAATATTCATTGTCTTTCCGGACCTTGACGGAATATTTAAATGAGATTACGGTCACCTTGCTGACTGAAAACTTCATAAATAAATTGTGAAGATGGAGGATATATATTCCCGTTCCCGTGGAAATATCGGTATAAAAAGTATACATACGAATGTAGTGATGTATTGATTATGTTATTTTTTTATTTACATGTATTTATGATCTGCATTGGCTAATATTACTAGATTAGATACCGCGCATCCTTAAAGAACTGCAACGAAAATTCGGAAACTTTTAATATATTCTTTCACACAGAGGGGAAGCGCTTTTTTATTATTATCTAAATTTTTAGAGGACTTTTATCAGATAGATATGTCAGTCCCATCGTATCCTAAAAATTAATTACACAATACTGTTTAAGCACAGCCTAAATTTCATAGAGTGATTGCGAGGGCGTAAATCATCGATGACTGACCAAGCTTTCATTATACCTGGTGGCTTACCGCCATCACTTAGCGTTGTATTATTTAGTATTGTTACAATCATACCAATGTTATTTCGTACCACGCGCCTCTTAAAATAAGCTTCACTTTTGTCAGTCCGAAATTGTGTGCCTTCAAAGTGTGAAGTGTATCAAAATTTGACAACTTCAATTTGTTTGTTGGGAGCTGGTTGGGAGGAACAATGATTATAGAAAGTATATGAAACTGAGATAGCTGTCTTTAGAAACATAAGTACGAGTATTGCGATATCGATATTATTCTTGCGGATGTTCAGTAGCTGCGAAGTTAAGTCCGCCATTACAAAGTATCATCGACTGTAGATAAGCACGTTTTTTGTAGGTCTTTCATATCCATAGATATATCTCAATGGACACGAATAACAAAATTTTACTTTGTGGAGGGTCATGGTACGAATTTAAAGAGAATTGAAAACAAAACGTTCTTATGACATAATGGATTTTAAAAGATGACAGTAGGTATTGATGTTAGGTGATGATAAGACAGAAGGTGGAATCGCCCGTCTCCCGAAATCCTCAAACACTGGGAAACTATCTTATCTCTTAACTGCCGGAGCAAAACAACGCTGAAAACATTGTTGCTATGGCGTCAACCTTAGATAAGACGGTTACAGCTAGCGAGACTGACTAAGAACAAAAACCTTCCACAAACCAAACTGAATAAAATACGTACCTGGGAATCGATACCGGACCTCTGGAACTGATGCCAGTGGGTCTTACCACTAGACACACACACGAATTGTGTGTATACAATTTTTCATTTTCTTTTGCGGGGTCAGACTTGGTACAAAACAGGAACGAATGGCGCTCTTTGATGTTGGAGGCCAAGATCCACTTCAGGTTAAGCCAGCAAAGTCAGTAAGTAAGTTTTGTAAAGTAGTTCTAAGGGACGCGAGAATTCCAGTTTTTGGCTTTATATGCATTGTACAGGTATGGTGGCGATATCTAGTAGTAGAAAAACTGGTGACAAATCATAAATTTATGATTCTAAAATATTCAAAATAAGACAACTCTCGACACGACAGGACCTTTTGGTAGTTAGCGAGTTGAATATTGATATTAAGATAAAATGAGAAAATAGAAAGTTAACCAGTAAAAGTAGCAAAAGCAGACCTAATTGCCTAATGAGCCCATAAAATTGTCAAGGTGATTAATTAGTCAAGAAACTATTTCCTAGGGTAGGTAATTAAAGGCAATTTGTCAGATGGCTCGTAGGTACTAAGTATTCAATTAATGCTTACCTCATAATTTTTTCAAACTTAAATTATAGCCCTTGTTTTTTTAAGAACGGGGCGCCTACCGCCATGCTTAGCGCAGTATTGTTTCAATCCTGCTATGCTATTTCTTACTACGAACTATAGTTAGCTTGAAATAAAACAACTTTTACGGATATCAAACGCACTATATTTCACGAATTAGTTAGCTTGTTTTTAGACGGAAGTTTTGTGACGTTTTTGCTCAATCATCGCCCTCAATGTGTGAAGTGTGTCTAAATGTGACAACTTCAATAAACAAAGGCAAACAAAACGTTCTTACGACATGTTGGTTTTTAATAGATGATGGTAGGCCCGCAGGAAAAAACTAAGGAACGTCTTTCATTTTAATATTTCTTACTTTCAGTTATCATTATTAAATGGAAACTTTGCAGTTAATACTTTTTGCTATTTAATTAAAGACCTCTTTGTCTTTTCTCTTGAAACATTTTCTCGATTCCATTAGTTACAAGATAATGTTTTAAATTCCATTTGAGAAAGCTATTTAGAGGCGAGATTTTAGCTTTTTGTGACAGCATTTTGCTGACATAAAGAAACACTAAACAAATTATAACAGGTTCTTCTACTTTAACTGTATTATGTTTATCATCTGCCTTTTCAACATTCTCATTGGAAGTGGGGTGCAAACTTCTATAGTTTTAAATAACGGATAAAAGGGATTTGAAATAACCACAACTCTTCACGATTTATTGTGTATAATATCATAATTTCATTATGGACCCAAGGCCAGTTAAATATAGTTAATCATCATAGCGAAAAATGTTGAAAGAGAAATGACAAAACTAGACAAGGCATTGCTTTTTCTGTTTATGTTTTAAAAGCAATCTTTGAAGAAGCGCTACAATTTTATCAAAGAACTGCTTATTTTCCAGCTGATGTTGAAAAGCACATTGCAGCTTCTAGAGCGAACGTCAACAAGAAACAATTGCCAATCAGAACAACCGATCCCCTCCTAACATTGGAAGAGTATTTAGCGAAAAAGTTCGTTAAAATAAACAGCATAAAAGTGCATTTCATTCGCAAACCGCCAATAAAGCGAACTTTTCTCAATGAAGACATTAAGGTAATGGGTTCGCAACGTGGTTTTTTAAAAGGGGAATCCCTCATTGGCAAAGCTGATGCACTAATGGAATTGGAAACGAGTTTTCGCATCAAAATATTACGTAAGCGATAAATATTTCTAGTGAAAGATTAATCTGCTTGAAATGACTTTTTTGCTGGACTTTATAGCAAAGGGTAAAAGGAAACCTTAAAAATTACTGAAAAGCTTAGAAATAAATTAATTCTTTCAAAAGCTTGCCGTCCAAAGAAACTGATTGGACTAAACACATTTTCGCTAATTGATGTCATTTATTATTACTAAAAATAAAGTAGTTTGCTCGGTTTAGTGCCTATCCATATTAATATAATGAATGCAAAACTAATTAAGTTTGTCTGATACCTTTTCAAGTCGAAACCACTGAAATATTGATAATAAATTTTGGCACAGTTATTGAATTTTGCCACTTTTAGTTTTAGTAGTAGTAGTAGAGTAGCATAGTCAGCTATGTACCGTGTGTGTGCGATCGGTAACTAATGTTTAAACTAAAGCCGGATTTACTTTGATCCAGGTAGCTTGCGTCAGTTTTAGGCGTCAGTTACTGGCACAAAAAGCTCCATGCCGCATCTGGCACCAAAAACCGTTTACCTAAATGGTGCCAGCTACTGGATCAATGTAAATCCAGCTTAATGCAAACATTCTTCTGATATTCATAAAATAAAGTTTGAAGATTTGGTTTTGTATTTTATAAACCAAAATCATCGTGATTGGGCTCCTAATTTGAAAACAAAAGGGCATAAACCACAGGCAGATGTCACGACGAAATGTCAAAAACCTAATATACGTAAAATCTCATTTCGCTATGTTGGTACCCCTTATTTTCTGCATATAAATTAAGCCATAACTCAGCCCGAGCCAGGTCAACCTACAGTAAATCATGGGTGAGTACCCACATTACATTTGTCCGCAATGGCTTGTTGAAATTATTAACTAAATGTCCCTTTGAATAGGCGAATCTTAGAGAATTATTGCTGCATCTTAAGGGATATTTGTTATGCTGATTACATCTATTTTGTGATGAAACTTAGAGCTCAGTGGCGTACACGCTTGGATTGTGGCGGTTAAGTAACCTTCACAATGGTCGGTCACGGGATGGGTGACCAATGTAGTATATCGAGCTCCTCCACGCTTCGGGAGGGATTCCTTTAAGCTGTTGGTCCCGGCTGCATTTGTTGTCGTCAAAACCCACCAATCCACTTTGGGACCGCTTGGTTGGTTATGACCTAATATTTTTATCCATCCATATGGATGGCCAGTGCCCCAACAGCAGTGAGAAACCCTTTTACCTGTGTGGTTCCCGTTCTCGCGGGAATTATGGAATAAAATGTGTCCTATGTATTCTGATTCATGGTAAGGCTAAACGCTCAGTAAATGCTGTGATCCATCATTATGTTAAATACTGATAATTTCATTTCATCGGAATGAACAAGAAAGTCTACACATTCAGTATTTATCACGATAGTATTGCAAAGTTTTACATACAGCTCACACGTGTGAAATTGCCAACCAAAGCTAGTGTGGCTATTGGTCCTTTCGTACGCATAACATTGTCAAATATGGATGGATGCACAGTTATGTTATAACAGATTTGGCATAACTGTGCATATCATTGAACTTAATAAACTTATTAAATGAATTCGCATAATTTAAACATGCATAACATTATTAACTATAGCTTTAATTACCATGAAATGAAAGAAGCGAAGCTCCCACCTTAGACTACGATGTTAGGTATTCTTAGATTTTTTGTTTTAGCCCGATAATAGATTTTTTCACATCGCAATTAACTTCTCGCTGAGAGGGTACTGTTACGAGGCGAGTCAGGAGTTTTATAAAGAAAACTATTTTATTGAACTGGAAGAAACTTGTATTTTATGGGAAAGAAATTGGTCTAACAAAGACGAATGTCCAATCCAAACTGATCATAAAATTAATACAAAGGGAAACTCAGTGGGTTTATTTTCTAACATAATCTAATTTATAACCCAATATAACAGCACCTACGTATTTGAATGTCTAAAATTAAAACGCCTGGTTTGTTTTATTCCTTTAGGTCCCCTGATAGGTAAAAAAATTAAGTGTTACTTAAATTACTTAATTTGGTGGTTCTTTCCATCATTATTTATTTTATTTTGTCATATTTACTAATCGTGTAGTCTAATGTATTGACGACTCTCAGTATTTATTGTGGATTACTAGATTTCTTAATTCCGTATTGGCAGATTGTGATAAATTCTGACGGGTCTATATTAATTCGCATAAAGTAATACTCCTAATTCAAATTGGAAATACGTCATAATTATAACGCATAATTTCTTAATCGTTTCATTATATTCTGTATAACTGAATACGCCAAATTTTAATGCACATACGTATATTATCATAATGATGACTTGGGATAAATGTAATAAGCATAACGTTTGTTTGCACCAGTAGTAAATGATAAAAATATATAAGGCAAATTATTAAAGTACTTAGTACTTCTGTTGCCTGAAAAAATAACCACAAAATTTCAGTAATTTAAGTAGCACTTTTTCTTACTGATCAGGTGACCTACAGGAATAAGATAAATTGACATTTTAATTTTAGACATTCAAATACGTAGGTAACACTCTCAGTAAGAAATTAATAAAGATGTGAAAATATCTGTTATCGGGCTGGAACAAAAAATAATTAAGATCGAAAGCTTAGATAGGAGCTTCGCTTCTTTTATTTTATGACAAATAAGTTATCGTTAATAACGTTATGAATGTTTAATTTATGCGAATTATTGTGCGCAATAAGTGTTATGTTGTTTTATTATTATGTTTAATGTTATGTGCAGTTATGTTATGCCAAATCTGTTATACGAATTCATATTTTGACATTAATTGTCATAATATGTGTTAATATGTGTCTCAATATTGACGTGATAAATACTGAATGTGTAGGCTTTCTTGTTAAAACGAAAGAAAATTTATCAGTATCTATCATAATGATGGATCATAGTAATTACTGAGCGTCTAGGCGCCTAAGTGACATTATTCTTGCGAAATTTCATACAAAACCTTCCGTGTACGGCCATTAATTAGGAAAATTTCAATAAAACAGATCAACAAACAAAACCGTCTTCCTCTCTCAGCACCCATTCAAAGTAAATTTATCAAACTAGGAGCTTTGATCCGCGCTCTTGAGCGCAAGAGTTGCCAAATTGTCATGAAAGCGAACCCTCATTAAGGAATGGCCAATTTGATGCTGTAACATCGTTAAACGCAATCAAAGGACCTACTTGCGGCCACTAAACGCCCGTACACACATAGCGAAATAAAATTTGGGGGCTTTATAGGTAATTAGCTGACTTAATAAAACGGTTCGTGGCAATTTTGTGGAGTTTGGTAGTTGGTTTTTGGTATTTTGTGGTCGTCAGAGTGCGTTAGTGTTTTGTTTTGATGGACCAGGGAACTGGTCTAATTAATTGTTAACGTCAATTTTTATCAATTTTGATCAAGTATATTAATTATTTTCTTTTTCATTGCACTAATACAACTCGAACTACAACGTTTTTCTTATATTGTGGCCTAAACAACATAATAAAGAAATAAATAAAAATCTTTTTCTTCTTGTGGCTCTCCATCACAGACCTATATCGAGATAGACGAAAAGAGCGCTTCAAACTGTATGAGAACCTAGCGTGTCGAATTTTTCGTACCTACGATGACGTCACGAGCGAGATTTAGTGATGTGAAAATGTTATTGACGAGCTCTTGCAAGTAAGCATTGCAATAGTAACCATTTTTGTTTCTGAGTGACGCATGTTTTCTTGGCAATGGACTCAAGTGGACTGACTTAAGTCGGAAAACTTTGAACGTGGATCAATCTTTTGGCACGCAAGGTAGGTACACTTTTACCGTCTATCTCGATATAGATCTATGCTCTCAACTACTGGAGGTTTGCCGTCAGCTCATCGAATTTATTCCTGTCTTGCGCCAAGCGGAAAAGCTGTTCAACGCTGCCAATCTTCGTCCACTCCGGGTGTTTCGTAGCCAAGACTTCTTTCTTCTCCCAACGCGTCGCTTTCCCATTACACAAATATTAAAGAAATAAATAGAAGTGCGGTATACTCGGCCTTTTGATAAGATATCATTTGAGGAAAATAATTAAACAGATACAATTAGTTTAATATTACCCAATAATTACCCGGTAATAAGATAACTCAGTATCATATAATGTTTAATTCCCATAAACCTCTTCTCTTAATGATTGTAAGTACGATCCCTCCAACTAACTACAGATTATTACGCCAGTCTGTGTTTCATTGTAATTTACATAAAACTGAATTACATCTTACTTTACCTTCGCTCGTATATCAAGCTATTAAAATTGCTAATTTGTTCGTTTAATTTCGGCTCTTGAGAATAATTAACGAGGTAAACAATAAATCCGTCAGTAAATCTAATTGTTACAAGATAATTAAGATAAACTGCGTTAAATTATGTTAGAAAAGCGCTCTGAAGTCACAGAATAAACAAACATACAGTATTTTGACTTAGGGAAATTTTTACCAACTGGCACGAAAGACGTTTAGCGCTAAACATATTTAAAACATCGCTGAGTCACTTTTGAATTTATACGAACGACTGAAATAACAATGTCGTTTTAAATATGTTTAGCTCTTAAATCTCTTTAGTGACGTTGTTGAAAGTCGCCCTTAGACTATTTCTTGATAAAAGTTAATTATTTTTATTATTGCAACTGCGCGATACGCATTACACGATAGGGCTGCCCGCCAATATAGTTCAGCCGAAATGGCATTCGAGGCAGAGATGCTTGCCGAGCTCTCGCCGAGACGAAGCGCGTAGGATATTACTCGCAAACGGACCTTTTGTAGGAAGATATAATACTGTATATATCTTTAAACTGTGTAGGAGTAGAGCAGTAAAGCTAGATTCTGATATTTTAACGATTACTGGACCATTAATCACCGAAGAATAGATAAATCATATAATTTTTTATAGATCAGTGGTTTCCACAGGCTTTTGATTCATATTTTACGGTATCTTTACCGTTTTGTGCAGTGTACCAGAAGGTAAAACAAATGTGGTACTAATGTCAAACGAGAGACATGACTCTATATGAGCCATAGACTTATATCGAGGTAGACTGTAAAAGTGTGCGTTGCTTTGCGTGTCAAAAGTTTGTTCCACGGTCAAAGTTTTACGACCTAAGTCAGTCTGCTTGAGACCATTGGCATGAAAACATGCGTCACTCTGAAACGAAAATGCTTAATCTTGCAGTGCTTACTAGCAAGAGCTCGTCAACAACATGTACACATCACTAAATCTCGCTCTTGACGTCATGTCGTACGAAAAAGGTAGGAAAAATTCGACACGCTAGGTTCTCATACAGTTTGAAGCGCTCCTTCCGTCTATCTCGATACAGGTATGTGGTTTGAGCCATGTTATATATAGCCCCTAACCCCTAGCATAGCTTTTCAACCCCTAGCATAAACGCCGCTATAAGACGCGATATGATTTGGCACATGGTTTTGTCTTACTTACCCCGCTAAGATGTGAGCGTTAACAGTGACAGTGACAGTAACAGTGATAAATATACTCGTATCTACTACTATAGATAATTGGCGAATATAGACTACGATATAAAAAAAATCGAATTATTGTTTCGCTACATAACGATGTTACTGAGTTTATGGGCCCAGGAAGCAATAGATGATATAAATAGAGGAATATGCAAGGATCGTACCAAGTGGAAAGAAATTCTTTTCTCGTTATCTTCCCTACCTATACCCTGTTAGAAAAACAGCGCCTCTGTGTTCATTCGGCCCACCTGTGTATGACACAGAGGCAAACACACTGAATGAGGGTTAATAACCTCACACTATTTATTATACTTATGATAAATTTTAAATAGAAAAATATTGGAAAAAATCAACTCAGCCACAAGTGAATTTCCAGACGGGACTCGAACCCACGTTCCTGGAAATCGGGTCGAATGCTCTAACCACTGAGCTACCTACTTCGGTAGTTCGGTAAACTCTAGCATTGAAAAATGCAAAAAATCATAAACCCACACAATTATGTTATGTACATACTTAGTTTTATGTTGTTGTCTGTTTTTACCACGTTGCGTGTTTTTATGTAATGTATGTTATTGTTTAAATATTTTTTTCCTCCTTTCTTATCTCATTGTCTGTATCATGTATGTGTGGATTTGTATGTGTGTGCGTGTGTGTATGTGTGTTCGTTAATAAATGTGCTTTCTTCCTTTCTTTCAAATGGTCTTTGACTACTCTAACGGGAGAAAGTCGTGATTGTATGTATTATATTGGTAATGAGGCGCTCGATAGCGGAGTGATTAGCACGCTCCGCCTGCGATTGCAGCGGTTAAGCTTCTTTCGCAATGTTTGGTCATAGGATGGGTGATCTAAAATTTATTATCTCGAGCTCCTTCGGAAGGCACGCTGCGGTTGCAATTTGCAGTTGTTAAAACCCACCAATTCGCATTGGGCCCGCTTGGTGGGTCATGGACCATTCTCCTTGTCCATTCATAAGGAAGGCCAGTGCCCCAGCAGTAGGATCATTAACTTCTCAGGCTCCGGATTATGAGACACAATATATATTCTATTGTTCTGTGGATACCGATGCCCTGCTAGCAAAAAATTAAATGGTTGATGATGCTGAAATTATTCGATTTTAAACAATTTAGTAGCTTAACTTATTTATGCCGCTGTAAGAGTCGCTGGTATACTAAATAAATAAATTAGAGTTTCGTCCATTCAGCCTCAGCAGGCTACATTAAAATTGTATTTACATTGGACAAAATTATTCTTGTAAAATGCCAAAACAAGGCTTTATATCGGGTACGCTTTGGGGAGATTAGTTAAATTTATTGCTGTCATACGCAAAAAGGTGCTGAAAGGATGTACCTAAATTATTATTTGGAATTGGGAAACATAAACCTTTATTATGATTTTGGAAAACAGTTGAATTTATATATAGATACTGTAATGTGATGGGAAGTGTACTTGAAAATGTTATTGTTTGTTGTGACAGACAATAACATTTTCAAGTACACTTCACATGCCTAGATGTTATTTACACACTCGTATATTGTTCGCTAGCTCGCACATAACGTAAGGAAGTGGCTTTCTGTAAAATTTTCTTGCGTTTTTTTTTTATAAAAAGTTTTTATTTTACAATTATAGAAGGTTGAAAAAACGCCATCTAGTTTACTGTGTACATTAGGTGTTTACTGTGTTTGGTCAAACTAGTTTGAATCAAATCAAAATGAACTCGTCGTCGTCGCAGTTAAGTATCTAACAGCGCCATCTAGTTATTATTAGGAACTACTACGGACATAACAACAACAGTATTTTAAAAATTTTCCTGAAAGTTACTGAACTCAAAAAATTTCAAATTTAAAAATAATCAAATTTGAATTATTTCAGCCGTATTCGTGTAATCGGTAAATACCTAAAAAAATATTAGTGCGACGAATTGGTTGCCTTCTTCTTTTTTGTAGTCGGTTAAACATAGAGGATAATCGATTAATTGTACATGATAAAATTCCTTTACGTGTCATTTGTACTAAAACACACACAATTGGCATTTTTTCCGATTACAATAAATATACTTTTCAAATCACACGCTCGGAAAAGGAGGATTTGTCATTCAGTTTCCGCGTAGAACATTTTGCGGCCTAGCGCGGTAAAGTACTTTTTTTAATTAATTACTTAAAAATATGTCATAATGCGTTCCGAATCGCACTATTGACTTTTATGTTACATTTTATACTTAAATACTCCGTTTTGGTTTTATTAAATTATTTTAGTTCATTGAATCATAAAAACAATAACAATAAGATAAAATAAGATTAAACTATGTATTTGTTATAAGAATTTTATATTAGGCTGGGTGAGATTTCACAACATATGATTGGATTTCGGAGCATAAACCTTTATTTTTAAATTGTCTTTATCTTGTACTTCATTGCAATGTTAACATTTACAGAATCATTTTTATTCTTATTTTTATGTAACAATATATTCCTACTTTAAATAACTTTGAATTAACTATAATACTCCCTTTTTATTATTTTAGTTTTTTATATCATTAAAACAACGAGAATAAGGTATATTTAGATTAAACTTAATGTTTAAAGTTTTTTTACCGGAAGTTGACCGCGGAAACAACCATAAAATGTTCCTCGCTGTTGTGAGGTGAAAAATGGTGTGTTGCGATCGGCAGAAAAGTTTTTAGCGTCTTGTACCTTTCAAATCCTCACTTCGCTCAAGATTCAATAGAGGTAACTCGCCGCTAAATGACCAACTTTCCAGCCTTACATAACAAATAACTATTCTCGTCAGCAAAAAAAAAAGATTTTTTTACCAACCAGACTTTTTTAACTTTTCACCTTGAATCCTACTTCATAAAGACATCGATGCCAACCATAGAGGATATCGAAAAACAGTTTAACCTTTTCTATGGTACGAAACTCCTTGGAAGATCGTCTTTAAAATGTCCAGGGCACGTCTACATTTTACTCTTAGCCGTATAAAGTGGTATAAAGGTCCCTTTCTCGAGTACGGTCGCAGCCCTCATAATTTTCAGGGTTCCACACTATTCTAGTTTTGCAGATTATGGTACTTTTATGCGGTAAATACGGTTGGTTTTTGTTAAGTGCTTCGATATTGATAGTTTGCCTGGTAAGGTCTGGAAAATGTTACAGTAAAACATCACTATAATTTTAACAAAAAACGGGATTTCTTACATGATCGTGATTGTGGTTCATGCATCTGTGCCAAAATAGGAATGAAATAACTATCGAGAATTCGACAGAAAATGCAAACATGGCAAAAAGTCTTGCTTTTCGTTATAATTATAGAGATTATGACCATGAAAGTTAAAACGACAAAAATAATTTCCTCTCAAAAATACTTTTAGCTGGCAGAATACGTCAAAACTAGTAAATAAAACAGCTGAAGCTAAGCACTAAACGAAAGTTATAAAAATATTCAGCGTTTTGTTTGTGGCTGATTCAGTTCATGCTTTGTTTAGATCGCAGTTCTAACCTAACATAACATAGTTTTTGAGTAGAATAATATGATATTTCTACTCAAAAACTACTTTAACATGTTTTATTTTCATTAAAGGATTTGAACGATACGACAAGTAATAATTACTTACTTTTCATCGCGTTTGAAAAACTAGCGTTAAAAATAGTATATGCATCGCTGCGGCACATATTTGCAAAAGTATTGTACTTATTTCTGTTATTTGTGAAAGTATATTATTATCATGTGTGTTTGATGGTGTAAATATATAAATAAATAAATATGATGTTGAAAATGATAAATTTTAAATTGTAAAATATTGGAAAAAATCAACTCGGCCACAAGTGAATTCAGAGAATTGAAAATGTAAAAATTAAAAAATCATAAAATATGATGTTATTTACCTTGATGGCAAATAATGATTTGAAGTGGTTTCTGGAAATACTAGGCTGTGCTGCCTTCAAATAAATTGTTTAATCAACCTGGTAACTATTATTTGAATTCAAAAGAATGCGTAATTACTGCATTCTTAAAATTATTGACATTGTTCTCGTATTATGACAATCGTTTCCTTCAAATATTTCGGGAACGTGACTCTTTACGGTACGGTACCTAATATTCTTCTAATGTTTTGTTTGTTGTATCTTCCATCTTTTTAAACTACTTTCATCGTAGGCGGAATCTTAAAAAAATGGCGATGTGAGTATATTGGTAACAAAAAGGTTCTACAAAATATCGAACTCTTTTTGTTTTCAAACATGCTTATTATTATTTGATAGAATCAGGCGTTACTTGGCGGAACTTGTACCATAGAAAAGGTTAAGCGGTGTTTCGATATCCTTGTTTGGCATGGATGTCTTTATGAAGAGGGATTACTTTAGTAATAGTTAGAATTCTTTGGTAGGATTCTAGGTCAAAAGTTGAAAAGTCTGGTTTGTAAAAAATATTTTTATTTTGCTGACGAGAAAGTTTATTTATTGTAATCGGAAAAAATGCCATTAGTGTGTTTTTTTGTATAAATGACACGTAAAAACATTTTATTATGTACGAATATCCTCCATTTTTAACCGACTTCAAAAAAGAAGGAGGTTACCAATTCGTCGCGCTTACATTTTTTTAGGTATGTTTACCAATTACACGAACACGGCTGAAATTATTCAAACGTTATAATATCAAGTTAGTTCCCAAGTTGATCCCATCTAATGAATTTAAATAATTTTGAAATACGTTCAGTATTATTCAGGAAATTTTTAAAAATACTGTGGTACTTATGTCCGTAGTAGTTCCTAATATTAACTAGATGGAGCTGTTAGATACTTAACTGCGACGACGACGAGTTCATTTTGATTTGACTCAAACTAGTTTGACCGAATACAGTAAACATCGAATGTACACAGTAAACTAGATGGCGCTTTTCTCAACCTTATATTGTAAAATTGGTAAATAAAAAACTTTGTGTAAAAAAATAAAAACTGAAAGAAAATGTTGCAGAAAGCCACTTTCTTGCGTTATGTGCAAGCTAGCTCGTATATTGTTCATATACGAGTGTGTAAATAACATCTAGGCACACGAAGTGTACATGAAAATGCTATTGTCTGTCACAACAAAAAATAACATTTTCAAGTTTACTTCACATCACATTCATTATCTAAATATAAATTCAACTGTTTCCAAAAATCTTATTAGAGGTTTTTGTTTCCCAATGCCAAGTAATAATTTAGGTACATCCTTTCAGCACCTTTTTGCGTATGACAGCAATAAATTTAACTAATCTCTCCAAATGTAAAATACCCGATTTAAAGTCTTGTTAAGGCATTTCACAAGAATAATTTGGCCCAATGTAAATACAATTTTAATGCTGAGGCTGAATAGACGAAATTCAAATGTATTTATAAAGTATACCAGCGTCTGTTACAGCGGTATAAAATAAGTTAAGCTACTAAATTATTTAAAATCAACATATAGATAGATACATCAACATTATCAAACATTTCATTACTTGCTAGCAGGGCAACGGTATTTACAGAAGAATGGAATATCTATTCTCTCTCATAATCGGGAGCCTGAGAGGTTCCTACTGCTGGGGCACTGGCCTTCCTTATGAATGGACAGGTAGAATTGTCCATGACCCTACTTGCATGTAAGTTTTCTTGCGGATTTTTTTTCATTTTCTGTGAATGCTTTTTCTATTTCTTTTTCAACGGAACCCATCATTCGCTGCGCGTTTAAGATTCACATTTGCAACATTGGGCCCGTTGTTTTTAAGCGGACCTCGCTGTGAGTCTTTGCCGTAACTTCACCTTTAAGAAAAATGAACACATTTTGTAAATCTTTTCCATTTCCTTCTGGATTAAAATTTATGGGACAAGCAGCAAAAAGTTTCATAAATAAAATACAGTCTTTCCAATTTATCCAACTCACAGGAAGTTTCAATAATTATGAACTTGTGATATGGATACTCTTTACTCAAATCCTCAAAACCATTTGTGTAACTAATCATTATGAACAACATCTTGTGTGGGAGCAACCCTGAAATTGCGAAAGAAAAAACATCTTTTTCATACATTTAAGTAGAGTTCTATTAAAATGAAGTAACTTTCGTATACTTGCGTGAAAAAATATTATGCACGGTCTCTCAGAATTAAACTTTAGCTCATTTTAATTTAGTAATGATAGACTTTTAAATTCTTTTTTGTTTCTATTTAAAAGAGAGGGAAATAATTTTTAAATAAAAATCTGAAAAATATAGATTCTTTACTTTATTAAGTGATCACTCTTTAAAGTGGCTTCTTTAAAAAAACGTATCTTCGTATCTTCGGTAAAACAACTAAATTCATATTCATACATCGTTCATACATTTTCGAAAGTCAACGCGACACGTAAGCCAGCTGAAGCTTGCGTTTACATTTTTCCTATGGAACTCTAAGAGCGTTATTATCAGCCGATCCGATATCGGTATCGGTGCTGACACCGAAATCAGGGCAAGTAAAATGTGTGAAATATGAACCTGCCTTTCACAGTATCCGATCCGATATCGGATAACGAAGCTGACACCGGTGGCATCGGGCTATAGGTAATGTTTGTATGTGTGCTATACGTGTGAAGTGGGTTTTGCGTAAATAAAAGATGATATTCACTATACGCAAGTTTATGATTCACACGAAACACTACATTAAAGAAGGAGGAGACAAGAACAGTTACGAACCACAGTGTAATGCTAATTTCTCTTAGTTTAATAAAAAATAACTTATGCTACCATTTACCTGCCTCTGCTAGGACAAACAACGGGTAAATGAGACAAAATACTATTCAGTGACAAATAAATGGATTTTTATTAAATGATAGATAGATAGATTAATGAACTCTACATAAACCAAAGCAGCCGAAAGGAACACATAATCCTAATTAATTAAACGGTTATGATAACAATTGAAACAGTTTTAGTGATATTAATATTTAATAAACTGAGGTTTCATGGATGCCCCACCCAAAGGATATCAGAAATGTACTAACCTAATAGAATGTGATGATAAATTTTGATGATAATACAATATGGGTGAACGATGAACTCCTAAACTTGATGAGGTGAATGATGATGGTGATGTTGTGAATTGTTGTGAATTTATAATTAAATCTGATAAAGCTACGCTACACGTGTGAACAATGACTTAAGAAATATATCTCTAAATATCTATATCTATAAATACAAACACATCATATTTCGATGGCGAAATTACGAAAAGATAGTATTTTTATTAGAAAGTACCATCGAGTATCGAGTACCTTTTTTTGGAGGTATTTCATATCTATAGATTTATCTTATTGGTGTCATATATCTCATTTAGCTCAAGAAATTGACAGATTTTATCGGCCGATAACATCGAAAATATGTGAAGACACCACACAATATATGAGATATCGATATCGGACACCGATATCGGATCGGATAATGAGAAAACGCTCCCGTATTTTGAAGTGTCACATTCTCAGCGCAGCAGGCTCCATTGTTTTAAGTGGACTCTACTGTGGGTCTTTTTGACGTTAGCACCTCGGGTTATGGGAGTCATCTCATTTTGTAAATCTTTTATATTTCCCGTATGGCCACGGATAAGCAGTTCTTGACTTGAGTGAGATACGGTTAGAAAAAAGTAAAGCAAGATTTATTTTTTATAAAAGGCGTGTTTTTAATTTGTTTTATGAAAATACAGGCAAATGACACAGCGGATGATCACATAATTTTCAAGATAAGTTTTTTAGATAAGCTGATTAAGACAATAGATTCAAGTTAATATTAGACCCGTGTGATTTGTTTGCGCTAACAATGATTTTTTACACAAGAAAAATACAGCTTTTCTCAATTTCCCGCCAGAGCTATTCGGAGACTATTTGGTTTTTTTTTCTGGTAGGTATAAATTTTTTGTTATGAGTTTAATTGCGAGATTTTTCCGGGTTTGGCTTCGAAGATAATATTTTTTTATTTTATTTATTAATCCATAGCAATATTAATGTATTTTATTTTTACTATTTCCCTTCTTACATTTTTAATCAAACCTCCACACCATTTAATAATGCAAGTCAATCTGGCGTACACCCCATAGAACCTCAACACAGAATTGCATTGCAAAAAATGTAATATCTTTTACTGTATCAAATGCGACACTGTAGCTCAAATAACTGGTTTCAAAGCCATTGGAACCGAGAATTTCAATCGAGCCACTATCTTTGTTATCTTTTTCTGCACAAAGGAGTGAAAATTATTTTGAAATTTACTCGGTTGGCCAGTGAGGTCTTATTGAAAATCGGATATCCAGATCCATAGCCTGTAGTTATGAGATTATTAAACTTTAAAATCTAAGCAAAAACAACCGACAAGAAAATGAGAGGTTGATAACTCGTATTAACCCACTTGCTCCTACCGTGTCTTTAACGACACACCAACTTAAAAAAAATATTCTGTTGTACGAGGGTACTTTATTTTTTTATTTTATATTGCTACTAGCTGTTGATGCCTTAGTCAGTCATAGTAAAGTGGTAACCGTGATATCCAGTTTATTGTTTTTGTGCAAAATGAGATTAAATTACGTGCTTATTAAAATGATAAATACAGGGTAATTTGAAATATTGTTTTATGCTTTTTTTAGTTTATTTGTTATCTAATTATCAATAGGCGGTTCCTAATAATCTCGAAAATAAAAAAAATACGGTATATTTATAAGATATTCATCAAGTATTTTCGTTTTACTTTGGCTGTTCCGTTAAAGACACAGTAGGAAAATGTACTACTATCAGTAGTACTTATATTTGTTACAGGGCTTTACGACAACCTTTCACTCTGATCGAGATTACTGAGAAATGAGAGCAAAATTATGAAAAAATAGTTCCAGACTCTATAACTATCATCATCACATTCATATCAGCGGCATGAGAACGACTGCTGGGTATGGGTAGCCATCGAACAATTGTTGTGAAGATCCTCTAGGGCCTAAGGATCTTCACGTTGACCCAACCAATGCCAAATATGGCGTCGTCGAGGTGTGGATATGAGAGTGATTCTTTGGGTGTTTTACTTTATTTCTCCTATTTATGTCGAAGCCTACTGAAATCGACGTAGTGAAAGATCATAGTAGTAGATTCTCCTACTGTGTCGTTTACGACACGGCATTTTCCAGCTTTTCCTGAACTGAAATATTTTTTTTATTATTTTTTATCAGTTTTATGTTTACGTTCTGTGAAGTATATGAAATTTCAAATCAATTGTGCAAAAAAAGTTAATTCAGGAACAAGTGGGTTAAAAATTAAAAAAAAACAACGAAAAGAGCACGCGGAATTGCAAAATGATAACCGCATAAATCTTTTTTTTTTTTCGAATGGTTTCGCTCTTGATCGTAATCAGGCTCGGAGGCTAAGATAGGATCTACGATGATGTGAGCTAGCACAGCTCTTCAAAGCAAGGGTGAATAGGCATTCACCCTTGCTTTGAAGAGCTGAGCTACCGAGACTTACTGAGCTCAGTGGTTAGAGAATTAAATAAATAATAAATAAATATTTGCATACAATCACACCAATTATCTAGCCCACGTTAAGTACTTTTTATATACTTTTTTTTTGTAAATACATACTTAATATACATTATTAAACATCCAGACCAAGACAAATAGACATGTTCATGCACACAAATATTTGTCTTGTCCGGGGATCGAACCCGGGACCTCCGGCGCAGAAGGCGGGGATAGTACCCCTGCGCCAAACAGGTCCGGATTTCCAAAGGTCGTGGGTTCGAGTCCCATCTGCGAATTCACTTGTGGCCGAGATGCTTTTTCCAATATTTTTCTATTTAAAATTTGTCATAAATATTAAAATAGCATTGAAAAATGCAAAAATAAAAAAAATCTAAAATGAGTAGCGCTTTTTGCGAAATTTAGACAAGTTCGGCAGAATATTTTTATAAACATCACTCTTCTAGCCACAATTTAATGTGGGTTGGGTACATTTGGCATTCGTAGGGTTTAAGATGTTGTCTGGAAGCAATAGGAAGGAAAGTGACAAGTTATCAGCCCATAACCTACATAAATTTTCAAATACTAGTCTTTTACTATCTGCACTGGAAACATTCTACGATTTCGTTCCTTCCTAGTCCAGAATGGGAGAACGATTAATCAATAGAATTATTAAAACTACATTAATTATTTTTCTGTACGGACACTATAAACAATTACATCCATTATAGTTCAAAACCCTGTTGCCCTATTACATAAATAGGCTATATTAAACACATAAAGTTTCCGATCTAATTAAAAGTAAAGTACTTACACACAATTCGGTTATCTTTGAACTGAATGAGCCCTATTTACATTCAACAGTTGAACATTCTAAATGTAAAGGGAAATTACGAAATGAAACTGACACGCCCGCACAATTTACATTAAATGTTAGTGCTATTAAGGCTGTTTAATCGAAATAGTAGTTTCGATCAGTTGTTAGGAGATAGGACCAAGAGGCATTAGACGTGATTTCTGAAGTTATTGAGGCCCCTAGCACGATCTTGACGACGAGCGCTATATTGATATGGCCCATGATGCTATATTACTAACTCCGCTAAGATGGACAGTGACAGTCGTCATAAGTACACCAATTACTACTCATGTGTTGTGATGGGAAGAAAGGAGCTTGGTCGCGCTCAGCCTACCATTATTGCAATGCTTGGTCACGGGATAGGTGATCAAAAATTTATCATCTCGAGCTCCTCTGTCCTTAGGAAGGCATGTTAAGCCGCTGGTTCCGGCTGTATTTTCAGTCTCAAAACCCACCAATCCGCATTGGGCCTACTTGGTGGCCCATTCCTTATCCATCCATAAGGAAGGCCAGTGCCCCAGCAGTGAGGAAGTTAAAGTGGTTATTATTATTTGGAGAAGGGACACCAGCAAGGCCGGACGGGTGATCAGTCTCTCTAATCGGAACTATTTCAGCCAGTTCTCCAAAGTCCCCTGAAAGCAGGGGGAGGCGGTATCGTTCACCCCACCGGCGTCGGACCCTCGAACCTTCCTCTGCGCTTACAAGTAAAAATGGTTGATGACAATACCAAATCCACCAAAATTATTGCAATAGTTCAAGTTTGAAAAGATAACAGATTGATTTAAGTAGGTTCCTTATTATTTTAAGGGATATAGGGCGCTATCAAGGTCAAGTAAAACCAGTAGCCGTAGCTTGAGCGGCTTTTATCGATTCGATAACGTGTCACTGTCCCACTCACATCGTTGCGGAGTAAGCAAGACAGCATGATGCGATATTATCAATTCGCGTGATACAAGTTTAGCGGTGTTCATGATGTGACGTGACGTGCTTTTTAATACCGTTTACTTTATACAAATCAATCAGAGATTTATAAACAGCTAAATTGAAAGGTGCCGATGGGTTCTCTAGTGATTTTTGTGAGGGGTCGTGTCTCTGAATTAATGGTTCGATTTGTCTCCACCAATAACGAGCATAGCTTTCAATTTGAAGGAACGCAATTTATCGGGAATTCCTGAGAGCTAATGGTTTGTCGGAATGTCTATTTGCTTTTTATGCTTCTTGAGTTCTTTAAGCGTTGGAATGTTTGGTCGAAAAATTTGTGTCAACAATTTTTTAATTATGATGACAGACCTTAAAAAAAATAAACAGTTGATGTAGTTCAAATTACTGGCAATTTTTGCCGTGTAGTGCCGGCGCTTTGCCGTATAGTGCAGGCTTTGCAATGTAGTTCTGGCTTAGAATAACACTACCGCTCTTGTCCCGTGAGTATCGTAAACGGTACCTCAGGGATCACAACCTATAAGAGACGGGCAGCACGTCTTTTAAAAGACTATGGCAAACCCCATGAAAAGACTTATTTTGGGGGAAAACCTATACCCAGCAGTGGCTGCCGTGTGGCTGAGATGATGGTGATGATGTGGTACAAGTTTATGATCATCAGGCATTTATATGTCCCCTTTGCTGGAACACATTTACGAATGGATTAGGAGATCGGGCCACGTCCAATGACGATTAATGGGTCCAACCCTACTTAACAAACTTTTTCAAAACACGGAGTATCTGAAATTATAAATTTATGATCACCTATATTAATAGTAATATTCTTTGCCCAAACCTTGGCCGACCATTGTAAAAATTGCCATTGAATAAAAATCTCCTAAAACAGTAAAAATAAGTGAGAACCAAAATGACTACGTTCTGTTTCAGCTTTATCGTTCAAATAAGAGCGATTAGGTTCCAAATATAGTCCCAATAACTGCCACTTAAGTTTGAAGACCAAACACAGTTCGCTAATAACAATAAAACCATAATTCTATTACGGTATACTCGTTACTGCCACCAGCAGACGTTAATATAGAAACCCGTTATTGTATCGATCTACCGATTTACGATTACAATCGTAAAAAAACGATAAACACCCAATTCTATTAGCCGAATATCCAGTGCCACCAGCAAGGAGCCTTAACGATTTATTGCGCTTTCGCAAGTTGGTTTGTTTTCGGACCGTTTTTTTAATATTTTATGAGACGTGCGTGGTTTTTATGTCTGTATTTGTACTAGAATGTATATGTCAATAAATGAGTGGATGATAAATGGTTTGTTTGGTCTTACTGCAGTTTACTGTAGTAATCATTTTAAGGACTGAGGTCTACTTTTGTCGCTATTTATATTGTTAAAGAAAACAAACAACAAAATGTAAACAACCAAATGTATTTCTTCCTTATGACAAAGGCCTTCTCGTTGAATCTTTCTCTATATAAAATGAGAACGCAAACCAACGCGACTGGTAGTTCCAGATATTATTAGGTATATATACATATTATATGCTATCCTGATTAATTATATTGGTACGTATACACAGAGTGAATTTACTTTTAACTCCTTGAATAGAACCGGCTCCCACGACTTCCCACAGCATAAATTCTCTGTTTCAAATTAATTAAAATCTGTAGTACCTACACCTACATTATTAAATATCGCAATGACAGTTATCTGTGTACAATGTTGTCCATCATGCATGACATGACATGTCAACTAATACCAAGTATACTCGTTGTACCAAGTAGATTCAACCATGGAATTATTAAGTACTAGTACTTAGTACCTATTAATTCCATGGATTCAACGCTCTTTACATTATGATTAGAGCCTCCGTTTTTAATATTATAGGCCCGGTTCTAGGCCCCATGGTGTATTATTTGCTAATGACTTATTTAAAAAAAAAATGTTTTCGTAATGTGCCATAAAGTTCAAAAGGATTCTGCACAGCATATTTTCAACTTACTTTACGTGGCATTTTAATAGGTAAACAAAATAATTTTATCATTACGTAGATAGTTTTAATAATTAGAATGTTATAGTATTTTTTTAATAATAACCTTTAATGTTTTGCACTTTATTTTAAACAATAACTTATATGATTATAATTTCTTATACCTTTACTCTTACAACCATTCGAAAAGTTTTATACTTACTAACTTATCCCTTGCGTACAAATTTTCATAAAATGTTCCATCGTTACACATTCTCTGTGTAAACAATAGTGATTAAATAAAGGTTTAAACTTGGACAAAATAGCGCTTTTACGCCACATCCCCACTTAAATATTAAAACCACTATAAACGTTTAAAATCATAATGCAGATATGAAGGGAAATGGCGGTTAAACAAACGATTTCAAACAAAATAGTTTAAGCGTTAAAAAGGCATTTATGTACAACGATTTTAATTATTATTATTATATATTTATTTCGAGAAAGAAAGACTCATAATTGTTAGTAACAATGGAACTTAAAGCTATGTTAGTAATTATCAATTATTCAAATCAAATTACAAATGTCAAGCAGATTAAAATGCAAATTACCTACATGTCAAGCAAATTATTATTAATACAAATTACAGCAGTTCTAGGGGTGGCGGTGTGAAGATATGCAGGTGGACCCAGTGGCGCAGGAAAGGCGAGTCCCAGTGATCGGCGATGGAGAAGCAACGCTTGCGCATCACAGCGTGGAAGCCATCAGCTCGAACCGCCGCGAACATTGCTGATGCACTGCAATGTCTAGGCCTTCGCAACAACATCCTGAGCGCATCGTTGTATTGGATACGAAGCGCGTTGTATGTTTTCTGCGTGTAGTTGACCCACAGACTGCAAGTGTAAAAGGACTGACAGTATGCTTTTGGCGTTACTTTGACTTGATGTGAACAAGTTGATGTGAACACTGCAAATTTACGAGTGATACGATTAACATATTGCATCGAACGGCCAACGCCCTTCGTTGCCTCACTATGTCCATGTCATCTTTGAGATCCTCAGTGACCCAATGACCCAAATACTTAAATGCTGTAACCAGTTTAAGAGGATGCCACGCTGTGTCACCGGTGCTATGCCAGAATAACATTTGATATCGACTTTAAAAACCATTAACTCACTTGTTTTTTTGCATTGTTTCGAGTCCGTGAGATTCCGCAAATATATTTAGGCTGTAATAGTTTCGCCCAAAGGAGACTCTACGCGGAAACGCTGTACGCTTTAAATAAATTAGCAATGTCACCCGGGTCACGCCTGCCAGGGATACTCACGGGAAGGCCAGGCCTGAGGTTCATTTTATTTGTAGCATTCCGAAATTTTCCTACTCCTTCTTTTTGTGATGACTAACTATTTTAATTTTAATTTAATTTTAATTTGTTCCTGAGTTTTAGCATCACTTAATTAAGATTTAATGTAGTGGTCCACTCTTTTAATTTTTTTTACTGCTTTTGACGTCGTGAATTCGATTTAAACGGGGCACAATTTTTTTTAAAGATTAGTTTCTTATCTCTTTAATTCATCATCACTATCAGCTATTTTAATATCACCAAATATGGGCAAAGACCTGGATAAGGATGGATGGATAGATTTTTTTATTTATCTATTTATTTTTAGTAAGCTTTATTGTAATTTTCCCTGGTGACAATAAAGCTTACAAATACTACAAATTATGGAGATCACTTTCAAAATGTAAAATTCTTTCAAAGGTAGCCGCATCATGCATTAGAAACTCTCAACAGTAAAAATACAATTAGAGAAAAAATAAAATTAAAATAAAATAAAAATTCAATTGAATTACTTAAGATAAAAATTAGTAAAATTAAATAAAAAAATAAAATTAAAATTACAAAAACACGAAAAAAAAGAGATAGATATGGACTATGACCCACCACAGGCCCAATGTGAGTAAGTGGGTATTAGTGCGAGTTAGTGCTTATTATTGTTTTAGGACGAGTTAGTGCTTATTATTTAATTTTAAGTTTAATAAAATTATTTTTCTAATTTTTATTTTTGTCTATGACGTTTGTTTGTTGGGTTTTTATTGCCTTTAAATAAATCATTATCATTATATTAACAAAATTAGTCACTCTAGCAAGTTATTACTGGCACAGCAGTAGATACATTAAGATAGATGAGAGCTGATACAAAGTTTATGTACACTTGAGTAAATATTTAAAAAAAACCTAACTACAGTGAAGCAGTCAAATAAGAAGATCTAACAGAAAAGATTTCCATCGTACAATTCAAAATTTAAGCGTGTAGTAAGAAAATTAAAAAACAATATAACATGCTTAATAAACCTACCTATGCGTCTAAGTTAATGAACCTTACCATTTCTTCAAATCTACTTGCAAAAATGGTTCCGTAAAAACTTTTTAATTTTGCATTTTACAACGCTATTTTTATGCGATACATATTAAACAAGAAAATATACTAGAAAAAAAACAACCAGTCTCATGTCGCCATCCCGTCAGGGCGACATGAGACTGGTTGTTTTTTTCTTGTATATTTTCTTGTTTAATATGGTTCCGTTTTTCATTATCCATAAATTCAACAAAGAAATAAGCTCCAAGGAAGGTAAAATCAATAGCAAGTGGGGCGATCGACAAATTCACCGGCTCGTGAGATTATAACAACTTGTGTCGGCTAACAATCATGAAACAGACGTGGACTTTGTGCTATTATAAAATAAATTTTTCGCTTCCATCTTCAGCCTTATCAATACTTAACATCAGGTATGATGAAGGCTAAGAGTCTCACCGTTGTTCATAAGAAAGAAATAATCACCTGACCTTTGGAGCCTACGCAATGTGATTTAGTTTTAACTGACTAAAAAAAAGAAGCTTTCAGGGAGCGTACCATGACCTGCAGGCTTACCGCCATCTCTTAACGCAGCATTCACAAAAATCTATCATAACGAATAATAACTTTTGTAGGTCAGTCTTTAAAAACCCTACAGTTCAGTTATTTAGCCTGCATTAGGATGAAGCAATCGATCAATTTACACAGATCATTTTATTAGTGTAAAATAGGTCGTTAGAACTGCACGATATTTATATAATAACTAGCTTCCGCCCACGGTTTCTCCTGCGTGGTTCCCGTTCCCGTGGGAATATCGGGATAAAAAATAGCCTATGTTACTCTCCGTCCTTTCAACAAAAGACAAACAAACGCACTGTCGCATTTATAATATTAGGATTGCGATACTTTCTCACGATTTCGGACCATAGGTTGGGTTGGGACTAAATGTCAGCAACAGGAATTTGCCTGCTCGACTTCAAACAAAATAATGAATTTGCCTTGATAGAAGAGATGCCAATACTACAAATGAGTATGTATCAATTAAACACACCCATTGGAATCCACGTATTCCGCAGAAACTAGAAATCGGAAGGTAATTATTATCCTTCATCTTAAGGAACGATGCAAGTATCGTTAAATTCGGTTCAGTTATTTCCAAGATAAACTAGCCTGTGGAGTGTGTTCTAATAAATTTCTACTGCCTGGATTGATAAATCTGCGTCTACCATTGTTTTGCTACTAAAATTTGGATAATGATGGGAATGGGACCTGAGACCTGAGAAAAGTTTATCTGGGGTTTTTGTCTATTTGTGTTTATATCCTAACTTCCATAAATCTACCATCTCAAAAATTCGAGCTTAAGATAAATATCTCGGAATGAATGTAAGTGGCGTTAATTGTCTAATTATAAGATTTCATAAAGGTGTTATTAGCAATACCTTAGTTATCGTTAACTCGCTTGCAAATTGATTATGGTGATTATGGAAATCGTCTAATATTGAAATAAAAGGCAATTCTAAATAGACCTGAAATAAATAATAGTTATAATTATTATTACCAACAAATATCCGAACAAAAACAGTTTGAGTTTGAAAAACAGCTTTATTCAGATAAAACAATTATATCAGAAACCTCAAAATAACAATATCCAAGCCTTACCAAGTTTTAATTAAATAGGAAAATTAAAAAAAAAAAAAAAAAAAAAAAAAAAAAAAAAAAAAAAAAAAAAACAGTATGTCATAGACCTGACGGCCGGTTTTTGACAAATAACTCTCAGCTAAAAATAAACGGTCTCTACCACTTTTCCAATATCACATTTTTTATCGCCAAGAAAACTAGCCACCATAGCTACAAAAACCCGCCAAGTTCCTTTACTCATTCCAATAACAATAAAATAGGTAATAAAACGTGCATTATTTATTATACTTAGACGACATTCTACTACTCGGAATAATAGTTTCGCGAATACCACGTTGCTACTAAAAGTTTGTTTTTGATTTATGGAAAAATAATTCCGATTACTTTTGTGCCAGTTTGCTACTGACTCATTTTGTTGTTGAAACTTGGAAAGTAATAGCAATTAATCACAGCATCATTGATATTATGAAAGGGTTCAGTTTTTCACATGTCTTATTTAGGGATTTTTTGTAATCGCCGCGTTTGATGTTTTCCTTATTCAACCCACGTTTATTTTGGCAGATTGAAACATATATTGTTATTCTACTTTTTAATTATTAAAGTTGAAATGCTTTGTTTACATATATATTTTTGTATCCAAAAAAGAGCGCTGAACCTGAGATACAGTGTAAACTAGTTCAGGTGCAGATGTCAATTTCTAGATCTAAGATGTACTTAAGATAAGAAAATTGATCTATATTTTTGTAAAAAAAAATGTCCCATTAAAAATAAATGATTAAAAAAAAAACGCTTTCTATCCAAAAACAACTCAGTTTTCAACCCACGATTCTACCCAAAGATACCGCGTTTAGCAAGCTTGCAATAGCAGTCGCTTAGATTTTAGAAAAGTCTGCTGCTGCTTCCATAGTTGTACTGCAGAGAGCTTATTATATAACGGAAACTCGGTTTAGTCTCAGTTTCGTCGCTGTTGTGGCTGTCATACAGTATGGAAATGTGACAGTAATGACAGGACGAAATTGAAGCTGAACCGAGTTTCCGTTAGATAATCAGCCTGCCGATGCCGTAGCCAACTTTAAAGACGGGAGTATGAGTATGAGTTAGCAAATATGTGACAATCTTCACTACATATAATCTAACTTTAAGGTTTAGTTTTGATTCTGGCATTTTTTGTTAGTTTTAGTTTATACCATTTTGCCTCTCTGGTTAAACCTTGTATTGTAAATAGTGAGAGTAAGAGCACTGCACCTGAGATACAGGTTTCCTAGTTCGGGTGCAGATGTTTACCATTGACTTGTTTCAATCAATGGTTTATTTTCATGTAAGAACTAAGTTATGTTTACAGTTGTCTTATTGTTACTTGCCAATCAATGTATTTTTTCGTTGGTGAAATAAATATATATATTATTATTATTAAATCTAGTGATGACAAATGATTTACATTCTTACTTTTGCTTGGGTCGCGTATCAATAAAAATGCCTATAGTATTCACGGAAAACAGTTCAAATAAAAAATACAGTATGAAAACAGCGATTAATTTATGCCAAAATCGGAAAAGGATTTCCGTCTTACACCAATACATATATTATTTTTTAGTGAATCCAAAGAAAGCGTATAAAGAGCTGAAAGCTTTTTAACTATAAATAAAGATTGACAAATGACATGGAACCAAGAAAGAGATTTATCGCTGAAAATGTAGCAATAAAATCGTTTTCACGTCGAACAACACACGTAAGAAGGCGTTGGTGGGGCGACACACGGGTTTCAAGAATGACGAATACCTACGCATACCAATATTATAAAAGCGAAGCTAACTTCTGTGTCCCTTTCACGCCTTGACTACTCAAACAATATCATAAATTACTAGCGGCTGCCCGCGGTTTCACCCACGTGGTTCCCGATCCCGTAGGAATATAGGGATAAAAAATATTCTATGTTTTACTCCAGGCTATCTACTATTTCTGTGCCAAGTTTCATTCAAATCTACAGAATAGATTTGAATGAAACTTGGCACAGAAATTTAGATAAAATCCCTTTCCACCCATTTTTTACATATAAAGATTTAATTGGATTTATTATAATTTTATCATTATTAGTAATATTAACTCTTATTAATCCATATTTCTTAGGGGATCCAGATAATTTCACTCCAGCTAAGTTTAAGCGGAAAAAAGTAACAAACAAATAAACAAACAAACTGTCATACTTTTGCATTTATAATATTAGGAGGATTATTTTGATGTGCGGATATTAGGAGGATTATTTTGATGATATAGGACAGGATTATTTTGATGTGCGGACGAATTCGCCAGCTTGCTTTTTCTTTTAATCAGGATAACCACTTATAGTCCCTGTCCACAAGAATATATTTTTTTAGATTAGAGAAGCGCGATTCAACCTTCAACCTTATCATAACTTATGATAAATTTTAAATAGAACATATTCAATTTATTGGACCGGATTTCCAAAGGTCGTGGGTTCGAGTCCCATCTGTGGTCGAGTTGATTTTTTTCAATATTTTTCTATTTAATTTTTATCATTAGTATAAAAATAACATTGAATATATAAAAAAAACAAAAATCATAAGTTATCCAAGAGGTATGATGAAGGCTAAACGCTTTCCTGTTGAAGTTAAAAAAGTGCTGCGCATAAACGCTTTTATGATTTTGACACGAAAAAGACTGGAAATCATTCTTTCGTATTACGGAAATACGTAAATACGGAACTAATAAACTGCGATTTCGATTACGGACGGACACATCTGTTGACAGTACTTGGAGACTGTGTGTAGGTACACCTAAATTCTTGATTGATTGATGCATGTTGGCCTGCCTTTAGCCGAAATGGCAAAGGTGATGGATAATCAATAGGTCATAACTTTGTTGTTACCGATAAATATGCTATTTTTAATACTACTGATATTATACATAGTACCTTTTTTATATAGCTTCTTTTTATTTATACAATATTTATTACAAAGAAGTGGGGTTTTAGATTGCTACCTTTTAAAAATGTGAGTAAAACATTTTAACCATCTGCTACTATCGTAAGTTTGGAGTCATATTTTAGTGACACATTTTGAATAAGCCTTTTAACGTCTCGGTACCGGTCAAGTCGAAGAGTGGTCCCGACAGACGAGAACAGACCCCAGAGCTGAATGAGACGCTTTGCGTAATGCATATTGAGCAGAAAAAATATAAAACGCTCAGTTTCGACCCCAAGTTGCAAAATAATAAATTGTTGTAACAAGCAATGCAATTGAAAATGAAAGTCTCGCTAGAACACTCGCAATCATATCACATCAGCCAAATCCCGTATATTTCCAATTCTGAATTGACGTCTGAATGACGCGAACAAAACACAGCCTACAAAGAGGGTGGAAAGTCGTTAGTATGCCATAATAGCTGAGTATTCTCAAAATCTCTTCACACGCCTTTTGATATTAAGTTAACAGGCGGCCGACAAGACTAATCTGATTAGGCAGACATTATGAGTCCATTAAGTGAAACACCACGATAAAATTTGTAGCAGTTTTGTGATAAAATCTCTTCGGTAATTGTATTCCGTAGGTTGTTTTTTGAGTGGCTAAAGGAAAATTGCTTGCGGGCAACGGGAAAATACTTTCTTGTAGCTATTTCCTTTGTTCTTTTAATATGTACGGTGTATCTAAACTTGACAAGTGGAAAAGGGTTCAAAGTGTTCTTTAAAGGTGAGGTAAATCAGAAAACGATGTGGATTTATGGATAAAATCTGATACTGACATATTAACTTCCAAAAAAATATCAAAAGAATCAACATTTTCTGCTACATTTAACTTCCCTTCAGTTCGTGCTGATGTATTTTTCATTGACTAGCGTTTCCCCTGCGACTTCTCTTATATAGCCTCCTTATGGAGAACTTCAGATTTTATAGCCTATCGCTCCAAGAACTCATGTAAACAATCATAAAAATTTGTTTAGCGCTTTATGCAAGGCACAGTTACTTTCGCATTTATAATAAAATGAGTTGATAGGTAATAAAAATTAGCAATAACCCGCCACGCTGGTCCAATACGGAGGAGAGAAGTGTTAATGACTTATAAATGTAGCCATGGCCATCAGGCCACACCTAATACCACAGGCTCCTGATAACTTATGGTCACCTGTTCCATGACTGATCCTTGCAAAAGCTGCTTAATAGTGCTAATCGCAAGTTGCAAAACTACTGAAAGTTTATTTGCTTAATAAGTAGATATTCGCATCATGAACGATATAGATTCATAAGCAACTTTTACTTAGGTTATTCATCATTCATCGCAATAGTAACTTGAGGGTTGTGAAATAAATAAGCTTTAATAATCTTTAGGCAAGACAGAAATGTTAATGTGAGATATCTGCGTTTTGGAAAAGACTGTAAACAAATAATATGGAATCATTGGCATTGTTCCATTGTTGAATTAGAGAGTAGATGAATTAGAATTAATTTCTCAAGTATCAGGGGTCACTCTAGGTACTAGGTACTTATGCCATTTTAACCCAAATAATCAAAAGTAATAAAAACATTTTATTTCTGATTTTTTAGTTACATCATGTGCCGTTACTTACACTAAAAATCAGCCCATACACAACAATGTCATCTAGGTAAAAGGTAAGTGTATTGAGTACCTCCCTCCCTCCTTTTTGTTGAAGTCGGTAAAAATAAAAAACAAAAGACTATAATTATGAAAATAAATATTTTATTTCATTCAACAACTTAAACTTGTTCGACGACTCAATTACGAGCTTCGCTGTTGCCAACCTAAAAACATTCCTATAAAACTCCTCCTCCCAAGGATATAATCACATTAAGCAGGTAGATTAGGGCAATACCTCACACACACCTCGAGCCACGTTCTCAATTTATTGCGTACACAGTGGATTCAGGCCTTTTACAAGATTATCTGACTTATAATGCTTCTTCAGTTTATGGGAAGACTCGATTGTTAAGCTTCCATGATGATCTGTAGCTTTACTACAAGCTTATTCTAAACAGCTCGGTAAACGATAATTTTTTTCGGCAAGCACGATTGACAAATACATTTCCGGAAGTAAAACGCATCAAATATAGCCGCAGACAGTCAAATAAATTTGACAAACACGAAGTGTTTTTGTCTATTATCCTTCCTTCACGCCATAATTATGCAACCAATTGAATTTATTTTTGGCGTAGAGTTAGTTGAAAGGATGGAGAGTAACATAGGCTACTTTTATCCCGATATTCTTACGGGAACGGGAACCACACGAGTGAAACCGCGGGCGGAAGCTAGTTTTAAATAAGTTCTATTTACTAATCACCAAAATAACCAAACTTAAAAGCAAGAAGTATCTTAATATAATTACTGTTTTTTTTTTATGGACGACGGGCAGGCTCTTAGCCTTCATCATACCTGATGTTAAGTATTGATAAGACTAAAGATGGAAGCGAGCCTCTCCCGGAATCCTCAATCACTGAGGAACTGGCTATCTTATCTCTAACTGCCGGAACACAACAATGCTGAAAACATTGTTATTATGGCGTCAGACTTAGATAAGATGGTGGAAGCTAGCCAGGCGGACTTAGAACAAGTCCTACCACCAACCAAACCGAATACAATATGTACCCCCGCTGGGAATCGAACCCGGGACCCCTGGGTCTGATACCGGTGGTTGTACCACTAGACCACAGAGGCGGTTAGAAAATTGTTATAAAATATAACTGTTATAAAATTAAAAAAAATCAATATCATTTAAACATCATCATTTAATATAATTTATATGTAGTATAGATCCTCAATATTTCCTTAACTTCAACAAGGTCGCATTCGTGCCAATTTGACGAATCAGTTTAAGCACCACTTTCCGAACATTCAACATTTCCATTGTTTTCCAAGAACAGGATGAGAAGTATCATTATAAATTATTGTTTCATCTAAAACCGCAGAAGAATTCTAAACTCATTAAGTATTCGCTGAAGAAATAGGGAAAGTAATTAAAACGCTCATTATTATTAATCAAACTTGGAAATTCGTAGCAAATCGGCAGCTTCGAATAAAGGGAAGGAATGAGATATTTCTTAAATGATGTCGTTTAAAAGGCCTTAGGGCACGTGCCTCAGAAAGAATGCGACGAGAAAATATATAGTCATAAAAGAATTTAAGGAGCCTTTTAATCATAAGCCGTATTTTGATGCTGGCATGACATTCTTTTATTTTAAGGTTTCGTGTAAAGCTTACTAATAGCAATCAAAGAGGTGGTGGATTGGATTATTTGAAAAATATTGTAATTTTCAAAGAGTTGATAAAACTAAAACAAAATAAATAAAAATCAAATAAAGTAGAAAACAGCCCTTGCTTAGACACAGGCACAGAACTTGCAGTACAGTAACTCAAATATTGATTAGAAAGGATTAATAGTTTCAATATAAGTCACATCAAGAAGAACTTTTCTGTACAAAACCACTTTAAAAGTACAATGATTGCAGACTGGAGCGATAATCACTCTGATATCGACCGTTTTACACTAGTATACATATTACAAATATAATCTGAAAAACAAATAGAAATCAAGTAAGGAAGAAAAAAATAAGTGATTAAATATCGAAAACTTACCAATGCACAGCAGAATAATGCAAACTATGCCGATCTGTATCACTGCAGTCATTTTGTGCACTCTCATTGCTAGCTTGAACACTTTTAAAAAGTTTTATCACCGAACTGCCTACTCATTCATTAACAACAAAGCAATACTACTAAGTACTATCTGAACATTTCTTTATCGTTTTATAAGCTTATTTACACTTATTCTGTTTAATGTTCACATATTTTTACAGCTTTAGTCAAGTTTTTCTTTTCGAATAATTTACACATTGATCATTATTCCATTCATAATTCATATGAATCGAGTCTTGTCATCTCATTTCCAAATATTCGAGAGCTCTTAAGCTCAGTCTGATTGCTTCAGAAAGGAGGATATTACGGAGATTAAGATTATTTTTTTGTATTTCTCTCTCGAATACATTATCGTCCTTACAGACTTTTATTCTATTTCCCTGTTTTATTTGAACACCTATAACTTCAATGTTATTACTATCAGTATTTACATTTATTCAGTTAAAGTCTTTGTTTATTTTTGCATTCTCAATGTTTTTTTGTATTGTTCCTTTCTTTCATCTTGTCTGTTGCAGTTGTATTCACGATACAAAATGTCGAACAAAACTCCGGTTTTATCGTCTTCTGCTTTACTGCTCAGTTATTTAGTTCCAATCTAGTCAGACGAATCCATATCGCAGCGTAGTAGACGGTGAACGTCGTTGCGGTTTGCAAACCCGAATCTGGAACAAAGTGTTGTAATTCGATCAAGTGAGGGTATTTGAATGTCTTTCGTATTGGATGCTTCCGAAGTATTTGGAACAGTCCCAAATTCTTGAGTGGGATAAATAATCTTAAGCTACTGTTGCGAATATTGTATAGGATTTTTTATATCCACTAAAACACTGCTACGAAATAAATTATTATATTAAATGACCTAGAAAACAATCCATATTTCTGTTATTCAAACATAAGCAATGCTTTCAATATCATGACTACCACAACAATAATATTTTTCTGTATTTATTGAGAAAGTTTAAGGCAAACAAATACGTATCGTTAGGAATCCGGCAATATGCACTAACCAATTACAGAGACCTATGAGGACACGTCGAATTATTCCAGTATATTCACCTTTCTACGGTGTTCGCCACCGTCGGTTCATCAATGAGAGAAAAATATCCTCGCATTTGAAAGAAACATTTTTACAAATGTTTGACTATCGATTAAGATGAAACAGCCATCTAATTATGCATTTTTCAATGCTACTTTTATGTGATAAATATTAAACAAAAAAAATATACTAGATCAAAGCAACTTGTCTCATGTCATTCCGTCAGGGCGACTATTAAAAAGTTATAAATAAGTATCGGTTATCACAATCACGATCAATCACAAAATATTGTCTATAAAATTTATGAAAAATTGTCTTGCGAAAGTGATGAAATGAAAAGATGCTAGAATGTGAAAATATTATTATATCGAGCACTTTAAAAAACTATATCTTCCCAATGAGGTTAGATGGTCGGTTTCCGAATATAGAATTTCAAGTTGAGATCATCTCAAACCTCACTCATGCACAATACTGGTACACAATATACAATATATACAATGGTAGTAGGTATACAAATGATAGTCCTGTTTTACACAGTTCTTGTTACAACAGTGTAAATATAAACACTACCATTGAAACACCATTGAGAGACGATTTTGACAAAAAAAATGCAGAATTGACCCCCTGTATGGACATTTTGTTTTGAGTTGAGTTTGAAATGTTGTTTAAGTAAAAAATTTAAATTCTCAATTCAGAAATCTATCGGTACGCTTATAAAGCTTTAAATTAATCATTCTATGCTTACTTGTTTCACAAACAAAACGGTTAATATGATAAAAAGTGTATAATATAAAACCCCCAACACGAAAAATTACTCACATTTGAAGATCATCAACTCTTTAATAGTTGTTCAGGGGATCTGACTACCTTCCATAATTATGTCCTATCATCGGACAATCTGATCTTAATAATAAAAAAATAAAAAGCTTGGAATAAAACTTAAAATTTAAATTTAAAAAACCCCCACACAAAAAATACTCCTAAAATGTTAATAATAATATTTATTTACCCTACTTACTTATTTATTACGTTTCTAAACTTGTTTCTATTACGTAATAAATAAGTAATTAGGGTAAATATTTTTTTTTTTACTTTTTATGAGCATTTTTTGTATTGGGGGTTTTTTAATTTAATATTATGCTTTACTTCAAGCTTTAATTTTTTTTATTATTAAGATCAGATTGTCAGATATCAGATGATAGGACATATGGAAGGTAGTCAGATCCCTTCATCAACTATTAAGTAACACGGAAGTAACACGGTACCAAATTTCGAATCGATCGGACATAATTGTTTTAATAATAATAATAATGGTAATTGATTTTATATTTGCTTCTTCTATCGCATTGGGTAATCTGTAATGATAGTTGTAAGTTTGTGTTTAATAAATAAATAATAAATAATAAGTAAGTTAGTCAGATCAGATCCCCTCATCAACTAGAAAAGAGCTGATGATTTTTAAACGACTGAACAGATTTTCATGAAACATGGCTAAGAACACTCGGTATAAAATTATCTATGACACAAAAAAAACTTAACGAAAATCGGTTCATCCGTTTGGGAGCTACGATACCACAGACAGACACATTAAACTTATAACACTCTCTCTTTTTGCGTCGGCGGGGGTTAAAAACGATTCAACAAAGTGTTGAAAATCAGATTTGAGTACCAATCGGGGCGATAAAACAGCTCTTGAGAGATAATAAGTCTTCAGAATTTCCTCCCTGTAAATGTAACACGCCCGTTTCACTTCCATCGTAGGATTTAACCTGTTTATTGTATGTTTTGTTTAGAAGCCGATCGAGTCATTTTGTACGAAAATACAAAAGAACTCTTTTATGAACTAAAAATACTAAGAAAGGGGTCTACTCTCGATGCCCGTTTACTTGCATATAGTTCTTATTACTTTTTTAACCCTTTTAACATGTTATTAAGATTTTCTAAAAATGTAAGCAACGTACACAGCTGTTATTTTATGTAATCTCATCAAGTCGAGACCCACGACGGATGCCAGGCGTTTGGCGGCTGTAGGACTTACCAGGACGGTAGGTACTTATTAAGGTGCTGGGGGCCGCGCGGCCCAACTTTACCAGTTACGTATGTTTTTTTGCCTAATAATATACAATTTTTATTTATCGATTTATAACAGTTTTGAGTAAATTTCGCAAATTTTGAGAAATTAAACCATAAAAGAGATTCTGATACTGATTTTGAATAAGAATCACTTTGAATAGGGAGTATTCACGTATCGGAAAATAGTGATAACTGGGTTCTGGAATTCGAGTCTGTTCTTTAGTCTTATGACAAAAATATTGCAGGACCTAAATAAACAATTCTGATTTTCAAGACTAACCTAAATTCTCTGAGTAGTCGGATTAGAGTTGTGTATATGTTGCATTTGTTTTTGTGAGAAAAAGTTAAAAGAATACGTACATCTTATGTTTTGGCGCGCACTGTTCATTGAAATAAAACAACTTTTACGGATATCAAACGCGCTATATTTCCACGAACTAAGTTGTAATTGTCCGTATTTTTAGGTTTTTTAGGGGTTTTTTGATTTTCCCGACGTTTCGGCACCTTTACAGCTGCCGTGGTCACGGGATGACTGAGGATGACTAAAAAACCAAAAAATACGGACAATTACAACTTAGTTCGTGGAAATATAGCGCGTTTGATATCCGTAAAAGTTGTTTTATTTCAAAGTTAAAAGAAGTCTAAAAGAATTTTATATCTTTTAAAACCATTTAAATAAAATGAGAAAAATAATCATTTTTGTTAAACTCTCACAGGACGGTATTTATGTTTTTGAATTTTCTAACATAAGAAAAAAATAGTACAACATATTCTAATGTTTCGTGGTCTCTTATAATAACCGAGTATTAAGATTTTAATTGGTGAATACTTGTTGCGCGTATATATTATTTATCGTTTATGAACATAAATTAATGTTCATAATGATAAAACTCACTCTCTAGAAGCCAATTTGGATTGGGGGCCGCGCGGTCAACACAATACCAGTTACGTACCTATGTTAAATTAACGATACCATCATCATCCATCATCAGCCTGTGGACGTCCACTGCTGGACATAAGCCTCTCCTAGCTCACGCCTATTGTGTCGTTCATAGGAGGCTATTAGCCTACTGCTACCACGCTGGCCAGACGGGTTAATAAAGGGTTTGTTTCAAGTTTTCCTTCTCTCGCACAGGTGTCCAATGCGTCGAGCCTCTTAGTTGACTCTTACGACATCCCAGGCATGTAGGGGAGTGGTGGCACTAGTATTCTTAGGCCGTCACCACACGATACCAGTAGGGTTAATCATATGCTGACTAGGAGCGGAAGCAAAAAGCTGCAGTTGTCCAGATAGTAAAAGCCTATCAACGGACAGAGAATATTCAAAAACTGTTGTAGACGATGGGCTTGTACCTATATCCGCGGGGCTATTGCCTATTTTTGCAATAGCAACGCGACAGCAGAAATTGCTTATATAAAGATATTTGCTTTACATCACGTATCAACAGTGCTTCGGCTGGCCTCTACCGAACAAACGATGAACTACAATGTGCATTCATTTAGTTCCTGCTTTGCTACCAAATTATTTTTGGCGCTAACGTTAAAGCAACACGCGGCGACTCACTCTCGCACCTAGGAAGAAGCGCGAGAGAGTGAGACGTATGTGTGTAATTAATAACTTAAGGAAATACGAAAAATACCCAGCTTTATTCCACAAGAAAAAAAACATGCAAGATGCACCGCCCAGCAAGTAAATGCAAAACAGTTACACACCTTGCACCTTCACCGACTACTCTACACGTGTTTCGCCCCTACGCGGAGTATCCTCAGGAATTGTTAGACCGTGCAAGACCGTGCAGGAGTTGTTAGATATTGCATGTGTTTTTTCTTGTGTATTTAAGCTGGATATTTTTCGATTCTCTACTAAGATATGGATTTCCGCCAAGTATCGCCTGATTCTATCAAATAATAACTTAGATTTTTATTTCAGATCAGAAGCGTTGTATCACACTCTTTCTGATTCACCAAATCTCTAAGTCAAAACTAAACTCTGAATTCACTACTAAACAAAGCCAAGAAAGTAAAATTGATAACAGCTAAACTGTAACATTAATCAGTGTCACTGAAAACTCCATCCATAATGACAAATACCTATATAAAAAAAACATTTTATAAAAAAATTCAAACCGACTTCAAAAAGTAAAAAATAAAACTTTTGGAGTCGGTGCCAGCCAGGGCATTCTACATTGCACTTCTATTAACTATATATTTTTTTGGCCTTAGCTAGCTAGCACCGACTCCAAAAGTTTTATTTTTTACTTTTTGAAGTCGGTTTGAATTTTTTTTATAAAATGTTATTATTTTAGATTTTTTTGTTACATCATGTGCCGTTACTTACACTAAAAATCAGCCCATACACAACAATGTCATCTAGGTAAACGACTACTTGCCAAAAGGTGATTGATATTTTTCAAGATTATGAAAAAACTACTAGCCAGATCTTCGTAAAAATTATATGGGACCACACATAAACCATTTTCTTACAGATAAAAAAAGAATTATAATTATTGCGTGAAACTTCAGCTCGAACAAGAATCTAACAATTACCTGGATGATATAATTGTTTCATGGCTTCCATGACATTAGGCCCCATATCTCCGAAGATTATCATCGGATCTCAATGAGACTTATATGGAACCAAATTGACAGTGTACCCGATCGAACAAAAAAACAACTATTAAAATCGGACCACCAACACCGGAGTAATCGGTATAGATACATCAGACAAAAAAAAAATACGCGTTGAATTGAGTACCTCCCTCCTTTTTTGTTGAAGTCGGTAAAGAACACATTAATAAGTAAATTAAATGTACATAATCCGTTTTCATCTTTCACTGTTTGACGTTTGTAATAAATGTCATGAGAAACGTAACTACCGGTATTATATCAAATAAGTAAGATTGTATTTCTGGCTTGTAATTTCATTGTTTTCTTTCTTCATAATAAATTTTGTGTGCCTTAAATTGTTTTATGATCAGGTACTGAAGTTTTTTAAATAACGAGTAAATAGTGACTCGGTACTTTAGAGCTTGCTTAGGATTTAATATCTATGTGTAAACATAGACGACGACGACATAGACATTTGACGACCTCCTTGGTAAATAGTGGTAATCACGCAAGTTTCAAGGTGTCGCCTGCTCTGAGGTCCTGGGTTCGGAACCCGGTAGGGGTAAATGTTTATATGATGAAAACTGAGACCTGAGTCATGGACGTTTGTATATATTTCTACACATACTTAAAAACTTTTATATGTATTTATTTTCCAAAACCTATAACACTAGTATCCTATAACACAAGCCTTACAGTGCTTACTTTGGGACTAGGTTAATTGGTGTGAGTGTAAGAAATATTTATTTATTTATTTTATTTATTTATAGACAAACGCAATACAGAAAAATAACTTTTTGATATAAAACTATAAGACGGTTAGAGATGTTACATATCTGATAATAAGATATAAAGAAATTTATACCTTTATCTAGATTTGTAACGAACCAGAAACACGATTTTATGATTTTACCTAGACACTTTTTTCGAAATGACCCCTTAAAATACGAAAATTTAAGATTATACTCAAATGGGGTTACATATACTACTTATTGAGAATATGTTTAGTTAGTGGACAGTAATAATATTAGCATCGTGTAGAATCTTTAATCGCTATTGTTATTTACTACTTTAAATCGGTCTTGCTCTCGCGCGCATCGTTTTCTCATTACTATTTCGCTTCAGTCGTATAGAGCCTTAACAAAATATTTTTGATAAGCGCAGTGTTAACGACCAAGCCGACGAAGCAAGTCATGTATGTATCTGTATTTTAAACTAAATTATTATGATATAAATACAAAGTTCACACAACTGTACTAATCGCTTCATAGCTATAACAAAATATACTAAAACCTCAAACTCAACAAATACACCGTAAGCCTCCATCTACTTTACAAACATTGCGCGTTCCGAACTTCCTAGCTGTCAACGGCAACCATCAGTTTTAATTTTGGCCTTTATTTCTTAAGTTATAAGAGTGATAATGTAACAACTGTCATCAGAACAGCGCTCTGAACTTTCAGGCTTGGTGCAATGCTAATTTCCTGGCATCAAAGTAAAAGGATGCTTGCTTGTACAAAATTAAAGTAATGAAAAATATTTAGGACTTTAAACACAGTACCATCGAGTCCCAAACCGAGGAGATAATAATACTATGGGTTCTCTATTTATTCTATGCTACTAGACAATGGATATAATACTCAAATATACAAACACAAGTAACGAAAAAATATTTGGGACTTTTAACAGAGTTCCATCGAGTCCCAAACTAAGGAGATTTAATACTATGGGTACTCTATTTATTCTGTGCTACTAGACAATGGATATAATACTCAAATGGACAAGACAATACATACGAAACACCCAGACTACTATTTACATTGCTTGCTTGGCTGTCAAACACTGAACTATTACACCAAAGTCGACGTCTTAATAGTAATTCAAATTCAAAATCATCACATTTGACGACCTGTTTGGCGCAGGGATACTAACCCCGCCTTCTGTGCCAGAGGTCCCGGGTTTGATCCCCGGACAAGACAAATATTTGTGTGCTATGTCTATTTGTCTTGGTCTGGGTGTTTAATATGTATATTAAGTATGTATTTACAAAAAAAAAGTATTTAAGTATGTTTATCCGTTATCTAGTATCCATAACACAAGTTCTTCATGAAACTTAACGTGGGACTAGATAATTGGTGTGATTGTATGCGAATATTTTTTATTTTATTTATTATATAAGCCCCCTAACTTGACGATAAGATTTGATTAGAGATTGAGTTAACGTCAAAAGACTATGACTTAAAATTTGTAATTTAACTAAAAATGTATGCTTAAAATTAGTAAATAATATAATTTTGTACTCTAGAAGTCAATCGTAAACGCGATCCCGTCAAGAGTACAGGTTTCCCAAAGTTTCCTCACAGAAAGGCTTTTGACAGGGTCTGGTATGCAAGTCTGCTGCGCATGCTTCCTGCGTATGGTTTCCACGCTGACTTTTTTAGTTGGATAGTTGATTTTCTGATGGAACGGCCGATCAGAGTAGTTACCGATGGCTGCTCCTCTGCCTCAGTGGCTATTGATGCCGGAGTTCCTCAGGGATCTGTTCTCTCTGCTGCTTTTCCTGTTCTATGTCAATGACCTGTTGATACCGGGAACTGTTGGGTATGCAGACACAGTACTGTCGTAGAGAGATACCTGTCGGATGCAAAAGCCAGCGGTGACGACGTGATATTTATGAGAAAGGCCATGGTTGAGCGAATGAAACAAACGACAAGCCACGTCACACAGTGGAGTGACAGTAACCTGGTCAATTTCAATGCCATAACCTGACTCCTGCTTTCCGGGGTTCATCTGCACCTGTTACCGACAGTCTCGAGCTTCTTGGCATGGAGTTGTCTTCAGACGTCAACTTCGGCACTAGCATCTCAAGTCCAAGGTTCAAACTGCAGCCAAAAAACTGGACGTCCTTTCACACCCTAGCTCACCGGCGCAAAGCTGCCTATCTGTCGGTCTTGTACAGGCTATACTTCGGAGATTGTGCTCAGGTGCTGTATGAGCTTGTAACGATGCCATTTCGTTCTAGCCTTATGGATGGATGAAACCTCTATAATGGCTGGAAACTCCGTAGTTTCACAAGCTTATACCGCCATCCCTCTTCTTCTGTCGGACATCCAGACGCACTAGGGTTTGCACCTTTTCTTGGTTGATATTCCTAAATGTCGCACCAAGCGCATTTTTTTTAATATTGCGCACGGTTAAGGTGTGGAACACCCTCCCCTGCGTCTGTATTTCCGAATACTTATAAACCGACCACCTTCAAAGCAAGGGTGAATAGGAACCTTCTGGGCTAGCTCGCTCCATCGTGGATCCTGTCTCAGCCCCTGGGCTTGATTGGGAACAAGAGCAAACTCATTCAAAGTAAAAAAAAATAACATCAGTCTAGGCTGTTACAAGCACATGCTAATGTCAAAGAAGCTACGCCATCAGTTCACAAACCCGCAGCGGGGGACCTTTGTAACGAGATGAACTGACAAGAAACTTGCCTAGGATTGTTTCTCCTTGTCTTATTTTGTCAAATTGAAAAATAATGAATGTAAAACAGCAAATATACCTAACTACATTGATTAGTTAATGAAAAACCTTCCTTTTGCTTTTTTGTGTTATTATTATGCACAAAATAAAATGAAATCGCAGGCTAAACACATTAACCACTGCGTCACTCAATTTCTTCTTTGAGGATATACCAAAATGAATACAAATGTAAATCTAAGAGAGTCAGACTCGCTAAATCTGAATGTAAGTAATCTATTGTAGAAAACGAAATTGAATTTTAAAGACTTTAGGGGGCTATTCAGATAGAAAGAGTTTTGTGATAATGAACGAATCAGTCTCGAACGGCGGCTAAGTAAATGAATTAGAAGGAATTTTGAAACTGGGCGACTGAGTTTGATACAATTTATCAACTTCTTTCGAGATGTTTCACTATATTGAAGCGCAAATATTAGAAGTCACTTACCTAAGAGACGAATTATCTTAAAGTAGTAGATAGCCGGTTATATTTGGCACTTTTTGAACTTTTAGGCTTAGAAAAAGAGTGCGTTTTTTTGCTTATTTAAAATAATTGGATAATATTTTTTGTTAAACTTCTATGCTAAAGCATCAGGCTTAAGATTTAACTTATGAAATTCATAAGTATTTGCCGAGGAAATAGATCTATGATACCTTGGAGGAGAAAATTGACTACTTTTGACCGCGAAAATTTGAACGAACTCCAAATAGTAGTAATATAAACAAAAAAACTAGATGCATTATTAATAAAAACAATAAACTGGATGAATAAACACAATCTTGAACTAAATTTCACAAAAACTAAAATCATGACTTTTCAACCCTATCAAAAAGAACCAATCAATATAAACTATCTTATAGATGGCAAAACATTAGATGTTAAAGAATTTACTCTATTAGGCCTAATAATCGACTCAAACATAAATTAGAAATGACATATCAAAAAAATTAAGACAAAATTGTCCAAATTCATCTATGCTTTCTACGAAATAAAAAAGACAACCGACTTCCAGACCGCATTAGTGACTTAGCTTCGGAGTCATAATGTGCGGAAATAGCACCGACGCAGACGTTCCAAATTTATTTACATTACAAAAAGTTAATAAGAATACTAGAAATATAGATAATACGGACTCATGCCAACCATTTTTTAAGAAACATGAAATTCTCACATTACCTAGTATTTACATATTAGAAATTTGTAAGTTTGTCCGAAAATATCCAGAATTCTTTAAAAAACGCATAGAAAGTAATCCCAAATACACACTACGAAATAAAAACAAGCTTATAATTCCTACGACTACACTCTGCAAGCACACTAGCTATGGATATAAAAATATATAATAAATTACCGGAACATATAAAAGACACAGATAAAGATAAAGAATTCAATAATAAACTTAAACAATTACTTATTACCATACAAACTTCCAAATTCCAAATATTTTTATTTGCAGATTACAGGTTATACAATAATTGGTGGTGTTTACAAAATCTGAGCGCTGTAATCTTACCCAATGGGTGTGCAAAATTCATTTTCACAGATAAAGTACATTAAATTTAAAAACATTAGTATAAAAAAATACATTAATAATACAATCAATTATTTAAATTTAAATGTCAGGGTCACATAAGTATTCGGTCAATGTATAGTATGTTTTATTTACTAAAAATTGTTTAAGTGCCAATTTGAATTTCATTAAATTATCAATGCCTTTTATGTCTTTCGCAAGCTTATTATAGATTTTAGGAGCAAAACCATAAATATTATTTCCAAATAAAGCAGTTTTATGTTGTATTTGACACAGCTTATGATTACGCCTCTTTGATGAAAATTTACCAAATAATGTTATATTCGACTTAACAAAAACACACACTTCGAATATGTATATACATGGTACAGTCAAAATTTTTAATTCTTTGAAGTATGGGCAGCAGGAGTCCGTTGGACAAAGTCTACATATTGCTCGAACACACTTTTTTTGGACTTTAAAGACTCTGTCTTTGTTGGTCGAGTTTCCCCAAAAAAGGATTCCGTATCTTAATATTGATGCAACGAAGCCATGATACGCTGTCATTAACGCAAATCGATTGGCAATCTTGTTCAGCATGTATAACGCATAAGAAAATTTACTCAACTTCTCACACACATAATTAGTATGAGTTTTCCAATCCATGTTGCTGTCAATATAAATGCCAAGAAACTTAGTAGTAGTACTTATTATAGAGTTAGTGAGTATTTGACCAATACGTCTTTAAAATAATATTTGAAATTAGCAACATACACTCTAGCAATATTATCTTATGTTTTTTATAATAAATAATTTTATTTTGTGACAAAAATGAGTATAGTGCCCTCTACTTATATTTGTCATGTCCAATCCGGACCCATAATGTTCTCACCTGTTTTTAAGACCTTGTATACTTATGAAGTGCAATAAACTGATTTGATTTGATTTTGATTTGAAACTATGCCTTGAGAGCATTTATCATTGTTATTTAAGCGTTTGCGGAATTAAGAACATGAAACTAGTAAAATAACTGATACTTGACCTACTTTTTGACACGTTTTCTTTTAGAGATTCAAATGAAAATCTCCGTATTTTCCGTCAGGCAAATCAGTGCCTTGGTAATACGTTAATACGTTTTCATATCACGTCCTGTCTGCTGTTCCTCGAATTCTCTCTTGATGGTATTTTGATAGACGTGGATTCCTTTGTTGGAAACCAATGAAAATTTCGTTTAAGCCCTTTCGATTCAATGCGTTACAGTATTGGTTTGTTGAAGGAAATTCCGCTTTCGCTTTGATGAAAAGAGAATAAATATGAACAGTTTTTTTGCTAAATATTTTGCTTAAAGTTCCTTTTTGTAAAGGTTTTTGGGCACTTGTAGTCCAAGATTAACCAAACTGCTAATAAATATCGCAAAATGGGTAAATTCAAAATAATTTATATTTGCGACAGTAAAAGTAGTAAAAGTAAGTCTGTTTATTATTTTTTCACGTTTATACCAATGATAAAATTTTGATGAAATTTGAGACGCCAAAATTTGAAGAGATCCCGTACTTGAAACTCAAAATTACGAAGTAAAAATGATTTTAAAAATAAATAAAACATAAGTATTGAGTACATTTCTTATTTTGAATTTTGATCTAGAAGTTACTACATTACTTTAGAATAATGCAGTCACTGTTCTATCAAAACAAAAGTCAATTACCCTAACTTATTCCATCTATCATATTGTCAGAATCAACATCTCTTCTTCGTCTTTAAATCAACTTTTATTAGATTTCTTAGAAATGAAATAAAAATATTGTATGCGCCTCTGTTACTTCAAAGTAAAGCTATCACTATTTTTCTTATTATTCAACTATTCCATTTGAAATGTAAGTATATTTTTTTTTCATCTCAATCACGATGTCATTCTGGATTCAAAGAAAGGTAATGCAACTAGACTTTATTAAATTAACAATCTCATATTATTATCTGTGTATGATAACCTGTGGCACAAAATAGAAAGGAGAATGCCGGATTTCGGGCTTTGCTGCGTCTTAACCATTCATCTCAACCTCAAAAGAAAGGTCATCAGAAAAAGGAAATACCTAAAAGAAATGTGGCGTTAAAAAGTTATAAAGAAAACAATTTGTTTTATCTGTCAAAAAAAATATTTCACCTTTTTTACAGATAAAACAGGGGTACCAATCTATAATAACTCGTGTCATGACAATACTGTATAGCTAATCTTTTTCTACTAATAGGTACGTGGAAGATTTATAAAAATGTAATTTATTACGAAAATTTCAATAACTGTAACCTCAAAACGGTTACTTGAGATTCAGATTTCTATTTTCTCCCGCCTAATAATTTTATGATATTCCTCCCACATAATTTCAAGCCAATTCATATTAGTATTTCGGTAATTTAATCAGAGCGCATTTATAGCCCAACTCCCATAATTAACCCGGCATTCTCCTTTGCAGAAAGACTGCATACATAGATACCTAGGTGCTTAATAAAATACAGTGGATAAGATAAGACACGAGGAGCCCGTTGCGCAGTGCTTCGCGCGCTCGTCCTCCGATTGTTGAGGTTAAGCAACTTTCGCAATGGTCGGTCACGGGATGGGTGACCAAAAATTTAATATATCGAGCTCCTCCGTGCTTCGATAGGCACGTTAAGCCGTTGGTTCTGGTTGCATTTGCAGTCGTTAAAACCCACCAATCCGCATTGGGCCTCCGTGGTGGGTCATGGCCCATCCTCATTATCCATCCATAAGGAAGGCCAGTGCCCCAGCAGTGGGGACATTAAAATGGCTGATGACGGTGAAATAAGATACATACATATTATCCGCACGCCATAATCCCTAGCAAGGTTGGTACAGCATCAAAGGTGAGCATTGCGAGTGAATGATTCTCATAGTCTCACCTCAAAGTCGACACATTTAGCATTGATTGGGTCTAGGTTATCCAGAAAGGACCACATCTACTGCTCCCGCCATAATTATTTAAACACTTGCCTGACTCATACACACACAGTTGCTACTGTATGAACTCAGTAGTTTTTTTTTTGGGGTAATATAGATTTTTATCGCCGCTTCAAATACTTTGCTGGTTGTTTAAAACATAATGTTCCAGGTTATAATGTAGGTATGTCGTCGTTGTAATCATGTATGTATAAACTTAATGGAAATTAAGTATTATTATTTATTATTACACCGCTTAATCGTTTTGAAAATGGTTACTGTAAACTTTACATCTAACTGTGCTTGAAAAAAATTCACTATTTCTAAGTGACCTTTAGGCGCCAACCGCTTACGACCTTTGTAACTGTAATGAGGTAAATTAACTAAAATAAATATGTAAGGAGCGTAGCAAAACGAAAGAAGTGATCTCTTCCTACTCTCATAGGGGAAGACGTGATTATTATGTTTTTATTTGTAAGCAGTAGGTTTTCTCCCGAAATAAGTTGATGTGAAAGTCTGGATATTTTTAGATGTGATGTTTATTACGATACAAACTTACAATACAATACAAACTTTTTTATTTGGTACCAAACACAGGACATTTTACAAATTAACATTATAATTTACTCCTAGGTATAACAAAGACATGCGGTACAAGAACATGAAACATTTAAAGATATAAAAATACAAGAAATTTTGTGTCCCACGTCAGTACCAAATGGGTGTCCAGTTCAGCATTGGGTCAGCGATAAGGCTGACGCTGATTTTCAACTGGATCCCTTAAAAATGTTTTATTGACACGTGGACGTCAATGCGATAATAAAAAAAATATATAAATATATACTATGGCAAAGATAATCAATAAATAGGTAGTTAAAAAGGGGATCCAAAAACGTAAATGAGTTAACTAATAAATTTAAAAGAATATAAAATAACAACGGATAAATAAACTACATATACTACAGTACTCAGCAATAGACTGGCATACCCCAGACCCACTATTAAATGTGAGATTTTACCAAATTTATGTTTCCTACCTCCCGCTGTGCATTCAAGAGATATCTACGCAAATGAAGCTTGAAGGTGCCAATAGTACCGATATTCTTGAAGGGAAGAGGAATGTTGTTCCAAATCTTAGATGCGGCGTAACGGAAACTACCCCTAAACGCAGCAGACTTGTGTGGATGTGTTACTAATTGCTTAAACACTGTCTTCTAGCACACTCCCTACTGCTACCAACCCAACCAAGTCTGGATTATAAGTAGTGCGGTTGTTGATGTTTAATTACACCGAAGAGAAGACATGCCAAGTGGAGCTTGCGTCTAGATTTCATTTTATTTTATTTTATTTTATAATATTTGGGGGGCTTACAGCTAACATTACAAGGTAGATACGTAAATTATACTACTAAGAGCCATTTACAAGCCTCCACAGTTAGCACTTGGTTAAATAACTGTTTTACGCTTGCTTTCATTATACAGCTAATTAATTCATTTTAATTTTATATACCTATTTAAAATATACACTATACAGAGCTACTCAAAACTCTATTAACAGTTGACAAGTTATCACAAAATAGGTTAAGAGCATTAATGTCTCGCTTGTTAATACTGTTGAACAAATTACTGGCACGAACATAAAAAACATTTCTGTGGTGCATCGTGCGGACGAGTGGGGCATGGAGCAGATTTCTTGGACGACAGTGACGGAATGGTACATTCAATTTTAATTTGGAAACAAGTTCGGGGCAATTGACTTTATTTTGAGCTATTTTCATTAGATTTTTAATATAAAGTGTTTGTTCAGGTACGGAGTGACATGATCTCTTTGAGGAATGGCAAAAAAAAACGCGCACATGCATTTTGAACTCTTTGTATGAGTTGCTTGGTACGAGCTAACAAACGAGGACCGTAGACTATATCAGCATAGTTAAGCTTTGGCAAAACTAGAGACTCCAGCAAACTGCATACGTAGTTCCTCAGTTAAGAATGGTCTGATCTTATACAATACTTTGAGGCGATAAAAGCAGTTTCGAACACAACAAGATAGATGTTTATCGAATCTCAAGTTTGAATCAAAGCTCAAACCAAGATTTCGCGCAATTTCTACTCTCTCTACAGGCTCGCCCAAGAGCATGACATTCAGAGGTACAGGGAGATCGCGCTTCATCCTTTCCGTACCGAACAGCATGTACTTAGTTTTGGACGGATTCAAGACCAAACAATTCTTATCCGACCACTCAGCTATAGCACCTAACTCCTTATTAAGGTCTTCCACTGCAGATTCAAAGGCTTAAATGATATGTAGACTTGTACATCATCCGCATATAAGTGATAGCGACATTTTTTGAAGCAGTTAATTATGTCTGCACAATATAAATTACGTACTTAATCAAGCGAAAACAAGGATTTGAATGAAATTAAGCACATAGATTGTTTGGATCAAAGTATAGGATACTTTGTATCCCGATTGTTAACGGGAACCACGCGGGTAAATCCGCGGGTGGCCACTAGTTATTTAATATCACGCTCATAATGTTCTACTCTCATATCGCTTACAATATTCACTGACAGGAGTGTGTCAGGCCCCGGAGTCACCATCATCAGCTAGTTTATTGTCCCCACTGATGTGGCACTAGCCAATCTGACATGACCCACCTCACGGGCCCAAGGCGGATTGGTGAGTATTAACGACTGTAACTACAGCCGGGACCAACAGTTTAACGTGCCTTCCGAGGCACGAAGGAGCTCGACATAGTAAATATTTGGTCACCCATCCCATGACCGACCCCTTTGTAAGCTGCTTAACTACTACAATCGAAAAGGGAATAAAATATTCTATCCCCTTTACCTAATCTAACCTATCTGCATCCAGTATTCGTATTGGCAGTAACAATAACAAATTTAAATACCGATTTAACAGTAGAATCGTCCGATTGCCTATTCTAGCTGGCATCTTTTGAAGGCTTGCTCGAACGTGAGTTATGAAATAGAAGATTAAAAGTGTGATTCGGATAATTTTATTTTTTATATAAAAATATTCCGTCGAATTGAGAACCTCCTCCTTTTTTGAAGTCGGTTAAAAATGAACAATCTCCTTTGTCATACTGTTTATATAAGCCGCAGTTGCCGCAGTTGCCGTTGACTGTACTCTAAAACGAGCACAAAATTTACACTGGCCACTTCTTTCAAGTATCAGAACGCTCTCTTAACTCAAGTCACGAGCGCTATCAGGCTTCTCGCAAGAAATCCTAAGAAAACTCGGATATAGCCACTACTACACCACTTTAATGAACTGTGCCAATATCTACTCTGCTACTTTCGTAATAAGGTACGTTGTTAAATATTGATTTGTAAATGTTCAAGTGTAAAAATCTTTAGAGTTTTTCAGTAGGTGTTTTGGATATAACATAATACACTGGGCCACAAAGAAAAAGAGACGATTAGAAAATCTTCACTATCTTCAAAAGTACCAGAACTACCTTTTTTATTAAAATTGAAAATAATAAGCTTGTTTTTTTTAATGTTGACCTTTATAGCGCCACTGAGAATGCGGTCCGCGTCGCGCAATACTGATCTACTAAGATTTAACGCTGTGATCGACACGGTAAAAATAATATTTAGTTTACAGACCGAGCCCGACTGCTAGCAGTCTCGGAAAAAGAATCCGGACTTTTTTTTATGATTTTGTAATTTTTGCATCTGCTATTTCAATGCTATTTTTATACTTATTGTAAATTTTAAATAGAAAAATATTGGAAAAAATTAACTCGGCCACAAGTGAATTCTCAGACGGGAATCGAACCCGCGACCTTTGGAAATCCGGTCCAATGCTCTTGTGGCCGAGTTACAATAAGTAAAAAATTCGGACATTGGTTTCACGCTCTTCCCTCCCACAACCTAGGTACCATCCATGATCCCGCTATCCTTCGCATTTCGATTTATTTACGCTTGGGTGCTAAGTTGTGCGAACATCATCACTGTGCGTGTGGCAAAGATGTGGACCAGTTCGGACGCCATGGGCTCACTTGCGTCAAGGCATGGTGCCAGATAATTAAATCTGATTAAGCGTGCTCTCGGCATTGCTTCGATCCCATCATCTCTGGAACCTTGTGGTTTATTCAGGGATGATGGTAAATGGCGTGACTCTATGGTACGACCTTAGTGTCCTGGTGCTTGGGGCGTACCCTTATATGGGACACAACCTGCGTAAACACGTTAAGTCCTTTACGTGGTACGTCCTCAAGAGCTGGGGCCGCGACAGAACAATCTCAATCCTCAAGCACCGCAAATATTCGTCGCTCACAGTAAGCCACGAATTCGTGGCCCTTGCCATAGAGACAATAGGCCATTGGTCGTCTTCCATTCCACGTCTGGCTGAGTCTTTGTATTCAGCAGGACAACGGCGTTTTTTGTTTTATTATAATTATATAACGGTTTATAGTTTTTTCTATTAATTTGTAAATATTAATTCTCATACTTTTAATATATATTTTTTCTTAAAGCTAGGTCTTGAAGATTTTCTAACCGACCCTTTTTTGTGGTTCTGTGTATATACCTAGTTCATGTATCATACGATCAGTCTAGAGCCCAAGTAGAAAAAGGAACCCGTCTTCTGCAGACAGTTTGCGAGTTAGATTCTCCTAAGAGCTGTTACTGCTAAAGAAGCTTTAAGCTATCGAGTCCCAAAGTCTCAAAAGATTGGAGATTTTGTAATGAAAAAACAGCAAGGATTTTCCATGTTTTGTTTCGTATCCTCATGATGGTGCGTTATTCTCTAGCAAATGCCTTGGTAGCAGCGGATACAACATCAGTGAGCGCACCATTTTGCTGTTTGACAGCTGATATGACATCAGTCATGACAACAGTGTTACTCTCAAGATGGACCTTTGATGCTATGCCAACCCCGCAATATTTGGGGTCATAATATTACGTATGCTATTTCACATAAAGTTATAAATTAGAAAAGTAACCTTAGCTTTTACACACACGAGTGAGATCACTCCCAATCACAAAACTTACATAATAACAAAATAGACAACACACTTTAAAAACGACACAGAAATCAATACAGCAGCATTATCGATGTCAATAGATAAGTAACAGAATCCCGGGTTATCCATAATGGCGATATTTACTCAGTATCGATATATGAAACAAATGGACCCATATTCATAGTCACGTACGCACATCGTTTCAGCCGAGATACATCCGAAATGACAGCGTAACCGGGTAACGGGAAGAATTATGAGCGATTTATTGGAGTGGCTGGTGACTTTGCTGGTTACTACCTTAGGTATTTTATGAAATCTGATGTATTACTACGCCTTTCGATTCTATTTTTAACGAAACCAACTTTTCGGTGTTTTAGAAATAATACCATTGGTATCAAATTCAGAAGTCTTGGGTCTGATTCCTTATGGTATATGGTTTGGTTGGTGGTACGACCTGTGCCAAGTTCGTTTGGCTAGCTACCTACCGTCATCTTATCAGTATTTTGCTGAAATAACAAAGTTTTCAGCTGAGAGATAAGATAGCCAGTTCATCAGTGGTTGAGGATTCCGGGAAAAACGTGAAACCTCAGATATCATGAGGGTTAAGCGTTTAGACTTCATGACCTACAAATGTAAAGGTGCCAAAAGATGTGGCATAACAAAAAACGAAAAGCAGAAACGCAGCGTAATTCGTAAGGACAGTCATGAGACTTAGTAAATAGTAAACAATGTGAATTATCATTTACCTACCACCGGTTTTTCCACCCTGGTCGTTACACGACCAGAAAACCAAGCAAATTAGAGTACAAAGTTCCGTACATATGCCACAGCTACTCGCACAAAACGAGCTACCGATAAACACAGAGGGGTACTGCATCGAGAACAGTATTCCGAGTCACGTACCGATTCGACTCTCGTCCGAAACGGCCGGTCGTTAGGTCAGTCGACTTACGGAGTGATCAAAGGAAGTGATCGCACTACAACAAATCGGCTGGACCATTCGAATGAACAATCGATTGTTCGTAATCGATGGTGAGCAACGCTTTGTAGTCAGTGTTTTAATTTGCTTTGACTAGTAAGCCGAGTGGGTTTTATCTTAGTATCGGAATGCTATGGCTTTATTAGTGAACGCCCAAATATGCCGAAATTGATTGGGTTAACTTTTATGTTGTACTAGCAGCCACCCGCGGCTTCTCCCACGTGGTTTCCGTTTCCGTGAGAATATCGGGAGAATAAGTAGCCTATGGGTTAGTCCACTTGAAGTCTCTACATACAAAATGTCATCCAAATCCGTTCAGTAGTTTTTGCGTTAATGAGTAACAGACAAACAAATAAACAAACTGTCATACTTTCGCAAGTAGGATTATTCATGATGAATTTAAATATTCGTATTGAACTTGGAAATTTAGATGTTTGGATGTTTGTTACTCAATCATGCATAAACCACTGCACAACCCGTTCCGGGTTCAATTTTATACCATCATCACACACATGAAAGTTTATAGCCTGGATTAAAATTTGGGATACCTTTATTTTACTCCCACCGGAACGGAAACCAAGCGAGTGAAACCTCGGGCAGTTGCTAGTACGCAATAAATTCTACCTATATGTTGTATCATCGATGACTATATTATTAGCTGAAAATTATGTTATAGATACGACGCGATGTTCGCTATCAGGCCAAAAGTTTTCAGAATTTAAAGCGTTCAGTGTGCATTGCTGAAAATGTTGATATAAAAAGAATAAATGAATGTTTATATTTTAAAAATTTTATGAAAGTTTATATTTAAAAAATAATAACGAAAACCAAAATATAAAAAAACCCCTGTAGTTACAATGAAAACCGTCTTTAAAATACACTTTTTGGAGTCGGTGACAGCAAGGCACAAATAGTGCAGTCTTCATTGCACTTCTATAATATAGGTACATTTATTGTGTCCTGGTTGTAACTGACTCTAAAAATATATTTTGAAGACGGTTTTCGTTGTGACTACGGGATTTAATTTATTTATTTTGTTTATTATTTTTTATGTTTTCAAGTCGGTTTTTAAATTTTAGTTTATTTTACGCAAATAATCATACTTGCACATTTATAATATTAGTACCTAGTAGTTGTTGTATTTAGACTTTATATCAGACACTGTTGTGCTAAGCTACAATTTCCCTCATTTACAAATTGACAGTCTCGGAAGATGAATAACTTAATAGTCAGCTGTCATCAACACCAAAGTAATAGCAAGCTGTCATTATGTCTACCGGTATCAATTCACTTAGCATAGAATAATCTATGATCAAAGTAACTAACAATAGCTTGGGTACTATTTATAAACCGCTCGTTTGAAATCATTGATTTACGCGCGAGTGATTTTCTGTAATTTGTTGTATTGTTACATTATTATGTCCTTCTTTACACGGAACCGCAATCATTTGTAAAATCTTACGAACAACTTTTTGTATGACAGTATCAATGAAATAAAAAAAAAACTGTTTCATAAAAAAAAATACTACTGATTGAATGGTTTTGAATGTTATGTTTAGATTCGACATTATTGGATACCTACTCTCTAGCCTATTACAACTATAAATGCCACAGGCAGCTACTTTTATGAACGCAGCGATTGTTTTACCAAACAGCTGTAATAGTGTACGTCTAACAATAATTATTAATTGAGGATTTAGGGGTTTTGCAACCCTGTTGAGGGCTGTGGTCACTGCGACTTAAGAGATCTATTGTAACTCGCCACGTATTTATTCCTCTAGTACCTCTTTTAGCCCGGTTGCTTCCAGAAAGTCAAGAATCTTCCTAGCTTTTAGAGATTTTAGTTCTTCTTGATGATGTGCCGAACCAGGTGAATACTGTGTTTGTGCATAAATGGTCCGCAGTCACACAGAAGGTGCTTTGGTGTCTCCCTCTCCTGTTTACCCTGTTATGTCTGACAATAGAAGCGCTCGATAAAAAGGGAATGATTTAGACCTTTGTCCTTGTTTTAGATTTAACTTTCTACAAAGCTAATCTTTTGAATAGAACTATTTTAATTTTAGCATATACATAGAGGAGATCCGTAGGAGAACTAAAGTAACTGACATCGCTTAAAGGATTGCTTAGCTGAAGTGGCAGTGGGCGGGACACATAGCGAGAAGAACCGATGGCCGTTGGGGCGGAAAGGTTCTGGAATGGCGACCGCGCACAGGACGACGCTCCGTGGGTAGGCCCCCGACAAGGTGGACCGACGATCTGGTCACGGGAAGCCGCTGGATGCGAACTGCGCATTACCGATCGTTGTGGAGATCCTTGGGGGAGGCCTATGCCCAGCAGTGAGTGTCATTTGACTGAGACGACGACGACGACGACGATATACATAGATATAAATATAAAATACCTACAAAAATACAAAAGCTACTAGCAACAATTAATAAAAAAATACCCAAGGTTAGTTTGACGAAGAACTTGATACTTTATCCTTTAATAATGCTTGCGACTAAAGGCATTTAGTATTCTGTGCTAAAGGGTTCATTTGTACAATAGCATTATCGGGTTTCCTAGGGGGCTTACCGCCATCTTTTAGCGCAGTATTTTTTCAATCTTACAATGCTATTTCGTACTAACAATCTCCGACGGTAAGCTTTTTTTTTTACGGAAGTTTTGTCACGTCTTTGCTCAATCATCGCAAGTGTGAAGTGTCTCAAAATGTGACCACTTCAATAAAAATAAAACGCAAACTAAACGTTCTTGTGACATGATGGTTTTTATCTTGGTACTAACTTCTATCATTACCACAATTTTGAGACTTTGGACAAAACCGAAATATTGTTTTAGGTACTTGTTATAATATGACAATCAGTATTTTTTGTCGATTTAACTTCGTGGATATTGCTGTCATCATTATAAGGCTTTACTTTTAATACACTCAGAGAGACCTGTCATTAGCCTTACTCTCAATAAGCATGTTAACACAAAGTATTTATTGTAATCGCTTGGTTGGTTTCTTCACTTTGGCTACTTTAGTCGGTTTCTTTAAATAAATAAATAAAGGGTAGGTGTGCCAATGAATGAACCCTTAGGGCAATCTTGAACTAAGTTCACAAAAAGTTGATAAAAACGGAGATCAACTTGAATTGGCAGGTAAATCCATTAAAACTGACCTGGCATCAATATGATTCTTGGTAGTAATAAGAGATCTTTATTTAGTGGTGTTTATTAACTAATAAACGTAAATCTTTCAAGTGTGAGACTTTATGTAATTTGAAATTGGTCAACGGAAAATGGCCTTACGAATTTTCGATCAGGGTCACGTGTCCTGACGCGACTTTAATTTTTTTTACCCATCTCATAAATTTAAAACTCTAATATGCACAACGCCGCTAAAGAAGTTTTCACTTTAAAAACGTAAAAACGCGTTCAGTAGAAATCTTTACTTTTCATATTTTATTGAAAAAAACCTCTGATGATTCACTGGTGCACCTACCCTACATACCTACATAAAATGTAATATGACAATAATCTCACCACACTGAACATACAAGCGGTTTCTCTAACGCTTATTTTGCGATCGGATAAGTTTCGATAACTTCGGTATTATCTGATATAACAAAACAAAATCACAACACAACATATTATATCCCAGTCTCTCCTTCCAAAAGTTTCGCCGATGTATTATCGAAAAGTGTTTATCTTACGAGCGGGATAGCACTTCCGAACCCATGAAAGAGATAGAAACATTTGTTTTTCGCAGCTTAAACATAGCAAGGGGATGAACAGTAAACTGTCTCGCATTCTTTGGGTTAAATCCGACGTCATTTGCTGAACAAATATGTATATTTATCTATAAACAGGAAGGTTTTCTGAAAGAGGAGGGATTAGCGTTAATATACACAGGGAACGGTTAAACGAATTCGCTTCTAAACAGTTTTTTCGGTGCGCTCTCTCAAATTTCCTTTGCGGATCCTGTTTCTGCGTTTTGACTGACGCATTTTTTAACAACTTTGTAAATGACGAGGGTATTTTTTTGGTAAAACAACTCTACAAACGTAAATTTAGATTAAGCTGTAATAGTAAAATTTTGTAGTGTATGCATTTACTTCAAAATTAAATTTTTCTACCTGCCTGCCCAATCCGAAGAATGTTAATTTTTTTATAAATGACTGGGAGACGCTTAGCCTTCGTCATACCTGATGTTAAGTAATGATTAGGCTGAAGGTGGAGTAGCGCCTTTTCCGGAATACTCAACCACTGAAGAACAGGCTATCATTAGACCTAAAGATACGGTTAGCTCTTTTTTTAGATAAATAACAAACATAACGATGAAGGTCAGCCTGCTTTCGGACTTTTCTGGGCAGTATCTTTCTTCGAAAGTCCTCCCAATTTGTGAACTGCCAGTAGAATTATTAGATTTTCTTTCTTTTGTTAATAATAAATAATTTAAATAGCAATCGAATCAAAATATTAAACTCAATAACTTTTAATTAGTAATTATCTAACCGTATCCGAACGCAATAATAAATCAACTTTGTGAAGGTACACTTTAGTCGGAAAACAAAAATCCGCAAATAAACCAAAAAATTATAGTACCAAATATATATTTCGGGTAAATACATCGCACTAAACACTCCGCAAAAGTTGTTTTATTTCAATTATAAGTGCGCGAAGAAACTAAAGATGTGTTTACGCTATCTTATCTCTAACTGCCGAAACATAACAATGTTACGGCCTCAGACTGAGCAGATGGCGGTAGCTAGCAAGGCGGACTTGCTACAAGTCCTACCACTAACCAAATTAAATACAACATGTACCAGACAGGGAATCGAATCTGTATCCAGTGGGTTGTCACCACTAGAACATAAGTGGTGACGACCCACTGGATACAGGTTCGATTCCCTGTCTATCATCTGAAGCTATCCATTATCTAGTAACCATTACAAGTTTTAGATGAAACTTAGCTTGACCTAGATACCTAATTGGTGAGTAAGAAAGAACACAGTACTGTTTTCAACTCTTCTGTGTAGCTATCTAATCTATCTAGACTGATCGCCCATTACGAAGGTATTTGGTTCAACGTAAGTTACGGGCCTTATTTGGGTTTGAAGTATAATTTATCGCTTTCAATTCGATCCGTGAAAGGAAAGGTTAAGCTATAAATCGGGCGCAGATGTTGTACGGCTATAAGCTCGGTATTAGGTAACAAAGAGCAGATTTGTGATGCCGACTGTGTTCTTCCTGTAATTGTTTCGGCCATTTTCTTCTATTTTGATGCATGTGTCCTACTGGAAATATTATAATTAAAACAACAAATGAGACAATTAACTGTCTCCGTGGTCTAGTTGTGACACCACAGGAAGCAGACCCAGAGGCGGGTTGGATTCCCAATGGGGGTACATATGCGTAACCTTATTCGGTTTGGTTGGTGATAGAACTTCTTGTAAATCGGCCTGACCAGCTGCCACGATCTTATCCAAGTCTAACGCCATAGAAACAATGTGGTCAGCATTGTTGTGTTCCGGCAGTTAGAGATAAAATAGCCAGTTTCCTCGGTGATTGAGAATTCCGGAGAGGCGCATCTTCCATCTTCAATCTTAACAATACTTAATATCAGGTATAATGAAAGCTAAGCGTCTCCCCTGAACTCTGGGTCTCGTTCCAGGTGGACACAGGACCCCTGGGTGGGTGTCCGACCCAAAGGTTCCGGGTTCGATTCCCAGTGAAGGGAAAGGCTAAGCAATAAATCGGGCGCAGATGTTGTAAAGCCATAAGCTCGGTATTAGGTATCAAAGAGCAGATTTGTGATGCCAACTTGTGTTCTTCCTGTAATTGTTTCGGCCATTTTGTTACAGCTGTTTCTGATGAGTGTTGAAATAAATAAATAATTGGGTTTTATTTATTAACTTATGAGCTTGGTGGCGCTTGGTTCGCGCGTTCGGCCTGCGATTATAGCAACTTTCGCAAAGGTGGGTCACAGGATAGGTGACCAATGCTATTTCGAACTCCTCCGTGCTTCGGAAGGCACGTTAAGTCGTTGTTCCCGGCTTTATTTGCAGTCTTTAAAACCAAACAATCCGCATTGGGCCTGAGTGGTGGGTCATGGCCTAGTTTTCTTGTCCATCCACAAGGCCAGTGCTTGGGCATTGGGGACATTAAAAATGGCTGATGATGGATTTAAGCACTAACAGTGCTATTTTTTACATGTCAAATTGCACACTAGAAAACAAATCAACTATCTGCCCTCTATGTCGTTTAAGACGGGACTCGAACCTGCAATTGCATTTCACTTACGACTGCTTAATTCAAAGGGGTCTGAACTTTATTTGTATTCTTTTTTTGACTGGCCTCGTCCCAGACAGCAGTATGAGTCGCCATATTTTTTTCAAAATGGCGTCGCAAGACAATACCTATATAAAGGAACAGGGGACACACAGAGGGACAAAAAATTGTATGATATATAATGCCCTAAAGCGTCACGTTAGCCAGATAATTAGAGTTAAAAATGAATAATGCCGACCCAAAATATCAACATTGTATCTTTAACTCCAATTATCTCACTAACCTGATACTTTAGGGCATTATGTTGGATATTTTTTGTTCATCTCTCCGTTCCCTATCCATTTATATAGTGTGACGCCATTTTGAAAAAAAAACAAAATAGTGGACCGGTGACTAGGCCAATAGGTTCAAACACCTTTATAATATATACAATTAATTATTGTATTATTTAGGTATATTTTAAATGGTAGCAATATTCGCAAACTAAACAATTTTATTTACTTAACACACTAAATACACGAGTGGTAAATAATTATCGGACGTTAAAGGCTTAAATATATGCTATTAAGTGTAACGTAATTAAATGTCATTAATGACGTCAGTCAATATAAATTTAATGTTGTTTCACTACATTTACTTTGATATGTTATTCTAGGAACTGAATGCTCAATTATAGTTATGATTAAACAAAATTGCAGCATTTAACATTATTTCACTTAAATGAATACAATTTAATGAACTATATGTTTTTAGAAGCACTTTTATGTCAAATTCGCTCTCTGCACGCCTTCTGCACCAGAGGTCCCGGGGTCGATCCCCGGACAAGACAAATATTTCTGTTATATTATATATATAAGTCTTGGTCTGGGGTATTTAATAATAATATGTATATAAATTATAAGGTAAGTAAGTATTAAAAAAAAAGCATATTAGTATGTTAATCCGTTATCTAGTATCCAAAACACAAGTTCTTCATGAAACTTAACGTGGGCTAGATATAATTATGGTGTGATTGTATGCAATTATTTAGATGTTTATTTATATAAATAAGTCATTTAACCACCTATATGGTCTGATGGTAACACTCGCTGGTATCACACCCAGAGGTCCCAGGTTCCCAGTGAGGGTTCATTTATATTTGGTTTGCTTGGTGGTAGGACTTGTTATAAGTCCACCTGGCTAGCTACCACCGCCGTAACTAAGTCTGTCGCTATAGCAACAATGTTTTGCAGCATGGATGTGTTCCGGCAGTTAGAGGTAAGATAGCCAGTTCCTCAGCCAATGCTCAAACACTGAGGAAATCGCTATCATATCTCTTAGCTGCTGGACCGCAACAACGCTGAAATTGTTGCTATGGCGACCACATAGCACAGAGACGGTTATTGAAAGAAGTATTATTATTTCGCAATAGAAACCGAGTTTAATAAAACTTGGTTCTGCTTAAGCGAGATCAGAAATTGGTTTTGATCGCGGTTTACGTCGCACCGGTTTCCCCGTCTTCGTTTTGATTCCGTTACTAAAACTTAGTTTAGCTTTGAAAAAAATGAACGAGTGAATAACATATCATCAACTAAATTGGGTTCGAAGTGTTGCAATTAAAGAAATTGTTCCTTCCTAAATGGGAAATAAGATAAAATTATGCAGATCCTATTTTTCAATAAAAATGGTCTGAATGTAATGGATATTAAAAATTAAAAATATTAGGTAAGTACCTATTTTGTTGGAAAAACCAATACAAATATCACGTGTAGGTAATGAATGTAAATTGTCAAAACAAATTATGGGGATTTTTTAATATTTTTGAAATAAGACTCTAGTCATCTTTTTTTTAATGCAAATACAAGAAGACCATATCTTTCCACTATTTCTTCCTATAAAAATAAACAAACAATTATCCCATGTATGTGTACCTACTCCAACATCATGACAATGCCATGACAGACAGCTCTTAAACGCGTTCAAATACGCTAACTGTCGAAAATCGGCCATTCAGAAATTGAACCAAGTTCAACTTGATTGACGTTTAGTTTATGTCGCTGAAACGCAAACTTACGGCGGAACTCAGCTTTAGCGCGTAAACTGAGATTAACTCGAATTGATCGCGTTCAATTGAAGCGGTCAAATCGGCCCTAAAAGAGATTCCGCCGTCATACTGCACAATTTAGCCTTCTATGTATGACAAAAACTGGCATACTTCACCTCGAGCAACCCCGCAAAAATGCAAAAAGTTGTAGACAAACATCTGAAAAGATTTATGATTTTGTAATTTTTGCATTTTTCAATGCTATTTTTATACTTATGGTAAATTTTAAATAGAAAAATATTGGAAAAAATTTACTCGGCCACAAGTGAATTCTCAGACGGGAATCGAACCCGCGACCTTTGGAAATCCGGTTGAAAAGAGCATTGGACCGGATTTCCAAAGGTCGCGGGTTCGATTCCCGTCTGAGAATTCACTTGTGGCCGAGTTAATTTTTTCCAATATTTTTCTATTTAAAATTTACCATAAATCTGAAAAGATGTTTCTTTCGAATGCAAGCAATATTCCTAGCATTGATGTGACAACGCTGGCCTACAGCGTATTAAAAATATAAAAGTATTTGAAAATTTCGACGGTGGTCCACAAGTCTCGGTAGCTCAGTGGTTAGAGCATTTGACCAGATTTCCAAAGGGTTCGAGTCCCTTCAGAGAATTCACTTGTGGCCGAGTTGATTTTTTTCAATATTTTTCTGTTTCAAATTTATCATAAGTGTAATATATAAAGTTGCCGTATTTTTTCAGTTTTCAGGAATCGCGGTACTTATCTAGTAGCGAGGAGAACAATCATAAATCAATGCTTGTAACATTACACCGTATCTATTACCAGTTATTTAATACTATGTTCTCAGATCATCAGTCTGTTACAAGTAGTATTATTCGACTTGTAATTTTTTTTTGTTGAGTACCTAACAAACATTCGTCTGTCACCACCTCAAGTAAACAAGAAAAAACCGAAGTAAAAGGATTAAAAACAATCGCAATCCATTACACAATGTATTCGAATGATACGTCGGATAAATCGAGCGAGATATCCAAATATTCGCCCTTTTTAGGGTTCCGCACCTGATAAAGGAAAAGGAATAAACGGAACTGTTTTAAGTCACTCTGCTGTCTCTGTCTGACAAGACCCTTTATCTCGGGAACGCGTGGGTGGAGGTATTGAGTTGAAATTAAAAACATATATTCAGATCTACAGTCCCTTGAAGCTGTGAAAATATCAAACTTCTATATTAACGTAAAAAAGAAACGGCCGTTTATGACGCCAATAACGAATATTTCGACACACAAGAGAATCATAACTCATACGATACTCATAATCATCATTAATTTTTCGTTGACCTCGAACTGTGAAATTTGCCATGTAATCGTCTTTTTATATACTACAAGTACCTGGAGGGAAAATCTGAAAACTATACTTTGTAATTCAATCATATAAATATTGCCTATAACATTTCTAATTTCGGAAAAAGCTGCGAGACTCAATTCCTGAACTATTTAAAAATGTACCTACAAAGAACGGAACACTCA